>JAPXFQ010001320.1:0-600000 GCA_028564705.1 Apricaphanius iberus | reverse complement strand
GACAAAAAAGCCACTATATTGGCAACAGTGTTCCCTTCTTCTTACAGACCAGATAGGGTCCACCCCATTTGGACTGTAAGGTAGTAGATGTGAGCATCTTAAAGGGACATGGGCATAACCAAAACGCATCTTTTCATTTTTTTTAAATACAACATTTTCCGACCTGGGCAGCATGATGTCCATAAAAGTCATACATTTCTGTATCAGTCATTTGTTTTTGCTTTATCACTCTGAACCTATTAACTGAGTAAAATAAACAGTAAATTTGGCCTCTCATCTCACGAGGAGATCAATAAAAACTTTTAGAATTATCTTGCAGTCTATTCTCTGAGGCAGTGTACGTACTTTAGAACTGGGGTGATGTGCTCTACTTTCCTGGTTATAGCGAGGACACGAGCAGCAGCATTCTGGATAAGCTGCAGCTGTCTGATTACTTTTTAGGTAGAACTGTGAGGACACTATTGTAGTAACCTGGCAGGCTGTGCCATTTAAATTAAATTTAATTGGTACCAAGGAAAGTGTGGCAGAAAATATCCCCACATCATTATACCACCACCAGCCTGAGTTGTTGATACAAGGCAGGGTGGACCCATGTTTATTTTAAAATTGGAACCAACCAACTGAATGTTGCAGCAGAAATCAAGACTCATGGGACCATGCAATACTTTTTTCAAAAAGGTACGTTCAACGATTTGTTAGTCTTTGCAAATTTTGATCTCATTCAGCTGTTCTTAGGAATGGCATCTGATGAGATCTTCTTCGACTATTTGATTCAAGATTAAACATGCCATGCATTCAAACACTGATTTCTGCATACCTTGCTTGTAATAAGTGTTTATTTGAGCTACTGTTTTCTGTCCATACTCTTAAACCAGTTGGCCCATTCCCTTCAAAACTGTGGCATAAACAAGCATTTTCTCCACACATTTGTCACTATCTACATATTCTCCCCTCTTCAGGACATTTTTTGATCTGATAGTTGTATGTGAAAATTCTATTGGATCAGACGTTTCTGTAATTTCAGTACTCAATTCAACAAGTTTTCTTTGATCTAGATACCTCAATGTTTTAAGCTGCAGCCACGAGTCACTTATTTGCTATTTGTGTTCATAAACAATTGAACAGCTGTACCTAATAAAGTGGCCAATGAGTATAAATCTCTCAACATACTAGATATAGCAATTTATATATTTTTTACTCCATTTATGAATAAAAATCAACACCCTCCTATTTTAGGAAGAGTGCATTTTTAGAAATTATTTAGTATTGATTCATTGCTGTTTCACACATTGTCTAAACCCTAACTGTTTATGATTCAGAGCAAGACAAATGTGGGAGACTGTTAAGGTGTACAGGAGGATAACATCTGGTGTCTCTGGCAAAGACAACAAATGGTAATTACAGCTCCTTAAAGTGTGTGTGAGAAGGAGAAGAGGGGGAGATGGAAAAAAAGAAAACAATGCATGTTAACAACAGTTTTGTGAAATTGTAAATCTGTCTCATCTGAAAACAACCCAGCCTGGAAATGCGCTTAATAAATCCGTTCATACAAGCATAACTAATACACCACATGCTGGAGAGCCTTATAATTCACAACAAACATAACCCTTCTAAAAATAGCTGTCCCACTTCTTTTGCATGCTGTCCAGTGTGAAGAATATCAGAATATATTAAGAAAAGGAGGTGAAGGAGGAGATAGCATTTGAAGGACAACTGCAAGTCTGAGATTTTGAAATAAGTTACACTTGTTTTTTATTACAGGTTACTCTACTGCAAAATATTTTCTTTTTAAATAAGGGAAAAAATAAACTAATCAAGCTCATCCCCGCAGATTGGAGAGTTCATATAATTAATCTGCAAATATAGCATATGTTATTGCAGCTCTTAAAAACAAGAAAACTATATGTATTAAGGGCTAAAATCAAATAGGCCAAAGAAGAGCTCCTTTATAACTGTGTGTGTGTGCGTGTGTGTGTGTGTGTGTGGGTGTGTGTGTGTCAACCAATACTATCAGCTATAATGAATTATCAGATAAAGACCTGCCCCGGATGAGCCCTTCATTGGAAATAGAGCAGAAAGCAGCTAAAGCCTAACAGCTGGCTGAGGATCACAATACCATGGCTGTTTGGTTTAGAAAGTCGTGGGTCAAAATAAAGGTTTTATTGATATCTAAAATTATTCCTTAAAATATTGTCTGATAACAATTACATTTCAATGCAATTTTCAACTGAAAAGAAACACCGTACTCCCACTTATTCTAATTTACTGTACATTGAACAATCTCGATTTTCAATTCGAAAAAATAATAAAAGCTATTAAATGTATACTTCACTATTAATGTCACATACAGAGTGTGGGTCCTGCTACTGTTGGGTTGTTAACAAAATCATAACACTTCAAAGCTGTGTGCTTTCTCTTTGTACTCAGAGGGATGACAGGACTTCAGGTGAATAAACAGATTGGTTGTATTAACTAGCTTTGTTAGAACGGTCTGTCTGTAGTTTTGATAAATCGGTTTAGTCTAGCTGCTGTCCTCTCTGAGATATCCAAACCATTTCCATATTACTGAACTCACAATGCCACTTCTCTCCCAAACGTTATTGTCATGTTCTCTTCTGTGGTCAGTGTCAACAATTTGGTCATCTTTGTCGTCTTCTCTGTTGTCCATTTCCCTAAAAATTCGTAACCAGCTGTACACTCTTGTCACTTCACTTCCGTTTTACCTACCAGTAGGGGCCTGATGCTTTGAAGTACCATATGTTTTTTTCTTTTACTTGATTGGCCAGTTAGTTTGACAACATTGCAGTGCTTCGACTGGATTGGTCAGTTGACATAACAATTAAAACTCACGATGAAATTATCTCGATCAAGCTTTTTAATATCGTGATTTTGACTGAAATTCGATTAATTGCCCAGCCCTACCAGGGTGTACCCCACCTCTTGGCCGATGTCCACCAGACATAGTCCCTCCCCCACATAAAACCATACACACACACACAAAAACAAAGGGGATGCATTAAAAATCAAACAATGTCAAAGTAGGAAGTGCAAACGTCTTTGAAAATGCTGCCTGCGTGATCAGGAGACAACATTCTTAAATTGTTATAATTGAACACAAACTAACCAACATCACAGATTGTAGCCTATAGTGTGGTAACAAGCATGTGATTCCCATTGCTGTAAATTGACTCAATGTCCATTTAATAAAGATTGCAATCACAGTGTGTTTATTTGCTGACACATATAAAGTGCAAGATGCTTCATAAAACCATACTGGTTTAACAGGTTATGTAAGATCAAACTTGCTTTAAAAAAAGCCTATAGCAAAAATATGAAAGGGATTGAAGCAAACCAGAATAAAAAAATCTAATGATCAGGCAGCTTCAGTCTGTAGTGTATTCATTCTATTTGCTGTTGTATATGGATCTCATTAAACGTGGTAATTCAATTCAATTCAATTCAGTTTATTTATATAGCGCCATTTCACAACAGATGTCATCTCAAGGCACTTTACAAAAAGAGTTATTACAATACAATGTTTAGTGTAGAAATTACAGAACCACAGAAGATTGCGTCGTGGAATTCTCAGCAATCCCTCATACTGAGCAAGCATGAAGCGACAGTGGGAAGGAAAAACTCCCTTTTAACAGGAATAAACCTCCGGCAGAACCACGCTCAGCACAAGCGGTTATCTGCCGCAACCGTCTGTGGCTTGGAGAATACATAACAGAGACACAAAAAGATGTCATTGACTGGCCTGATTTATGGGATGTGATTTATTGGAGACCCATCTTAAGGGGGCTGTGAGCTCCTCACAAACATAAGATGCCAGTGCACATACATGTTTCCAAGCATGCAACACATAACAATGCTACACTATAAATTCTACTGAGAATGTTATCTCAATGGAATATGTCAAACAAGTACAAAAAGTAAAATAATTGACAGTCTCCACCATTTACTTTCCAAGTTACTTTCTTCAAAAACACAAGCATGTTTTATAGCTTGTTCCATGGAAAGGTGCTTTGGTGTCTTTTAGAATTGAGACAAATACAGAAATGAAAGAACAAAATCTGCAGCTGGATCCAAGATGTTCAGGACTGAACTGCACCATGTATGATATGTGGCAAATGTTTACTTTGAAGTTATCATCAAATTCAACACTTTGGGCGGTCAGACCTTGGCACCTTGTAGCAATTAAAGCAAACAAATAAGAACAAGACAGCTTTTTTTTTATAAAGCATTATACTTACGTAAGAACTGTACAAGAAAAAAAGACATGAAAGAGAACACTTTTTGTTCCACCGAACCTACCCAATCAGTTTCATTTTTTGGGCAGCCTTTTCTTTTGCACCATTTTTTTTATCTGCAGTTGGCAGCCACAAAAATTTATACCCAAGGTCCAAAATGACCTCCATGCTGCACTTTGAGCAAGTAGTGGGCAATATAAAAGGTATAATGTAGAAATTATGTAAATTCAGCCAAAGGTAGAGATTTCGACTATACCGTAGTAATGAATTTTGATGATTTCATCAAGCTGTGCCTATATACTTTCTACAAGGTATGCAAGGTAACTGATGTTCAGTGTTTGTCGTCATACTAGATATATTGAAAGTTTTTTTTTTTTTCCTTTAACAGAAAAGAATCCTGTTGAACTTGAAGCAGTTTTAATTCAAATATATGCAGGTTTGTTTTTGTGTGGTATTAATTTTACAAATAAATAGGAAAGCAGACAATATTAAACTTTTCATAATATTTGGCCTTTTTAAAAATACCCTCATCTTTATTTATGTTGCGAGAGTTTTTGTGTAGCATTATTTTGGAAAAAAGAATTGAATTCTTTTAAAATGCATCTTGCACAAAAATATATATTTCTGGCATTCTTAACCTTTTTTGAAGCTGTTCTTCTGTAATGTGTCTGGATGTTCATAAGGAGTCATTTTGACATATATAAAGAAAAAATTTATATACTGCAATACACATCGTTACCTCACATGCTTTAAATATTGCGATATACTGTAGATTTGAGGCCATATTGCCCAGCCCTACTTTGAGCACTCTTGGTTTTAGATGATTTGTACCTGACAAGTATATATTGTAGACCCAAGATTGTAGGTCCAAGTACCTTCAATTCCATTAAATTTAATAACTGCAGTATAGTGATATTTTAAACAAAATAACAAAAAATTTATTTTCTGGTCTTGCAAAAAAGATCTGAACAAATAGCTTACATTTCCAGAGAATTTCAGGGTCTAGTTATTTGTAGGCTATTTTCATCTGTGTTGAATTTAGCACCGAGATACAGTCATACCAACACAGAAATTTTAGTTGCATGGCTTTTAAAACGTATATCATTTAAAACCTTTACCAGTGCAGTCTCTGTGATTTAGAATGGTTGAGAACCTGACTGGAGAGTACCAAAGCGATTATAACTATAAAATCTGTCACAAATAATACACTTACTTGATTTCTGAGTACATGTATACAAACTTGAGGTAACCCTTTATTCTGGTACATATAATGATTACAATCATAAAAGTTTAAGAAATGTTTTATTCACATACATGTACTTCAATAGGATTAGAGGTCTGGGGGAAAAAAGCGCTTTAATATTCTGCCCATCACATTTATAAACAATGTCTATTTTGCCTAAAAAAACATCTGTAGTGTGTTTTGAGATTATAATTGCAGTGTGTGGTTGGTCACTTTTCCAACAGTCCATGTCACTCTTTAGATTTATTTTCTAGCCAAACGGCAGTACTCATATAAGAAAGCTCTGATTTTCCATAAATGTTCCAGTGGATAATTTGTCAAGTGAGAATTCATCCAATACTGACTTAGCTAACAAAAATTTAAGCCCCAACATGCATTGCCAGAATAGGGGATCACAGTCAAACAGGGTTTGAAAACAAAATAAGAGGCCAATTGAAACAGAGAGGAAATAGACATATGTGCTTCTTAATTGATTGCATTGTTTTGCTCTATTGTTTTCTGCCGATGATATGTATTTTTTTTTCCAAATTAACTTTTGAAATATTTCAATCATATCTTGGATTCTGAACAAATTCTTTTGTCATTCCCTCTCTTTCTTGTTGTCTTTGCACAAATTCCTCATAAAAGTGGGGCTTTGTACTCTCAATCTGGGCTTCAGTAACAGGGAGGAGGGGTAAAAACAAGACAACAGTCTTTTGAAGTCTTCTCATCTGTGTTTTGTATAAGAACTTTGACAAGAGTGGGGGAGCAACGTCAAGGAAAGCAACCAGAGATGATTCCTAATTGGCCGAATGATGAAAAAGAGCAAAAGTGAAAATATTTCTCAGTTTTTAACTGACAGCATCTGTGAGAATCATGCTTTCAGCTCCCCGTGTACAAACCTGTGGCTGTGTTTTTCCAAGGTGCAGTCCCGCCAACATGATCATCAGTGTTTAAAACAAACACAATAATGTATGCAGCTTATTACTTCCATCATAGGGACAAAGACAATGTGAATAGGCCTACATCCCAAAAAAATCTGCAGTTTGAACACCACTGACTGTTGTGTTAACGCATAAGCATGATGGATTGGAACAACCTAAATCCTAAATTATGTCTAGAATTTAACAGCGACTCAGTAAAAATATTATCTACTGTCTCCTGCATTTTTTTACATTTCTGTTTCACGTCCATGTTCTGTGTGAAATATGTAAATATAGAAGTTTTCTTATAGTCCTAAAAACAGATTTTTATTTTTTTTTGCCAACACAGAATTTTTTTTAAGGCATATAAGTCAAAAAATTAACACTGCTATTTCTTTTTTTTTTAAAGTGATAGTCTGGACTTTGTAAGAAAAAAGAGAGAAAGGGACATTTGAAAAAAAAAAAAAAAAAAAACACGACCCAAGCTCCCTTCCCCTCCCTTACTGATTGGTGTTGAGGCCACGCCTACTTTTCCGTGCACGCGCCCGGTCAATGGGCCAAGACGTGCGGAGGAGAGAGAGAAAACAACCAGAGTGTCAACAGTGGAGTTATCTGAGGTGAGGATGCGTTTTTGGTTGGAATTCGATCCATGCTGATCCATGGCTGCACTCGGTACTAATGGCGGAGGCTTGATTCGGAGGCTCCGTGTAAACAGAAAACTGAGCATGCGCGCAGTTAAGAGAACATACCCGTTTACAAGAAGGCCAATGGAGGAAAAAATCCTGGTTAAGGAGTTGGGACCCGACAAGCCCGACCTTGTCAACAACCAGCAGACCAAGGAGAAAAAGTAAGGTCTACAACCGGAGTTCTTGCAGAAGTTGGTTCGAGCGCAAGTCATGGCTGATGGGCTGTGGAATAGCCAATGCACTTTTTTGTTTCCCCTGCATTCTTTTTAAAAGCCAAAAATGTGATTCGACGTGGACACAGTCAGGACAGACCGACTTGAAGCACCTCTCCGAGCGCATTAAAAAGCATGAACGATCAAAAGTTCATATGGAAAATTGCATCAAGCTAGCCGTGCTAGGAAACATTAGCATAGCAGCGCAGCTGGATGAGGGACACCGCGTCGCGGTAAGAAGGCACAATGAAGAGGTTGATAAGAATCATCATATTTTATCTAAACTCATCGATTGTATTAAGTTTTGTGGTGCTTTTGAACTTGCATTGCGAGGACATGATGAAAGGGACACTTCTGAAAACCCCGGGATTTTCAGAGGTTTAGTCGATTTGATGGCATCCATTGACCGAGACTTGAACGATCATCTTGAAAATGCAACCGTTTTTAGAGGCACCTCAAAGACGGTACAGAATGAGTTACTGGACTGTATGCTGGCAGTTCTGAGAGAGAAAATATTGGATGAAGTAAAAACAGCTAACTTTTTAGCCATCCAAGCTGATGAAACCACTGACATTTCCACACACTGTCAGTTAGTCCTGGTACTGAGATACGTTGACAGCACCCATAATGTCCAGGAGCGGTTTTTTGAGTTTATTAAGCTCTCCGTTGCCAACGCGGATGCAATTGCTGGCGCCTTATTGGAAAGGCTGCGCACCATCCTTCCAGAGGGACAAGAAAAAAAACTGATCGCCCAGGCCTATGATGGGGCATCTGTGATGAGGGGGGCCACTGGAGGAGTCCAGCGTAAGGTCCAGGACATTTATGGAAATGCCTACTATGTTCACTGTTATGCCCACCAGTTAAACCTTGTAATGCAACAAGCAACATCCCACATCCCACAGATCAGTCACTTTTTTTCTGATATTGGGGGATTTGCTTCGTTTTTTTCCAAGTCAAGCAAGAGAACGGCAGTGCTTGATGAGGTGGTGGCGCATCGACTTCCAAGTGCATCGGCAACGCGCTGGAACTTCAACATTCGCGCTGTTAACACGGTGTATGAACACAAGGCTGATCTGGTGAAGTGTTTTGAGACCATCCGGAACAGAGCTGAATTTGACGGCCCCACGAAGAGAGAGGCTGGTGGCTATGTGAGAATGCTGGAAGATGATGCTTTTTGTTTTTTCCTGGCCCTCTTCCACAAAATAATGCCACATGTGGACATGCTGTACAACCAGCTGCAGAAAAGGAACATCGATTCTGTCTACATCTCAGGAATCATCCAGAGATTCCTTGACAACATGCAGACAATCAGGTAAGCTATGCATGTATGTACACAGTGTTAGCAAATTATAATTCTCTTTGAATGGACTCTATGCAGCCCTTGGTGTTTAATCTCTCATCTTGTTAAAACAATAAATTATACCGTAACATTATGATAAATTTGAAATTCACAAATACAGGGACTTATGATTTAATACAGTCCTGTGATTATATCTTAGACTTAACTTTATTGATCTCTTTGGGATGAATCCCTCAGGGAAATTAACATTTCCAGCTGCAAAAAAAAATGTGTATGTACATATATACATATATTATATATATAGATAATGGATTAAAATAAGGATGGAGTAAGATAAATATATACAGAACATATCTATCTTATACAGTAACCAATTTTCAGAAATTAATTATATAACTTTAATAAATTTCTGTATCATCAGGGAAGCTCTTAAGATGTTTGTCGGTGGCTCTTAAAAGAGCCGTTGTTGCTGTAAAAGCACCTCTCGGCCTAGAAGTAAGCCTTGAAACGGCCTCCTCACCTGGTTTCCTGGTAGCAGCTCCCGCACCACGTCCCACGCTGCTCAAATATAAACTTTTGCAAACCGCAGACAGATGGACAGCTGCTCAGAAATGTAGTTGGGGTTTCGGCAGGCGAAGCTTGGACCTTCACGGCACAAACAGGGCGAGCATGTCACGTTCTCCAGGCGGCGAGAGCCGGTGTTTATGACAGGCTCGCTGCTGTTTATCCCTCCACCGTAGCTACACTGTATCTGTAGCTCACCAAACCCCCAGTGCAGCGGTCCCAGCTCTACCGGAGGCCACGCCGAACACGTAATCCACTCTGTACTCCGTCAGATCGGAGGCCATAATCCACAGGCAGCTGCACTCTAACCCCAAGCTCCGCTGAAGCCCGGGCCGAACATGCAGTTCGTGGTGATACAAGTGATGATACTTTCCCCTAATAAATTACACAAATCTCTATGATAGAACTAAAAGTATCAGAATCGGCAATACTAGCCCTGTATTTACTTGTTATCGGATCGATTCTAAACTCTTAAACTTTACACTAAACAGCCACTGAGGGCAGTGTTTTACACAACACCAGTTAGAGCACAACAGACTTATAACTCCTACTAACTGCTGTCTCTGAGGTGGTGCACTGACAACTACCACCAAACACTGACTACAACATAACTCAAACGATAACTAAAGAACAATACTACATTTGGAACACAGATTACAACTTCTACAATGAACACAAAAATATTATTATGTATTGCTTTATTACTTTCATGAAAGTCAGAACTATACATACAGTATTTGGTAGAATTGACCTAAAACTGTTTCACTTGGGCCAAACTTTTCAGCTACATGTCTGGAAGGATGTGGTCACTGGTATTAGCGTTTTAGCCAAGGTAGTGCATTTCACTTTGACACATTTTAAAGTAATACTTAATATGTTAAACATTGGATGAACAATTTTTACCTGACTTACAGTGGCCTCGGAGCTGGTGTTCCACCTTTACGTACAGATCTAGATTTTAAACACAGCATTGAGGCAAAGTACTTTAAGCCCAGTTTATACTTCTCTGACCGAAAATTTGCACTCAGATGCCGACGTATTGACGGAGACATTTTCTGTTTATAGTACTCCACTCTTCCACTCCATTCTCTATTGTTTTTTCAGCGTTGCTCAAACAGGACAGCAGGGGGCGCTAATGCTGTCTCTGCCTACTATCAAACAGCGCTGCTTCTGTTTTTTTCTATGCTTGTGAATGCATTTCTTCCTCAAGGAGCAATGAACGACAGAAAGTAAGTTTTGATTAAGCTGTAAAGCTTTTTACTAGAAGTGTGGATTATAGAATACTCTAGAAACACATGGAAACAAACAGAGCAGCCTTTTTTGTTGTTTTCTTACACCTCCTTGTGTTCAAAATTGCCAAAGGAACATATTAGGTAAGTTATCCTTTCAATATAAAGAATATAGTGGCCAAACACTGCATTAACTACTGATTACAGCGACTATAGAGCCCCGTTCTGGTGATGTGATCTGTGGCAGTTACTGAAACTGACCAATCGGATGCATTCGCTCTCCATCGCCGAAGACGGATAGTTAAAATTTGGCCCTCTACTCCGTACTCCAGATGACGTTAGACAGGCTTTTTTTGGACTCAGCCATTTTCTGGTCCATTTTCTTTCTCTAACTGTTGCAGGGAATTGCTTTTGGAGAAAATTAAGTAGCTTTCAAACTAATTTGGAGGCCTATGATCAAATCACACCAGTGCTGATATTCCGCACAACAGCACTCAGTCTCGTGTGATATTGCTTTCATACAACAGTTCTACAAGCTAATTTTATCATTTTTAAACAATAAAAATCGACAACAGATTATGATTTGTTTGTTTATTTAATCATCTAGCTAGCTCTGCCAACACAAATAGTTCGAATGGGAAGGGAGACAAGGCTGTTGCCAGAAAATACGAACATTTCCGATATACAAACATTTCAAACAAACATTATGGTACATTCACACCATGCAGATCCCACCATCCCAGAGGCCGGGGAGCTTGAGGGTTCTGCAAAGTATCTTTGCTGTTCCAAGGACTGCACTTTTCTGGACTGAGATGTCTGAGGTTCTTCCAGGGATCCGTTAAAGCCACCCCTTCAGTTTGGGGTTTACTGCCCCGAGTGCTCCGATTACCACGGGTACTACTGTCAGCTTCACCTTCCGAACCTTCTCTAGCTCCTCTCTGAGACGTTGGTACTTCTCAAGTTTCTCATGTTCCTTCTTCTTGATGTTTCCATCATTTGATATTGCCACATCCACCACAACTGTTTTCCTCTGCTTTTGGTTATGATGTTCCATGTATAATTTCCCTGGCAGCATCTTACACCCTGCTGTTATGTGCTAGATTGTCTCAGGTGCCTCTTTGCACAGCTTACACCGTGGCTCCTCTCTGGTGTGGTAGATCAGAGTCTCTATCTGGTGCTCATAGCCTGCTCATCTCTAGCCATTGCTAGGATTTCTTAGACCGCCACCTCAGTTAGTTTCCAGTGGTACATCCCATGTAGGGGCTTGTCCTCCCATGAATTTTCCTCCTCCAGCACCCCAAATTGCCTCGGAAAACCGCCTTTACAGAAAAAGGAATTTTTGTACATAACTATTGACCTAATACTGTTATCAGTGTGAATCCAGATTTTTTCATGTTCAAAGAATCTAAAAAAGTTGTGATTACAACATGGAAGAGGGGACTGAGCTTCCTTGGTGGAGGTCTGAGCTCTCAGAATGCTTTTCCAATATGTTTTGGAAATCCTTTCAGTCATTTAATAAAAAAAGTATGAATAACTGGAAAGGGAACATGGGATGAGGATGGAAAACTGCCCAACACAGACAATGACATCAGTAAGTCTCCTAATATGCATATAGTAGGTATGTGCAAAGCCACTCTTTTAAAAACAAAAATGTTCCAGTAGAAGAGTTAGTTTCATATTAGCCATTCTATTTGAAATAAAACATTCAGATAGGTCAGTTACTGTGGGGTAGGTCTGCTATGCTGGAAATAGGTTGAAGTAATAACATAACTGACCTTGCAGTGCGTGTTTCTTTCTGTTTATGTGATGTGTGTTTTATGGTTTTACAGCTTTGTTCGAACATTCTCAACTTAGTGTGTTTGGAAACATTGTTGTGTGAGAGGGACAGCGTGTCTACTGCACACAGCAACCCTCTTCACCAATTAATCTGTCCTGCCACCCTCCCCTCCCTGGGAAATGGATGCAAGTGAACGCTTTAAAGACTTAATTCATTAATAAATCATACAGGAAATTATAGGTGTTTGCATTGCCTGGGACAGTAGAAGAGCCCTCATGCCAACAAACAAAAGAAGAACATCTAGTTGTGCAAATACAGGATGATGATTAAAAAACTGTATGTAATAAACATAAAACCTTGCAGGCAGTGAGCCATAGCTGACAGACTTGATATTCACTTACCCCTAGACTTGGCTTTCACCCATCAAACACCTCAGGTTATTGTCAACAAGTAGATAATAATTTACTTTTTTCTAAAAGAAACTCCAAAGTGTTCCCTGGAGTCTTAACAGCCAGAATATTATTATTAATAACAACAACAATAATAATAATAAATTTGTAATTACTCAAAATATAACCATAAAATAGGTCAAGGTATAAAAATTCCAAAACTTTTTCAAAAATTGTCTGCATGGCACTTTTAATTACATCTATAAAGATTGTCTGAAGGTTGTCTGCATCAGTAATCCAGTGGTGACTTGTTCAAATAATTTGGACAAATAAGATTTGGACAAGTATTCATTGAAATCTCTGTATTTTTTCATTTAATTCAAGCCAGCACAAGCCTGTTTCATACAAGAATTGCATCTCAAAGTGCTTTATAGATTAAAATGACCCCACATTAACCATATTCCTTTCCCTCCCCTGCAGAGATAAAAGCATGATCCCAGTTAAACCCCCCTCTCCCCAACCCAACTTTTATGCACACACACAGTTAAAAGCAACCGTAAAAATAGACATTGGCCGAGTACAGATGAGCAAGACTAAGGAAATGCCATCAAAGGAGCCATCTGCACCAGCAGCAGCAGATCAACAGCAGCAGCCAAGGACTAAAAATATTAAAACCAAATATTTTGAAGTAACACACACACTTTTCCTAACCCTAATCCCAACTAAACCTTAATTCACACCATACCTCTAAAACCAAGATCAGTAACATTGACTGAAAGTGAGGACCAGGCAAAATTTCATCGCTTTGTAATAAACAGTCCTCACTTCCTGATAATGTGAAAAACCTGATAATGTGAAACATGGTTCTTAGTTTGAAAGCTAAACAGGAACACAGATGCACACAGACACCTTCTAATACCCCTCCTATTCCCTGTGCATAGCTTGTTTTTACCACTGACTTTCCTTTTTTATAAGAGCACTTGGCATCTGATTAGTACCCATTTGGGGTGTTAATTAGCCGAGAAGCTCTGTTCAAACTATCTACACAATGAATAAGGCCAAGACAACACATAGACTGGACCATCAGGTTTTCTGGGAGAGCAGCTGTGAGGTTCTAAACTGTGAAAGGAACACTTTTTTCGTAAAACATGGACTGCATTAAAATAAAGCACAAAAGCTGTTAAATTCAATTTATTTTATAACACTTAACAAGCAAAACAGATGTTTGTCGATTTACGTAGTTTGATATTGTAGACTCCTTCTTACTCAGGAATATTGTTACATTACTTTCAAAATGTACTTCCACCATGTGCACGAAGCTTCCTTAAGCAGGCAACACTATTTTGTATCAGATTTCATGTAACCACCAAAATAACGACCAGCACCCAATAAGTGTGCCCTAATTTATTATCTGCTTGTTTGTGTCACCTTCCAGACAGCAAAACCATCTTCATTTTTCAGATGACATTACATGAATGTGGTGACAGTGATGACAATGATAGAACCGTTTTTGTTAAAGGTTTAGCTGATGCTAAGGAAGCCCACCCACACCCTTTCACAGCACCCAAAGAGGTATTTCTAATAAATAAAACAGAGTTGGATGACTCAATGCTTATAGGGGCTCAATACTGCTGAAAAAAAAAACAACATTATTCATGACACCCATTTAGTTAAAGTGCTTCGGAATAAGTATCCACACGGTCTCTTGAAATCCACTCGACTTTTTGTGACACATCTGTTTGATCATAGATGCTTTTTTTAGCACCAACACTCACTTTAGCACCGGCCTGTGTTTCCATGGCAATTAACAAGATGTGTGAATATCAAAGTCACAGAGAGAAGAGGCTTATGACTTTCACAAAGAAAGATCATTCAACTGACAAATTGATTCATTAAAGCATGAGCGTACTTATTCCCTGAAAACTGGGGTTGTATTAGCTCCCCTAATCACAGGAAAACAAAGGCTTCCGGCCAAAAGTCTTTCATATACTTGATTATACGCCATATTACTCCCAAAAGTTTTATAATTCAATGAATCTTTATTTCTGTAGATCCACGATCTGCATGAGTGTGTTTGTTGCTTTGGTACTTTTATTGTAAAAGCCGAATTGGAAGAAGCATTTCTGAATAGTATTTTTGACCATTCTGTGTAGATAGCTACAAAAGTCATCTTTATTTAACTTCCCACGTGGTCTACCACTTCTCAAAATTGTTCTAACATCTGCTAAACACACTATTTAGAATCCAGTGTCAGTCTAAATATTTATTCAAAAATTATTTGTATGCCAATAACTACATTGAAGACACACTCCATAACTTTGCAGATATTTGCCCTCTGTGGCCCTCTCAAGGCTTACGGCTTAATGTCACTGTTGTAAAAATAAATCTCTATGGAGCGCATCTGAAGAAGTGTACTGATGGTTTTACAAGCTCGGCAGCCAATACAACAAAACCTCAAACTAACAGTGTCAGTAAACCATCACAGAGTTTTCCTGCCACTCAATTACATCATCATGCGCAAATGTCCCCGGAAAATGCAAACAACTGAAAAGTTGGTAACACTGGGTTTTAGAAACTAATCATACTTTGATAAGTTTGACGGAAAAGGTCTTTCAGTGAGAAGTGAGGGGAAGGAAATGTCTGACTTGTCATATTTTGTATTGCTGTTCCATGACACAGCAAGAGAAACAGCTGGAACTTTAGCCTTTAACGAGGAGAACAATCTGGTCAAGACTTGATCCGCTTGCTGGCTGCAACTTTCCTTAATATGCTTCTTGAATGGTAAAGCGCCAGTGGTTTTTTAGCTTGGTCACTGGGTTGCTCTAACTCTATCACTTCCTTTTTATTTTCCTTGCTTCTTCTGATAATGTCTTCTTTGTTTGTTTTCGATGGATCTGTCATGGTTCAAGTCTTGTTTATATCATTTGGTAGTGTACAGCATACTGCAGTAAAGTGACAGTCAGTACTTCCGGGCAGGCAACCCGTGGGAAAGTTTTATAGTGCATTTCATTTAGTATTGTGATTCTCCCATGCGTTGACAGCCCAAAAAAGGAAAATAATAAATGCCAGTGTGCCACAAAAAAGGATTCAAAACATGTGTTTTTAAGGTGTACACATTACTGTGTCTTTAAGCTGTACATTTAACTTTCAAAAATCCCATTTTAGCCACTAGTTTGCTTGATGATTCAACAATTGGAAATTGTGTGCAAGTGCGTTTATTAGTCTACTTGTTCCAACAGATTGGCAAATGTCCAGTCATTATTCTGTCAAATACACAGTCCAGTCTCTCTTTGCCTCTCACAATAACAGTTCAGTGAAGTTCTTCTTACGAACTGAAGTATGAATACAATTTAATATGATTTAATATGACAGAGACTAGGGAAGATTAGGGTGGAGGTTTCACCTTCCAGCCGGTTATCTGCTCTACTTTGTATTAGTCTAAGGGCTTTTCTTCCAGGACATCCAGGAAAAAAGGATTAGTTACTATAACTATGAAGAAAATACTACAATGTCAACAGTTGACTATAAACCCATTCAGGCATTAAGGTGATGAAAAAACAATCTGATGCATGAAACATGGATTCTTACTAGGACTAGTTGTTAAAGATTCCCAACTTTCAGCACAACAATAAAATGGGGATGTCATCTGGTGTGGGGTGGTGTTTCGGCCACTTATGATATGAATGGAATGAATACAAACAAAACTGAAGTACATAGTTTCGGACAAGAGAAGGCATTTTCAAGAGTCAGCACACAGAGATTACAGCTAGAAATTACTGATCAAGGCCAAAATCTGGGAATAGTGATGGACTCAGACCTTAACTGTTAGAGACACGTGAAGAGAAATTCACAGTTTGTCTTCTACCAACTGAAGACTATTTTTAGGATTAAAGAACTGATGTTTCTACCTGAAAATTTGACTGATTTCTGTATTCCCACTTCAACACTTTCCTTTATTTTGCCACTGCAATGTATTTATGCGTTGTTTTATGTTCTCCTCATGTAAATCACTTTCAAATCCCTTGTTGCCAAAATGTGCAATACAAGTAAACTTGCCATGCCTATTGCTCATGCATGCCCCACCTTTGGATTTTATTTACATTTTTTTTAAATCATGTATCTTTTTCCTTTCACACATGCAATACAGAATTTTCTCACTTTAACCCCAATATTAAGAATTTTACTGAATGGGTAAATTCACTTTTTTTTAAACCTTTATTTACAGTTTACAAAAAAAAATGCAAGTCTGAATATCTTTAAAATGGGCTACACAGTGGAACAGTTGGTAGCCTTGCATCAACAAGGTCATGGGTTTGAATCCGGGTGTTCTGTCGATCTTTGCAAGAATAGCATACCATAAACTCAGTTATTCAGCCAGTTTTAACCAACCTACAAGTTTTATGTTCTAACCCTAAGGTAACAAGGACAAAAACTCATTTTAAATTCACCTCTCACCCATTATGGTCGGTTTTTCCCATCCATTCAAAGCTCGGGTCCTCTACCAGAGGCCTGGGAGCTTGAGGGTCCTGTGCAGTATCTTTGACCTTTTATGGACTGAGCTGTCTGATGTTCTTCCAGGGATTTGCTGAAGCTATTCCTCCAGTTTGGATGTCACTGCCCGGAGTGCTCCGATTACCACAGGTACCACTGTCACCCTTCACTTTCAAAGTCTTCTTTAGCTCCTCTATGAGCCTTTGGTACTTCTCAAGTTTCTCATGTTCCTTCTTCTTAATGTTACCATCACTTGGTATTGCCACATCCACCACAACTGCTTTCCTCTGCTCTTAATCAACCACCAGAATGTCCGGTTGGTCTACCACTACCATCAGGTCTGTCTGGATCAGGAGGTCTCACAGGATCTTTGCTATGTCATTTTCCACCATCTTTGGAGGCATTTCCCACTTTGACTTTGGGGTAACCAGCCCATACTAGTCCAGTCCGGAGGGCTTTTTTTTCTGTTCCCTGGACGGCTACTAAGCACCAGGATCTTCCCTGCTCACAAGCTGCTTCTATCCCTCTCCAGAAGGGCTCGGTGAATACTTTCCCGGACCAGAAGCCTGACGAACTCCAGGATTTCTCCCGCTCAAGAGCCGCTTCTACAAATCTCCAGGTGGGCTCCGTGAGCATTCTCCCTGGTTCCCAGATGCCTGCTTCGTACAAACTCACCCCGGTCATCCATCCTCTTCTCCTGGCTTCGCGGAGAAATAAGCAGTCAGTCTGCGCTACCCGCAAGCAGCCGTCCTTCCGGGATCCGCCTCAGCAGCATAGCTGGTGCGACCAAGCCACTGTTGCTGTGCCCCGGTGTTCTCCAGCATTTGTAGCTGTGCCCCAGTGATCTGTAGTGCAGGTCCCAGAGTCCCGCCTGGCTACTGAGTCTCTATTGTTGTTCCCTTTGGAGGAAAATGGGGCAGATCTTTTCCTTCGTCTTCAGCGAGCTCCCACGGAGGAAAATAATGCTGGCTAATCTGGTCAAGAAATGGCTGTTTTAATAGCAGTTCTGCTGGTAGCTACGGAAGCTGCCCTTCAGTCGTCTACAGAAAAGGATTTTGAATCAGCAGAGACTGTTCCTGTGCTCCCAGTGAGTGTTCCGGTTCCCGGGCCCCCATGGCCGTCCACCAGCACTTTCCACCTGGTTGCTAGGGCCCCAAGGTCGGCACCACAAGCACTTCTCAGTGGACTTTTTGGACTGAGTTTTTTTGACTCTCCACAAGTTTCCAGGTTTCATCTGGTTGAGTTTCCACGGCCACTCCCACACTGAACTGGCATAAACTGAAATAGACTGGGATTTTTTTTTTCTTTTACAGAAACTGACACAGATGGCATTCTTTCATACCAGAGAACACATAAGTATTAATAAAAACCACAGTGAAGGAGAACTTTAACATGATTTGAACTGATCCAAACACCAAAAGGGAAAAAGTATGAATTTTACTTGATATAGCTTGTGGGACTGCTGTATTATCTTTAGAAAGATGTATAAAAAATAAGCAGACATCTGAATATATATTCTCAAATAACATATTGCTATTATGTTAGCAAGCAGCAGGGAAATCAGGGGGAGAAAAATCTGTAGGTGAAGAATGATATGTACAGGAATTTGTGTATATGAGTGTTTATGTGTGCTGTGTGCTTCGGCATGTGTGTTTAATAGGCTCTGATTTTTCTTCTTTTGGCTTCGCTGAAAGTATAAGCAGATAGCACATTGAATAATGACGCTATTACAACCACAACAGAATGAAGAGCATTGCCGGCTCTCATTCAATAATGTATGTGCATGCCTGAATATACAGTAGCATGTGTGTATTGTCTGTGATCCTCTTAGTCAATATGTTTGATGGACCCTAGCTCCATATTTTTTTCCCTATGATAAACTCCTCCTGGAACATCACAAGTAAATCAATATTTGGTTAAAGATGGAGAACTGTGGAGAATTGGTAAACTTGACTAGAATATGACTGTGTGTATGTACAGTTGTTAAAAAAAGTGTAAATACAACTACACATGCATTGGTAATAAATGTTGCCATATTATTTTTAGCCTTCACTCATTTGCAAAAAACTCTCAAAATTGTCTTTTGGTAAATCATATCTGTACCTTTGTCTCATATTATAAAATATCTCAACCTCTGTCATGCAATTCCAATAATGCTCATCTGCATTTCAATGTTAAGACCTATAGAAATCAGAGCTAATGTGAATACAGACCCTTTTCCATCCTCTACTACTTTAAACAGATACAGTAGGTAGCTCCCCTTAAAGAGGAGCTGTACTGTACAGTGCATCATGAGTAGCATATTTTTGTTAGATGTTGACTGCTAACAGAGGTCTGCAGAAAAGAGGTAAGATGCACACTGTACTGATTAGATAGACCTCTCCGAAAGAGCTTGGGCCTAGTGTAGGTCTTCAATAGATCCATAACAAGTTTGGGTATTAGTGTACTCTTTCCTAACACTTCTGATAGAATTAATGTTAAATGCCACATATGCCAACAGGGGAAATTTTACTGTGTTTAACACTTAGGTCAAAGCAAAAAAAAAGAAAAGACAAAATGCTAAAGTAATTTTTTAACTATTTTATTGTTGTACCAAACTGGCAGCAATATTCGTACCTTAAACTTTATGCAGCCATCAAATTATCTTGAGTTATAGGCATTTGCTCTTTTACTATCCATAAAAAAAATAATTTGGACACGATACGGACCACAAAAAGCAAAAAATGTTGGTGTCACATTTCAGTGTAAACTTAAGTCCCAATTGAATATGAAATCTATCAGCTGTATTTTACTTGTTAGTCATCTTGGCGGGGGGGACAATCTCCTGAGAATGATTAGTTGAAAGCAACAGAGCAAAGAAGAAAGGTCTGACCGTGTTACCCCCTTCAGTCTCTGTAATGACTCCTATGTGATCAAGTACTGTGTAAAGACACCAACACCCCCCAAGCCAGCGATAGGCTTTACATCTGTCCCAGTTCGACTGTGAACAGTCTGCAAAGACAGTGAGAGAGAAATTCCATCTCAAAGGCAATTTATTCTGACAGGGTTGGAGCTGTTTAATTAAGATCTTCTGAACTTTATGTGCAATTTAAAAGTGCTACTGCACTTGTGAGCAGTGCAAACTTTGTAGAGCGTGGTGCGTGGATGTTGGTGATAGGTCTTAACATCCATGATTGGACTAAAAAAAGTAAAATAAATAAAATAAAAAAACAATGACAAGGGGGGATGGTATTTTTTTTTATACAATCATACATTTTATAATGGATTTATACTTTTTTTAAGCACCAAAAACTCTTGATTATTGTGATTCCAACTACTCCAATATTAGAAAATAACAATTCTCATCCACACAGGCTACACCTCCTGCTGGCATAGATCTTGCAATTAACACCTAGAATATTCAAATAGCCCAAAACCAAGTCACTCTCTAAAGTAAGTTGAAAAGTAACTTTTCAAACTAATGCACAAGATGATAAAAAATATTGCAGGGAAGTTAATAGTGACGTTTGTTTTTTTTTTTGTTTTTTTTGGGGGGGGGTTCAATGTACATATAATAGATGCCAACGGAGGCTCACCTCTGCCTCACCATTCAATAACCAAAATCGAAATTTCACAAAAATATCTATTGCAGAAGACTGTTGTCCTTGTGTTTGGGAGAAATAAGTTAACACGTTTACCATGTCTTTGACACCTCCCCGACAGTAGAAAAACGTTGCTGAATTTGCTTCCAAAAGGTTAAAAAGGGTTCATTTTGATTCCAATAGCATTCTGAAATCTCTTTAAAAAGAATTTAAGGTCTAGGAACGGCACGATTGAAAGTTTTTGCCATAGGTTTTGTATAAACTGTTAGTCATTTTCTTAATATGATGTTGTTAATAAGTTGCTAGCCAACAATAACTTCTTCCGACATTTTCTAATGATAAATTCCACCCCAGATTAGAAATATAAAATAAAAGATCTTGAATGTTTCTATCAAAATAATGTTTTTACATCCCTCCATACGATGCCAGTTTGTCAAGTCTTCAAATTACTGCACACAGACATTTCTTCTGACTTCTGTTTCCCCACTAGACAATTCACCATGTCATCTTGGATTTGCGCTTGACATTACTGTTACTACTTTTTGTCTTTGTGTCATGCATTGATGCATTTATGTTCCAATGTAAGGCCAACACTCTTTGGTCAGCAGACTGACGGCAGGCCATCAGATAAGATGAGCCACTTAAAGTTTGAGCCTCCCAGCCCTTTAATTTTGTAGACAATATGTGCAAAAGTTTTCCAATTGTTGGCAGGAGTGTTCTTGGAAAAAAAACACACAAAAAACAATTGTTTTGATCAGTCTATAGTTGCGAAAAGGGGGCCCAATTTACCTGATGTCACCCTAACTGTTTTGCTTTGACAGCCCTATTTCAGAGATGTTCACTAGTCAATTTTTAAAAGTCCAAGTCAAGTCTCATGTCGTTCGTCCCAAGTCAGAATCTTCATTTAATAATTTAACAATTAACAAGTCAGCAGGCAATGGTCATTGATCAAAAAAAGGTGAGTATAATATAAAAAATAGAAAAATAAACACAATACCGTATGTAAAGAAATATATAATGTAAGAATTAAATAACTTTAAGTAAAACAGATAATATAAGACATACCAAGATGTGAAGACCGTACCATAACAATTAAACATGGTGAAAAGGCAGGCACATAAACTGAATGAGAGTCCCACACACTGACTGCTTTTGTCTTCAATAGGACTGTCAGGGAGAGAATTAGGCTAAAATGGAAATTGCATTAAAGTAGTTAACATTGCATGAAGAACCAAATTAACAGTGAATGTACAGAAGACCACATGAACTCCAAATTAACAGGGCATCTAAAGCCATCCAGTAATGAACTTGAGGAAAGATGAAATATTTATTTTGCAATCAAAGCCAAAAACCCAGAGATGCAACAAAAGGTTCAGGAACAGAGATGTGCAATGGTTCTTACACATATATGTAGATTAAGAAAGATGACTAAGACCAAGATGATCAAGCTTTCTTTGTTTGTCTAAATTGATTTCACTAACAGATGTTCAGCAACACTGACAAAATAAATCACAACTACAAGAAATCATAACTGCAAACAGACAAGAATCCCTGCTTCCTTCATGACTGGCATGGTAATTATAATGTGACAGAATCATGGGGGACAGACCTGTCTGAGTATCATTACTAATCAGACCCACAGCAGTATCTACTCCTAAGTAAGTATCTCTGGATTTAAGAAACTCTTGCACGAGTTCCTCTAAATTGGCAAGTTGAAAAAGTTTTGTGAAGAAAATCTCATCATAGATGATTAGATTGACCGAAGAAAATCACTTGTTAAACAAATTATCTTCCCATTCACATCTAAGATGTTTCACTTACCTTTTTAAACCTAATAAAAAACTGTTTTAAATTGCTTGTTAAGACCAAACGTAGCAGTCAAGAGCAGTGTTTGGCATCTAACATTAAAAAAGAAATTAGTTAGTTACAAATGACTTTTTTCCCAAAAAGTAATTGAGTTAGTCACTTAGTTGCCACACTGTAAAAGTAATTAGTTACTCAGTTATGTAATTGACGTTATTTCTATAACGCGGTTACCTTCTACAATATCTATAACATCAAATATTTTTATAACTGAATGACAAATAAAAAACACCATATAGGTTACAGTCTTTTAGATCATTTTGTATTTGAACTTGACTCAATAAAATTGAAGCTGTACGTAGAAAAAAATACACAAAAGGTAAAAGTTTGAGAGAAAAAAAATCACACACACTTTTTATTAAAGTGCAAAACTAAGACAGACGTAGGTTAAAAAAAAAAAAAAAAACATCTGTCCATTAAGTTAATATCTGTAATATTACACAGTAAAAAGAACACTATCCAACTGGTCATAGTAAAAAACTTTTCAGTTATTCACGTGGTCACTTGAACTGGAAGCTATTAAAGAGTAAAATATAAATATAAAATATTCTAACCATTCAAATGTTAAATAAATTGTTGTGTGTAGTTCTTTAGATGTAGTAAAACATTTCAAAAGTGAATTGGTATCACCTGGTCACATGAACAGAAAGCTATTGAAGAAAAATTACATATTTTTCAGTAACATATTAAGACATATTTCACATGTTAATTTTCTAATTGATTGGTGTGCTACATTCCTAAGATGTCGTGCAATTATTTATCAATATTTTGGGGTTACTTTGTTAGTAGTAGTCACTAAATCTTCTGGGATGTATTGAGATTTATCGATGGTCCCTAACCAAAACCACTGCCTTCAGGAGCAAACCTTCAGGAGCGATGTATCCATCTGCGCAGGTCTCAGGGAAACATTGGAGGGAGGGAGTCTCTGCTTTAATGAAACCAATGTCCGTCGAATATCCAACTTAAAACTAACTTCACCACGCTCTTACAGCGTGCAGTGAGACAGAGAGAAGGCAAAGTGTATCCGACCAACCAGCAATCATCATTGACACCTGCTCTCTGCCTGCAGCTGAAGTGCGGCTGTCAGAAAGCCTGACGCCGCTAATAACACACCACTTTACAGCCCCAGTAACAGTAACAGCATTGCAATGATGGGAAAAGTAATTAGTTAGATTAATCTGTTACCTAAAAAATAGCTCAGTTAGTAACGCCGTTATTACTTAAACGCCGTTACTCCAAACACTGTTCAAGAGCTAAAAGTTACATCAAAGACATCAGAGAGAGTAATGGCTACATCAAAACTGAGCCAAAGTATTCGATAAAAGCAAGTAGGTGCCAGTAACAGACCACAGCGCAGCCATTCTTCAGCCACAGGTTTCAGTTTCATAATTCACAGATAAAAACAATTTAAAAATATTACATCATTGCAAAAATTTGACTAAACAAATATAACTGTAGTAAAGACAGGAACAAATTATTTTTTTTTAAATATCTATTTAGATAAAAATAATAAAAGGGTGCTTCTCTGCTCATATAGACCACATAACTACCATCCCAGATAATCAAGTCACACAAAAATAATCTGAAATTTCAGCCTAAAAAGGACAAATGTATTTCTAAAAATTTGAGTCTTTACAGTTTCACTCTAGGCATGCTTCCACTACTGCAACTTCAGCGGTAATTTTACTGGATCTTTACTGTATCCACGTGTCTCAATTCATCTGGGCCAACCCCATAAGAGCATTTAATGAGCCCACCAAGTAGCAGCCTTGGGGTTTGTACTTGTAAACGGCCCGACAGTCGCTGGACTAGTGGTTGTGGTTAATGTTGATTGGTTGTCACTCAGTGGGAAATTATATCAGCAGATGTTGCCAAACAGCTGGCCCAGTAAAATTGGATGAGTTGGATGAGCAAAACAATTGGATGAGCAATATAGCAAACAGAAATGTGGCATATATCTCTGCTTCTTCCATTATATCTGCTTCTTCCAAACTTCCATTCCATTGTCTTCTTATGAGGGCGCTATTTGGCTAAGATCAGTGACGTCAGTCACTGCTAAAACACCTGCAATATCCTGTCTTTGCTAATTTCTTACAGGGACAATTTTGTACGGAGACAAAACGCCTGAGAGGGCTGGGCCAGCTAGTTTACCCGGTCAGCTTTTCTCTCCCAAAAATGACCCAGACCTCGTCTAGTGGAAACACGCCTACTATGATAATTACCAACACAGACTTGAAACATTTGTGTATTTTTGCAACACTCAAAGTTGGTGCTCTATGGTGACCATCAGACTTCGTGATAAAACCAGATTATTCAGATGTTCTAAAGCAGAAACCCTAACCCTGTTCATCTTGTTTTAAGCTAAAACAAGACTCAATATGGGGCAGAAACATGAATGAGTCAGATTAATGTTTTAAAAATAGTTGCTAATGCTTTGATGCAGATGAAGAGAAAGAGAAAATTTATATTTTGTATTTTCCTCTGATCTGTTCATTAACCTGACAGGAGTTGAGGGACTAAAGTTTGTAAGAAATTTTGAATTTGTAAGAACTTAAGAGTTCAATTCAGTTTACTTATATAATGCTAATTCCAACAGATGTTATCTCAAGACACTTTACAAGAAAAGTCATTTCGATACAATAATACAAACATTCCAGTCAGTTAAAATTTTTCTATGTAAGGAATCCCAGCAGATTGGGTTGAGCCATTGATGTAAGGTTGTGCCCAGACCATGCAGATTCCAACCACAGCAATCCCTCATACTGAGCAAGTATGTAGCAACAATTGAGGAAAGACTCCCCTTTAACAGGAAGAAACCTCCAGCAGAACGTGGCTCAGTACAAGAGGTCCTCTGCCATGACCGTCTGGGGGTTTGATAAGACAGAGAAGAGACACAAGAAGAACAAAAGAACTGATGTAAGAGAAATGTATATATTAAAGTTGTGCTGAAGAACGAGTAATATCACCAAATGGTGACACTAGTCCACACACACTAAAATTCAGGATAAATTTGGAAATTAATGTTTCTTTACTTGCGCCTGTTGTGGGATGGAACAATGTTCTTTACTCTCATAAATTATATTTGTGTTTTTACTATACTAGAAGCCAAAGAACAAAGAAACAATAAAACTTATTTTCTTATTGCTAAGAAATT
Organism: Apricaphanius iberus; assembly: GCA_028564705.1. Lineage (NCBI taxonomy): Eukaryota > Metazoa > Chordata > Actinopteri > Cyprinodontiformes > Aphaniidae > Apricaphanius > Apricaphanius iberus. The sequence goes on along the minus strand of JAPXFQ010001320.1, from coordinate 574,359 downwards.
CCAGCAACTGCTAGGATGGCAGGCATTCAGATCAAGTAATTTATTGTGAACAGGAATCTTTAAACCTTAATAACCCAGACATTAGTTCCAACATAATTGGAGGAAGCATTCATTTGTGTATGTAAAAAGAGAATATCAGAATTTCTCTTCTGTCTGGTAAGATTTCAGCAAAATAAGAAGTTATTGAGCAGTTTATCACAGTTGTCTCCAGATAATTTTTTCAAGAACTTTCTAATGGTTGTGTGGATTGCTGGTTATTTCTATTTTACATCAATTACAAATAAGCAGGCATTTTAATTATTCATATGTATTGTTTATTTAAATATTATTTATTTACAATTTTAGCAACTAACAGTACTACCCTGCCATTTTAACCAGGTGTTATATCTTTTGTTTGTTTTATATTCTATCAAAGTATTTAATTGCATGTCTCTTACTCGCAATTCTTAGTTACTCATGTAATTAAATTATTTGAGCAATATTTGCTTACTGTCTAGTGAGTGTTTAACAATTTTTAGTATCTATAATACATATTTTTAAGTTGGTCTGCCCATTTTTAACCTCTGTAAAGCACTTTGTGTTTCACTAGCCTGTAAAAAGAGTTCTTAAATCCAGCTTGATTGAAGCTACAGCTGATTTTTTTTCTTTTATAATTCAGTAGCACACAGAATTTGACCCCTCATTCTTTCATTCATTCATTCATTCATCATTCTTTGAGGACTGCCTGTAGCTGCCTGTAGCTGTTTGAGTGGCAGGAAGCTGCAGAGTCACATTTTTAACACAATGTTGCTCGCTCTTCCTCTGTTTCTGGCAAAGGTTGCTCTGGTTAAACCAAAGGCCAATATTTTAAAAAGATGACAAAGGCCTAGTTTATTGGTCAGCCAATATATTGCCCTACATACCACTGGATTACCATTTTCACATTAGAAATGCTCTAAAATTACCTCCTAAGCATGTTTATTATTTACAGATTACTGAATAGATAAAATAAGATTACTGCAGGCAATAATTGAATTGTATTTCAGTACCAGAAGAATTCTCTTCAGATAAATGTTAAAACGATGCCTTTTTGTTCTTCTTATGCAGTCAGTTAAAGGCTCTTGACAAACTAAAGCTTTGTGTAATTAAGCTGCAATGCAACCTGGTGCTCAAAAGAAGAATCAAACAATCCTGAAGTTGTATTAATAGCGGTATTTTCATATGGCTTCAAAGCTACAGAAAGGTATAAGATTTATCTTTGCTCTCATGTCAGCATGTTTCTATTGACTGAACTTTTGGTGTCCAGGCCACATGGAGAGAAAACGGAAGAAATAATGCCACAAAAGCTGTTCAGCACATAACCTTCTGCATTTACACCTCTACTTTGTGGCTCATATCCAGCATGATAACAAGCTACAAAGCAGGAAATGTTTGTTTAGGGCATCCATAATATGTGCTGGATATAGAGACCCAGAGATTGTGAATAAAGCATGTGAAAAGGTCTCACAAAACATAAACCCAGACACTCAAGCTAACTTTCTTGGTTGCCTAGTTAGTTTTGGTTCTTATTTGAAAATCTACTTAAACATACTTAACTCATTTACTGAGTAAAGCTACAGTACTTTGCATTATTTTCATATACATTGATCCTATATGCAATGTCTTACCTCACAATCAACAAATGGCAAATTAACAGCCTCATGAAGACTAAGGATAAAGAGTTAAAGTAAAGTAGTCTGTTAAAATTAAAGTAGTCTAAGGTATAAAAAATATTCCAAGGTTTCGATATCTCACAGAGCACTGTTCAAGTTATAATCCGAAAATAGAGAAATGGTTGGACAACCGTAAACTTGCAAAAACATGACTGTCCAAAAAAACCATGAGAACAGCATTCAGCAAATAAGCAACCATTAGAGCTCCGGGAGATGACATCACGCCAGAATACAGAATACTGGACGCCATACTGGCAGTAAAGAAAAAAAACTGTCCACAAGCTACAGTAGCTATCCAGCTATTCAACAGTTTTCTAGCTAACAAAAATGTTTGACTCATGTTACGTCCCCCGAACACAAAGTTTAATTTTACATAAGTATTTCTAATGATTGTATTTAAAATTTGTCCACAATTTAAAACATAATGGCTTATGAACGCTGAAAAGTTATCCGTGACAGTGTAACAGAAAAGACGTAACAGTAAACTTAACAGACAATTTGCTTTTATCAAGATTCTTAGCAGACTTCTAACAGTTATTTTAGTGTGATTTGTTTGCCTTGTTGCTCACATAACAGAATCATAACAATCTTTGTGATGTCTGCATGCTGCTGTTCTTGTGATCACACAGAGAAACCGACTAAGGTTACTTTTTATTTTTGAAGCAATGATTGATTAATGGTCTGACAATGAGACACATAAAAAGGACATAACCTGCTGCTTCTTGCTGCACTTACCCAGGACATTGTATGTCAGCATATCTCAGGTCCGGTAAAAAGTCCGCTCTGACAGCTTCAGTAGTTTTAAAAAGTATCCCACACATGTTAAGGGTTGTAGATGTTTAATGTTTTTAATTTCCCGGTATATTAAATATCTTTCATTTTTAAAATGGTAAGTAAACTCCAACAGAGAAAAATTCCAGCCTGCGACGTTCATTTGATTAGATTCATTCCTGCCAACATGGCACCTACGCTGTCAGAGTCGCGTGACATCCGGAGCTTCATATGCTGATAGTTACTTGGGAAGATTTCTAGTGCACCAAATGGTCACAATTAGGTTTGATGTGTACATTGTACTTTTTAAAACAATGCCAAGTGTTAAAGATTGGCAAGATTGGCAAGATTAAACCTATTGTTAAATGAGAGCCATGAAAACTCAATCTTTTGCAGTTGGTCAAAGGCCATTTAGGGGACACGGCAAACAAAACTAAATGTTAGTTTTCTGTGACACATACCATTACAGGACTTGGCCAAACAATCATTGGACATTAACCCACAGTAAAGCATTTTGGCTGCATTTGGGTGGTTTTCTTCAGCAAGAGCAGGAAAGTTAGGCAGAATTAGAAGGAAGGTGGATAGACTTAAATACAGGTTGCTTCTGGAAGAATAAAAAAGACTTATCCCTGTTCAGGTTGAATGGCCGAGTCTAAGTTTTAAGTTACATCTGAAGGAGAATCTGTGACATGACTCAATAACGTAAATTCAAAGATACTGCTCCAAATTGATGGAGTTTGAGCTATACTGCAAGGAAGAATGGGCAAAAATGGCAGCATTTAGATAAGAGAAGCTGGTAGAAACATATATGAAAAAAACTGCAACTGTGAATTCCCACCAAAGTCGTTTCTATGAGTATAGTTTAACATAGGGATCCATACTGACAAACTCAAGTTCTTATTTGTACAAAAAAAAAGTAAAATTAGAAACCATATCTCATTTCCATGCACTTAGAAGTTAAGCATGACTGTATTTGTCCATCAAAAATCTCACTCAGATACATTAAAATTTATGCATTTGAAACAACACTGTAGAAAAGTTAAAGGGGTGTAAATCATTTTGAAAGTCTCTAAACTAACAAAACTGTGCATGGTCATATTAAAATGTTTTGATTCTCAGAAAGGAAAAAAATGTAGTATGTCCACATTGATTTAGAACAGAAACTAGAAGGAGATCAAAAAAATGTAAAAAACCAGAATGAAGTATAAAGACAAAGAACAAAGTGAGACACAGGCAGACAGCAAGCAATACCCCTAACTCACACCAGGTGCGCAACGGATGCCGTCCAGTTTTTGTACAGCTGCCGCACGGACAAACAAAGTCCAGTTAACTTTCCATGTCAAGTCTGTTGTTTCTGGAAGCTGCATGCAGATTTTAATGAAGTTAAAGAAGTTACATGATGATATTTTAAAAAGTATATCTTTTTTGTCAAATTTCTTATCATTACTGTTGCATGAACAACTGAGATTTGGTGCATCTGGAGCAAATGTTCCGTACAGGAATCACAATCAGTGTGAATTGTAGTCCTTGTTGTGAATTAGGCATTAAAAAAAGAAAGACTGAATGCATGACAGCATCCAGTGTCAGGTAAATTAGGTAAAAAATATTTTACTTTTACATTTATACCCGTTTGCATTTCTTTGTTTCTACCAAATATCTCCAAAATATCAGAAATTGTTTTCATAAACCTGCCAGCTCTCCCCATCTATCTGTCCGTACAGCTTAACTGCTATGGGAGTATGTAAACAAAATTAGATTTGTCTGCATCTTTGTGCCCTGAAACCCCCTATTCATCCTACCCACCCAACAAATCTATCCATTTCTTTCATCCACCCTCATCCCTCCCTTCTGCTGCCTCTATCCTTCCTCTGCGGCCCAGTTTTGCACAGGGGGAACAGCAGCAGCGGCTTCAATAATTCACTTCCCCTCAGAACAGGTTGTGTTTGCATTGTAGGGCGCTGCAGGCGAGAACAGAGAGGGTGAGGAAGAAAGATTAAAAACAATGAGGAATGAAGAATGAAGTTGCAATGAACGAAGACTTTTGACTACAAGATGGAATGAAAGTTTTAAAAAATGCAGCTGAGGCTCAGGCCAGTTGTGAGTGAACATAACATAGAAATACAAAGGAAGGAGAGAGAGAGAGAGAGATACAAAGGAAGGAGAGAGAGAGAGAGATACAAAGGAAGGAGAGAGAGAGAGAGAGAGAGGGGGAGAGAGAGGAAAAAATGGTTTACAGAGAACAAGTAAGCTTTATTTGTGATCACACATTCACTTGTTGTCTTTAGTGCATGTACTAAAGTAAAAAAAAACTGCCCTGCTACAGAGCACACACAGAGATGTTCACATTTTTGACAGCGCAGTGGACAGATTAAGGGACAGAAGAGGGTTTGGAATTCATAAAGTAATATGTGCCACTGAAATATTTCCCTGTAAAACATTAATACCCCAATACTATTCCAAGTTTTACTGTCAACCAACAAGGCAATCGTCATCCACATCACAACAGGATTTATCCACAACACAATGCAACGGATTAAAATACCTGAAAATCCTAACTACTGTATGAGAATTTATTTATTTTACTTTGTCTTTTGTGCATACATGGATCTGCAAAATTACAAAAACATAACCACTATTCTTTAAGAAGCTCATGTAAGAAGTTTAATTTGTTAAACTTGGAAAGATCTACATTGTAAGAAAAGCATATAAATACTTATTTTAGGTTTAATTTAAGGCTCCTGTTTTATTAGGTAATTTGCTTTATTCACATGAGACAAAGCTTACTAATTGAAACAGTTAACAAAATGCTTACTGTATGTTGTTGGAATATCAACTGTATTATATCAATATTAACTATAAGAAATTTTAGAGAAAAATATTTTTTAAGTTATAGGATGTATACAAATTTCTCAGACTTAAAAAAAACTGCAATTCCCTGTTCATTCAAAACTTCTGAGATCTACTAAAATTTATCTTTAAATTTAATGAAAAATAATAATTCCAATAGACTTAGATAGGTCTAGACTTTAGAAATATTGAAAATTACAACAAAAATATCTCCAAGATATCCTAAGTTGTCCAACTTAGATTGAGCACACTTGTCAGAAATGTTCTCTGGAGGAACATCGCAGTGAAGACTTCAGCCATGCATGGTAGACGTCCTTAGTTGCAGAGATGGAGCTCAGCCAGAGTAACCAAAGACAGCAGCTGAACCCTGTTCCCATCCAGTCAGATGTACCCTTAGTTTTTTTTGTTTTGTTTTTTTGCAACATTTGAAACATAAAACATATTTTGAACACAATTTCTAACCAATATACTATACTGTATGAAATTAAATGTACCCATAGTTGACGTTTCCCACCTTTGTCTTTCACTTTTAATTGCATGTATGCAGAGCTGTAGCTACATTTTTGCTCAGAATGTGTATTGTTGTTTTTTTTCTCCAGACATACTGTATGGTACAATAAGATAATGACTGAGTCTTTTTTTTTAATTGAGACATGGGAAGTTCCTTTTTGCAGAACCTGAAAATGAAGTCACAAATCTTGCAAATGGCCTTCATATTACCTCTTACTAGCTTGATAAATCACATGTCCTATACACCAGATGTCCATTGTTATGTTCATTAAGGTTCATCTTTTGCAGGTTTGTGTCACTTCAATTCTTTCGTAAGTAGATATTGCTCTACAAAGAACTACATATAACAGGTATTTTCTTTTTCTATTACAGTCTGGACTAAAGCAAATACAGTTTAGGTATTACGCTTATTCCCACTACTCTCCTACTCTCACAGGAATTCATTCCCTCTGTTCCTTTCTCATTTTCTAAGCCCCTTGTCGGTCTACCTCTCTGTCTCCAGGGAAGCCTTTCTTCTTTTAGCTGCTCTGTATCTGGCCCTGCCCTTTTCAATGTCACTCTCAGTGTGTCCCTCTCCGTTTTTAATACATGCCTTTTCTTCAGCCGCATGTCGTATCTTTCTTTCATTTCATTCATGAGTCAGATCACATCCACTTTATTATATGCCAAAATTGAATAATATTCTATTTGAGTTGGCTTGATATTTTAAAACCTGATGTTGAAAGGTGTTGCTGTTGATGAATAAATGAGAACGTAAATTTTTCAGAGGTATATTTAATTCACGTGAGTTTTAGACACATGATGAATTATGAAAAGGATCTCCTTGAGGTTATTTTCTTGAATTCTGATATTTCATACATCACAGCATCTCCTAAAGTCTTACTTTTCAACTATATTAGGGCTATACGGTCATGAGATCAGATGACAAATGGAAATACTGCAGACTATCTCTGTATTCTTAACTAAAAGGTGTGAAATTTACCTGGTGCATAATCTTGCCTCACAGTACCTACTCCACAAATGAAGAATGGAAAGGAAATTACATTTTTGCAGGATAACGTGTCCTCACTGAGCCACGGGCTTCACAGTGATTGAGTTCAAAAAATGTTCTCATGTAATCATTTGGAAATAGAAGATTTGGTTAGTTTTTTCACCCACAAATAATACATTTCCACAAGCTTGCTTCCCTGAATTCTTTGCCTTACTTTGACATCTTCAAAGAGTATGAAGACATATACACAAGGAGTTTCTTTCTTTCAACTGGTTCATAGTTGAAAGGACAGTCACTCAATTTTTTCAGAAAGGCATTCAAACTACTTTAAGTCAGAAAATAACTACAACTACTTATTTAAAGCAAAGTTTTTAAGTGTTGAAATGATTAGTAGTGCACACAAACACCCTCAGATATGATCGTTCACCTACTTTAACTACTAATCTTTGGGTCACATTCAAATTGTCCTTAGGCCCATATAACATAGCTTATTTTTTCCCCAGGTTATATATTCCTGTAACTCGTTACTTTTGTCATTCTTAACTCCCAACATTACCCACAAATAGAGTTTTCAATAGGAGAATAAAAATATGTTGAAATATCAAATTATAGGAACTAATAACAGTATACCAGCTGTGGCATATAGATACAATCTTAGTTCAAGTTATTTTTTCAACAAACTTTTTATAAACTTAATAGTATATTTAAAAGTATGATAGACAAGAAGAAGAGTAAATTTTGTAGAACTTTTAAAAGCCCAGATTCAGCGAACAAATACTAAACATTTTAAATTATAAAATATCTGGACTTCTTTGTACATACTTAGTTTATTTACATTATGTAAAAGTTACCATTACACTAACAAATATATTTTGTGCTGGGTTTGATCAACTTCCCAAAGAATAAAAGTTTAGTAGTAGGTGAGAGCAGCAACGACGTTGGCACAGCCGTTAATGGGTTTTTTTTTTCCTTCTGGTATTGCTTTTGGTTGAGGTGAGTCATGTCTCATTTTTGGGTGCCCTTAGACTGAGTCCCAGGACAGACTGCATCAAGACTGCCACATTAATGCAGATTCAAGTGTCAAAATTTGAAAACTGTATTTGCATCAGAAACCAGCCCCTGCCTAAAAAAAGTGAAATTAGCAAAATCCAGACATTTTTATCCTCACAGAAAAGTCAGAATTTACGATACTTCACTTCTGTCCAGCTATCAGGTAGCAGGATCATAGTTTTGAGTGTTGGAAAGCATACTTTTAGCCTTGGACCTTGCTCCTTAAAGCAGAGGCATAAAGAAGAAAGTATATAATAATTTTCTAAACTTACATTCCTTGAGACAGAAATAACTTCAAATTGCCCTTTTCCAGCCAACACACAGTAACACAGCTAATCCTTAATGACGTGGAGAAACAGAGGAATGGAAATGCGTGCAAGGCTAAATTCTCAACATCACATGCTCTTTCATATAATCAATGATATTAATTAAAACCAGCTCAAACTGCTAAATTATTAACTCAAATGATGTAGCTGGAGGGGCTTGTGAGCTTTTTTTTTATGTTACTGTGGGAGTATATCAGTCTAAAAGGGCTGTGATATACTGAACCTCACCAGTAGTGCAAAATAGTCAATGGAAATACGTGAATAAACTATTATTTTGCAGCAAACATAAAAAATATGCATGTAAGGATCACAACTGTGTTGGCTGGTGAAAATAAGGATAATTCAAAAATGAGGTATTTATGCTTTAGAGCATGTATTCTCGTTTATTTATTTTACTTTAATGAGCAATGAGATGGCCGGTGGATGCACCTTTCGCTGTGTCCTCGTTTCCTGTAAACGTGTCTAACCTATGCTGTCTTCCTGCTCCCCAGTGTCAGCGTTCCAACCTGTTTCCCGAAAGCCTTTCTGCAGCTTTCAATGACAGTGTGAGCCATGTCCTATATGTGCTGTAAGTGGAGAAGTGGGTGGATTCTTGCCACTGAACTTTCAGATGATAGCAAGAATATGACTAGGGCTTTGCAGGAGAGGGGTGCAAAACATAAAGAAAGAACAGGATGCTAAGGAAAGTGCAGGGGAGGAAGCAAAGAGGAAAGAAAATGAAGGGAATTAAAGTTTTTTTCTGTTGAAATGGTTTGGATGAGGAGAGGGAATTAAGATGTAAAGAGGATGGAGAGCAAAGAAGTGGGTATACTGTATTTGACATGCTAAGGGTATGCATAACTGGGAAAGAATCAGTGAGAGGAAAGGAGAGGGGGAGGCATGAAGATGACAGAAACATCTTTTTTGACAGGTAAAAGTTTAGCGGATGGATAAAGACAGTGTGAGGGAGGAGAGAAGGATCAGGATATGTAGCTGGTGGCAGGTAAATTGCTACACTGAGAACATGGTTACTTCCAGCATATCCAACAGATTATACCCCCATCTCCTCTGAGCCAGCTAGAATGGGCGGAAAAGGGATGGGGAAAGTGTGAGACCAGCAGGCCAAAAGTGCGAACGTTTTAAGTGTCAGAATTTTTTTCTTAATCTTCAATTTGTAGGAGTGGGGGAGGGGGATCTTTGCCACTTAGAGAGAACTTTTGAGGCAGCTAGTGAGAATGGCAAGGAAGCAGGGAGAGGGTGAGCTCTCTGAGCAGCACGCATCACTGAATTATTGAGGACAGATGTGTGTCAGAGCAAAAGATAGATTCCACTGTTGATCCCCTCTTGCTGTCAGAAAGTTTAGTTTAACATGACCGACTCGACCGATTGTGGTTGTTTGCTGTGGTTTCTGGGTTATCCGCATAGAAAAAAAGAACCCTAAAGCCGAACTGAGAATTAACACCACAGATTCAGTGGAAATGTTGGTTCTTACAGTCCTGTAAATATCTGCTTTACATGATTCCAAAGGACTCACTACATGTAGGTGTTGTGCTGGATAAGAGTTTGAGAAACAACAAGAATGGTTTCTGTTTGCTTTTCATTTTATTTGTTTAGTCCGCATCTTGTTTTTTAAGTTCATCCATTTCAAAATTCCTGGTGAGATTTAAATCAACAGTTGAGCAGTAAAAAAAATCTGAAATCTGTCAAAAAGTATTTCTTTACCCTACAGTCTGTTTTATATTCTGCTTTAAAAATTAAAAATTATGTTTCAACACTATCATAGAAAATGTTTGACAGTGTAAACACTTTAGTAAAGGGGACTAAAGTGTTAAGAATCTAATTTAACTCATAAACCATGCAATATACAAACCAGTGTTTTGGAAGCTGTCCAATCCTTTAATATGCATTACGAATCTATTGAAATGACATACAGCTAAAGAAAACTAAGCATTCACTTCTCTTACAAATTGGGATTATGGCACAAGACCAAAAAAGGGGAACTTAAACATAAACTTTAAATTTTAAATTTAGTTATTCTGTAAACAATCTTTGACAAAACCAACCGCCTTCCTTTCTGAGTTACCATGGTGATGAACCCTGGTAAGATGTGATGTTGTGTTAGAATAATTCTAAGAAAGGAGTTGGACTTTAAGTCTCCTCAGTGAGACACCAATTTGACTTCATAAAGCAGAATGTCATGCAACCCTGATATACATTTTCCTAAACGGGCCTATTTACTTCATAACCATCTCCGTTCCTCGTTATTTTTGTTGCTATAGATATTTTGGTTATAAGTTTTACATTTTCTGCTTGTGTGTTTTACATGCCCTGACCAGCGGATATTTGTGTGGCCAGTTAATGTTTTAGCCTCCAGAGGTGGGCCACAGACAACTGTATCTCTCATTTTATGTATTTTAGTTATTGCTCTTTTGGAGAAAAAAACAACTGTTATATTCATGTGCTAATCTACTTAATCCCTAAGGTTTATTTGTGTGGTCCCCAAAGGAATCAAAACAAGTCTTCTACACTGATTGACGCTGACTTTCATAGTAAGGTAAATCAGCAACCGATTAGTCTTTCAGATATATTTGTCTTTAACATATCACACAGCTCATTGAAGTTACCATTGAGCTTACTGATTTAAAAAGACAAAACATGAAGTAGACAGCTTTAAAAAAGTGTGTCTATTTCACTCAGTCTAAACTCTGAACATGGACTCACAGATAAAAACGGTGTAAAGCATTATGAGGGAAATTGAAGGGTTATGTGTTGAGGACAAATGAAAGTGGGCTGGAGGAGAGAGGATGAAAGGACGAGTGACAGGGCGAGAGAAGTGCAAGAGGAGGCAGACGGTCTCTGATGTAAGCCATGTTCTCACCACTGTTCACAACCATCCTTTTGCCTCCATAAATAAGTTATATGCCAAATGTTCCTTACTTCTCATGTCTAATGCGAATACACAACATAACACCCTTACTCACACACAGAGACCTTCCTCCTTCACTCTAAGGACTCTAATATACAAAAAAATGCAACTAAGACAAATTGAACATTAAACAGTATGATGTTCTGTGTTCCTAATAAGAGCTAAGTAGACACTTACACACAAAACTTTTAGTTTCTCCTGAGGCCGAGCCAGCAAAAAGTTCTTGATAATCTCTGACAGAGTGACAGCACTACAGAGGAGAAAAGTGAAGCTTCCCTGACAGCTTTCTTCAACCCACAGGGCTCCCACATTGCCTGGTGAAGCTCAGAACCACTTAAGGTGTGTATGTGTGTTTGTGCACGTGCATGAGGGAGAAGGATACCAACAATTTTTTAAGAAGAGAGAGGGTCACAATGAGTGTAATGATAAAAGTTTAACAAACAGGTGAGTAGTGAAACTGGTGTTCCTGTGCACACATGCTTTGTCTGTGCATGTAAAAACAGTGTTTTTGTGCACATGATTGTATGTGTATGTGATCTACCAGAAACGTAGAATCATCCAAACGAAAGAGCAACATGAAAAGTAAGGGGAAAAAAAGGACATTTAAATAAATAAATAAAAGGTGGGCTGGACTGTAATTTTAGAGAGAAAATTATAGTGATTCTGATGGCAATTCCGTGCCTGCCAGGTACTTCTGCAGCCAGCACAGTTGCTACTCATTTTACTTATTTTCATCAGCCTTTCACCTTTGATTTTTATTTTGCATAAAAGTGGAGAAACATTTTTTTACAAGGAAAGCCGATAATATATATGAAACAGTTTGTAGGGATCTGTTCATTCTCTTTCAATGTTTTGCAATTGTGATTAAAGTTGCTGATAGTATGAACTAAACAAAACTGAAAATAAATTAGTCCACAACCCTAAACACAGAAATAAACCTGTTACGATAAACAATCAAATTTAAAAACCTATCTAAAAACAAACGAGGAAAAAAAAATAAAGGGGCAATATTGAGGTCAGTATCATTACCAAGCAATGTTTTTGATAAACCAAATCCACAATTTATATGAACTTTTTAGTCATAAGGTTTCAGTCTCACTTACTGGTCCTTTGGCAATTCTTAGAAAGAAAATCAATAGGCTTTAGCAGGGCTTTTCACAAGGATAAAAACTATCCACTCAGGTGGTCCAGTGCTTCGCCCCACTGAAGGAATTTTTAAACACAGTATCTAGATGTTATTTAAAAGAGATTGAGAGTTTATTGGTTCAGTGTCTTACATACAATTTATGTTATATAAATCAGCGTTAATCAAAATTAATTAATATTTACAGACCTTTGAATTTGAACGTGATGCTTGCCTATCAAAATTAAATTTATCATAAAATTAGGTAAACAACACATTGTGATGGACCCACCTTGAGCAATTTACTTCCAAGGTGATACCTAGCTGGCAAACATTTTTTTCATTTATAGCACCATACATATGTAGCACCCAACCCAAGTAGCTAGTTATTAACTCTTTGTTAATATCGGTGATAATACTATGAGCGGGGCCTTGGGTTCATTACTTACTAATATTAGTAAACAGGAGAAACAATATTTAACAAATTTTAGCCTTTTATACTTATTTATTAATTTAAATAATGGCAGTGCCTCCACTTAGTTGGAAATACCAAATGGATTACTACTATTCCTGCTAAGAATAATGAATTTATACTTTTAAAACTTTGATTTTTCTTCTAAAGAATATGGCAATGTAACATTTATGACTTGCAATCTCTGTATATAATAACAATGACAACGCAAATGCTTTAAATTCAAAATATAGAATTTAGTAACAATAAATTATGTTTTCAAAATTTAATAAAAGCAATATCTCAGTTTTAGTGTGTTTCAGTACGCTTATATGGTATTTGTGACTTCAGAAATAGGAAAACAAAAGTTTCCGCACATTAAATGCAATAATATATGTCCCTTTAAAGTTCAGTTCAGATTGGTGACCTAAATGAGCTCAGTTAACTAATATTTTGCAGGCCTGAACGTTGCTCGGGTTCGTTGTGACCAAAAAAAAAGATAAGAGGCAGCTTCACTTGTTAAAACAAGCAGAAAATAAAATGCATTGCTTTAGTTTACTCAAGTCCTTTGGGTAATGTATGAGGGCTGGGTGAGGTTGAAACCTTTTCTGGGACCAGGCTGGCTCCACTCGTCCATGAGGGTGGAGGTAGCTTCAAACCCGGACTGTCTGAAGTACACGAAACTGCGACCACTCTATCCACAGCAGAAGCGTCCAGAGAATTTCTCTCGGTCGACTCTGGTAGACTCTGCATCCACGAATGCTTTTGACCATTTTCCCTGTAGCTCTGGTTGTCATGATCCGTCCCTGTCTGTGTTGTTTATTCCTCCTTGTTTCCTCCCAGTCTGTTTTAGTTACTTAGTCCTAGTTTGTTTCACCTGTTGTCTTATTAGTCCTCCCTGTGTTTTCTGCCTCTGCTCCCAGGTGTTCCACGTTTCCTAATTACCCTCCCCACAGTATATATACCCTTCTGTGTCTGTCTGTCCTCGTCGGGTCGTTGTCGTCGTTACCTCCCCTAGTTCTCTGTGCTTCTCGTCTGTTTTTCTGGACAATTAATAAACATGGGCCGTAAGAGCCACAAACGCCGCTCCGCATCTGGGTCCTCCTTGAGCCTAAACATGACAGTACGACCCGACCAACTGGACCCAGCGGAGTACCAACACACTGACGATGAATGGAGGAGACTGATCAATTGGAGCGTAAGTCAAGGACTCTATTCAGACTCACCTTTTTGTGGATCGCGACTGGCACGCTGTCCGCCCGGTGTTGGGCCCCGCCGTCGTGAGGAAGGCGGCCTCTCCGCTCCTCGGGCCTCGAGTCATCGCCGCGCTTCTGGGCGTCCTCCTGGAAACGCAGTTGGTGTTTCCCCGTCGTTCCTCCTTGCGTCCATGTATGACGATTCAGAGGAGGACGACGACGGCTTCCCGGAGCTCTTCTCCGACTCCCTGGACGACGAGCTGGACTTTTGCGGCGGTGCCCGGGGTGCGCCGCCCTCGCCGCGGCTTTCTGCCTCCTGGGTTGACCGGTTGATCTCCCTGGCTCCTTCCGCCGATCTGCCACCCATCTGTGATCCCTCTGGGACTGGCCCTCTTCCTGCTTCCCGGCGACGAGGAGGGAGGCGTCGCCGAGCTGCTCCATCGGCTCCAGGAGGTTTCTTGCTTCCTTCTCGGAGTTGCAGCGCCTCGGCTCCTCCTGTCCCGCTTGGTGCTGCCTCCAGCTTCGGTGATTCGACCGCCGCTTCCTCCTGCCGCCCACGGCCGGTTTCGGGTCTGCCTCCTCATCCTCTCCAGCACAGCCAGGCGCCGGCGTTTCCTTCGGGTGGAGCCGAGTTGACCCAGGGTCGGTGGAACAGAGGGAAGAGTTCCGTAGGGAATGTTGAGCCCAGGTCCCCTGTGGAGACTGTTTTTGAGCGCTCTTCAGAGGCTCACCTGGAACCCCGGTTCCGAGTTCCCTCCGAGGGCGTCCAGACGGATGCGCCTCGGTTCCGAGTTCCCTCCGAGGGCGTCCAGACGGATGCGCCTCGGTTCCGAGTTCCCTCCGAGGGCGTCCAGACGGATGCGCCTCGGTTCCGAGATTCCTCCGAGGGTGTTCTGGGGAGCACGCCTCGGGTTCCTGATTCCTCCGAGGGTGTTCTGGAGAACACGCCTCGGGTTCCTGATTCCTCCGAGGGTGTTCTGGAGAACACGCCTCGGGTTCCTGATTCCTCCGAGGGTGTTCTGGAGAGCACGCCTCGGGTTCCTGATTCCTCCGAGGGTGTTCTGGAGAGCACGCCTCGGGTTCCTGATTCCTCCGAGGGTGTTCTGGAGAGCACGCCTCGGGTTCCTGATTCCTCCGAGGGTGTTCTGGAGAGCACGCCTCGGGTTCCTGATTCCTCCGAGGGTGTTCTGGAGAGCACGCCTCGGGTTCCTGATTCCTCCGAGGGTGTTCTGGAGAGCACGCCTCGGGTTCCTGATTCCTCCGAGGGTGTTCTGGAGAGCACGCCTCGGGTTCCTGATTCCTCCGAGGGTGTTCTGGAGAGCACGCCTCGGGTTCCTGATTCCTCCGAGGGTGTTCTGGAGAACACGCCTCGGGTTCCTGATTCCTCCGAGGGTGTTCTGGAGAGCACGCCTCGGGTTCCTGATTCCTCCGAGGGTGTCCTGGAGAACACGCCTCGGGTTCCTGATTCCTCCGAGGGTG
The DNA here is from genome assembly GCA_028564705.1 of Apricaphanius iberus. Classification (NCBI taxonomy): domain Eukaryota; kingdom Metazoa; phylum Chordata; class Actinopteri; order Cyprinodontiformes; family Aphaniidae; genus Apricaphanius; species Apricaphanius iberus. The sequence continues at coordinate 559,019 of JAPXFQ010001320.1, read as the reverse complement.
TCCTGGAGAGCACGCCTCTGGGTCCTGATTCCGCCGAGGGTGTTCAGGCGAACACGCCTCCGGTTCCTGACTCTCCCGAGGGTGTTCAGGCGAACACGCCTCCGGTTCCTGACTCTCCCGAGGGTGTTCAGGCGAACACGCCTCCGGTTCCTGACTCTCCCGAGGGTGTTCAGGCGAACACGCCTCCGGTTCCTGATTCCACCAAGGGTGTTCAGGCGAACACTCCTCCGGTTCCTGATTCCACCGAGGGTGTTCAGGCGAACACTCTTCCGGTTCCTGATTCCACCGAGGGTGTTCAGGGGAACACGCCTCTGGTTCCCGACTCCGCCGAGGGTGTTCAGGGGAACACGCCTCTGGTTCCCGACTCCGCCGAGGGTGTTCAGGGGAACACGCCTCTGGTTCCCGACTCCTCCGAGGGTGTTCAGGGGAACACGCCTCTGGTTCCCGACTCCGCCGAGGGTGTTCAGGGAACACGCCTCTGGTTCCTGACTCCTTCCGAGGGTGTTCAGGCGAACACGCCTCCGGTTCCTGACTCTTCCGAGGGTGTTCAGGCGAACACGCCTCCGGTTCCTGATTCCACCGAGGGTGTTCAGGCGAACACGCCTCCGGTTCCCGACTCTTCCGAGGGTGTTCAGGCGAACACGCCTCCGGTTCCCGACTCTTCCGAGGGTGTTCAGGAGAACACGCCTCCGGTTTCCGACTCCGCCGAGGGTGTTCAGGAGAACACGCCTCCGGTTCCTGCCTCTTCCGAGGGTGTTCAGGAGAACACGCCTCCGGTTCCTGCCTCTTCCGAGGGTGTTCAGGAGAACACGCCTCCGGTTCCTGCCTCTTCCGAGGGTGTTCAGGAGAACACGCCTCCGGTTCCTGCCTCTTCCGAGGGTGTTCAGGGGAACACGCCTCCGGTTCCTGCCTCTGCAGAGGGTGTTCAGGCGAACACGCCTCCGGTTCCTGCCTCTGCAGAGGGTGTTCAGGCGAACACGCCTCCGGTTCCTGACTCTGCCGAGGGTGTTCAGGCGAACACGCCTCCACCTAAGCTCAAGGTTCCACGCCGCCGGCCTCCAAGGCTCAAGTTCCCACGCCGCCGGCCTCCAAGGCTCAAGGTTCCACGCCGCCGGCCTCCAAGGCTCAAGGTTCCACGCCGCCGGCCTCCAAGGCTCAAGGTTCCACGCCGCCGGCCTCCAAGGCTCAAGGTTCCACGCCGCCGGCCTCCAAGGCTCAAGGTTCCACGCCGCCGGCCTCCAAGGCTCAAGGTTCCACGCCGCCGGCCCCCAAGGCTCAAGGTTCCACGCCGCCGGCCCCCAAGGCTCAAGGTTCCACGCCGCCGGCCCCCAAGGCTCAAGGTTCCACGCCGCCGGCCCCCAAGGCTCAAGGTTCCACGCCGCCGGCCCCCAAGGCTCAAGGTTCCACGCCGCCGGCCTCCAAGGCTCAAGGTTCCACGCCGCCGGCTCCCAAGGCTCAAGGTTCCTCGTCGTCGGCCTCCTCGTCTGACGGTCCCTCGTCGTCGGCCTCCTCGTCTGACGGTCCCTCGTCGTCGGCCTCCTCGTCTGACGGTCCCTCGTCGTCGGCCTCCTCGTCTGCTGGTTCCTCGTCGCCGGCCTCCTCGTCTGCTGTTTCCTCGTCGCCGGCCTCCTCGTCTGCTGTTTCCTCGTCGCCGGCCTCCTCGTCTGCTGTTTCCTCGTCGCCGGCCTCCTCGTCTGCTGTTTCCTCGTCGCCGGCCTCCTCGTCTGCTGTTTCCTCGTCGCCGGCCTCCTCGTCTGCTGGTTCCTCGTCGCCGGCCTCCTCGTCTGCTGGTTCCTCGTCGCCGGCCTCCTCGTCTGTTGGTTCCTCGTCGCCGGCCTCCTCGTCTGTTGGTTCCTCGTCGCCGGCCTCCTCGTCTGTTGGTTCCTCGTCGCCGGCCTCCTCGTCTGTTGGTTCCTCGTCGCCGGCCTCCTCGTCTGTTGGTTCCTCGTCGCCGGCCTCCTCGTCTGTTGGTTCCTCGTCGCCGGCCTCCTCGTCTGTTGGTTCCTCGTCGCCGGCCTCCTCGTCTGTTGGTCCCTCGCCGCCGGCCGCCACGTCATGGGTCTTCTGGGGACTGTGGTTTTGTCCCTCCGTCCTGGACCCCCTCCTCCCGCCCTGGCTTGAGTTTCCTACTTGGTGCGCCAGGTGGCGCACCTTGAGGGGGGGGTATTGTCATGATCCGTCCCTGTCTGTGTTGTTTATTCCTCCTTGTTTCCTCCCAGTCTGTTTTAGTTACTTAGTCCTAGTTTGTTTCACCTGTTGTCTTATTAGTCCTCCCTGTGTTTTCTGCCTCTGCTCCCAGGTGTTCCACGTTTCCTAATTACCCTCCCCACAGTATATATACCCTTCTGTGTCTGTCTGTCCTCGTCGGGTCGTTGTCGTCGTTACCTCCCCTAGTTCTCTGTGCTTCTCGTCTGTTTTTCTGGACAATTAATAAACATGGGCCGTAAGAGCCACAAACGCCGCTCCGCATCTGGGTCCTCCTTGAGCCGAAACATGACACTGGTAAACAGCCTCCTTGGGTAAAAGTGCAACAAACAAGTGTCACAAGCTTAGATGGTTTTTTTCACTTGCCTCACTTAGATCCCATCTTCGATACTTCTGATTGGACAATCGGTTTACATCAACCAATGTAATAAAAGAAAATACAAGATTGACAACGCAACAACTTAGATTGAGCACACTTGTTAGAAATTTACTTTACAAACTACGGCGAATATAAAGTGTTTTATTAGATAACAAGATGAATACCTTTTGTTGGATTATAACTTTTTAACTATGAATGCTTTTTAAACTATAACTGAACCTGTATTTATTGTGATTTTAACTAGAGTTTTTTTATGCATTTTAACTCATTTTTAAAACATTTATCACATATTTACCATTATTATTCAAAGACAGTATTTACATTTTAGCCTGTGTAATCTTAATTAGATATTTAAGACCAGGCTACACATGTTGCACATACAATGAAGAAATGATATTTACTATATATTTTATTTTATTATTTAATCTGTATAAATAATAGCTTTTTGGATTTGAGGAATGAGGGTGTGGTTAAAGGATTTGAGAAGAATTAACCACAAAACTACCAGCAACTGGCAGACGACCTGTGAATGCTATCAAACAGAAAAGTGGCAATGCTGGTCACTGATATTATTTCTTTTTAATGTCAGAAATGTTTCTTTGTAAACTTTGAATTTTTAACTATCCTCGCTTTCATACATAAAACAAAGAAGTGAGATAGGGAAATAGATGAATGCATAAAGTTGTCCAATAACACATATGTTCTCAAAAAAACCCAAACACTTACTTTCTCTTTTGAAAAATAACCCCAAAAAACCCTGGTCTGGCTTTATCGCTGCTTTGGATTGACTAGGACCATTATTCTCAAACTGTGGTACATGTTCCACCAGTGGTACTCAAGCTCTCCCAAGTGGTACTTGGACGAACATTCTAAATATAAAAAATAAATAAATCAAGAAATGTATAATTCATACACAGTGTGGCTGTGGCTGGCAACAATTACCAATAAATAATCGTTTTTAGGAGTAAATAAGCCTCCTCTGATAATTGTCAATGGTCAAAAGGGTAAGCCTTCTCTACTGTATGTTTAGGTAGGTCATGATCGTGGTACTTGGAGAGCTCGACATTTCCTCAGGTGGTACACACTTTAAAAAGTTTGAGAAATACTGGTCTAGGAGCTTTGCAGTTGTTCACCAATAGAATCAACCCTCAGTAGTAAAAGTTATTTGCAGTGACAGGAAAGCTGATCAAATTTGATGGGAAAATACATGGAGCTAAATGCAAAGCAATCAAGAAAGGAAGCCTGTTTAATCCAAAAGAGGAAAAAAAAACATCTAATATTCCACAAGGGCTTTGAAGAAATGCTTTGGATCAGGGCATATTCCGGTTTTAAAGTCAACCAAAGCTCAGAGCTAAATCTTATTTAAAAATCTGAAGGAAAACTTGAAAATACCTTGTACTTGTTTTGTCTCATTTCACTTATTGACCCCAAAGTGACTACCCAACTCTGTCCTGCCTCCTTATATCCATGCCAGGCTGTGTGTGTATCTGGTCAGAAGTAAGTTGATAAATCAAATGACCTTCCAGTTTGTTGTCTTAGCTCTTTTATCCTTTACCCCTAGGTAGCAAGGCTAGTGTAAAACAGCTTCAGTGCATCATTCTGAGACTGGGTCTGTGGCTCTGCTACTGACCTCTGGGTTAATATAAATGTTGTCAGGCTTTAATATCCAGTCAAGCACAAAGAAAAAAGGCAAGGAGAGAAAGGAGGAGTGCAAAGGATCAAGAGGGGGAAAGCATCAAATCAAGAGCTATCTAGCTATCTATCCATCCATCCATCTAGCCATCTATTGACATACTGTTATTAGGACTGCAGGAAATGAGAGAAAAAAGGTCACTCAGATTCTGATAAAATTACTGATTATGTTTATTTAGAGTGGATGAAATGTGTAAATGTGTGTTTTTGCTTGTTTCTCATGTTGGAAGGACAGAAATCTGTTTAAACAGTTGTATCGTGTATGCAGGCACACACACCAGGGAGCGCACCTGCGAAAACATTGTATGTGGACACGAAAAAACAGAGCAAAGAGTGGGAGAAGAATGGTGAGTGTCAGATCGTGGGAGGTGAGACATTCTAATCATCTCTAGCTTAATGCCTCGGTCTCCTCTGCCCTCCCCTTCTCTCTTCCTCCTTTGCCTCAGAGCCACCATTAAATTATGGATGCTTATTAGAAAAAGGGCAATATTCAGCATCCCAAATAAACTTTGTGGCAGGAGACATAAAGGAGATGCAAACAAAAAGTGCTGATCTAAAGAGAGGAAGAGCATGATTCCCTGGGAGCAGGTGGTCAGGCCAGTTAAACCTGGAGTGATCTCTTTCTAGGTCAGTGACATCAAGGCCACTGCCCAGAGTCAAAGTGGAGGAAGCACTTGAGTCTTTTACATCTGTCGAAGCTGAATACCGCCGAACGCAGAAGCAGCACGCCTGGAGTGTAAAGCAGTTCTGTGGCAGTATACAGAAGGAAACTCAATAAAAAGGTATTCAAAGGCACACTTCAGAATACTATATTGGGATAGAATTAAGGACTTTGTGATGGACTGGCAACCTGACCAGGGTGTACACCGTCTCTCAATGTCAGTTCAATTCAGTTTATTTATATAACACCAATTCACAACAGATATAATCTCTAGATACTTTAAAAGAAAAGTAATTTTAATACAATTATAAAAACATTTCAATCAGTTAAAAGATTTATATTTAAGGAATACCAGCAGATCTCCCTGAATGACCAGCTACTACCCTCCTGGTGATACGCGGGCATGGATGGATAGATGAATGGACTTGGAAGTTAGGGAATAAATACATGTATTTGTGTTCACCTGGGTAACAGACTGAACTAGAGTTGCAACAATGAAGCTGTCAACAAGAAGGGAAAGGACAGATGGTTTCTCATGGAAGCTTAGGTCTTGAAGGTTTGTAGCAAGATGCAGCAGCTCTTCTACAAGTCTGTTATGGCGAGTGCACTGTCTTCTGCCATAATATGTTGGGGTAGATGCATAAGAGCCAGGGACTTGATGAGCAATTGATGAAGGCTGGTTCTGTTCATTGGATGACTATGGAACCAATGGATATGATCGTGCAAAGAGGGATCCTTCATACAATCGAGAAAATTACAGGCAACCCCAACCATCCTCTTCATGAGACTATCCTTCAATAAGAGACCGTCTTCAGTCAGAGGAGTCTTCAGTTCCTCTGTAATGCTGATCGCCATAAGAGATTATTCCTGTCCTCAGACATTAGCATCTACAATGACTCTTTTTAGAAAACTACATGAGTAACAGCAATATCTAATTAACCTCTAGGATTGATAAAGTACTTTGATGGACTGGCAAACTGTCCACGATGTAAAAATAAAACAAAGTTTTTTAATTATATAACTGATTTGGTTGAGGAGACACTTTAAATGGGCAGGTATCACTACCTTGCACCACTAAGATTTGGCTAACTTTTTGTTTCATTTTCAAAACTGCACTGTAAGCTGGAATAGCTACAGATCGGTGTCAAGAGAAAACTTGTCTACTTTAAGCAAATATGTCGATCACTACTTGTGCTGTTAGTTAAAGGCATTATCCCATTCAAAATGGAAATTTACACTCAGTCACTATATTTGGTGCATCTCGCTAGCAATGGGTTAGTAACCTTTTTGGCTTAAGAACTGCCTTAGTTATTTGTGTAACAGACTCAAAAATTTGTCTAAAATATTTTTTGAGAAGTGGGTCCACATTGACATGCTAGAATTACCCAGTTTTGGAAGATATGTCAGATATTCAAGAAACAAATTCATAATCCAACCACATCCCAAAGGCAGACAGAGATCTGGTGACTGTGGACTTCACTGAAGTCATAATCATGACTGAGAAACCAGCTTGATATGATTTGAGCTTTGTGACATGGTGGCTCATCCTGCTGGAAGTAGCATTTAAATTAAGGGTTACAAAGTCCAGTTTTCAAGACAAACTATCAGATAATTTTTCAGATGCCTTCCTGTTCCAACAGACCTAAATCAGAGGGCTAAATTTCCTCATTACTATTTCATTCAGCTCTGCTGAAGGCTAGTAATGAGTCATACATTTGGTTCAAGTGTGTTTGCGGTAGGAATACATCTAAAGGTTGCAGAATAGTAACTCTCGGGGACAAGACTTGAGCATAAAAAATTTAAAGATTGTTATACTGGATATGGTCAGCAACAACACCCAAGAAGGATGATGAAGGATGGTGATGCGATTCTCAATTGGTCCTAAGGAGCCCAAAGATTCCCAAGAAAATACCCTCCCCCCACACCCTTGCATCACCAACAACAGGCTAAGCCATTAGTATAAGGATCCATTTCTGCAACATATACCAGCTACATTACAGCATTCAAAATCCCTTATACCTTCTTCCCCATTCTGATGGGGGTTTTTTAACAAGAAATTGTCAAAACCACATCTAAATGACTAAACACATCAACTTTTTCCCATGTGATTGGCAGATTTTCTATTTGTGTTCAGCAATTAAGCAGATATAGCTAATAAAGTCAGTGTATAAAAATTAAGACAACATCAAATTAATCTGGACTAAACTCTTGAACACCAAATTTCAGTAACTGCATTTACTTTTTGTCGCTGACTGCAGCGAATAAGGCTTGGGGTTAAGACGAACGCAAATATACACAGCCATACATATATGCACAGAGTATGCAATAACAAAATTATATTAAAAATGTATCCTAAGCATTCATGTTTTCCTTGGGCAACATCTTCAAAGTGATGTTAAATTTGTTCAAAATTTAGGTACATTAAACTTTCTCAGCTTCTGAATCTCTTAAAGTGCTTGGTTTGTTGGCCAAGGGCAAGGCCTCTCCTTCTCTGCTACTGCTGCAACAAACCCACTTAAGAAAAAAAACAAAAACCCCTGTTAAGCAAAGTCATTGATTTAAGTTCATTAAATTTCCTGTTAACAAGCACATAATGAAGCATCGTATTGCAGGCTAATGCAGTCTAGATTCCATCTACAGCAGCAGCTAATGGTGCTGTGTGACTTTGTCAAGCAATCAATAATTTGGTGTCTATGTGAACTCTGCTGCCTCGCACAGTGAGATGTGACGCAGTGCCACGGAGATGGAAAGACACTTCTTTTCTGGTACACTCTCTGTTAGGTGGATCTGTGGAGGCTGAACATCATTCAAGATTGTCCTGACATTTTATAAACCTCCCCTTCTGCTTAAGTGCGTTGCAATTTGTTGCATCTGAATGTATGCCACATCAAACTTGGAATGCTTCTAGACTCCAGTATAACCAGACTAAATGGAAATTGGAAATCACGTTATATGTATGCAGGGATCGATGTGTGGAGATGCATATAAAAAGCTGTCCCGGAGAGAAAACAGTGAAAATATGGTAATAAACAAGACACACTATAGATGATCCTATCAGACTTAACAAAACTGGGTCTGAAGAGACATATGGTAAGCACCTTTATTTTTTCCCCCTTGAAACAAAGCATCACGCTTCTTTGGTACCTGTCCATTTAAAATCTGACAGACAGGCGTTACAAGCTTTTTGACAACCTATCAGAATTCAGAGAACAGCAATCAATACAAAACTGCTGCAAGAAAAACTGCGACCGATCCCCGAGTCCCCGCTGAGCCAGCAAACTGTTGCAAAGTGAAGAAAAGTGTGCCTGCCGCAGACAAACACGTCGTCCCACTCAAGCTCTCGCACGGCAATGCACACACACACACAAACTGAGGTTTCGAGGCTTGGACACTTCCCACACTTTGATACACTAACACCTGCATGCACAGATTCACACGAGTCTGGACTGACAACAACACACGCGTCCAAACACACCCTGGAGAAGGCAACAGTAAATGAATCTCATAGGCGTCCAAACTGCCGACATCAATCAGGCACACTTCGATGTTCGGTTCCCGACGGGCGTTGAGTCGCATCTGTCTGCTAAAGCAAGTGCTAAACAATTCCAAAGTGACGGAAAGCATTTTATGCATATGCGCGTGCTGCGTGCCAAACTCGTTGGCTCTCTTCCCTGTTGCTCCCAACTTGTGTTGTTTACCACATTTGTGCAAAATGTGAGATCGGCTGCTTTCTTCAAAGGAGTCCTTTTAGATTTACCAACACATACGAAGGAGATTTTGCACAGGTATGCACAGCTGATCTCCACCATCTCTGGTCACACATGATCCATCTAGGAGTTTGGTTGATGTGAGTGCTGGCCAGTACATGCTCACACAGCCCTGGGGCTTCTCTTCCCTTGGCACTGACTAAAGGGCCCAGCTGCTCTGTAGAGAATCATGCCCAAATACGTACACGCATACGCTGCACATGAATACACACATAAAAGGCAAAAGTTTGACTGACTTAAATCATTTTAGAATTTAAACATATATTAATGAGAAGACAGAAAAAGTGTTGGAATTCCCACATTTAGCTGTGGCTAAAAGGAACATGGAGTATTAAAATACTGCTATGTGCTGGCTGAAACAAGGCTTGTACTCTTTTGTCTTCCTTACCAAAACAGGCAGATTATTGTGTTTGAACATATTTCTGGTTACAAAAACATATTCAGGGTGTGAAAGATAATCACACATGATTATTATTGAGAAAACACTGTTTTAACACCATATGTAGCATGCTACCAAGCAGATAGTCAAAACAACTGCAAATGTAACATCTTTAAAATGTGTTAATATATAGAAATCATATTGACAATAATTTACAATGTTTTGCACAGACACTCAAACTACTAATGCATTGCTTAAATCAGTGTATCAAAAAAAAATCAGATTGCTATGAACTTGTTTCACATTTTATGACAACATGATGATACCATAAAACCTAATCTAAATCAAAATACTTTCATTTATCAACTAGACTGCCGCCAATAACAAAGTGAGAATGGTTTGTTTCACGAAGATGTTTTACTTTTTAAAAAATGTCAAAGATAGGTGTACTTAACATTTTAATTGATGAAAGTTATTGTAAGTAATTAATCATGACACTTACCCAGCACTATAAGCTAGTTAAAAAACCCCACTATGAAATAGTTCTAAACTATTAACGACTCAAGTGCTGTCAAAAAAATGGCTATTTTTTATTCGTATCATGTTTATGCAACAAGTATATATATTTTGGGTATGCACACGTACATAAGATGCTTCAATTTCCACAACCAAATTTATTCACCTTTTGCCACAGAATGTATGCTTGTAATAGAATCCATTATGGATAAACATTAGATGATAAGCTGTGGAGCCTGAAGTCAATTCAAAACATTTGTAGGACTATTAGGGGAAATACACAAGTTCAAACTGATAGGAGACAACTGATCAAACAGCTTGCAGCTTTATAAAGGATACCGTATGTTTTTTAAATCAAATATTCTACAAAATTGCACACTAAAGAGCAAAAACAGTGTATCACTCAGTAAAAAGCATACAGAGCTGTGCATTTTACAGAAATATGGCTCAACTTTTTTTCTAAAGCAAAGTTTGACATTTCCAGTAAAACTGAAAAAGGAATTTTAAAGAATACATCCAGAGTTGTCTCACTGCATTAACACTGAAATGTATCTGAAATGAGAGCTACTAAACATCTAATGTTGCAAAATAGGAGTCCCAAAAATATGCAACGCTAGAGACCCATGAACCGTCTGTGTAAATTGTTTGTAGTTCAGTCAGCAGGACCGTGAAGTATCAGACTAGTGCAAACCTGATTACTTAGCAAGGACTTTTACATAGGCCTATATGCTTCAGCAAATCAAAGACTGTCAGCGTCTCTCAGCGTGGCGGTGGGATGCAGGATTGTATGTGACAAGCGCACTCTGTGCAACTGTGACAAAACGGAGCCCGTTTCCAATGGCTGCCACATTTCTCCAAACGTCAAAATCAACGTATCAAAGCAGACGGATGAGTTTTCTGTGCGTGCCTTGCCCGGAGGGACAGGAAGATGCATGTCTGGCCAGGCGCCTGTAAGGTGGGGAAACTGAGCCTCTGTAATACACATTGAGGCTCCAGTCTTGAGAGGGCACAAATCTGAGGCCTTATCCTCAAAAGCGCAGAGTGACTGTCCTTTTTAACCTGACAAGAGACGAGCCACATCCCAGAGAGCTTTGCTGTGCTTATCCTTGCCTTCCAAACCTTCTCAGGGTGTGTGTTAGCAGCTCACTCACTAAGCATGGGAATTTCTGATGACAAAAATGTTGAGTCAGTTCTACTTCAAAAGTATGTTTATTAAAGCAAAAAGTTACTCTTCAACTTACGCACTTCTAAAAACGAATGATTATGACTGTAAAAACTGAATAAAACGGATTTCAAACTATAGGAAGGAAAATTATAATTAAACTGTTAGATACTTTGAAGATTTTCTAAGTGACCTCTTCAAAATAAGTGGCAGTCTATCCATCTTGAGCTATTCTGGCAGTAGCTTAGTTATTGTGATCTTATCGGGGTTTCATACTGACCCATGGACAATAAAAGGTCTTCAGTGAGTTAAAAAAAATAAAAACTTATGATCACCAACACAGTGTAGATAGGTCAGTCTGAACTTGGCAAGCATGGAAATAAACTGCAGTGTGAATAACGAGGATATAAATTGTAATCTTCCTCTTACCGTAAACTCCTTGCCCCCAAACAAGAGGATGCACACTGGAAAATAAGAAAATCCAGAAAAGCTCCATGTTCAGCTCAGCTTCGTCATAACCTGCAAGAGACAAGAACGTTGAGAAGAAAAAGAACGAACAAACAAAAAGGAGTCTTTCAATTTTTTTTCCATGTCTAGCTGTGTCTCTTTGAACCCCATAAGCCGTGAAAATAATGTTTCAGTGCAATTTACTGGGCGCTGCGACGCCTACATCGCTTTATTCAATTTAAAGGGCGGGTAATTCAATCACGATAGCGTGGATTATACGGAGTTTACAAGCGGCGCTGTGTGTAAAAGAATTTGAGATTGACGGGATTGTGGAGTTATGATGTGGCTTGGACACATATTCTTCTCTCCGGTCTGAGCCAGGTGTTGTCGGGACAGCAGCGGATTGGGGGATTACATCGCAGTGAGGACGGTAGATTAACAAGGAACAATCCATGCACTTTTTTAACTCCAAGCCCCATAAAATAACAAACTGCGTTTTATTTATATGAAGAGGTGACCGGTTTTAAACGACAGGACGTTATATTGATTTGTGTGTGTGTGTAACATGCACTGATGCCGATGCTGTTTTAGTTCGGAATCAGGAGGAACACTAGAAACTATGTTAGAGCGGGAAGCATCTTGACTGTGTGCTATATCTATTGGCAGGTTGCAATTTAGGAATTCCAGCTGTGATTATTTTTTTTTATTTTTTGACGCTTGGGAATATATATATATATATATATATATATATATATATATATATATATATATATATATATATATATATATATATACACGCTTCAAAATCCCACAAACTGATTTCTTTGAGTGCAAACAAAATATACGATTATCATTTTTGAGACGATTAAACGGAAGTAAATAGATTTTTTTCATTATCTAAAAGATTTATCTAGTTTTAAAAAAACCTAAGTATATAGGCTACATTATTTAAGACGAAAACAAATTCAATGTATGGGATCTACCTTGTATCTGAAGGCGATGTGCTCTCCCTCCCGGCTAAGCAGCAAGAATTCCACCGATCTCAGCTCCTCTTTACCAAAGACACCAGTTGAAAAGTTATATATCCTCTTCCAGAAACGGTCTAGCTGTAGGTTGGAAAAACAAAACTCCAATTGTAACATTAATGTAGAGACTGCAGCGCGTTCCAAAAGAATGTCCGCTTTAACTTTTTTTCTTTTTTTCTTTAAGTGCTCCAGAGAAGCGCACAACAAAACTGATGATGGAGTCTACTCCTCACAAATATGAAAGTAAAAAAAAGATCATCAAGGTTTCTAAAAAGGAACTCAACCAAGTCCTTTTTAATATGCCTATATGTCAACTTGACTGCCCTCCTTGTATGTACTGAGAAAGGCGTGGTTGAGTTGCTGCCTCTCTCCCTCTCTGGCCGGTGACAGTCTAAAGGAGCCTCTCTAAACGATGCGCTCTGAGAATGAGCTCCCCGCTTCGCTTGTTCAATCAGCACTGTGTCTGTGGAGTCCAGGAGATGCTGGCCAAGTGGAAGAAGTGTGCAGACTGAGAACGACCGCCCCTGTCTGTGCGTGGAGAGAGAGGGAGGAAGAGAGAGAGCGAGGAGAGGGAGGGAGGGAGGACAGGCGCGGGGATGCGCTCATGCTTCACAGCTCCACACTGAACAGGTTGTCAAAGAAGCCTCACTGTTCCCACTCCAGTTTGTGTTTCGTTCTCACTTCAACAGGACGCCTTTACCCTGCGCAGTGGATTCTTTTCGATCTACCCCTCTGTTTAGTGTTAGTTAATTAGATCTGAAAAGCGCCCTGAAAGTTATTTATATTGATACAAGACCTCTAACACCCACAACACCCACATAACCTATTATTAATGGCACCAAAACAAAAAACAACAAACAAAAACACACGGTTGACCAAGTCCCCGCGCACACACGAACTCTGCGAACTCTGAGTTGTTTGCGCGACTTCCATGTAATGCCACAGGAGGGCGTGTTTCATTTTACAGCCCCACTATGATGTTTCTGCGCCTGACAGGCGTGTGCAAACAGTGTGCAGCTCTATTTGTACAGTAGGTGATGCGGTCTGAAATCAGCGTGTGTTGAGGGCTCTTTCTTCAACAGGCCAGTTTGGTTCGTCAGTGACATGCTTTAAAACGACTTTACTCATCCAAAATATTAAACAGCTACCTGAACAGAGAAAAGCAAGAACTCCCAATTTATTTTGGATAATTTAAAGTTAAAGACAATTGTATTTTTTTAGAAAATAAAAAAAACTTGGGACAGTATGTTAAACTAAAATCAAACTGAAAACAGTACTTTGTTAAATTATCTTTGACCATTGAAAATACAACAGCACATTTCATACGTTCAAGATTTTTGTTGTTTTCAAAATAAACACATTTTCCAATTTTGGTTCTTGCAACACATTTCCAAAAAGTTAGAACAGAAAGCATTTACCACATCGTAATGTTGCCATTTCTTTTCAGAACACGTAAAGATATTTAGGGACTTAAGACACCAAGTGATTAAGTGTTTTAGGGTGTAACATTCTTCCTGCAAATAAATCTTAAGGTGGGCGACAATACGGGGTGTTTGTCTCATTTTGCATTTCAAAATGAGCCACACAAATGGTCCACACATTCTCTATTGGAGACAGATGAGGACTGCAGGCAGGCCAGTCAAGTTACTTTTTAATGTGGGCAGAATGTGGGTTTGTATTGTCTTGTTGATGTGTGTGGAGGCCTCTCTGTGCCCCTCAACATCAGCCTGTTAATAATTTTAGAAAAAATTAGCTTAATAAAATTTGGCTGCTGTGGTCAGTCACATGATGGCCTTTAACCAATGCTCATTGTGCCTCTGCCTCCACATCTCCGCTGTTTTTGTTTGCAAATGCGGCTGCTGGTATGTAGGGTGTACACAATAGCTGCAAGAGTATAGATTACACTAGAGCTTAGAATTGGGCCCTCCAACAATGAAATTATGGCCAAGAATATAAAAAATTATTGACCTGTATACATAAAGGAAATTATAGACCATCCCCAGCAAAGAAGTGGTCTTGCTCTGAAATCATTAAATTGTTAGCTTTTTAGTGAGAGATATTTTCCTTTGAAAATGTGTTTTATGGAAATAGAATCAATAATTTAACTGTACATTTTTTTCCTTATAGGTTTTTATTTTAGCCATTTTAATCTAATTCAGGTTTTATTTCAAAAAAAAATTTTCACAAAGTGAAAGCTTATTTCATTGGGTTTTTTTTGCCAGTGACTTATTTTAAAACAATTTTTTCAATTGAATGAGTACATCTGCCAATCAGGATTGGAGGGTGGGACCTGAGATGAGTTTTTTGTTTTTAACAAAATTTCCCCGTCACATATATTTGTCTATTTGTGTAGACATTTCTTTCACAAGATTATATTTTATTAATTTTGAACACTTTGGTGTTCCATAAAGGAAAGTCAGACAATAAATCAAAAAATTCCCAAAAATTACAATAACTCATGTGAAAATGTTAAAACTTGTCCAAATAACTATGCATAATCCATCCATCCATCGCAGGGGGGCTGGTGCCTATCTCCAGCTGTCAACGGGCGAGAGGCAGGGTACACCCTGGACAGGTCGCCAGTCCATCACAGGGCCACATAGAGACAGACAGGACAAACAACCATGCGCGCACACACCCACACCTAAGGAAAATTTAGAGTGACCATTTAACCTGACAGTCATGTTTTTGGACTGTGGGAGAAAGCCAGAGTACCCGGAGGGAACCCACACATGCACAGGAAAAACATGCAAACTCAATGCAGAAAGCCCCTGGGCTGGGATACAAACCCATGACCTTCTTGCTGCAAGGCAACAGTGGTAACCACTGCACCACCGTGCCGCATTATTTATATTTTTATATTGAAGTGCTATTATTATTTTTAACTCATTGATATGTGCCGGACATATAAATGTATTTGATCTAGATATTATGGTGCGTTTAGTGTGAGATAGCAAGTTAAATTGTTCCATGATGTACATGTTCAGCTACCAGCTCTCCTTTGGTCTTTTTATTGTCTATGGTCTTTGATCAGCACAGCCCACTAACAGCATCTCAACAGTAAAATGGAACCCCATCAGATAAAAAAAAAGGAAAAAATAGGCTGCTTTTACTTTGCATGGTACCCAACTGATGACATTGATATATTATGTTGTGATTCTCTATTACATTCTTGATGGATATTGATTGTTAATCAGGATGATATAAGTTGCGTTGTTCTAAGCCATTTTAAAATGTTGCTCCATGTGCCCCTTTAACTTTGAGCACCTGCCGCTCTAAAGGTCTCTTCAAGACCCTCAGTCTGGATGATCCTTTCCTTCTTTGGTTGGTGTCCATTTCACTAAAATAAAAAAAATAAAAAAATACAAATAAACAATACTGATTCCTCTGGCCACAGTAAATGTTTCCTGACGGCGCATCTGGACACCTACAACTGTTTTAACTGTCATTTTAGATGAAACTACATATTGTGATACTTTGGTATGCAAAAGTCATCCTAAGTCTATGTGGTGATATTGCTTATAGATGAATAACGATTCTTGGTGGAGTGCCACCAGAGATCAGAAATCAGTTGTTCAGCTTGGGGCTTGTGGCCTTTTTTCTTTGTGCACTGAAATTCATCCAAATTCCTTGAATCTTTTAATGGTGCTAGGCCGTGTTGAATTAAGCAATATCACACATGAGGGAGTGGCATGCCAAATATCAGCACTGGTGTGATTCAGTCATAGGCATAAGGCTGCAGGCAGAGTGGCGCAGATAATCACACCAGTGCTGATATTCCACACAACAGCACGACCGAGTGTGATATTGCTTTAATAATTTTACAAGCTCATTTAACAAAAGGTTATGATTTGTTTAATCATTTGTTTGGCTCCAACAAAAAAATATTTCCAGCTGGAAGGGAGACTATGTTTTTGCCACAAACGTTTAAAAGATTATGGCACGTTCACACTACATGCTTTGTCCCCGTAAAAAAAACCTCAAACTTATTGTTTTAAAGCATGTATATTAAGGCTGAAGTTTCTAAAGCGTGTAGGCAGGCCTTTCTCTGCAGGATGTTTTATCAAAATGTGGATCATGGCTGGCCGGACAATGTCGACGTCACTACAGTGAGATACTCCGAATGGTTGACTCAAGAGACTGGGGTGAAAGTTCAGATAGCTTAGCATCTGTATCAGTAGCTTTTTCTGCTTTGAAGCTTGGAAAATGGGTAAGTTTCAGAAATTACCCCCGCCAAAGCAGAAAGACTGACGGCATAAACCATAGACTTAACATGTAATCTTGCCATTCTGGCCGTTGAAGTTTTGGGCAACAATGGGAAAACAATGCCTGTATAATTGAGTGATAGTCTGTAAAAAGTCCCAGTGCTTTTTTACTGTAATATCACCACTTGTGAAATGTCTGTCCAAATTACTGGGTCGATTTAACTGTTTTATAAGGTGAAATATCCAAACCTATTCCTAGCTTTCATTGTGGAACATTGTTTTTAAACATTACAGTAATTCTCACATTTGTTGGTGAACCTCAGCCCATTTTTGCTCTTCAAGTACTAGACCTTTCTTGAATGCTGCTTTTGTACCAAATCATAATTACCATCACCTGTTGACATCACCGGTTTCAAATCACATTACTATTTAACCAGTTTTACTGACCACTAGCCCCAAATTGCACCAATGCTTTTTTTGGAACACTTCACAGGTCTGGATGACAGAAAATGTATATTCAAATGAAATAAAGTTGACCAGACAAGACTTTTTTTCACATTTTCTGCAATGAAATACATACGTTTGGGTTTTTGTGGATTCAAAGACGTGCAACACCAGACTGAGACAGGCACGTTTATTCTTAATTGTTTAATAGGTCATCTCGGGAGGAACCAGGAACCTAGCACCAGGAGGAGGATCTCGGTTGACTGAGGTGAAAAGGCAGGTAAGCATTTGAGTAACAGAGTTGATATATTAAGTGAAAGGTTTACTTGTTGAAGACTTGGAGGGAAGCAAGTCAGGATCCATGATCTGAGATTGGCTGATGATTGTGAGAGTTTGATTTAATCCAGTGTGTTGTCTTACTTGAATTTGGAGCAACTCTTCAGCCACATACCACACTAGATGCATGAATCAAATGGTGTCAGCTTCTTCTTCTTCGTCGTCTTCTTCTTCTGAGCGGAAGTGGGGTGGAAGGAGAGAGAAAGCGTCTTGAGTGAGTGTTGTTTTTTCCAAACTTTTCTAGTTAATGTTTGTCTTTTGATTTCGTGTTTGTGCTTAAGTTTTACGTGTTTTTTTGTTATTGTTAGGAGATAGTGGGCCAGCCTGGGCGGCGATTTTCGCCGACACCATGGCTGGTACAGGTGGCTTCGCCACGCTCACCAGGAAGCATGGTGTTAGAGTAAACACCGGCTTTTCGTGCAGCGTGGAAGAAGTCGCGTTAGCGGTGGGAGAGGTTGTAGGACACAGCTCCGTGAAATCCGCAGCGCGGATGAACGGGGCTGTGGTTCTTTT
Source organism: Apricaphanius iberus (assembly GCA_028564705.1). Lineage (NCBI taxonomy): Eukaryota > Metazoa > Chordata > Actinopteri > Cyprinodontiformes > Aphaniidae > Apricaphanius > Apricaphanius iberus. The sequence goes on along the minus strand of JAPXFQ010001320.1, from coordinate 541,288 downwards.
TGTGTCAAAGGTGGAACTTGCGAACAAACTAGTTGAAGAGGGCATCACGGTGGGGGGGTCATTTGTACAGGTTGTACCGCTGGCACAGCCAGCTACGCGGGTCATCCTGTCGAATGTTCCTCCTTTCATCAGCGATGATTTTTTAAGGAGAGAGCTTTCTAGACATGGGAAAATAGTTTCCCCTATAAAGAAGGTGTTGTCTGGATGCAAATCACCTTTGTTAAATCATGTCGTCTCACACAGGCGTCAGGTCTTCATGATTCTTGCAAATAAATGTGAAGATCTCAATCTGAGACTTCATGTTAAAGTTGATGATTTTGATTATATTTTGTTCGCTTCCTCTTCTACTATGAAATGTTTCGGTTGCGGGGAAGAAAATCATGTTGTAAAAATGTGTCCCAAAAGAACAGAATCGGGCTCAAATAAGGGGGGAACATCGTCTCCTAGCAACGCCTGGAGCAGTACAAGCAGTGCAGGGAGAGGAGAGCCGCCACAGTCATCTTCTGACGCGGCCGGATCCAGTGTTACAACCGAAACTAGTGAAAACAACAGTTCAGGGAAAACAATAGGTGAAGCTAGTGCGCCAGAGTGTGAAAAAACCCAGCCAAGAACGGCAGAAAAACGGTATGAAAGAGAGGAGGAAGCTGTGGCTGGAGAATCAGTGGAGAGGAGTAGTGTGGTAGCAGGGGGAGAAACTGAAGCCAGTACTAAAGATGCGGAGAAGTCGGAGAGTAGTGCTGGGGGAAAAGAGGAGGTTGAGGGTGAGTGTGAGCCAAGTGGTGAGGAAGAGAGTAACAGAACCTTTAAAAAAACAGCTGAAGAAATGGAGGTAGAGGTTCCTACTTCTGAGAAAAAAAGTTCAAAGAAAAGAAATGTGTCTACTGAGCGAACAGTTGAAACAAGAAGCGGTGCAAAAAACAGTAGGCAGATTGGCCTGCATCAAGATCTGTCAGATGAGAGTTACTGTGAGAGTGTTTTTTCTGACATAAGTGACGTGTCACTAAGTCATACCTCAGATGGGAAGGAAAAATTGTACCCTGCTGCAGCAATTAAAATTTTTCTAAATGAAACAAAGAATATGAAGGGGTTGAATATTGAAACCTTCTTCCCTGATGTAAAAGCCTTTTGTAGATCCGTGAAATGTCATATTGCAAACAAGGAAAAGACCAGTTTGACAAATCAAGAGATATATAGACTGAAGAAACTGTTGGGAAAAATAAGAAAACAGCATTAATTTATGAATATCATGACAAGTGATCTAATCCTACTGGTGGTTATTTTTATTACCTTTCAGTTTTTTCATATCATGGCTGCTATGAATTATTTTAAGGTGTGCTCTTTAAACATAAACGGGGCAAGAGATCCTAGAAAGAGAGCAGTGCTTTTTGAGTTACTGAAATGTAAACGTATGGATGTGATCCTCTTACAGGAAACTCATAGCGATGATATAAATCAGGTTGAGTGGAACAAAGAATGGAGAGGAAGAATTTTTTTCGATCATGGATATTGGCAAGTGCGGGAGTGGGGGTTTTATTTTCTGAGACCTTTTCACCAAACTCGGTGAAGGTTGAATCCTTTGTTAAAGCAAGAGCTTTGGCTGTAACAGCAAAATTTGACCTTTCTACAATCGTTGTTTTAAATATTTATGCTCCTAATGTAGGAGCTGACAGGGTAAAATTTTTTGATATTGTAAATGAGAAAATGAAAAATATTAATGTCACAGATTATTTATTTCTGGGGGGTGATTTCAATTGCACGGTAAACGAGAGTCTGGATCGGAACCATATAGAGCCTCATTTGCCGTCAGCACGCATCCTGAAGCGGTTGATCTGCAACCATAGCCTGGTGGACGTGTGGAGAAGGATGCACACTGACTGCAGACAGTATACATGGTCCCACCACAATGAAGGTAGAATCTCTTTAGCTCGGTTGGATCGATTTTATGTTTTTTCACATCATTTTAATGTTTTTAGTGAATGTAAAATTTTACCTGTTGGTTTTACCGATCACGCTTTGGTTCAATGCACAGTCTCTAAGTTGCATGTATCTCCGAAGAGCGCATATTGGCATTTTAATTTTAATATGACTGCCGATAAGGTTTTTAAAGAGGTTTTAGATTTCTATTGGACTAGTTTTAGGCAGAGAAAAGATGATTTTTTATCTCTGAGACAGTGGTGGGATCATGGGAAGGTAAAAATCAGGCAGCTTTGTCAACAGTACAGTCTTAGTGTCACACGCGACATCACCAGATCTGTTAGCGATCTGGAGATTGATATAGTGGAGTGTGAGCGATTATGTGAGACCACAGGAAATCAAGGGCATTTTGAAGCCCTGAAGACTAAAAGGGCCACTTTGGCTAACCTGCTTGATACAAAAGTACAGGGTGCTCTGGTTCGTTCTAGGGTAAAAAACATTTCCCAGATGGACGCTTCCTCCAGTTATTTTTTTGGTCTCGAGAAGAAGCACGGACAGAAGAAAATAATTAATTCCCTGCTGTCAGAAGATGGACTTGAATTAACTGAACCTGCTGCTATAAGGCAAAGGGCAGCCAGCTTTTATGCCTCTCTGTATAAGAGCGAACAGACGGATAATGGAGATACGCTAAAAGATTTTTTAACTGGACTGCCGAAAGTTTCGGATGGAGTGAATGCCATGCTGGCTGAACCTCTGTCAGCAGCTGAACTTGGTGCTGCATTGAAGACAATGCAAGGACAGAAAGCTCCTGGCATTGATGGATTGACAGTGGAGTTTTATAAAGCATATTGGGACATTTTTTCTAATGACCTGCTTGAGGTTTTCAATGAGTGCCTCAGGTGTGGTGTCCTGCCGATATCATGCCGTAGAGCTGTCATCGCTCTTCTACCGAAGAAAGGGAATCTGCAGGATATAAGGAACTGGCGTCCTGTGTCTCTTCTATGCACAGACTACAAGATTCTGTCGAAAGCCTTGGCCATGAGGCTGCGGGGTGCGATGGAGGAGGTTATCCATCGTGACCAGACGTACTGTGTGTCAGGCAGGTCCATGGTAGATAACATCTACCTAATTCGAGATATTTTGGACGTCTCTGGTTCATTGGATGCCGATGTCGGCCTGATCTCATTAGATCAAGAAAAGGCTTTTGACCGTGTTGAACACAACTTTTTATGGGAAACCTTGGAAGGTTTTGGGTTCAATGCTGGTTTCATAGCTATGATCAAGGTGTTGTATAGTGACATTGAGAGTGTACTGAAGATTAATGGCAGTCTGTGTGCTCCTTTTAAGGTGTGCAGAGGTGTTAGGCAGGGCTGTGCTCTGTCTGGGATGCTCTATGCGCTTTCCCTGGAACCCCTCCTCTGCAAACTAAGGTCAACTATGGGTGGTTTAACGTTGCCCGGTTGCACCGACAAGTTATTTCTATCGGCATACGCTGACGATGTTATTGTGTTTATTAAGAATCAATCTGATATAAAAATTCTGACTAATGTTATCAGTAAGATTTAAACAATATCTTCTGCAAAAGTAAATTGGGGCAAAAGTGATGCTCTTTTAATTGGAGAGTGGGGAGGTTGTCCCCCTATACTACCTCAACGGTTACAATGGAAGAGAGATGGCCTGAAATATTTGGGTGTATACCTAGGCAACGAAAATATAATAAAGAAAAACTGGGAAGGAATCCTTGAAAAGATAACTGATAAGATAGCAAAGTGGCGGTGGATTCATCCACAGCTGTCATACCGGGGAAGAGTCCTGGTTATAAACAACCTGGTTGCCTCCCAGCTGTGGCATCGGCTGGTGTGCTTAGAACCACCCTGTGATCTGTTAGCAGAAATACAGAAGCTAATGATTAATTTTTTCTGGGACAAGTTTCACTGGGTACCACAGGCTGTCCTGTTTTACCCAGAGAGGAGGGGGGCCAGGGCCTGGTTCACCTAGCTAGTAGAGTGGCCACCTTCAGGTTGCAATTTGTGAAACGGTTTTTATTTGGTCCTCCTGATTTGATATGGAGAAGTGTGACCTGTTGCATTTTGAGGCGTTTGGGAGGTTTGAATCTGGATTTTGCATGGTTTTTAACGGGTTTTAAATCACAGTTTTTACAAACCTTACCTGTCTTCTATCAAGGTCTTTTTAAAGTATGTGCTCTATTTAAGTGGACTGGAGGCGAGCACAAATCTTTATATTGGTTATTAGAAGAGCCTCTGATCGACGGTGCAAGATTTGATGTATCCAATCAGCCTCTGCCTGGATTATTAAGAGCACTGTATCATTCTGGGATAGTAAATCTAAAAAGACTTGTGCAGGTGGCTGGCACCACGCTTTCAGACGCTGCCAGTCTGGCCTCAGCTCTGAAATTCAGCTCTGTCCGTTTAATCCAGATGGCGTTGGATCTTTGGAGAAAGAAAATATCTGAGAAGGAGTGGGCTCTTATGAGGAGGATGGATAAAGGTGGTCTAACACCAGACCCGTCTGATGACCCTCCGGACCTGTTTCTAACTCTTCCTTTTGTGGACAGTGATGGACCCTTGTTGTGGACTAACTGTGAAGAAAAGTTGTCTTTTCAAGTTGCAGACAAACAAACATTGTATAAAAACTGTGTGAAAATCATCAACAAGGAGAACCTGAGAGGTAGAACCGCTACAGTGTGGGCAAATAGACTTGGAGAGTGCGATCCACAGTGGTCAACATTGTATTGTCCTCCACTAAAGAAGAGGACTGGGGACTTACAATGGAGGATTCTACATGGTGCAATCGCTACCAATTCTTTTTTATCTAAGTTTAATGCAAATGTATCTAACGCTTGCCCTTTTTGTAATTTATTTGAGAGTGTTTTCCATGTTTTTACTGAGTGCAAGAGGCTTGATCCTCTTTTTAAAATTCTTAGGTCGATTTTTAGCTCTTTTAATATGATTTTTTCAACAACTGTTTTTATCTGTGGGGTAAGGAAGAACAAAAAATACAAGATCAGGAACAAGGTTTTAAACTTTTTAATAGGTGAAGCCAAGTTGGCTATATATTTGTCTCGAAGAGATAAATTACAAAAAGAACAAGCCTATGATGTGGTAACACTGTGGAAAATAAATGTCAGAGCCAGACTAAAATTAGAATTTGCGTATTTCTCTATATGTCAAGACTTGGATAGTTTTGAACAACAGTGGTCTGAACAGGGAGTTCTTTGCGGAGTTTTAAATGGAAAGCTAGAATTGGGTAGCTTTTTAATATGATGGTGGTTTCTTCTTGACTGTATAGTAATAAGGTGCATGACCGCCACCTACTGTGCAGGAGTGTGACTCAGAGTGAGTAAAAAACTTAGGAAAAACTTACTTTTCCTAAGAAACTCTAACACTAATTTATACATTTTATTATTTCCATTCAATCCCGTTTTTAAATTCCAATCTCCATATCCTTTAATTTTTAACTTATCTTTTAATTTTTCTCTAATTACTTTATACTTACTACAAAAACACAGAACATGCTCTACAGTTTCCCTTTCTTTCCCACACTCACACAAACCTGTTTGATGTTTTCCCATAACATAAAAAGTGCTATTTAATCCCGAATGTCCTATCCTTAGTCTTAATATTATTATTTGCTCTCTATTATTAAACTCATTTATCTTCATCTTACCTACTTCTTTCTGTATATTAAATAAATGTCTTCCCTTTTTTCCTTTTATCCACTTTTCATGCCATTCATTCATAATGTTTTCCTTAATTATAGATTTCACTTCTCTACTACTAAAAAGAATCTCTATTCCTGTTTCTAACTTTATCGCTTGTTTTACGTAATAATCTGCAATTTCATTTCCTTCTATTCCTCTGTGTGCTGGAACCCACATGAATCTTATTTCAATTCCTAATTTATTTAATCTAAATAGGCTTTCAAATATTTCTAGAAAAATATCAACTCTGTTTTCATTTGTTCTTGAATTAATTGTTAACAAAACTGATAATGAATCTGTACATATTATACTTTTTAAACTCTATTTTGCTCAATCCAATCTAAACTAAAATAAACTGCCAGCATTTCTACTGTAAAAACTAATATTCCATCCAGTGTTCTTATTTTATTTCCTTTTCCTATCGTAGTAATATAAAACGAAAAACCTGTTCTCCCACTTTCAGACTCTTTTGATCCGTCTGTATATATTGGTATATGGTTTTTATGTATACTATTTAATCTATTATTTATAATATTATCCCAATTTCTTTTTCCCTTATTTATATCTATCATATTTTTAATATAAAAGTCAATATAACACCTAGGAAAAATCCATTTAGGAGTCACTGAATATAAATATGTATTTATAAATCTAATATCATTTATTTTATAAATTTCTGCTAATTTGTTTGCTTTTTCTATCATACTATCAAATTTTCCATTTTCCCTATATAAATACATATCGTTTTTGATCATATGATCATCCTTTGAACACCCTTTAATACTAGCCCAATAATTTAATAAATTGAATTTAAATCTTAGTTCTATTGACATTTCTCCCATTTCAACCTGTAAAGATGCTATAGGAGATGTTTTTATTGCTCCACAACATATTCTCAATGCCTGATTTTGTATTCTTTCAATCCTCATTAATAATGTTTTACATGCAGAGCTATATACAATACTTCCATAATCTATTACTGATCTTATCATTGTTGTATATATTTGCTTTAATGCTTTTGCACTAGCCCCTCAATCATTACCCTTTAGACACCTCATTATATTTATTACTTTTTTACATCTTTCCTCAATTTTAATTATATTTTCCTTCCAAGTTACCTTATTGTCAATAATAAGCCCCAAATATTTAAAACTCTTTACCTGTTCTATATTCTCTCCATATAATTTAAGATTCATTTCCACATTTCTTTTCTTTGTAAAAACCAAGCTCTTTGTTTTATCAACTGAGAATTTAAAACCCCAATCATACGACCATTTTTCTATTTTTGATATGTCTTCTTGTAATTTCTTTTGCACGTTTAATATTTCTTCCCCTTTTCCACAACGCTCCATCATCCGCAAATAATGCCCTTCCAAAATCATACCCTATATTTTCATATACTTCATTTATCATAATAGTAAACAATATTGGACTAATTATACTGCCTTGAGGTGTTCCATTTTCTACTAAATAACTTTTTGATACTTTATCTCCTATCTTTACTTGAATATATCTACTAAATAAAAAAATTTTAACCCAATTATGAACTCTTCCTTTTATTCCCAATCTCTTTAATTTTATTAGTAAACCTTCCTTCCAAACCATATCATAAGCCTTTTCAATATCAAAAAATACTATAACTAAACTTTCTTTATTTTTCTGCGCATTTCTAATTTCATTTTCTAAATAAACAATTGGATCCATTGTACTTCTACCTTTTCTAAAACCACTTTGATATTTTGTAATCAATTTTTTACTTTCAAGATAATAATTTATTCTCTCTGTAATCATCCTTTCCATAATTTTTCCTATATGTGATGTAAGAGCTATTGGTCTATAATTTTCCGGATTAGTTGATTCTTTTCCTGGTTTCAATATAGGTATAATTATTGCCTCTTTCCAATTTTTTGGTATTATTCCCTCTATCCAAACTTTATTATATAAATTCAACAACCTCATTCTCATTTTATTCCCTAAATGTTTAATCATCCCATAAGTAATTTTATCATTACCTGGTGCCGTATTTTTACTTTTCCCTAAAGCTTGTTCTAATTCAATCATATTAAAAGGAATATCTAATACTGACATTTTACTACTTTCTTCATTCGATACCTCATATTTTTTCCTAGTTTCCTCCCTTTTATTCCTTCTGTCTTCTGATAAATTATTACTATTTATTTTAACAAATGTCTTAGCTAAAATTTCAGCTTTTTCTTCATTTTTAACAATTATTTCATCTTTTATTTTTAAAGCTGAATAACTCCTCTCTCTGTATATTCCTTTCATTTTCTTAATCATTCCCCAAAATTCACGTACTTGTGTTGTCCTTCCGATTTTATCACAAAAAGTTCTCCAACTTTTCCTTTTAGCATTTTTAATAGTTTTTCTTACCTCTGCTTGAAATCTTTTATATTTTATAAAATTTTCATAATTATGATTCTTTTTTGATTCTTTCATACTCTTATTTCTTTCTTTAATTACTTTTTCACATTCATCATTCCACCTAGGCACATTTTTCTTTTTCATATTCCCTTTACTTTTTGGAATTGATTTATCTGCTGCTTCAATAATTATTTTTCTAAATGTTTTTTCTACCATTTCTACACTATTTTCCATATTTATTTTATCTTAATTCTTTTCACATATACTTTTAAATTTATCCCAGTTTGCCTTTTTAAATATCCACCTTTCTTCTCTAAATTCAGTTTTTGAATCCCTAAATCCTACAATCTTAATCAAAATTGGATAATGGTCACTGACCATCAAATTTTCCTGAACCTCCCATTCACTTTTCCCAGCCAATTCACTTGAAGTCAACGTAATGTCTATCGCTGAAATGTATCCTGTATTAACATCTATTCTTGTTCCTTTTCCATCATTCAGACATACCAAATGTATTTCATTCATTATTTCTTCAATTACCTCACCATTTAAATCTGTTTTTATTCCTCCCCATACTGTAACTGGTGTCAGCTTGCTGGAGCCGCTCCCCTTTGTAGCAGAAGGTTGACGGGCAATCAACGAGGAGCACCTGGTGACTGCTGCCTGCCATGACCTAGGAAGAAGGTAGGCTAACAAATACACACAACACCAACATTTATAAATCACTACTTTCTTTTTTTATTTGCGTTTTCCATTTACTGTCCCAACTTTTTCTGAGTTAGGTTTGTAAAACAGTAGTGCCTATGCAGCAGAGGAAGTGGCTTCCAAAGTCTTGATATCATGGACTGGAATGATGGAATGCTATGAGTAAACATCAAGTAAATGGATCAATCAATGACCTTTGACATGTTGTTTTAAGGGGTCAAGAGGAGGATTATGGTTTCAGCAGATAAGAGATAACCTGAGCTTGACCTTTTAAGTTTGTGAAAGTTAGAATTAAAAGTTTAAAATTAAGCCCTTAGGGCTGTTTAGTTTTTAAAATATAAAATAGATCTAAATTGTTAAAGAGGATAAAAACAAAATTGTTATAAATAAAAACATAAACAAATGTGACTATGTATTGGAGTTTTTTTTATTTGAATTCATATTAATGAAAAAAATAGGAGAAAATGTCAATAAAATGTTTTGCATGGGGGATATTGACATTTTCTCATGCATGAATTGCTGATTAGTCTTAGACAGTTAAATATTGTCTTTTAGTCTGCTTCAGGTACACAGATTTTGGGGTCTAAGGATATCAAGTTGGTTATTTATTCAAAAATATTAAAACATGTACAATGCAGCTGCATTCAAGCCATTTTATATCAGGATCTGTCCAAAGACTTCTGTGGAACATGTTTTATAATATCTGACTTCTAACAATGATAGTGTTATCTACAGTGTTTGCTACTTTGGGTAAATTGCAACTTAAGGTCTTATTGGTATGCATGAATCATCACTTCCTATAACTTTTCTTTCTGTTTCATGGGCAACGGATTTATCTTTCCTTTCTAAATTTGTATTGGACCAATTGCTTCCACCAACACAAATATCTACCGACTGGAGAAGACTATTACTCACCAGAATGTATCTGTAGATAATATGCATTCTTTATAGAAGCCCAGCTTTATTTTAATGTTTTGTTAAGGTGTACTTGTTTCTCTACAACATAAGAAATCAGAACGATCAACCTTACAAATATTCACCTGTGTGTTCAGCGGGATATTATTAACAATTTTTATCATCTATAGACAAATTAGATATTTCTGGAAAACATGAACAAAGGAAAATGTTTTAGGTAAAAACTTAAATACTGTATGCACCTCAGTGGTGGTTTTTGGTGGACTTTTGTGCTGCATACATGGGTGTGGTAGTCTGGGTGTTCTGAAGTATTCATTGAATGCCATTAATTGTAAACTAGGGTGGCGATGGAACCTCTGCAGGGACTTCCGGCACTTGACGAGAGTGGATGCTTTTCTCTCCCTCCCTTCAGTGTCTTATTCTAAAACTTTCTGTCCTGTCAGAGTCAATTTTTTGGAGAAAATGCTGTCAGTAGCTCCTGACCGTTACGCTTGTCGGGGGTTAAGTCCAGCGTCCCTGCTTGTTTGCCTGTTTTGTGTGTTTAGTGCTTGGTTAGTTTAAATAGCAACTTACATACCCCCCAAACAAGAATTTTCTGGCACCTAAATTTCTGGTTTAAAAAAGGAGGCCCTCCCTGGCGGACGGAGGGATGTTCTCAGGGAGGGCGGCTGGGCAGCATCAACACTTCTTTGCTATTCCCACTCCAAAATGCAACTCCACAACAGTAGGATGGCTGAAGAGTGAACTGCACTGATAGTTATTGGAAGAAAATTCTTATTTTTAATAAAATGTATTAAACTAAAATAATTACCAGACATGTAGACAGCACTATCAGCCACTCAATTACACAGTTTATTGCAAACAGTTGGTTTAGGGGTGGGTTGCTCTTTAAAGATACGATTGACTCTGGATGGATGTTTGGTCCTTATGTTCTATGGTGCATGTGATTGAGATTCAGGTTTTGTTTGGTGCTTGGTTTGGGGCTGTTATCCAACCACTGTGGCTATTGGTGTAGCACTTTGGAGTATGTGTTGGGCATTGGGGTGTCAGCTGTGGGAATTGGCCCAGGGTGTTGGCGGTGCATCCTGCCCCTGGCCTCTGCAGTTTGATATTAGGTCCCTGGTCGGGTTCCTGCTGGGGGGTTGGGTGCCCTTGGGCTTCGGATCTCTTAGTACATTTCTGGATTTGCTCTGGCATAATCTGCAGCCGGCGGGGCCTGTGGGCTCGTTGCTGCAGCCTCCTGAGGCTTCTGCATTGTAGCTACTGTTTGTTTCCCCGTGGCTCTCCTCTGCTCCTCTCTGGAGGGTGTGGTTAGTCCTGCGTTGGTCTGCCTAGGGTCCCTTGTTCTGGGGGTCCTTCGAAAGCCTATGGCTCTGACATCCTTTGTGTCTGCATCAAGTCATGGGGTGAAACTCTATGGCTTTTCACACCAGTGATTGAACACTGGTGTGAAAATATAGAGAAACCTACACACAAACACACTGAAACATTTGTGAATGTGAATCTTTGGACTTGTACTGGCACAAAACCGACAATTCTGAGTGCCAAACTGCCAGACAGAACATGTGTATAAAAAAGAAAATAAAGCTACTTTGTTTGCATTGATTAATATTCATACAGTATTTGATGGATGAAATGTTTTTTTTATAAATTGGCAACCTTTTGATGTTCCTTTTTCATCTATTGTGACCTTGTTAAACAGAGAAAAGACTCTCTGCATTTACTTAGGATCTTTTATTCATAAGAAGAGTAGTCTAACATAAAATAATAAAATCTGGCTCAGAATTCTTACTTCTTCCTCTCTTTCCTGATTTCGCCTCTTATGTTGAATGTGAACCAGTAGTCTTGCCATTTCTTGCATGGAGCACATCATAGCTGCTCAAAGCAGTCAGTTTCAAAAAACATGTTGTAGAAACAACCTTGGGTTTATGCCAAGAAAAAACACATAAAACTAATTCAGAATGGAGCAGTGATAATTACAAGGGTAGCAGCAAGCAAAGAGGAAGAAGACCAACAACAAAATATTACACCTGCCAATTCCACAATTTTTACCTTTCTGTACAATACTATTCTAAAAACAAATACGGAATATATTATGTTGACGTGGCCCCTGTACGTATATGTTTCTCAAGCCACTGTCAAATCAGGGCAGAAGGCTTACCAATCCTTATATGGACAGGCTGATTTTGGGATGTTCCACTTGTAAAAGGAGCCTAGGGGTGATTGTGACTTTCACAAAACCTTTAAAAAGAGTGCAAAAGCAGGTGTATGCGTCCCAATAATTTGATAATTTGATGGCTGAGCATTAAAGGGAGTATATCAAACTAAATTACAGTTTTCAGACATATATATGCAAAGATTTTACCGTTGGTTTTATACTGTATCAATTTGTCCTAAAATTTAACTTGTATCCTGTAGTTAATGTTGGACCACAAAGTACAACAGCTCATTTCTCTATAAACCCGCCTCCTGCATCTGACTGAGAAAAACAGTGCTGAGCTTCATCTCAAACAGAATTCTAACAGTGAATTGGAAAAGCACAATGTATCACAATGAAACTCTTTTATATTAAGGGCTCAGACGTTTGTTTTATTTTAATTCTTTTGTAAAAAACGGAGTCAATAAAGCTTATTTCAGTTGCTAAATCTCCGGGCTTTAGCCGAAAACAACACAGCTGATTCCATTAAGCAGATCCTTCCAGCCCAGTTTACAAAAAAGCCGTGGGTGTCATTTGCACCCGTTTACTGAACATTCTGAGATACCACAGATCAATTAATTAACCACACAATGCTATTATAAGATCATAAAAGCAGCTTGATAAATGGCTAACACACATTAGCATTAGCATGTAGCCACTTCTCTGTCCATCAGGCGTCTTTGTTCTTTGATCCAGCAGCTGTTCTTTAGGAATGTAGAATAAAATCCTGTAATCCATGCAGCCACACAGGCGTTTTCACAGAGAAAGTAAAAAATCCAACAAATCCAACTCCTATTTCCGGTCCATGGGTTTCCTACTGCCAAAAATAATAAATGAGAGTCAATTGAGCGATAAAAGTAATTTTTTGATCCTGTTTGAAATGCGCCTTGGATCGAACATATGATGTCCGTGAATTTTAACGACAGATTTTGATGCAGAGAAAACCCAGATTTTCAACCGGCAGAAAAAGTTACTTTAGGTTTTGTGTAAAAACACTAAGTGGACTACAACTGCAGAAGAAGAAAGAGCCTCTATTATTCTGACCATTTGGATAGTAGCAGCTATCGGGGGTAGGGCAATCGGTGGAGTGAGAGCCAGCATGCGGGAGAAGCTCTATAAGCTCTTGGTGAGTATTTTACGTGCTATAGCTAGTGCTAGCTCGCGCTAACTGCATGATGTCATACATACGACTTCTGACTTCTAAAAAAGCTTTGAGAAGCTCTGTAGTTGGTAAAAGTGCTTTATAAATAAAGTTTGATTAATTCATTCAAATTAGATTGAAGATTGATGCTAATTTTTTACAATCAAATCAATCCTAAATCGCTTTACAAACCCAGTTGAAACGTATATCATTAGTTATCATTTAAAGTGGACTTGGCATGAAATGTGCATTTTTTAAGGTTTTTGATCGTATCTTTTAGTTCCCCCAGCCTGCCTATGGCCCCTAAGGGGTTAAAATTACTGATTCGTCTTTCCTTTGTTCCGGGGTATGTCTGCCTACATAGTGAAATTAGCACTCAGAAACGGGCTGTTTGGCAGTTCGGCATATGACGCCACGTTTCGACATATTACGTGTTGAGTTCCAGCCAATTACCCCCTTCCCCGAACTATACCCTGCTAGTCCCTCCCTCCGCGACGTGGAGAGTTACGGTAACAGGTAAACAAAAAACCAACAGCATGGAGTCCAGACTGCATCCAAACTGCACTGTACCTGCATGTGCAAAAGAGAACATAAATATTTTTGTCCTCTCCACTTCTGAGCCACTGAAAAGCTTGTGGATAGATTTTATGTATGCAAGGAATGTGCCCAACCGACTGCCGAAGCGTGGGTCAAAAAGATAACCACCTTGGCAAGGATCAAAAGGAAATTTGTGCAAGAAGACAAATCAATGAACAAATCATAAAACCATGATATAGAAAAAAGGTAGAAAAATTTGTTGAAATGGTGCTTGGTTATTTTTTTTCTCTGCTACCATTCTTTGTAATTGATGCGTCCATCAGTGTAATTCAATCAGAGCTTAAAGTGCTGTATATCAGCACCAAGCACTTCTCCACAACGAAACCGCTAAATGGACTGAAAAGATACACTTGAGACAGAAGATAATTTCATTGTGTCTTCAGTGTGTGTGTGCATATCAGCGCATGTGGAAAAGAAATGTGGAAAAGAAAAGTAATAAAGTTGTGTTAAACGAAGATGTGATAGCAGGGATGGAAATTTAACAACTCGACTCATCATCACATTTAGGAGGACACACAGCTGACAAGGAGGAGCATGAAGAAAGTAATAATAAAGCAAAAACATCTAAAGAGACAAAAGAGATTTCAGCTGCTGTTTTGAATGTATGCATACTGCTCTGAAAGATAAGTGCTTTATACATTTTCACAAAAGAGACATTAATTTATTCCACTCTTCTCTCATTCATTGCATAAATGTAAAAGTAGATTTAAAATTAAATGTTTTGTTAAATAGTGCCTATGTTTGTAATGGTATTAAAAGTGAGTATGCTTTAAATATGACTTTTAGACTTTAGACTTTTAGTAATATATTCCTGTAACTAATTACTTTTGCAATGCATTACTCCCAACACTGATTACGGAGCATTACTTTTACTATAATACTCCACTTGAAATATATGTGTAAGAAATCTTTATTAGAAATCTAGATATTATGGACATGGAGACAGAAAATAATGGAAGAAAAAAAAAAAGAAAAAGGACGAAGAGAGGTAGGGAAAAAAGTTAAGAGGGAAAGGGTGAATTGAAGATGGAGACTAATATGCCAGTCTCCATTGGAGTTTTAACATATTTATTTCAACAGTACAGAGCAAACAGCCCCCCACTCTAACATAGCATCTCTCTGTCTCTCCTGCCTGCTGCCTGTGTGTGTGTGTGTGTTATATCAGCTCCAGCTTAGACAAAATAAGATAACGGGTATGCCCTCCAACTACATCAGTGTAGGTAAAATGTCCATGACTTTCCAGCATTCTGGAATATTCCCCTGCTGCTCTTACAAATTATTAATAATCACTAAAAATTACTGATAAAATAATTCTTCCACTACAGTATGTGATGTGTAATACCATTTGCATATACCAACTGAAAAGTGAGATTTTTTTAAAGGAAAAGTTGATTGCATGACAGTGGGTTGCAATATGTGCCTGAGGTATCAGCTAACTTATCAGTATGGCTTTCAGGTGCAATAAAAAGGGAATGTAAAGGTTTTGGGCATTCAATTTAACAACAAATAACAAAATAATACTTAGTGAATAATAAATAGGCTTTGGAGATTACATCTGCTAAAGAATAAAATGCTCTAAGGATATTTAAGAGGATTAATCTAAACTGATTTAGAGGTGTTTGAGGTAAACAAAGATAAGGTTTTGGGAATGTCTCATGAACTTCAAGCAGGTTCTGCAAACCAATGCAAAGGCAAATGGTTTTATGAATAGAGCTCTAAAAACGGAGGATGAAAACAAGTCTGGAACCCAAGTTTTAAACTGAGAATTTTTATTAAATATGGTCAAAATAGCAAGCTCCTAAAGAAGATTCTAAAGACTTTATGAGGTTTAATATTGGTTGAAGGGGTTCCAACGGCAGAACTATGATTCCACAACGATTAATGGAAACATTTTAAATCACATTCATGACCCCTACATTTTTTATGATTTTTAAAAAGTATTTCTTAATTTTAATTTCTTTTTCTTGTTGTCATTCTTCCTATTATTAGTAATAGTACTGGTAGTATGAGGAAAATCTTTTTTTTTTCAGCATTTCTTTCTACAGGTACTGGAGGAGCGGACGAACGACATTTGTTTGATGTGTTTAAATGTTCCTCTCCGTAGCTGATAGCAATCATGAACAGGGCTTTGATGTATTCCAGCCAAGGGGGGATTGGATGGCTACTGGGAGATAATTGGATAACTGAATCTTCTGGTCGAACTGAGGATTTTAGTCAAATCAGAATATAATTACACCTTTGAAGAAGAGTTTGTAGTATAATAGAATAATACTGACTGGAGGAGGAGTATAGAACGATAGAAAGGCTATACTGGGATTCCTACTTAGATTTAATCTAGACTGGGACGTTTTTTAGGGTTTGAGCATAAACCTAAGAACTTTCTTTCATCTTGATCATCTACCATCTTGACTAATTTGCTCTTGCATGACAAGTTAATGAAGCTGGGCTTTTTAAATTAAAGGGTGGAGTTTGTTTACGATTTCTTGATGCAGCAGCGACATCAGGGTAATTTAATGAGAGTCACATGTCTGCTAATATTTCTTCTCATCATTTGCTTAAGGAACTAACACTTAATAACTCACTTGAGGACCACATCAGGGTCCTTCAGAAACGCAGGTGTTCTGACTGATGATCCTCCCCTTTTGGAGGAACGCAGAAGTGGCAGGGGCCATCTGGTGCAGAGGCTGAGGGGGACCAGAGATGGACCTTGGGGCTCACAACGATGGCCTCGAACCAATGACCAAGGGAGGAGTACACAGTTCAACACCGAGTCAACATTTAATATCTCATCGAGATGTGCTAAAGAGGCTACATGGCATCTCTCCCTGCTGTATTTCTTTTATAGTTCTGGCAGATGACAAGATCTCAATGTGGCCATCCCCAGGTGCGGGGAGGTTGTCAGAATGTTTTTTTCCCATCAAAATGAACTGTGTGGTGAACAAAGAATGAACACCACAAGTGGCTTAAATGGAACAAAAGAGGAAGCAAAAGTGTTTTCAGACAAGTTCTGACAAGTTACGTCATCTAAATGGACAGTTTCCTAATGACTATGACCTACTTCCTATGGACATCATGAGTAATGTCTGAATGAATTAATTATTTTGTTGTTGTTTGTTGTTGTTTTTTTTGTTTTTGTTTTTTTTTTGGGGGGGGTCTCTCCCACACCCATTAGGAAATGTATTAACATCTTGAAATGTTTATTTTTATGTATGTAAAAAGTGGAGGACTGTAGTGGAAGAATTAATTCAAGATTAGTTATTTTTAGTGATTAGTAATTATAATAAGATCAGCAGGGGAATATTCCAGAATACTGGAGAGTCTTGGACATTTTACCTACGCTGATGTAGTTAAAAACCTAGCCGTTCGCTTGCTCCCCGGTGGCCGCTTGCCGCGTCTGGGCGTCGGCGAGAGTGCGCGGCGGGTGGCCGGCGTCTCCGGGCCCGATCGGCTATATTGACACTGGACATGGCTCCTGGGTCTTGGTCTTAGCCCTCGCGGGAGTGCTGAGGTGGGGGCCTCTGGCCGGTGTTGGTCGGCCTCCACGGTGACTGACCGGTTGGTGGGGTGTGGGCTGGTGGGTGGAGGTGCTGGGTTCTGTAGCCACCCGGCCATCGGGCGGTAGTAGCAAGGCTGGAGGATGTCGGCCTGGGGATTGGCCGCCCGGGACTTCGGTCTGCTCACGGGCCTGGCGCGGCATGTCCGGGGTACCCGAGTCGGTGGTGCGCCGGGTTCCGGCCTCGGCACGGGGGCCCTCGGACGCTGGCGGTGCCTGGGGTGTCTCTTATTGGCGGGAAGGCTTTTTACCATCTAGCACAGGCGCTCGTCCCCATGCCTCTGTCCACCTGCTCCTTCATTCTACCATTCACAAGGCCTTGGGACGTGGGCACGTCACTGGGGTGCGGGATGGAGCTTCCGTCTTCGCTACCCGGTGGCGGCCTGGGTCCCGATTTTATTGAGCAACTTAGACACTTACACTTGCAACATTTACATGGAACGCACATGTAGGGACCTGGCGGTGTGGCGCATTGGCGCTGGGGGCGGGACCCCTCATGGGGGGCCCCCTATAGGGGCCCGTTGTGGGGGCCTCGCCTGTGGTGCCGGCACCCACTGGTTAAACGCATCTAGACACTGAGGGCCCGGGGGGGGAGATGGGGGTACCCGGCAGTATTCCCATGTCCCCCCCCCTCTGTTTTAAGTGCACATTAGAACAACACGCAACAACACCACATTGAGCTGGGGGAGAGAGGCTGGGGGGTCTTTCCACACCCCTGTTCGTTGGACCATCAGGGGTCGGAGCCCGGATAGAACATCACGCCGTCTGGTCGGGGTCCTGGGCTGGTGGACTGCTCTTGCCGGTGTGGGGGCCTTGGCGGTCTGCTTGTCCCCGTCCTGGTGGGCAAAGGGGTCTGTCTCCTGGGTGCAGGGGCAGGGTTCTCTATTGGGGCGTCTGTCCCTGGGCCTGGGAGTATGGAGTATAGTGTACGTATGGGGGGTATGAATGAGTGTATAGCGTCCTTTTTTCGTATGTCCTGTATTTGTAAGAATGTGTACGCATGAGAGGGAGGGTACGTATGAGTGTCTCTGTCTGTCTATGTCTACCTGTCAGGTTGGGTGTTTGGCTGCTCTCTGGCCTGATGCATCTTCTTCCCTCCCCGTCACTCCCCGTCGGTGATGGTTGCTCCTGCCCGCTGGTTGATGATGGCTCTCGATGCCTGGGGCCGGGGGTCCCGGTTGCGGCCCGGCTCGGTCCTGGTGCATGTCGGGCGGGTCCTGGGTGGTCCGGTGTGTCGGGCGGCCGCTGTTTCGGGCCGACGTCCTCCTTGGATTGACTGGGGCACCTCTTCTGGGGGTGCCGAGGTTGTAGAACAGGTTGGTGCCGTCCGGTGGATCGGTGGGGACCGTGCCTGGCGCCCAGTCCTCCTGCCGGTTCCAGGACTTCTGCTGGCTGGTCTGTTCGCCTGGTGGGGCTGTCCGGCATTGGCTGGGCCCCTGATCTTGGCGCCCTACGTGGGGCGGGATCTGGACCCGGGAGCTGGAAGATCTGGATGTCCAGGTGCCGGCTGGGCGCGGCCTGGGGAGGGCGTACATCCGCTGTGGCTCTTGCTGTGGCTCCCTGGCGTGTGGGTGTGTGGAGGCGGGCCGGGTTGTTGGCGGTGGGTATTGGTCCGGGGTGGCGGCGGCGTGTGTTGTCCGTCGGTTGGCTGCGGATCCTCCTTGCCTGCGGCGGCGGCGGGGGGCCCTTGTCGGCTGGTCCCTGGTTGGGGCCCCGCTGGGGGGCGGGGTGCCCCTGGTCCCCGTGGCCTCCGGTTCCTGATCCGGGCCCGCCCTGGCGTAGCCGGTTACCGGCGGAGCCCGTGGGCTCGTCACTGCGATCTCTCGGGCCCCAGCATTGCGGCTGGTGGGTGTTCCCCTGGGGCTTCCATCTGTTCCCCTCTTGGCGGGTGATCGACCCTGCGCTGATCCGCCTGTGGCCTCTGTACTCTATGGGACCCTGGATGCATACATCTCTTGCCTCCTCCATGTCTGTGCCGATTCCTGTAGGACGGATTGACGGTTCCTTACACCAGCTATCAATCACTTGCTTGGGGAAACCTTATTCCGACCTGCATGCTCGCACACACATGGGTGTGGGGACATTGGTGAGGACGGACATATCTTAAGCAGAGGTTATCATCATCATTAGTTAGTTGTTCACAGGAGCTTACCAGAAACATTTATATTATGTTCATTAATCAATGCTTGTGTGTAGTGAATGTGTAATTCTTAGTTTATTCTACTAGATCCGAACTATTGGTTTGGTTCTGTACAGTTTGTCGTTTTTGTTTTGTATTACTGTTTCTCTGCCGTCCGGCAGAGGTGGAGGACTGGGATGTTTTCTTGTGTTCTTTGTTTGCCTCCCTGTCTTGTGTCGTCGGTTCGCACCTCTGCTGGTCCGGTTTCTTTTCTTCACCTTCTTCCTTTCTTCCTTCTTGTCTCAGTTTAATGTCCATGACGTCAGGAAATTGAACCCACAGTAATCACTAATAAAGATTTTTCATACATATACATCAAGTGGCGTACTACAGCGAAGCTGTAATACTCTGCTTGGGAAAGTACAACTGTTGGGCTTGTACTTGGTACTCAGACACCAATTCTGAGTAGCATACTGCTAGACAGGACACGTTTAAAAAAAAAAAAAAAAAAAAACACCTAGCCGTTATGTTATTTTGTTTCAGCTGGTGCTGATATAACATAAACTCTATGGCGTAGGGACAGTAGAGACAGGCCCTACCAATATTCAGCCACTACCTTGTTGTCATATCATTACAACCACATTTTGTAGTGTTTAGTCAATGATCATGGCACACAAACGGTTGCATGTTGGTCTCTGCTAGAAATCCCACCTCTAACCTAAATATCGCTTCCTGATTGGCTGCCGGGTTCTCGCTAACTTACATGTGATTGGATTCAAAGTGTAAGTTACCTAAAATTAGAATGAAATACAAATATTAAAATAGAATATGCCAAAGAGATACACTGTTTAAAACTAATTTTCTATTCTTATTCTCATTTTTTCTTATTTTCATGTTTTCGTGTAGAAAAGGGCAACTGTTAAAAAACACATAAATAAAATTTGTGGTGTAAATACAATAAGACCTCATATTATAGATAATCATGCGATTTTATGTATCCATATTTTGGGGAAATAAATGACACATAATAGTGTGAAATTAAATGCCTTTTTTGCTCAGGCAATAACTTTACCATCAAACTCTATTATCGTTCCATCCCTAATCTGTTCGTCATTCATCAACATATTTTTGTAAGGTGACACACAGCAGAGAGGCTGGCGGAGATGGAGAGACCAGAGGAGGTAGAGGATGAGAAGCAGGAGCAGATGAAGGGAGAGAGGCAGGAGGAAATAGAGGAAGAGAGCCTGGTGCAGAAGAAGAGACAGAGGCTGGAGGAGGTAGAGAAGGAGAGCCTGGATTAGATGAAATTATAGAGGCTGGAAATTCACAGGTAATACTGGAGCACTGCACTAAAAAGTAAAGATTAGAAACCTTTTGAATTTGCCTTCTTGTCTTTCATTAGTTACTCTAACCTATAACATAATGTGAAATTATGATTGCTAATGCAAAAACATTAAATTTTCAAGAGTGCTGCCATGGAGCACTCTTGTGTTCCCCACCAATCTCAAAATCAAACCTACTCCCTTGCACACACTCACACAGGCAGCAGGCAAGAGACACTATGTTAGAGTGGGGGACCGTTTGCTCTGTACTGTTGAAATAAATATGTTAAAACTCAAACGGAGACTGAATCATCCTTATACGTATCTACATCTTTATGGAATTCTGCCATATCCAGACAAAGACGAACAAAGAAATACAAGAAAATATAATAGTCTGCTTCTACACCTGTAGGTCAGGAGAGAGGGGAATAAAAATACAATGATAAACCAAACATAATGCAAACCGAGAAAACAGAAAAAATAATATTGTATACTGCATATATACCAATAAAGAAAATCAAAGGGTATAACTGTATGGTATGTAAGGTAAGGCTCAGGGTTTCAGGTTCTAGGTTAAATGCCTAAAAAAGGTCTGGGAAAAAAAAGATTGATACTTAAAAAAATTAAAAAGTGTTCAGCTTTCAGGGTCATATCAAGTTGCTTAAACTAATTTATCTTAAGCCGTGGAAAGGTTATTCTAGTCTAAAATCTAAGCCAGTGCTGGGTCTTTTTATATGCATTAATATAATCAAAATATGATGTCATTCTAAAGTAAAATTTAGTCAAGTGAAATCAAAATATGGAAAAAGAAATTGAAAAAAAATATTTGGTGAAATCAATGTTTCTTGGGTTTTTTTATCGGTTAACCGAGCAACCCTTTACATGAAACCAGTACATCATGTTCACATAATGTTCCACCATTAAGCTAAAGATACTGGGATGATTCCCACCAGAGCTGCCTAATTGGCAACAGCAGAATTGTTTAGACACAATAAAGATCAGGAAAATTAAGAACCCAATGCTGCAGTCTTTAGGGCCATATTTCTTTAACTGGTATCAATGGCATGCTGCTTCTGCGATGAGTTTTGAAAGTTGACAGTGGACATTCATCACATTAACCTCATTTTAATTTCTACAGGAAATAACAAAGCAAAGAACAGATAACTAAACACCAGTTTACCTCTCACAGATGGCTGCACTGGTATGATGTGTTATGTTAGCATTAAAAAAAACTGTGTTATGCTAAATTAATTACTAAAAACAAAAAAAGAACTAATCTTTAGAGTGTAATAACAGCATAAAATGTTGTAGGCCTCTGGAACTGACAGATCATTTGTTGCACCAACACAGCTTCTAAAAAGAAAAGCAAACAACAAAAAAATGGCTATCATCAGTCACAATGTACAGTCCAGAGTGTGTGTGTACAGTATGTCAGTGTGTAAAACACAGAGACAGACAGAGGAGGTATAGTTGTCCACAAATGTGTGACACCAGCAGGTCTATGTCAAACTCTCCACCCACTTCGTATCCACACATCTGCGTGCAAACACACACTTGAGATGGGGTCATTTTTCACTGGGTAATTGGCGGCAAGGCACATTGCCCTTGGGATTCGATAATTCATAACCTCCTTCCATCCAATATTGGATAGCGAGTAGAAATGGGCTGAGACAAGGGGTGGTGTGTGGAGAGAGAAGCAGGTGGGTGGTGGGGGGCTGCATCATTAGAGAGGAGAGGTAATGGCTCTTATTGATTCCGCCCCGCCGGGGCCCCCCTCACCATTTCATGTTTAAAACAACACTGATCCTCATTACCCAGGCATCCGCCGCTGCACTGATAAGGAGAGGAAAGACACCGTGTGAAGTGGAGAAGTGAAAAAGTGGGTAGAGAAAGGGGGAAGAAATGCAGGTGAGGAAGGGTACGGAGACGCAATCTGGGAGGAAAGCGGAAGAGGAGAAATGGGGAAAGAGGAAATAGCCACAAAGAAAAAGAAAGAGGCACACACAGGGCGTGTGTTTTTTTGTTCAAACGCCACAGACTGACTGGAGTAAGTAATTACTGTCACCCTTTAATGCGTGTAATGCAGTATTACTTGTTTAAACCTCTCTCTCCCCCCCTAGAGTGTGTAATAAGCCTAAAGAATTGACTCAAACACAGAGTACTTGTGTCTAATAATTCTCTGTGCTATTATCCTCTCTTTGCTGCTAATACTCTGAGCGCTCTGTGTGTTTGGCCACCGGCAAACATTATCATTACTGCAGCAATGGAATAAGACCCGCTCTAATGTCTTTTCTTTTTTTTTTCTCTCCTTAGTCTCTCCTTGACTCTTTCCAAATATGGGTTTTCATAAGAAGAAGGTAATTTGCCAGATGAAACTGCTCCAAACTATAAACTTGGAAGTCAAATACTTCAGTCCTTTCCAGGTTTGTTTGTGCTGACATTCAAGGACTGTGTTCTTTGAATGTTATTAAATGTTTTTGCTGTTTTTTCTAAGCATTTGCTTGTGTTTGAAACTAGGAGCTTTTGTGAATTCACTCCGTTTACGTATTGCTCACCACCTAATTTAATACTTTGTCAATTTTAATGCCCTGCTCTCTTCTTGACGTTTGTGCAGTGCTAAAGACTATACATGCATCTGTAGTTTGGCTATTTTAAACTCAAAGTACATCTACAGTTATACAGAGATGTTCCTCTAGTGAGGTCCCAATCTGAGCAGGTCACATTTTAGAGTTTTCATCTGTTAAAATTACATTTAAAGTAATTTTCTTGAAACATTGACGCCTTTGTTGCAACTTAATTCTGTTCAAGATACTTTCCAATTTACTTAAATTCTAAGGCAATTCTAAACTATCCAAACCCTCAGATTAAATCAGTTGGTAAAATCTTCATCTGATAAAATATATACAAAAAAGGGTAAAATATGTATGGAGGACTAAATATTACATGGGGAAAAAAGACGTGAGTAAACGTTATGAAGGTGGAGAGTGAGATGTGATTAATTCTCTTGTAATCAATGGCCTTTTTTAAATGGGTAATATGCCTACCACCCAAGGTGTCATTATGTCAGGCAACCAATACCCATATAAGAGACTATGACAACAGATCTTGACATGAAGCATAAGGCCTGGGCGTACACTGTGCGATTTTTGACCGTTTTTGAGCCGATTTGTCACTAGTGCGGCTTTTGTCTGTATCGTGCCGACTTTTCTTAATCGTGCGTGTTGCATCGTGTAGTGTACATTGGGTAACGACAGAAAATTTACACCTCACGACCAGCTCCCGATCGGTTGCAAGAAAATCAAACCGGTTTGAAATCCTAGTCGCCCCTCTCGAATGACTCGCACGGTGGAAGCAATGCTACGAGCTATTTCTCATACTGCGCATGCATGTCACCATCGTTACCACGGAAGTACTTCTGGTCTTTGACATAAACAAACGTGCTTCCACACAAAAAAACGGCACAGATTGCCAGGGGAGCGCGTTTGTCTTTTGAGCGCATCCTCGCAATTCTCAGGCGCGCATCTTCACTCCAATGTTTTTCTTCTGCTTCCGGGTCTGTCGTATCGTGCAGTGAGAGCAGTCAGGTCGCATCCGAACAGCGGTTCGTACAGTGTGAGCACATGAGTCGTGAGCTGTGAACTTTAACCCCTGCAATTCACTCGTACAGTGTGAGCCGGAGCTGAAGACCCGTGACTGAAAAATCGCACAGTGTACGCCCGGCTTAAGAGAGAAGTGTGAATAAAATATGTGTATCTGGCAACCAAGCAGCATGAGCCTAAAGCAGAGCTGACGGCATGTATTTTGCAAAGGCAGTGTTGTTCATGAGCCTGGTCAAATACCTGTGTTTATGAATGTAGCTCACTTTCTTAAATGAGGAGCAGATTGCACAGCGGATTTTTTTTAAACACTTTTTGAAATATTGTTTCAAATTGTCTTCACATACTGACGGCAACCAGTAAATAAGGTATTTTGTCAAATAAAAAAATGGAATTGCCTCTAAAGCAGGGGTGTTTTCTTTCATTTTGGGCCACATAAAGATAATGAATGTCCTTAAAGGGCTGGTTGTGGCAGAAAATATTCATAAAACTATCTTTAACAAAGCATTATATTAATAAATATTTGTCTCCATATGAAAAGTACTTCTTAAAATCAAATATTATTTGAATATCTTTTCACAGTGATGTGATTTAGGACTACAGTGGTCCCTCGTTTATTGCGGGGGTTGCTTTCTAAACATAACCCGCAACAAGCGAAATCCACAAATAGTTTTTTCACTAGTTTTCACTACAGCAACAGAGTATCCTCAGTCGGAGGTTTCTTCAGTTTCGCTGCAACACATACTGCTACAGAAAATCCTTTCTTCCTACAGCCATCACGGTCGACAACTCCTTGAATAATTAATTAGTATGAGCTACAACACTTAATTTCCATTTTGTATCAATAAAGTATTTTTGAATTGAATTAAATATAGTTGAGTTGTTAATACGATTTCATTTATGCTGCTAAAATGAATGATGACTCTTATTGTTTTTGTCACCAATGTAAAGAAGGACATAGAACAAAATCAAATAGAATAGAGAATAATAGAAAAAACCTTTATTGTCCCACAAAGGTGACATTCAGCTGTAACAGCAGCAAATTGACAAATGATAGAAGCAATTAGTTTTACAGAAGAAAAAGTATAAAAATATATTGTACATTAAGGACACAATTACAGAAACAAAAGTACTGGGCATTTTTTTTATAAAGTGGCATACTTAGAATGTGCAACTGAGTAGGATAACTTAAAAACAGAAAAAAATGCAGAATGTGCATGTGTAATTGTGCATTCAAAAGTAAAAAAGTAAACCTGTTATTTATAAGAAGTAAACAAAATATAAACAGAGAAAAAAAAACAGATGTGAAAATAACCACAGCAGAAATGTTAATCAAATTAAATGTATCAAACAGTGCACATTACAGCAGGGGTGGGAACATTACTGGGTTTGCTGGGAGCAGTTCTGGTCGTAAAGTCTAACAGCTGCAAGGAGGAAGAACCTATGAAAACATTCCTTCACGCACATTGGATGCAGCGGTCTTTCACTGAAGGAGCTCTCCAGTTCAGCAACATCTTCATGCATGGGGTAGGAGACTCTGTCTCTGTTTGGCCAGAGTCCTTCTGTCTCCCACCACCTGCACTGGATCCAGGGGGTATCCTAGAACAGAGCTGGCCTTCTTGATTAGCTTATCCAACCTCTTCTTCTCAGCTGCAATGTAATAGATGTGTTTTTCCTGCAAAATCAGCCGCATGTCACTTCCCACCTGGAGCATTTTAGACGCATATCACTCGCAAATGTGTTCCTTCCTGCTGGTCCCATGAGATCATGGAATCACAGGAGAATTGCAATTGCATAACTTAAAGGGTAGCATGCAGGGAAAACAGGGAAAAAATGTTATTCCATGTTAATACATAGCATAAATTCACCATCCACTTCCAGAAGTGCGATTTTTTTTTTTTTTTTTTTTTTTTTTTTTTTTTTCATTTCTTCTTTTTCATGCTGTCCTTATAAAAATGATCACTGTCATCATATAAACTGTATGATTCTCCACTTCAAGGCTTAGCTACTCCTCACCCATCATAAAAAGTTACAAATTAGACTCGCAAACCAACTGACTTCAACCCTGGTGTCACAGGTGGTTATGTTTTGTTTTGTTTTTTTAGCAGTCAAGCAATCAGAAATCTGCAGGTGTCCTTTATTATAAAACTTATGGGTATTTAACTTTTTGTGAATGCCTGATTTCCTGTCTGGTCTGAATTAAATTGCTGAGCTTAATGAATTTTAGAAGTGTAGCATATAAAAAACTAGAGCTACCGTGTAAATTTAGGAGAGGGTACAACACAATGCTTCCGGGAGACGTCCGATATGCGCCTCTGTGCACCCGGTGGAAATGGTCTCATAGACTTCAATGGGGGCTATCAGCCACGTATTGCGCTTTACTGACATTACACGCTGCTTACGAATCCGGTGGAAAGGAGGGGTAATATGGTTAAAAAGAATCAGAGCTTTAAATAGGAACACCTGCATTTGCCCCTTTTTCAAGTTTCAGCTTGAAGTTTCAGTACCTGTCAGGTATTCAATATCACTAGATTATTTTGAGTGTACGACAACTTTACAATACTGTACTAACCCGAATATTGAACGAGGTTTTTTTCTGTTGAAAACATTGTAGAAATGTGAGGTTGTCTTATAATCGGGGTCAAACCATTGACACATGCTGCTAGTTGACCGCAACAGTAGGGGGGCTGTAGAGTGGACGATTTGAATCAGCTGTGTTGGAGCAGAGACACATTTAAACTGGTAGGGCAACGGCCCTTATGGCCTGCATTTGGAGAACCCTGCTCCAGAATATACTTTACAGATCTTTGTGATTGCATTAACAGGTAAATATTAAAGCAGTCTGTAATTATCATTTGAATGACTTCCTCAAAATTTAAACAAAAAATAGTTTCTTTAAAAAGTGAAAGTAGTCTTTGAAGATTAGTCTTGGAAAGAGGGGGTCATCTTATAATCGGAGTCCTCCTATATTTGGGTCAATTCGGTATATACTTTAAGTTTGAACATAAATTAATGTATTATACCTGCCTGAAATTAATGTAGAACTAGTTCTTGTTAATGGTTTACTAGTACAACATTGGTAATTAAGGAAAGGCAAGGTCAACAAAAAGACATTTCAAGATGCTTTGGGGGATAATATAAAAACAACAGTATAGTAAGAACAAACATTTCCCCTTTGGTTAAATTAAATTCAGTCAGACGCTTCTCATAGCCATCTCTGATTTCCCAGGTCCAGCTGGGAAAATGGCGCATCATCTCAGTCTTTTAAAATGTAGATACATATGTAACTTTGAGTTGTTTAAGGAAAGATATAGCATAGCCATCAAAAACTTAGCTGTGTAAAAAAATACCAAGGGTTGTCTTTAAACGGATCCAAGACTCTGCATGTGCCTGGCAAAGACCATGGTAAGAGGTTCTGTGGTTAAGAAACGTTTGAATCCAGAAAATATTTATTCTGAGGATTAGGCTGAGGCAGAAAATATTATTAGAGAAACTACATGAGTTTCAGCTCCTCAAATTGCTTATTTGCCTTTTTTTGCTCACTTTGACAGCCTAAAGATACGGGCTAACAAAACAGTGTTTTCTCTCCTGCCCATGGCCTTACCCCTGCGTTGTTTCTGATATGCTCTCAAACTGCACTGGTTCTCTGACAACAAACAAGCGGTCGACTCTCTTCTCTTCCTTTCAATTACAGTCCTGTTCTGACACTCTCAGCCCAATAAATCCCTGTTACCAGTGGAGAAGAGGTATAGAGAAGACAGTAAATTGGAGACGGCGACCCTAGAGGGGATCTTCTTGGCTCTGTGACATGTTTAGGGTCAGCTTTTTGCATCCTGCATAATAATGGGCAGAGCATGACAAAAAAGCGAGAAGAAAGACGTATTATTCTGATTAGCAATGCATTCTTTTACAGTCCACCCCAGTGTGATGGTGCTGTCCACTCTTACACAGACCTGCAAGCTTTTCTTGCTAGCCAGCAGATCCACAGATAAGCTTGTTAAAGGGCAGAGTATCCACAAAGCAGAATTTATAAAAATAATAATAATCTAGATGACATGATGCTCACCATCTTTTGACCTCACAGATAAACCAATAAATCTATTACTTCAGCCACTGATATAAAAACAACACTGTGGCCCTAAAGTGGCAGGGCTGCTTTGATACCAAATGTTCTGTGAGATTCAGCCTTTAATAAATAATGATTTACCACTGTCTAGGTCTCTACATTCCCATCTATTAGATGAACTGCACCCACCTGCCTCACTATGTGTGTGTGTGTGTGTCCGCGAGGTTACTAGTGGAAACATACTTTCTGCAAAATACCTCTATTGATGGTAGTCAAGTCAATGGCATCCTTGCAATAGTCATCCACACAGTCAATTACCTCACAGAATGACAGGTTATCTTGCTGATAGTCTGAGCTGCAGCTGGCTGTTTGCCCAGAGTATCTACTAAGAATAATGTCTTCTTGTTTGTTAGGGAATAAAAGGAATTCAAACATTGAGTCTGTCAGCAACTGGGCGCTAAAATTAAGTCAGGGTAGGGAGAACTTCTTTAATTTAACAATTTAGACAATTTTTGTTTAAAATCCAACGCTAGCTTGTAAATATGGCTTAATTCTGTTCATTTAATGATTTCATGAGTTACCATTATGAACATGACCATGAGCCAGTTAACAGTTCTCACGGTTTTGTCATGTTTCCAGTGGAGATCATGATACTGCTGAGAATAAAGTTGTATTTCTTTTTTGCCAGAAGGAGTTGACGTTCTTACTTATATTTAATGTTTTGTCTGATCAACTCAATTTCATTTGGAAATATACATGATTTCCTGTTATTCAGACCTGCAACACATTGCAAAAAAAATTGGGACAGAGAGAAATTTAGGGCTAATAATCAGGTAAATTGGTTGAAGGTGATGTCAACAGATAATTGTAATTATGATTTGGTAAACCTCGGGTTTCCTGCTCCAGTCCTCAAGGGCTGAATTTCAGACAGATTTAGATGTGTTTCTGCTCCAGCACAGCTGATTTAAATGTTCCAACAACCTCCTCAGCATAGCAAAGATCCGCAGGGCCCTGCTAACGAGCCATCATTCGATTCAGGTGTGATGAACCAGGGAAAGAAGTAAAACATGCAGGATAGTGGCCCTTGAGGATCGACTTTGGGCACCCCTGATCTAGACTGATACCAGCAACAAGTCCAAAAGCCAGGGTCTGTCATAGTATGGGGTTATGTCAGTGAACTTGGCAAGGGCAACTTGTACATCTGAGATGGCACCATTAATGCTGAGAAGTACATAGAGATTATGGAGCACAATATGCTGCCTTCAAAAATACATCTTCTCCAAGGATATCAATCCAACAATATTACTCAAATCCACATACTGTACACATTACAAAATCCTGGCTGCTGAGGAAGAGGGTACGGGTACTTTACTGGCCTGCCTGCAGTCCTGACCTGTATTAAATAGAGAATGTGAGGCGCAATTTGGAGAGCAAAATGTGACAACAAAGACTCTGTACTGTACATCTTAAGACTTATCTGCAGGAAAAATGGGAGAAAATTACTCTTCAAAACACTTTATCACTTGGTGCCTTCAGTTCCTACACATCTTTTAAGTGTTGTGAATAAGAATAGCAACATTATAAAATGGTAAATGCATTACTATTCCAATTTTTTTTTATGTGTTGGAAGGACCGAAACTGGAATATGTGTTTATTTTGAATTAAAAAAACAAAACAAAAAAATATAAAATTAATGAGGAACACATGAAAAAACATTGTTTTCAATGTAATATACGTCAGAAATTATTTAACAAAGTATCGTTTTGAGTTTGACTTTAGTTTAACATACCGTCCCAACCTTTTCTGATTTGGGGTTCTGCTAAGGCATGACTAATATGAAAGGTGGACCAAAGTGTACTGACAGAATTTTCCCCTTTTTTTGTAGCAAAATTTTCTACTTCTTTGTTGAAATGACTCTGCACCCCCGGACTCCGGACAGCAGCTTTAACAATTAGAGCTTCAATATTCTAAAAGATAGTGGAAATAGCCAGGGCTGTTCTGTATGCATCAATGCCTGCTTAGGCACAATGTGTAAAATTATTATTTTATTTGAATACAAATTTAGAGTCTGATATGAAGGAAATGGTTTATAAAGGGAGGACAAAAAAACCATGGGATATTATTTTTTGCTTGAACTTTCGTGGAGAAGAAGCCAAAATACATGGATATGCTTCTTTAATAAATCAGTGAGATATATTGGATGTTTTCTCTAAGCTTTCTTTTATTGTGTATCTTACTTTATGACCTAAGATACAGGATTTTACATAGATATTAGAGCAATATTGTCTTTTATTACTTTTGATGCTGTTGCATATGAAACTTTATCACAAGCTAATCCAAGATATTTCTGAGATTTTTTTTTTTTTACCTAAAACCCTGTGACATTACAACTCTACCATGTCATTCAGTTAAAACAAAGATTTCATTTTACCAACATGTTTAATTTTTTGGAATCAAAATAATCTAAACTAGTCTCACCTTGAAAGTGTGGAGAGATTAGAATGATGCCAAGGAGGCATTCCAACCTCAAAAACTAGAGCTTAACACAACAATATATAAAGCCAACGAAAAGATTTATATATTGGTTATCAATAAGGAAGGAATAATGTTTTACTAGCAATTTTTAATAAGATATAAATAAGACAGTTGAATATCTTTTATGATTGATACTCGTTTTATATTGTTTTTGTAGCTTTTGAGAGAAACCATCTCATATCTTGTCTGAAACAGCTTAGATTGAAAGGAAATAAGTGTAAATCAAAATCTGATTAGAATTTGGATTCAAAATAAGGATGATATATAATTACAATCTATGTTGGATAGACACTCAGGGGGATAACACAAGGTTGTTTGTGACTGATAAATGTGGCGAAGCCTGAGTTTGTGAGTGCTTTTAATTTTGACTCCTCGCTGTCCTGCTACTAAAATAGCTTCTCTGACCAATTAGCCTTTCTCTATGCTGATGCATTTTCCCCACACAAGTTATAAAGCTGACATTTAGAGGAAAGCCTGTCTTTATTTATTCATTCATTTATTTATGTATGTAAAATTTCTGCCAGAACAAATTAGGTGTCTAAAAAAAACCTGTCTGCTGAAAGTTGGTGGTAGTTTTCGTGCAGGAAGATAAACATTGGGGAAAAAATTATTTGTTGTTGTGAGGGAATGCCAACAAAGGGCTCTGGATGTCACACAAGGAAGATTTAAACATTTTTATACATTTATTTTGCAAGTAAATTTCCTAAGAACGTAATGGTCCTAAATATTTCCTATAGAATAGAAACATTATGATTTAAAATACTCCAAACAACATTTCACATCACACAATGAATGACTAGAAGTTAAATAAATGAATAAATTCTTCAGAGAAGATCGTTCTGTATTATGGTCTGTGAATTTAACACTGGCAAGATATAGCATTGTTTCTTTTTTTATCTTGATGTAACCACAAGTTACTCCAGTATATTTATATAGTCATCATGTCATGTAAGTTATTACTTTTTAAACTCCAGTCAATGTTTTTTTGTGTATTTGTGTGTGATTAAGCCTGCATGGTTTTAGTATAATCTGCTTTGTTACTCAGGTGCAGGAATGAGGGGTGAGAACACACTTGCAAAAATGAAAGTAATTGGATTACTAATGATGTGTCAAGACAGTTTGCTCTATTTGCAGATTAACAATGTTTCGACAACCTGAGAGAAGTCATGGACTATATATTGAGCAATTAACTTCCACCCTGAGATGGCTTGGCCATTATTAGTAAATATTACTAAAGAAAAAGCAAAAACCTAAATAGTAAAGTCAAAGTAAAAAGTAACTTACACAGTTTAGACGTCATAGGCCTGCAACCTTTAAAATACAAAGAGCTGATTGGTGCTCAGTCCAGCAAAAATAAAACGTATTAAGAGTCTCAAATGTTGCATGACCTTTAGAAAACTTAAGTTACGTTTTTTCTTAAAGTAGCTACTAGAGAATAATATGTTGTCATTCATACAGAGCAGAGATGTGATTTCATTTTTTAGGTTTTATATGAAATAAAAAACAAAAATTAAGCACAAAGTGAATGGATTGATATTCTTATTGAGTTTTTCATATTATTTGATATTGAGGCAAATTATGCAAAAATTCAAATAGTTTCAAACCAAATGACCAGAAAAAAAAAATAGATAAAAATATATTACCTTTTGTGTACTTCTATCATGGAAATTCAAAGCAATGATTCAGTGCCAAAAAAAAGATCTGGTTAAACCTTAATTTGTTACAAAATTATAAAAAAATTATTTGGTTTGTTATTATTTTTAGTCAATGTTCCTGAGAGCCATTGCGGCAGGTCTAAAGAGCCACTTGTGACTCTGCAGCCACATGTTGCAGACCCCTGGGATAGACTATGCAAATTTTACAACCCTCATCATACAATCCACACACAAAATACTGTTTTGAACCGTAAAAAAGGGAGGAATCATCAGTCAAAGTTTGCCAAATAACCACAATGCATAATTAAGCACAGAAAAGAATAGAATAGAATTATCCTTTGAAATGAATAAACTTTTTTTTTCTTTGCTTTTGCCCTACCTGTTTTTGATAATGTTCACAGCAATGTAAATGTGACAGTGCTATTTGTTTATCCTTGTTTGCACAAAGCACCAGATTGGCAGTTATCTTTAAGTGAGGCAAAGCAAAACTAAATGAATAAAGTAATGAAAAATACCTTTTTTTATTAACAAATATTTTAAGGTAAATCAAATAGAAAACCCTAAAAGCATGGCTTACTGGTCAGGAAGAAGTAGACAGACAATACAAATACAACCCATGTAAAACCACCCAGGAGATTGCAGCTACCATGTGTTAATTGAGCTCTGCGATAAATAAGCACGCATCAGATGAGATCTTCCCTTACAGGCCTTGAGCAGCTCTGGGAGAATGATGAGAATTGACTGAGAGTCTCAATTTCCAATAGCAATCACAGTGTGACATCTCGTTCTCCAATTAGGACTGGAGAGTAGCAGAGATGAATCCGCCGGGAGCTGCTGTTGCTTTGAATAAGTTGTTGTCTACTTTAATAGTCTCTTTCTTTTGTGTTTTTGACCTGTAAATGATGCATGCACTCTTAAGTCCACGAACTCATTCTGCCAGCTGCTATTGTTTGCTTCTGAATGAATTACACACCGCATGTGCTTTGCTCTCATACAACTTCTGCACGGGGCTGCCTTTGAACTGTAAATTACTTGGCTTCCTGGAGAGTCTAAGATATCGAGAAACGTTGAATTTATTTTGCAAAGCCATGAGGCATTTTTTTACAACAAACCTGAATGCTAAAAATACCCAGAAAATGCAGCACAGATGATACTGAAATGAAAGATCACGCAAGCATTTATAGGCACTCTGTAGTCGAATGGAAGCAGATACTGCATGTGGCACCATGGGTTGTGGAAAGACAAAAGAAATGTAGTGTTTATTGCCTGTATAAAAAAAGTATAACAACTTGAAAGCTTTTACTCAGCATAGGAACAGAAATCACGACCTGAGCACTCACCCCGTCAGCAAATGTGCAGGAGTGAGTGTACAACATTACATTGGTTTAAGTAAAGATCAGCGATGACCTCCCCTGGTCAAAGAACACGACTGTGACACAGGCAGGAAAGATCAGAGTAAGAAAACTGAAGGAAACTTAACACCATCATTAACGCATGCCACAGAGCCCTGTTGACGTGTTTGCATCTCAGCCCGGCACTCCAGCTGCTCTCAGAGACTCTTTAACAAAACTTCCATAATGGAATTTATTACATCTAATTTTCCAAGTGGACAACAAAGGATAGGATCAGGAATGAGTGCATCAGAGGGACAGCTCATGTTGGATGTTTTGGGGATAAAGTCAGGGAGGCAAGACTGAGACGGTTTGGACATGTTCTGAGGAGAAACGACAATTATTTCGGTAGAAGGATGCTGAGGATGGAGCCATCAGGCAGGAGGCACAGAGGAAGACCAAAAATGAGGTTTGTGGGTGGGGTGAAAGAGGACATGAAGTTAGTTGGTGTGAAGGCAGAGTATGCAGAAGTTAGGACTTAATGGAGACAGATTATTCGCTCTGGTGACCCCTGAAGGGAAAGGCCAACATAGAAAGAAGAACGATATCTAATTTTCCTTTGTGATTAAAAAAGTACTTTTTAGTTGAATTGAATCAATTAAATTGCAACCTTGTTATATGCTACTTGGTAAACACTGATTGAACCACAGAAAACGGACTTGATTTTTATTATTACTCTAGTTTTACAGGTAAAACTATTAGTAGGAGACAAGGTCTTGTTTCATTTTATCTAAATCCATGTAGTTAGCCTTGCTGTCCATTGCAAGCCTTGCAGTGTTTTAATTGCATTCATTTTCTTTACCGGGTTATTCCTCTGGTTAAGGTGAGTTGTTGCATTTCTTCAGCAGTTACATCCTACACAGCTCACAAATGTATGTCAAAGGCTGAACAAAAAGACAGGCAATCCCACATTTCAGACCTTAGGGCAATTTAGAAACTTACACCATAAATACAAATAAAACCTTATTGACAAAGCTGTCTTTTAATATGAGTCTGTATTCATGAAATATTAATATATTCAAACCCTGATGTTGATGTGAATTATCAGCAGTTTGCCATTTTGCCAGAGCTAATTGGCCTATAACACAAGTGTTTAAACAAGCACCATCAATAGTGCTTTCTACATGATTAAACATCATGTTTCCATTTGGGTGTTTACTATAAATTATGCATAAATTACATAAATTAATTAGAACATTGCTTTGTTTATTGTAAAAGGCTGCATGCAGAAGCCTGGGAATCTCAGACGAGCGAACAAAAGATAAACAATCAAAGATGACCAGATGAGAGGAAGGAGATTTATGAAGTCAGATACCATTTTTCCACCAGATAATAATCTCCTAAATTTGTATTGCGAGTGATAAATATAGAGGTTAGCGTGCAGATTAAGAAAAGTTATGGAAAATTATGAAATTGCTACAAAACAAAATTGCAACCTCTCTTTGCCTAAAAAATAACTAAACCGTAATGTGAAAAGTTTGCATTTTTTTAAGTAAAACAAAACACCTAAGCATGGTACTGGAAAAATTGTGAATATTTAATTAGTATAGACATGAAACTGCTGATGTAATTAAAGCAAATTCTGTTCACATCTTTAAACAAGTAGCATGCATAATAGAGCTGTTTGTCTATGTATTAGCTGCTAATAGACATTTATTAATGCTTGAAAAACAGGTATAACAAATGCATTAATCCAGAGAACAGAAAGGTTCTTAATGTTGTTCATTTCATTCATTGTGAATGTGAGTGTGAATAAATAATGGAATTGTAAAGCAGTTTGAGCATCTCAAAGTGCTATATAAATGCAATCTATTATTATTTTTTTTATGGACCAAGAAGCCTTGGGCAAAATGCTTTGATGGTTTCCTGATGTAAAGACAAACAAAAAAAGAAAAGTAAGAATTAATAGTGAGGGATCGTCATTTGTCCATTAAGAAAGTGTACAAAGAAATGTAACATCGAAAAATAGCATTTGTGATTACTATCCATAACTAGATAACTAGCTATAAGTCTTTTGCATCACTGTGGAGGAGTTCCGACCGACGATGCAGAATAGTTTGGTACATAGCAACACAATGCTTTTTGAGTATTAACAGGTTCTTTGAGGTCATTCCACAGCATCTCATTCAGATTTAAGTTTAGACTTTGACTAGGCCACACCAAAGCCTTCAGTGTGTTGTGTTTTTTTGTTGTTTTTTGAGCCATTCATACTTAGACTTACATGCTTTACTTTTACATGCACATCTAAATCAATATTTCTGGGGTAATCAGACTGAGGGCTTTCCCCCTGTTGATAGCCGAGTCCCAGTATAAGTACATACTTCTACGTGTTAGCCTTATAGCGGTTAGCTTCGAGCTGCACTCAGGCAGTGAACAGAGGCTGGTGGGAGTGAAGCAGACGGAGTTAAAGCAGGATATTAAAAATCACAATCCACCGTCTCTGCGTCAGTCCAAGCATGCACTGATTGGCCGCTTACGTTTGTCTTAGTCGCCATATTATTCTGATGATACCACTATGTTGTTGCTGAGCCGCACTTCCGCGTCTCTTCACTTCCCAAGGGGGGGCATGAGGGGTTGGTCACAGAGTAGTCTGGTAGCTTAGTCGGGCTTCTTAAACTCCACTGTGTTTTGATTCAAGCTGGACTAAGGTGCAAACATTCATTTTAAAAGGCGGATTTCAGTCGAATTAAGGTAATAATTAGAATTTCTCTTGCTGCATGTAAACGTACTGAGTGGCAGTGAGTAATTTATCCTCTGGTTATTCTTGTACCGCATGTAAGAGGTTACGCATCTTGGAAGAATTTTAATTGTGTTGTTACTTCATGGAAGATTTCTCTCATAGCCTTGTGCATCTTCAAAATCAGACATGTTGCTTGAGTAACATAAAAGGCTTATGAGTAGACTACCTTGTCCAAACTCAAACATTTTTGTGGATTTGTTTAATTATTTTTTCTGATATTAAGAGTATTTTTAAGTGATGTATGCATTTTTTGATAGGAGTCCATGATTTATTATAGAAAACAAACATATTTTTTTGTTATTTGCAATGTGAGTACACAAGCAAGACATCAACAAATATAGAAGTTATGTAAAACAAACCCTAAAGTGACTTCTCTGATTTCAGGCATCATTTTGGATAAACACATTTGTTTTTTTCACTTCCTCCTCACTCAGCTCTATCTGCTACAAGCCTCGGCAAACCATCCCCACCTAATGCCTGTAATGTGATATAACAACAATTAACAATCAGACACCGTGCAGCACATTAAATTTATGTCTCCGTCTGTGCCTCTTGCAGATGTTATGGTGCTGGGTGTCACTGGGAAATTTTATCACTGCTTGGGTAATGGAATCAGGGAAGGAGGTGGGAGGGGTCCGAGAGATTGTGTTGTCAGGGCTTCCTGACAGACGAGCAGAGCATATCCTCAGCAAGCCCCTCTCATCTGCACCTTAACCATATACTTGCTCACTGTACTTTCTTTTAAATTAATGGCCTTAATGATGAGGGAATGAAAGGCGCTGAAACAAACTGCCATAGCAACAGCACACGACTAATGTATATGTCAAGTAATAAAGAGACCTTTTGTTAGCACGTTTGTGAATCTCTTTCTCTGGTTTTCATTAAAAACATTCTGAAAAAGCAACAGAAAAACAGAAAAATTACAATAAAAAGAAGACGAATGATCAGACAGTAGTCCTATTATTCTGGCCAATCAGTTTTTGCTACAGTTTTGATTTATGCACCGATGCATTTGCTTGTGTAGAGGGACTTATTTAGAAGAAATTGGTTAATTATAAATGACCAAAAAAAGAGAAAAAAGCAAAACTTAAATAATTTAATTAATTCTAGATTTTGATTATTACTTTGAAAAAAAAAAGTAAAATACAATACAAAGCGGACATTATTCTCTGTAAACATGTCATGTGCTGGATGCCTGCTTCTGAATAGAATGAGGTGTTTTTACTCAAATCAACGGTTACTTTTTACCCTGAAGGCTTGAATTGTCTAACTGAGTAAGAGGATTAACATACAGAGAAAAATTATCTTCATTTCTAATAACGCAGGTGCAAAATCATTACTTAATCGTCACATTTCAGGATGAATAAAAATAAAATGTGTGGGTAGACCTCCAAAGTCTTTACGTCCGTTTATGAGATTCTCACAGTTGCCTGGACCAAATTATAATGTTCTGTCTCTGTCCGATAAATTATTGGTTACAAATATTTTGTGAATTGTATCATTAATTTCAATTGAATTCAATTCAGTTTATTCATCTACTGCCAATTCACAACAATCGTCATCTCAAGGCACTTTACAAGAAGGGTCATTGAAATTCAATTATACATATGTTCCTGTGAATCCTTTATTGTTCATTGTTCCGATAAGTTAAAAACTTTTCTATCTGAGGAAACCCAGCAGATTGCATCAAGTAATTGACTTGCAAGTCAATTACTTGATGCAATCAGCAGCATTCACTCCTCCTTGATGAACATGTAGTGACAGCAGACAGTCGCCTGCGTTGTGTCGTTGACTTCAGAACAGTCCCTCATTCTGGGCAAGTATGTATCAACAGGGGAGAGGAAAAACTCCCCTTTAACAGGAAGAAACGTCCAGCAGAACCCAGGGTGACAACATTTTTTTTTTTTTTTTTAAATAAGAGGACACTTTGCACAGTCCTGAAACACTTCAATCATACTCTGTTTACAGAAGACTTTTAATTTTAACATATGTATAGTGTTCCTTCTTTTTGTGGTTAGAAATCAATACCCACCGAGATGCACCGGACAGAATGTGAAAAGTGGGCATATCCTGGAAAAGAAGACATCTTGTCACCCTACAGAACCTCAATGCAATAAGCCATCTGCAACTGACTGGGGGTTTGAGAAGACAGAGCAGAAACACAAAAAGGGGGCATTGAAAGACTTATTTTAGGAAGAGTAAGAAATGCCAGAAAGACCCCACCCCATTTTTTTCATCATAATACCATACAGCTGACAAAAAAAAAAAAACAAAAAAAAAAAGGTTGAATCTGATGGATATGTTGGTAAATATCCAGTCTTAAACACAACCTGTCCTTTTCACAACTGGTCTTTCTACACAAGAATACTTTAAATATTAAAATAAAAAAAATATTAACAATTCTAATTTATGTGAAGGAAAAAATATCTTTTTGAACTCGTAGATAAAATTATCTTTCTTTCTGGTTATTGCAGATTATAATTCTTACTTGTAACCTGTTTAGTACAACATGTCAGTCTTGTGATCTTTATATATCCTTCTCTTGGAACATAATTCATTACAGGTCTGTTTACAGAAGACTTTTAATTTTAACATATGTATAGTGTTTCTTCTTTTTGTGGTTAGAAATCAATACCCACCGAGATGCACCGGACAGAATGTGAAAAGTGGGCATATCCTGGAAAAGAAGACATCTTGTCACCCTACAGAACCTCAATGCAATAAGCCATCTGCAACTGACTGGGGGTTTGAGAAGACAGAGCAGAAACACAAAAAGGGGGCATTGAAAGACTTATTTTAGGAAGAGTAAGAAATGCCAGAAAGACCCCACCCCATTTTTTTCATCATAATACCATACAGCTGACAAAAAAAAAAAAACAAAAAAAAAAAGGTTGAATCTGATGGATATGTTGGTAAATATCCAGTCTTAAACACAACCTGTCCTTTTCACAACTGGTCTTTCTACACAAGAATACTTTAAATATTAAAATAAAAAAAATATTAACAATTCTAATTTATGTGAAGGAAAAAATATCTTTTTGAACTCGTAGATAAAATTATCTTTCTTTCTGGTTATTGCAGATTATAATTCTTACTTGTAACCTGTTTAGTACAACATGTCAGTCTTGTGATCTTTATATATCCTTCTCTTGGAACATATCCACATTTGAACAACAAGAAAAAGGACTTCTAGGACATCCTGGAGTGTAATCTGACTGAAACCAATGGGCGTGTTGCCAAAGGACTTTATTATGTCTTGGCAATAATGGAGGGTCATAAATGGTAGCGGTTCTGAAAGGCGTAAAAATTTGCTGGGGTGATTACTGAGGTCTTATTATTCATGACCTACAGTTGTTTGGGGGGGGTTGTTGAGTCTGTGGTTCATGCAGCTGACGACAAGGAATTTGTTACTGCCGATGCATGTATTTTCAAAGAAAAAAATTTTGTTTTAATATTACAGCTCTAAACATTAAAAAAATATTACTCAGCTCAGTAGCTTTTTGGCACTTATCCTGCTGAAATGGTGTGCATGGGGAATGTTCTCAAGATCACTGTGGACATTGACTTGTTCAAACATTTAAAAAATAAATATACTTGTGTGCATGGAGGAATACAGACAAAAACACACATTGGAAGAGAAGAAAATAATGCATCCTTAAAAATTTAAACTAAGGTAGAAAGAATTATTTTTATTTTTTGCCTAAATCTATGTAAAGCAGGTATTGAGCCTATTTAAGGCAAGGCAAGGCAATCTTATTTGTAAAGCACACTTTCAACACAAGGTGCAATCCAATGTGCTTTACATAATTCAGTGGTAAAGAAACCAAATACATGATACAAATATGAAAATTAAAACAGATCACTAAAAAATGCATTTAGTAATTGAAGCATGAAATAAAGCCTTTTTTGCATTCTTCTGGAAGTTTGTTCCAGATTTTTGGAGCATAGAAGCTGAAAGCTGCCTCTCCCTATTTAGTTCTAATTCTAAAATGTTTAGTAAGCTAGAGTTAAAGGACCTGAGTGGTCTGCTGGGTTGGTATAGTCACACCATATCTCCAACATACTTAGGTGCTAAACCGTTCAGTGATTTATAAGCTAGCAGTTTTTTGTTTAAGTATATTCACCGAGCAACAGGGAGCCAGTGTAATGACTTAAGAGCAGGGGTGATGTGTTCTACTTTCCTGGTTCTAGTGATGACACAGGCAGCAGCGTTCTGGATCAGCTGCAGCTGTCTTGTTGACTTTTTAGGTAGACCTGTGAGGACTTTGTTGCAGTGATCAATCCGATAAAGATAAACGCATGGATCAGTTTTTCAAGGTCCTTCTGTGACATTAGTCCTTTACTCCTGGAGATGTTCTTCAGGTAATAGAAGGCTGACCTTGTTATTGCCATTATGTGACCCTGGAGATTCAGGCCTGAGTCCATTATCACACCTATATTACGGGTCTGAACAGTCGTTTTTAGTTGCATTAGCTGAAGCTGTGTGCTGACTCTTGATCGTTCCTCCTTAGGTCCAAAAATAATTACTTCCATTTTGTTTCTGTTTAGCGGGAGAAAGTTATGGGACATCCAGTCGTTGATTTGTTCAATGCATTCATTTAGGGTCTGGATAGAATCAAAGTCACCTGGTGACAATTTAATGTATAGCTGAGTGTTGTCTGCATAGTTATTTTAATGCATCACAATTTATGTCTATGTTTTCTTAATGTCAGTTTGTGTTTAGACAACTGATTATGATATGATGATTGAGAGATGAGAAGTTAGTGGGACTGTCTGGTAGTATGGTAAATTGATTGAAATTTAAGTTGCAGACTGGGAATACTTCCCTGCTAAAAATCTGAACAAGAAATATCTCTTGTGATTTCCCTCAAGGTTCCATTTTTTGGGCACTTTTATTCATTCAATATGCTTTATTTGGTATTTGTATCCTAATATTACCAATTGGGGTGCTCTACATTATCTCTTACTATATGTATGCTAATGACAACAGACTTTACATTTCGAATTATATGCTTGACCATGCCCACTTCAATTACTTTGTTAGTGTGTCCATTATGTTAATTTACGAATGGGTGGAATTTTTTTCCAGTTTATGCAGAAAATACAGGAATAACTGTTTTGTCCCAGGCAATATATTATATATCTTCTCTCCCCCACCCCCCTTCTGAAATACAATCTGTCTACAGAAGCTAATTTGCTTGAAATTCTTCCTGAGAAGATGCTTTACTGATAATGAAGCATTTATGTTGCCTCTTTGCGTGGCAAATTTTGTGTTATTTTGCGTATCTAAAAACAAGATGCTGAATAGACTTGTTTTTGATCAAAGTGTATGATTCTTAACCTGTCATAGCTATGAGCAAATGTTTCCATGCACACAAGTTGGTGAGTCATGCCTCTATCAATTATAAAGTCTGTCGAGTGGATGAAGAACATCTTGTAATAACAGTTTTTTTTATTATTATTATTTGATGGGTGCTTTTAAAAAATAATCTTCCTGTTCTTTCAACAGAAATCCATAAAACATGTTTATTTTGATTATTGAAGTCCTAAAATAAAGAGAAACAGTATCCTGGATACAAAGACTTTAGGTCATGGCTACAAAACATACAGCCAGCTCTCCTTGACTTCAATGATAACAAAATTAGGATGGCTTTACAAGGTCGCTTGCAAAAGTATTATCAACCCTCTAATGTTCTACTATATTCTATTACAATTTTTCATCCAGAAATAGCAAAACTTCAAACCTACTAAGACATACCTGTCAGTAACATCATTAATCTGGGACTTGGTATGTTAACTCTGGAAGAGTTAAAGAGATCTAAATCTCAAAGGGTCAAATCTGCCAACAGGAAAGCTATTAGTTTGGCCTAGATGGAATTGTGTTAAGATCTTTGAATCACTGAATAAAGCCAGAAAATAATTACCGCACGGATTTTTGCACAATTCATGTACCAACCACAGCAAAGATGATAGAAGGTGCTCTACTCAGATGAAACTAGAATTTAACCATCTAGCCTGGAAGCAACATGCTGTGTGGCTAAAACTCTGAATACGCACTGTTGCTTTTCTCCTACGGGGATAGACAAACTGATCAGAGTTAATGGAAAGATGGATGTAGCAATATAAGCAGCAGAAAACTGCAGAGTGGGGCAGAGGTTCACCTTCCATCAGAACAATACCCTAAAGATAGAGCCAAAACTGCATTTAAAGGTTTTGGATGAAAGCATATTCATGAGCTAGAATGGCCCAGTCAAAGTCCAGAATCAAATCAACCTGAGAGCTTGTGGCAACATGAGAAAACTGTTGTTCATAGATTA
Organism: Apricaphanius iberus; assembly: GCA_028564705.1. Classification (NCBI taxonomy): domain Eukaryota; kingdom Metazoa; phylum Chordata; class Actinopteri; order Cyprinodontiformes; family Aphaniidae; genus Apricaphanius; species Apricaphanius iberus. Next base: position 498,422 of record JAPXFQ010001320.1, on the reverse strand, counting down.
CATCAATCCAACCCACCAAAATCCAGCTACCATGACAAGAAGAACAAGCAAAAATGTAATTCTTAAGATATATGCAATTGGTAGAAATACACACTACCCCGACTGACTCACCGCTGTTATTGGAGCAAAAGGTCTTTCTACAAACTATGAGATACAAAAGGTGAATACATATGCATGTCATACTTTTCAGATTTTAATTTGTGTATGACCATCTATTATTTTGCTTTTTATTTTACATGCATATAACATTTTGGTTTGTCTTTCAGAACAAGTTCATAAGACACATTAAAGTTTGTGGTTGTTATTTGACAAAATGTGAAAAAGCTCAAGTGGTTTTAATGTTTGCATTACATTAGTACTAGCTAGTATGGTAAATGTTCAAGGAACCTGTATAATTAACAGATAACACTGATGTTTCAAATTCTGCAGTTACATTAGTGTTATACTTAGAATCCAACTGCATGAATAGTTTATTATAACAACGTTCACCCACTCAATACCTTCCAGTAAAAAGCGCATTATGGGCTTGGGTATGTTATGCTCCTATTTAAGCTGCAATAAAATGCCTGTGCTCCCTTTATCTGGCAAACACAACTGTTCAGTTCAAACTAGCTTCTGTATCAGGTGCATTTTCTCTCCTGGATATGACTAACCTTGAGAAAATGTATTCATAGGTTTAAGTAAAAAATGTATCATTTGAGGTCACAAATGTGTACCCTGCCAACGAGAAAGTGACTGGGAAACATGATCGGCACTTTTTGCAGCTGTGTCAGTGCTCGTAAGAAGCAAATGCCCCAGCTGTTTTTCTCAAGTGTAGGACAGTGACTCAGCTGGGAGAAAATGTATCCAGCTGTGCACAGGCAAAGGTTTGAAATGCACAGAAATATGGAAAAAAAGATCAGTGCATTGCAAGTCTTTTACTTGCAATGCACTGAAATACTGTTGTGTTTAAAGACCATCCAGTTACAATGTGATCAGAGCCTGTAATCGAGTAACAGTATGAAATGTTTTGCTGCAGTTCATAATAAATCTATAAATGTCTGAAGTTGGCAATTACTCCTCACACACGTCCATGTTAGTAGAAATTCTTTAAAGGCATTGCATAACTACAGCTATTTCTTTGTTACTGCCTACATATAAGCTGATGACCAAATTTAGTACATGAACAGAAACATCCAAACAGAAACATTGATATTGTGAAGTAAAATGAAGCAAAGCTGTATATGAAAGTATTTAAAGTACTTTTTGGTGGTATTTCTTAGACATTCAATGCACCCATAGCACAAGCAGAGGCATTTTTCCCAGTTAGTCTGCAATTTTTCTTCTAACAAGGCTGTGGCTCCACTGTTACTACAGGATTATTAATTTAAGAAACAAGAGCGCTAGTAGTGTTTGGAAGAACTGTACACAACCACAACAGCCTTGTAGCTCCTCCTGATAATACACAAATAAAACTACATCTAGCTAGAAAGCAAACAAAATTTTTGGCATTTGCACCTCGTCAGACTCAAACAACTGTTTTGGGGTATCAGATGATCACAATAGGAATGTTTAATTTTTCTTAAAACTGTTATGGTATACCTGTTTGTTATAAATAACGTAGAGTAAGACTTTTAAGTAAAATCTAAACTTTTTATGTATTTTCATCTTAAAACTGATTAAAACTCATGCATGCCATTGTTAATGTGATCAGTTCAAATTTTTTTGTGATCCCAGATTTATTACTAAATATATCTCTCTCCTCTCATGTAAAAAAAAGGGAAAACTCTTTGGCTTGTATAAATAATTTGGAATTTCAAATTTTATACAATATAATTTTGTTTCTTACTTGCTTTAGTTTTACCTTGCATGTTTTTATTATACTGACTACTAAATCTCACGATATCTTTCTGGACTGGGATTACCGGAGGGAGATGTTTCCCCCCTTGCATCTCACTGCCTCCATAAAAAGTTCTTTATACTCAGCGGACGCAGCTCTGCTGCTCAACCAACAAATGCATTTTCCAAATATGGTATGATTTAAGGAAAAATAATCAGGCTTTGTAATGGTATACATTTTTTTGTTAAAAAGAAACTGTTTCAACAAAGAAGGAAATTGTTAAATAAAAATTACCTTCATCTCTTTAGTGTTTTTGTTTTTTTTATTAAAGCTTTTTTTTATACATTTGAAGACACCATCTATTAAAGATATAAAGGCACATAAAAACATTCAGTGCTTAACTTCAAATAGTTTTCTTTTCCCAAAGGAAAAATATGTTGGCTGTACCTAGAAGATTTTATTTGGGTTAAACAGTTAGTCCTAAAATTAGTCAACATTACTAATTTTATAAGATTAAAAATGTCTAATGTAGACACAATAACATTAAACCTGTCCGATGGGATGGTAGAAGTATTAGGCATGGTTGGATAAATTACTTTAAACTACTTTTAATATATTGTAAAGTTGATTTAAAATGTAACAGAGCAGCAAATTTAGCAAAAAAACAAAAAAAAACTAAATTGTAATTCAACAGATTCAAAGAGATTATTTCCTTATGGTTGTCATCCATCACAGGTTTTAACTTCAATACAAATACACAACTTCTACTTTAAAGTCAGATCTCTTTGCCTTATTCTGTTGAAGTCTGCCAGCAGCTGAGGAGAAGTGTGTAGTCAGCTTGTTCCTTAAAGGTCATAAGGAGAAAAAAAGTCAATCAGACAGTAATGGCTATATTGGGATTGAGTCTTTCACCATTGCAGCTAATCTTCTCTTAAACCTGACCAAATGTCAGCGGCAAGTTTGAAGCCCCTGCAGAATACTGTCAGTTGTTGGTGGTTGAAATGGTAATGGATAATACTGGAGTCATTAGCTATGGTATGAAGGAAGATTATGCTTTATATGTGTCTTGATATAGACTTACTCTCAAAGAATATTAAACTGGAAAGGCAATCAGAGAGCACAGAACCCCTCAAATATCCTTGCCCTTTTTCAGTTTAAATATTCCAACTCACCAACAAGCTATAAAAAAATGTTGTTTATGTATGAAGGTGATCAATAATGTAGCACATTTGAGATGTTTTGGAATACAAATAATAGTTTCATATAGAGGGATTAAGAACTGTGAGGCAAACTTGTGATTTCTTTCCTTAGGCTATGCATTTTGATTGGTTATTACTTCTAAGGCTCACAGCAGCAAAACACCACACACATTTGAAGCTAGAGCATTGATTTGCAGCTGTATTTTTGAAAACCTAATGGAAATTTAATTTACCCTGCTTGGCTATTTCTTATGGAGAATTTATAGCTCTTTAGCGTCCAAAGGCATTTAGTTGTTTGCATAACTATCTGAAGCTGTGCTGGAGCTGCCCACTCATTTACTGTATAAAGCACTATAATGAGTCAGCCATCCTTTTATACAATTTATATTGTATTTTCTTATTCACTACACAATGCCTAAAAATTCATCATAATTTTGAACAGCTTCACACTTAAATGTCACTTTTTTCTCAAGTACTTTGCTATAACAATGGCCTGTTGTATAGTATTTCTAAAGTGCTACAGAACAAATGATGCTTTAAGTTGTCATTGTAACTTAATACATACATTACGTCTAAAAGTACATGTGCTGGGTTATACAAATCAGACAGCAGTTTTCCACATCTGTGTCCTTCATGAGATTATCAAATGACAACCCTATTCTTTGCTTTAAGTGGGTATAATGGGGACGATGTAATTACAGACATGCTTTCACAGAGCTGAGTGCCCATGAGATTTAATAAGAATAATAAGTAAACTTATCACAACACTGTATAAGACCAGCTCTGACTGGAACAGAGCCTGTGATACCTCAGACAGTGAAAATGATCTACTGCTTACTTTCAGCATTGTTACCCATTATTTTTCTCTTTTTTTACAGTATATGTGAGATCATTGTTTACTTTTATCTTCTGAGTTTACAAGAAAGTCAAATCAGCAGTTTTCCCACTTTTATTGAGTAAAAGTGGCACCAGTGTGTCTGAGAGTGAGAGAGAACAATTGTGACTTAGAAATCAAGGGCACAGAGACAATCCTGAGACAAAGCATTTAACAAGGCAATGTTCAATACACAGATGGTGTGTTTAGCTGATTGAAGCCAATCAAAGCAGATAGAATGGCAGGCTTTCTTGTTTGTCAAGCCCTAAGAAGATTACTAACCACTGGCCACTGCATCTTATCCCTCAAATCCTTCTCTAACACCAGGCCGCCTCCTGCAAATATAGATCTCATGCTTCTTGTTGCCACCCCATTCTGGCACCGTTCTTCAGCCCGGGTGTCAGAATATAATCAAGACAGCATTAAACACAAAGAGGAGGAAAGGCAGTAACAACCAATACAACGTGAAGACTTCACATAGCCTGAGGGAGGATTAAATGATTACACATAAGATACACGTAAAATAGTGAAAAGCAGCTAAAATATATGATACTTTATCAGATACTGTTAAAAAATACAACTGGAATTTTTGTCTGAACATGTTAATACAGTACTGTCAAAATCATATCTCCCTCACAAATATCTTTTGTTTTTTTGTGTGTTTTTGTCTGTCACATTTAATGTTTTAGATCATTATACAACCTTGAATAGACAACAATGACTAGAGTAAATTATGTTGAAGCTTTCAAATAATTTAATTTATTAAAAGTAAAAAGCTATGACAAACCAACCTGGTTCTAAGTAAAAAAGTAATCTAATTATCCTGTAAAATCCTTAATTCATTGTGAATAAAGATGTTTAAAACAGCTGGGCTTAATTACACTAGCCACACCCAGGCTTTGAAATTAGGAAATTACAAATCAATTACATCTGTTTTTTGTACATTCAACAAAACTATAAATGCAATACTTCTGCTACTGATTACTAAATCTGAAATTTAAGGATTTTATTTGTAAAATGTCATATATCCTATTCTGGTACAGTACATGAATATTATATTTTATTAATTGGACCCCAGGAATATTAGTGACCACTCCAGTGGGAACTCATGGGGATCCAAGTAAATAAAACAAACAGCAAGTGCAGACTGTTTGAGCTCGCAATGCATCTTCGTGGGAGAAAAAAATAAAATAAAATTGACATAACTGTCAGATCAAAGGTAATTTATGTGTCAAATACTATGAGTTAAACTGTGAGTAATGTGAATAATATCTTCCGTTTGTGAGAAATAAACTTATGTTGAATCATGATGGTACTAAGACATGACTTTCAGTGGCAGTCAACACAGCTGGCAAGTTTTTAGTTGGGCTGGGCGATATGACCTCGAATCAATATTGCGATATGTTGAGTAGTTCACCTCGATAACGTTAAGTGGATTATAACAATGAGTCCCGTCCCTTTCTGTAGTATAAATGTGTGCTTGAAAATGTGGTTTCTTGCTATTGAACAGCCTTTTCAGTGTTTGATTCCAAATCCTCTCTGTATTTCTTAGAGTGCAGTTTACATCACATTTACATCGGAGCACAGGTAAGATCAGGCAGCGGCGGCTTCAAGCAGTGTATCAACATTCTGGAATCAGTGGGGTTAATATCTGCTCCAAATGAGCAGGACCTGCTGGGCTTTAAATGCTCTAGTTTGACTGTAGCTCTGCTGCTGAGTTAAAGCAGTAACAATAATACATGCTCCACGTTAGTCTCAAAGTATACACTAACAACATAAAAAGCCACCATATTTTTCGCTATTCGCTTTTCTTGAAAAATAATCACTAGAGGAGTCTAAACACTTGCTAAATATAGCTACAGTTGCTACGTTGGCAGCACTGTTCTAGTGGGGAAGTCACATTAATGTACACAGTCACGTGACTCAAAGTAACATAAATTTCTTAAAGCGCCATGAGCACTACTAAACTAAAACATCTTTCCATTTTTTCTAAACACCGAATTTACTGTCACGGCCAAATGGACTGTAAGTCATACATTTAGGTATAGATACATTTTTGGTATACCACCCAGCATTAGTTTCGTGTTTGATTAATCAGTGTGTGTGAAATTATGTCTTATTTGCTTGTTCTCACAGTAGTGTGCACCATCTGACAAACACCCACATTGCATTGTTCATCAATGGAAAAAGCACTAAATGTATTTCATGCATCTTGCTGCAGGTTTAACAGGCGTAGTGTATGGAGGACCAAAACTGACATAATTAAAAATAAAAGCAGAAATATATACATATTTTTTTTTCTATTCTTATTACGTGGATTTCCATTGCAAAAAAAAATATATATATATATCGAGATATATATATATATATATATATATATATATATATATATATTGTTTTTTCTAATTCACATGTATTAGAAAGGCTGCTTAAGGTGCTGTGGGCTACTCTACCAACTTAAATTGTAGTTAATCCTTTACACATAAAAAAAAGATATAAGCATGTTTGGAAAGTATGCTTATATCTTTTTTGTGATGCTACAGTGGACTTTTGTCCACTACATCCATACAGGATGAACCTGAATAAATGTTTGCTGGGCCATTTAACCTTTAATAGAATAAACAGGAAGTATCTGATAGATGTGCTGGATCTATTGAAGAAAAATCACAGATTTGGATGAGCAGCTGTATAAAGTGCACTGGGTAGCTTTATTTTTGGTGCCCACTGTATCAACCATCAACAAACTTTAGAATTTCTCAATCCAAAGTTGCCATATCACTAAAATATATTCACAAGACAGTAGGTGCCACCAGAGAACCCCGCCAACTGACTCCAAACCATCTCTTCCTCATATTCTGCTATTCTTCAAGCTCATCCTCAGGGACCACGGCGCTGAAGCTGAAGTTGTAGCCTGCATGCTGAGATGACCTGCATTGATGTAAAAGCAAAATTGTTAAGAATTTGCCACTTGATTTTGTACAAATAATAATAAAATATATATATACACAATTAGATATATTCAGATTCATTTTTTAGAAGCAGTTATTCAAATTCAGTTTCTGATGACAAAGTTCTGCCTGTAGAAGTATCCTTATGATTAATGAAATAGGAAATGAAAGCAGGCGTCTGCATGTTTCATCATTAGCACAGATCATAGTTATTTTACCAAATTTGATTGCTAACAAAACATAAAGAATGTACAGGTGCTGGCCAGTAAATTAGAATATCATCAAAAAGTTGACTTATTTCAATAATTCCATTCAAAACGTGAAACTTGAACATTATATTCATGCAATGCACACAGACCAATGTATTTCCAATGTTTATTTCTTTTAATTTTGATATTTATAAGTGACAACTAACGAAAACTCCAAATTTGGTATCTCAAAAAATTAGAATATTTTAAAGGCCAATGAAAAAAAAATTTTTTTTTTTTTAAATGTTGGCCAACTGAAAAGAATGAACATGAAAAGAATGTGCATGTATAGCACTCAATACTTAGTCAGGGCTCCTTTTGCCTCAATCACTGCAGTAATGCGGCGTGGCATGGACTCGATCAGAAGCATGAAGTGCTCTAAAACTTCCTGGTAGACGGCTGCATTGACCTTGGACCTCAGTAAACAGAGTGGGCCAACACCGGCAGATGACATGGCACCCCACACCATCACTGACGGTGGAAACTTTACACTGGACCTCATGCAACGTGGATTCTGTGCTTCTCCGCTCTTCCTCCAGACTCTGGGTCCTTGATTTCCAAAGGAAATGCAAAAATTGCTTTCATCAGAAAACATAACTTTGGACCACTCAGCAGCAGTCCAGTCCTTTTTGTCCTTGGCCCAGGCGAGACGCTTCTTACGCTGTTTCTTGTTCAAGAGTGGCTTGACACACGGAATGCGACAGCTGAATCCCATGTCTTTCATGAGTCTCTTCGTGGTGGTTCTTGAAGCGCTGACTCCAGCTGCAGTCCACTCTTTGTGGATCTCCCCCACATTTTTGAATGGGTTTGTCGTCACAATTCTCTGCAGGGTGCGGTTATCCCTAGAGCTTGTACACTTTTTTCTACCTAATTTTTTCCGTCCCTTCGCCTGTCTGTTAATGTGCTTGGACACAGAGCTCTGCGAAAAGCCAGCTTCTTTAGCAATCACCTTTTGTGTCTTGCCCTCCTTGTACAAGGTGTCAATGGTCGTCTTTTGGACAGCTGTTAAGTCAGAAGTCTTCCCCATGATTGTGGAGCCTTCAGAACAAGACTGAGGGACCTTTTAAAGGCCTTTGCAGGTGTTTTGAGTTAATCAGCTGATTAGAGTGGCACCAGGTGTCTTCTATATTGAGCCTTTTCAGAATATTCTAATTTTCTGAGATACTGAATTTGGTGTTTTCATTAGCTGTCAGTTGTAATAATAAAAATGAAAATTAATAAACACTTGAAATATATCACTATGTGTGGAAGGAAAGTATACAGTATAGAAGTTTCACGTTTTGATTGGAATTACTGAAATAATTCAACTTTTTGATGATATTCTAATTTACTGGCCAGCACCTGTGTAACTCTGTAACCTCACGTTACTCAGTAAAAGAGAGTTACTGAGTCAGTGTGCCTAGAGCACCTTTAGCAGCCTTTCTAATAAATGTGCTAGAAAGCCTAAAAGTTTAATATAGTGTATTTGCACTACCAAAAGTATAAAACTACAAACATAAGGAAACATGCTTAACTCACCATGATTCCAGGGGTTAACGCCGAGGGAGAAGCTCTCTGAAGCGCTGGCGTGACGGATTTCTCCTGCTTGGACTGACCCGGCCGGCATCTGCCATGTTTCTTTATTTGAGCCGGAGTCGACTAGGGGGCGTGGTTTGTAGTGGCTGACGTGGCATGCACAATCATTCTGCTTATGGATCCTGATTCTTCCTGGCTATTGACCAATAGTAGAGGAGTTGGACCAAGAAGGGCCGCCCTCTTTTGCATAATGAAGCAAAAATGCATACAGTAATGTAAAAAGAGAGGACAAGGGAATGTGAAAACAAAGAATGCATGTAGAAGGAAAAGGAAAAAAAAAAAAGTAGTTTAATTGGCAGAACTGCATTGAAAAGGAAAAAACAATATATATATATATATATATATATATATATATATATATATATATATATAGACAGAAATGAATGAACAAGGTAAAGGAAAAAAGGTATTTTTTGCAATGGAAATGCATGTGCAAGGAAAAACATGTATTATTTTGACAAAAATGCACGTAATAAGTAAAATTAAAATCAAAATGTAAATTTTTAATGACAGAAATGTATGTAAAAATAATAGGAAAAAATAATATATATATATATTTCTTGACAAAATGCACGTAAAAAGGAAAAGCAAAAATAAAATATATACATTTCTTTGCAAAAATGCAAGTTTAAGGAAAAGGAAAAGCAATATGTATATATTTCTGCTTGTATTTTTAATTATGTCAGTTTTGGTCCTCTGTACAGTCTTACCTGTGCATGGTTATTAAATCACCTGCTGCATGTTTTTGCACCTGCTGTAAGGTTTTCAGATGTTTTAACAAGCACAAACCTTTGATAAATCAGGAAAAGCGCTTAGTCTCTATCTTGAAGTAGTTAGCTTCACAGCATTACAGTAAAGCTCTCTGAGAGTACATATTTATATTGGAGTGATAAAGTACAACGTTGTATAGGCTACTAAAGAATTACAAATATTCATTGTGCTTACAACGTAGTAACAGCTTGAAATGTTTAATTGGGCAACATTTTTGTACTATAAATTCTTTGAGACATTTCGACTTTACATTAGCTGTATACTACATTGCTCAAAATAAACACAATACAAACTTGAATATATAAAGTGTGTAATGTGCAAAGAATACCATTTTAATTTTCATTAACTGTTTTGAATCCAATTTTTTTTATTTGCACCGGTGTTTAAAACACAGGTTCGACTAAGTTTTCATTAACCAACCAAAATATTGTGTAATACTATGTCTTTGTTCACACTGATCTGAATTAACCAATTCTTGCGTATACGTTGTGAGGGAAAATTCAAAGAGATTGGTCACTTATCCAACTGAGATGTTAGATGTTGCAAAATCCTTGACAGCACAAAGAATCTTCCAATTATAACTTCTCCAGCTCGAACTCAGCGGAGTATAACAGGGAAGAAAAGGAGAGATTACACTCAGATTGGCAGCTGACCAACTCCAACGTTTAGGGATGTCTTTTGATCACTGCAAAACGGTGTTGGGTTTTTTTCACATTAGTTAGTGCAACCCACCTCAGAGACTCATCGAAGCGTACATAGGCAACTTGAGTTAAAAGTCTCCTTTAGCATACCCAGATTTCCACACACAAGCATGCACACGAGCAAAGACGATAAGTGAATTAGAGTAGCTTTATAGCAGCCCTCTGTGAGCAGTAAACAGACATTTATATCTCCATAAAGACTAGCAGAATATTAAAACACTCAAGGGAGGAAGCCCACTGCAGGAAGACTCAACCAGCCTCCTGTTACATTTGCTGAAAATACATATCATGCCAAGCATTTGAAGTTTAATGTGACCACATTTTTGGAAGAAAGTACACTAAAGATGACCTTTTTTTGTCTAACCCAGTTTATTTTTAATTCAGGAAAATAACAGGAAAGTGGAAGCAGAAAAGTAACACAGAAGAAATGTATATATATTTATACATCTATAATCTTTAACATTCATTTTCTCATTTTAAGCACATCACAACCAAATGCTTAAGTCCGAAAACTAAGAGGTTAAACAAGGTTTTCTTTAAGATACACAAGATTCATTTATTTCCTTGTCATTCTTCCCACAGTCCACCGAGAAAAGATTTTAAAGGCAACTACAGCCAATTATTTCAGAAGCTTTCCTCACCATAGTTCAGTTCCCTCAGTTACAGCAAGCCAAGGAGCAAAAACAAAAAACCGAATTATATAAGGGAATATGTGGAAAATGGGAGGAAAGTGCATATGATAATCCTGCTAAATAAAAATAAAATGTTTTATTGAGGAATATTAATAAATTGGTTAATGGAGAGAAAGTCAAAGATATCGGGTTCGATGCTGGCATGGAAACAAAGCAGTGACGGGCTAAAAAATGAGGTGTAAGACCTGAATAAACAATATAGTCCAAAACACGCACCCATCAGTTGCTTAACGCAGCTTTGGTCCTCACTCCAAACTCTTCAGTTTGTGAGGATGCAAGCCTTCCATGTCCAGGCATTTGTCATAGCACACTCTCTTATGGCTCTAAAACTAGCCTTTTTTTCAATTTTGTTTACAACAAGCACACAAACGCCTCATACTTGTTGATTACAGAACATGGATTTGAAGAAGAAATGCCTACATATTAAAGATAGAGAGGATAAGCAGATTAAAGTAAAAAAAAAACATCCATAGCCCCATCCCAACACTTAAGTTTACATAATCCAAGAACAATGTGTTTGCGTCCAGCACAGTCTGCAGGTCCTGATTACGGACGAAGCAAGCTGGTGGGAGTGTGAGGGCAGGATGAGTTTTTTTGAGATCCTGAGGTTGTTAATTAATACCGGTTTGTCTTTCTGAGGGGTTTAGAGATGTAAGAGGTGCATGGCCAGTGAGGGTTAGACGGGACTTGAACTAAAGCTGGCTAACCAGCAAGCCTCACAAGGTCCTTACTTGGCGCAGGGTACGAAGATGCTCTGGTGTGGATTCTGAGGTAAAGAGCAGTCTAGAAAAAGCACCAAAGCCAAAGTGTGCAAGATAGGATGACCAATTCTTTCTCCTCCTTTTTCTCCTCCTGATCATTGTTTCTTTTCTTTTTTTCTGAGGTAAAGAGTACAGCCTGGTTTTCAAGACAAACATACGGAGTGCTTTTCATCTCGACATCCCTTTATATCGTTTCACACCATAGATTTGTCAAGAGCTCTACAAAAAATTTTTTTATAATTTTCTTTCTAAAATGTTCTTGTTGGATTTATTTTATTTCCAATTGGCATCTTAGCAGAAGGGATATGATCAGACCACAAGGAGGAGGAGAAAAACAAGATGAGAGTAAGGGCAGGATTTAACAAGAAAGAGACAATTTTAAAATAGACCAAATTCAGGATTGTATCCAAAACAAACAAAAAAGAAAAAAAAACTTTGTGAAAAACCCTGAAGAATAAAGACGGGGAGGGGAAAATCATATCCCTGTTAATGCTGAGACACCGTTTGAAAGCCGAGGCTTCTCTGGGGAGGATGGTTGCTCAGGAACACTCCTCCCCGATGCGCTGGCACGAGCGGCCCACTTTGCGGTCGAGCTTGACCATCTTGAGCACAGCCTCCTGACGCCCGCACCCCTGGTGGTCAAAGAGACAATCGTGTTGCTCGGGAAGACGATGGAGCATGCAGAAGATGAAGCCTGGAAAGTAAGGGAAGGGTCATTAGTATAAGACAGAGAAGGTCATGAAATGTATTGCAATTAAAATCACAGCTACTTCCTAAGCATGTAAGAAATACTACAAAGATACTTTTAAATTGTATCATACTTTACATAATAAATAGATTGCACTCAGCTTCCTATTCTGACTTTATTCAGTAAAGCACCATCCTCTTTCTAAATAACTCCACTACAGCAATAAATCCTGCCGATGTAGTGCGCTCAGAAATTATTGTTAGCTCTCTTAGTAATAAATTATTTAATTAATGCACATTGTAACACTGCTGCCATTCAATGAATGGTCATTAAAAGCCCAGTTTGACATAAGGCTCCAAAGCAATTAAAATCTTTATGAAGATTGCACAAAAGAACAAAGTACCAGGCGGACAGTTAGGCAACAATGGGGCATAGTTTTCCTCCAATCAGAAACCACACATGCAAAAATAACCACCAAACTCTCATTCTAAGCTCTACTGGTTAATTCAGCCATTTCAAAATATTAGTGAGCTCTTTATAAATGGTTATTGCATTTTGATTAAATATGTCAACAAAAGTTTTTGAAGACTATACTTTTATAGATTGGTGTATTCCTGAATATTTTAATAAAAAGTAATACCAAAAAAGCAAAAATAAACAAGCAGTTTCCATCACCCTTGACCAGTGTGTTTAAATGCAATTCAAAACACCACTTTTTGACTAAATCAAAATTAAAGCCTACTGAATGAGACTCAAGCTAAATAACTTTACCACCTTTGCTGTTGCTTAAAGATGTTGAGTAAATTATAAGTATAGGGATTATTTCCTGAAACAAGAACATTCTTAATATCTATATATTTTACTCTCGTTTTTTTTTTTCCTTACACTGCACTTTCCGTTTGGATACAGCAATTAGAAACAGGTTAACTCTTCAGCAATTATTTTTTGTGGTTTTCCCTGTTCGTAGAGTGTGTAAGTGACTAAAAGGTCTGTATAACATGGCCATAACTACGCATTCCAAATACACGCACACACATATAGTACAGACCAAAAGTTTGGACACACCTCATTCAATGTGTTCTCTTTATTTTCATGACTACATTGTAGATTCTCAATTAAGAGCATCAAAACTATGAATGAACACATTATGTATGGAATTACTGTATGTACTTAAACAAAAAGGGTGAAATAACTGAATAAGTGTTATATTTTAGATTCCTCAAAGTAGCCACCCTTTGCTCCGATTACAACTTTGCATTCTCTTGAGCTTCAAGAGGTAGTCACCCGAAAAAGTTTTCCAACAGTCTTGAAGGAGTTCCCAGAGATGCTTAGTACTTGTTGGCCCTTTTGCCTTCAGTCTGCGGTTCAGTTCACCCCAAATCATCTCGATTGGGTTCAGGTCTGGTGACTTTGGAGGCCAGGTCATTCCCAATTTTTGCAAAAGTACTACATAATTCCATGTGTGTTCATTCATAATTTTGATGCCTGTAGTGAGAATGATGTCCAAACTTTTGATGTCCAAACTTTTGGTCTGTACTGTGTACATATTTTTTAATAACTTTGATTGTTTTAACTGCAATACTAAGAAAAATAAATTTCACTGATGTTAGAAATTACTGAGATGCGCCTGTATTCACTAAATCTATTTTAAATATCTCAAAATGATTAGGTAATTATTTCTGTTCAACTATAAAGAACCTGAACTGATAAAAAAAGGTGTGACTTCTGTTTTCTCTCTCTCTTAACTACATTTTTATAACACTAATATAAGTCATATATTCCGGGAGCAACGTGATTCAGAATGAATCTGTTCCTGGGTTTTTTAGCCACTAATGTCAAAACTAATGAGTTAATTAGCAGTTTAATACCAGCGCCCTTCCCCAGTGTCATACTAATACTTAGAAGGATTAATATTAGAGGCAAGGCGCGCAGAGCAGATGCCTTCCGAGTGTGACAACACTGGATCACTTTCTCTTTGTCTGGCAAATTCTTTTCTCCCCAATTTACAATCTGAAATGCATTCATGCTTTCAACTCATTTTCAGATCCTCTTAGCGTTCACAAAGCAGCACGTTCTGCCAGGACCATTAGCAAAATAATCTGAAATGACTGCAACAATCGAAATTACTGTAATTGCCACCATTTCCCCCTTTGGTTTGTAAAAGCCATGTTTTCACAGTAAGCATTAGATTATTAGGGGTTGATGGCCAATGCATTAGAAAAAAGTGGAGAAGTCAACTTCCAATTTAGATATTATTGCATTGGTATAAGAAGATTGGTCTTTAAATAGCAAAGAGCTTTGAATTTTTAAGTACTTTAATATGTATGCAAACAAGTTGATTAGGAAACCAAGTATTGGCTTAAACTGCATTAGGGGTCGCGGTAATTGGCTTATGTTTTATTTGCAGTGAGCAACATTCAAGCTTTCTGCAATGGTCCCTACAGGCTAACAAAAGCACAAAAACAAATGACAGAGCAAAAGCTGGATTGCTCTTCTGCAAATGTTCTAATCCGTAATTAAAACTTTGAGCAAAATAATGTAAATCCCTTTTTCAATCTTTAAGACATAATACTTGCTGCAAAAGTGATTCACTGTCATAGTGCACATACGCATCTTGGATTTGACCTTTCACCTAAACGACCTCTTTTTCTAGATAACTCAGAATTTTTTCTCTGGACTTTAAAGTCCCACTCTGTGAAAATATGTCTTTTCAAAACGTTTTGGCCAACGTTTTTGATTTCCCCAAAAAAGTAACCCTCACCAGTTCTCATACGACTCACAACAATGCCTGGTAACATTTTAACTTCCTGTGTCACATCCCCCAGGATCAGAGCGCACGTCTATAGAGCACATTAGCTGATGCTAGCAAGTAGCTATTAGCTAAGCTAAAACTCGACCACGGCTAGGATAGATGAAGCAGTGGGACCAGAGCTAAAGCCGCTCCTTCTATTCTAAAATCACAGGTGAGGAATTTTTGAGTTCCCGGCAGGTTAAGCCCACATTTACATTGTTAAAAAGAGGACCACTATCAGCTGCATTTTGCTCGGTCCAATGAGCTATCTGGAGCTTTGTGTCAGTCGTTCTGTAGTAACTATAAAGAGTCACTAAATGGCAGCCATCTCCTCTTACAAATAATTTCTGTTATTTAAACAACACTGTCACGCTTTTATTGTAAATAACTTAAATTTGCCCATTAATGCCTATTGTGATACATTACACAAGAATAATAAAAATTGCATCACTTCTGTCTTTTTAAATAAGATTTACTGTAAAAAATATAATGAATAAAACCAATGATCGTAGATTAGTCTAAAAATGACATCCATAAGAACTTGTAAGAAAAGTGACTTAGCAGTACTAACTCCGGCTTCAAAATGTAGCTTTATATTTCTGTGGTTTTACAGTTTCAGTGCAAAACATAGCTTCATTTCTCTCTACATTTGTGATTTCAATGAAAGACTTAGCTTCATATTTCAGCGTTTTTATGGTTTCAATACAAAACGTAGTGATTAATATTTATAAAAGGATGCCAAGGAGTTTAAATATTACAAAGCCGACACTTCTTGTAAAAGCCTCTGAATTCTCCATGGTTCTTCAAAAACCCCACTTTCAGGGTTGGATATCGGATCATTTCTGTGTTGTCTTACAATCTCCAGTGTTTCCATTGTTCACCAATGTGATTTTTTCCCAAATACTAAAATGCTTGCTTTGGTAATAGCCAGTGTATGACGTTCTGCAGCGGGAGTTTCACAAAGGGTAGGAGGGCTTAGAGAGGCTCTGGCGAATATCAAGGCGTCAAATACGAAATTGATGAGAAGGCAAATTTCTTTAAGGTGGATTTTGATATAAACAGGATTATAGGGAAAAATATTTAAATTTGATTGTGCTTTAGAATGGTAATGTGTGCCTGGAGGAAGCAAGATACCCCCCCTTTAAAAACAAATTGCAGGTTACAAAATATTTTCAAAAACTTTCTTTTAGTTCAATCACCCCATCCGGAGCTGACCTGAATTGAAAGTCCAACTAAAAACAAGCTGTAAAGTATCCGTGTATAACGAGACGGCACGTCCGGGGAGTGAATTTTGGAATAATCATGGGGGTAGGGACAGGTCTTGCCTTTCTCGCCTCAGATTAGATAGAAGTTCTCTCTCATGATTGGCCATTTCTTTTAAGGGCTAGTTCAGTCTTTTTCTTTTTTTTTTTACCTCTGATTGGCTAGAAAGCTTCTCCAAGAACTGCAAAATGCCATCACAAAATGTTGGGGGAAACTATCAGCTGGTTTTATGAGTCATTTTGAATTTGTCCTTTCACCAATAGAAGAAAACCAAGTCAATATGACACTTTGATAAGTGTGCGTTGTTATATTTTTATTTTAGTTTATAGTTCCGATTGATGAAGTGCCATTCAGATAATGTACCCTAGCCGTTCCTTTGTCATATATTCCCTTTGGTTCACTGGTAAGATTGCTGCTTGTCGTTTGGGAGTCAAGGATCTGTTTTTTCTCTATTCACCTTTTCCTCACAATTATAGTTATTTTTTAGCGTTTTGTGATAAAAATGTAAACTAATGAAAATTTCAACATACTTACTAGACTATTAATTTACTCGATTTGTTTTTGTTGGCTCTCAACACTGAAATTTTATGATATTAAAGAAGTACAAATGCTAAACAACTGTGCCTCGATTGGATGCAAGGTGTATAAAGAACAAAAAAAAAAAATGCTATTTTGCCTAGCTATGTGCAGTGCAGGTCAGTTCCAAGCAGCAGGACAATTAACAGACATCAACACAGTTTATTAAAGCTTCCTGAGGCGATAAGAGATTTTCCCTAACTTGTATCCTGCTTGCTTAGTAGCCTCAACCTATGAATTTACTCTATCCAAGTTGCTATCAGATTAAAGGTATGACAATACTATGGGATAACTTTATTTTACATTTCTTCTCAAAACTCTCAAAATAGCTACAGTTGTGTGGAAAAGGTACATAGAGAAAAACCAGACTGTATTCGAAACCCTTAACTCCCAAATAAGAGTTGACAGTCTTACCAGTGAGCCAAAGGCTCCAAATGGTAAGGGAAAGGCTAGGGTACATTATCAATCAAAATTGCTCATCACTCGGAACTATAAACTTGAAATATAAATATGACAACACACAATTATCACAGTGTTATGACTTGGTTTCCTTCTATTGGTGGAAGGACTAATTCAAAAATGACAAACCAGCTGATAGTTTCCCCAACGTTTTTCCATGACGTTTTAAAGTCGTTGGAGAGGTTTTTCTAGCCAATCAGAGGCATAAAAAAGGCAATACTAGCCCCCAAAAGAGCCAATCATGAGATACAACCTCTATCCAATCGGAGCAGGAAAAAGGCAGGACGTTCCCCTACCCCGTGAGAACTCCAATATTCGCCCCGGGGAGGACTGACTTCACTCTGAGATAAGGAAGTTCAATTAGTGTACTGGGAAAAAATAAAAAATAAAAACTGAAATCTTCATAAAAAAAATTGATTAATCAAAAATCGAATTAATCCCCCAGCCCCAATTTTAATAAATTATAACCCTGACTAATACACAGCAATCTCATAATTCTAGTTTCAATACATCATAGAGACTGACCACTGCAAGGATAACAAATTACACATTCATACTGATCCTGTATGTAGTGTGCTGTATTTATGCCTGAGAAATGTTTTAATCAGTCTGCTTAAGCATGAATGTACCTAGATGGGTCATATTACTAGTATTGTCATCATACCACAGCGACAGGAGCCCAGTTCCTGCTGTACCAGCTCCAGTTTAGTTTGGCAGCGATGGCAACGCTTGCGGCTCCGCTGTTTAGAGCCGCTGCGAGAAGAAAATGGCGAAGATGAGAATGATGATGACGACGACGATGAAGACTCCTCACCCTCTGGAGCCTCAGCCACCCTTGCTCGCTTCTCTGGTGAAGAGTCACTTTCTGACTCTGAGGCTTAAGACACAGGAAAATGTGCACATATAAAGTCAATAAGATCTGGAGAAATAGAAAGTTGAAAAAATGCATTATCAACTGCATGTCCATGAATTCTTCGGCAAATTTACCATTGATTTTGATGCAAAGGTTTGAAGCTGAAGCAAACAAGTTATTAAGAAAAGCTATTGAATTAATGAACCCACCAAGTAAAATGGATCTGTTTTCTGTTACAGATAAACTTATCTGAAGGTTATTAACCAATCTAAAACGTCTCAAAGATGAATTAACAACTATCTACTACTGGGAGAGGGCAAAAGCTGGTTTGGTGTCAAAAAAGGAGGAGAAAGAAAGTGAGATTAATAGGTCTCCTGTTTTAGATTACATGCCCGACATGAGGGACAGTATGAGCCTGTAGCTAGAATGGCTAGAATTTCAACTCAGCTTTTCTCATCAATCCAGCAGACTTTTTCCTAGGCTCTGCCAAAATGCAGATCAGCACTCAATAAATCTCTGAGAACTAGGCCATGCAGTGCAGTCAAACATCCCCCTCCTCGTCCCACTAGCCTGTCTCATCGATCCCCTATACAGGCGAGTCTGGGAGTCTACATGTGCAGTTTCAAGCTGTGAAAAATGGCTTCCTTTTCGGCTCGGTTTTGCAAACCTTGTGTGCTACTGTTGATGATCTGCACATGTAAATACAATTGGACAACCATCTTAAGTTACACTTCAAGCTAAGAAAACAGCTTTATTTTCAATCACATACAATAAAGAAATGGTACAAAAATAGTTCAAATGCAGGTTTTAAACAACTACAGATTTAACCTCAGTGCTGAAATGAAGCTACACGTGAATGTGTGTTTAACCCAAACACTCACATGACAAGAACTGTAGACAGATCATCAGCATATTCACACAATGCAGGGAGAGACTTGCCTATTTACTCCTCAGCTGTCTTAGGTCGTGCCACATTGTTTCTCTGCAACTTACAGTAGCTCTCAATACACCCCAGTAATTTAATCTACTTGTGTGACTTTTATCCTGTACAATTTTACTTTGAATACATTTGTTTGAACAGAAACAGAAACAAGGGTGGGGTGGTTGCACACTTCTATGTAAATACATTTAGGTCAATACATTACGCATTTGTGTTCTTTGCCCACACTGGCAACAAAGTAGTTATTTGTTTGCCGTTCTGCAGGAATCAACATATTCCTCCAATTGTAATACTCCAAGGAACAAAGCAAATTCCTTTTAGATCTATCCAATGCCCTTCACCCTACTGGGCTTTCAAAAATTAGCTGTGTAAGCGGAAGAAACAAGCATGTGGTAAAATAAATAACAGCGACAAAAGCATACCAGATTCATATGAACGCTTTGTGGGAGTAGAAAATGAAGCCAAGACAGTGTCTGTGTTGGACAGCCCTGAAAACAAACAAGCAAAATGGAAGCAAAGATGAGAAAGAGCAACAAATAATAAAAGGAGAATGTGATTACACTTTCTTCTTTAGACTCAATTTTGCTTTCTAATAACAAACATTGTATTTAGTTTCTTCTAAACTATTGACAGTTGAAAAGAGTTTTGCTACATTATAAAGATCATCCTGAAACACAGAGACAGATAGATACACTATTAGGTTACACTCACAAACCTCATAGTTTAAAATCACAAATCACCAGAAACAAAAGCTGATAGAAATGTTGCCCATGCTTGTTTGGAAACTCTTGTACCATTTTCCACACAGCACCAGCTAAAAGGACCGTGACTCAAGTGTTGAATCCATTATTAAAGTGTGGAGGTATTTTTTTTTTCTCCACAGCAACTATGATGGATAGCTAACAAAAGATGCTACAGCCTCCTGTGTGTATATTAAAGCAAACTCAAAGATGGTTAAAAAAGTTTCTATAAGATCTCTATAAAATATTTCATATGATACACAAATGACCATTTCAGCTTTTAAAACAAAAATATTTCATCTTTATTGCAATGAATTAGATACATGCTGTTGAGCTTAATTAATATAACATATAAAACCTCCTTGTTAGAAGGAGAATAACAATTATACACAGGACATAATGCTATTTTGTCCAGTGAGAAAGTCAAATGTTTAATATAATTTAATTATGTTAAAAATGACTAATTTAAAAAAAAGGAATAAACTATGTTTATTTATTTTGTAGGGGTTTCATAATCGCGATTTTGTATCGAAATCGATCAAAATTACATTACGACCTTGCACATCGAAATCCCAAAGAGGATCGCAATCACCATATTTACACTCCGTAGCAACAGTTAGCAGACAACGGTCTCATTATAAGGAATCACAGATTGCATTTTTCCTAAGAAGTAACTCTCACTAGTTCTCATACAACTCACAACAACACTTGGGAAACATTAACTGCCTGTATCACATCCCCCACACGTCTACAGAGCACACTAGCTGACGATAGCTAGTAGCTATAAGCTAAGCTAAAGCTCGACCACGGCTAGGATACCAGAGGTAAAGTCGCTCCTACTCTCAAATCACCAGTGGGGAAATGTTTAGTTCCCAGCGAGTTAAGTCCACATTTGCATTGTTAACAAGAGGACCACTATTAGCTGCATTTTGCTCGGTCTAATGAGCTATCTGGAGCATTGTGTCAGTCATTCTGCAGTAATTATAAAGAGTCACTGGATGGCTGCTACCCTCTGTTACTAATACATTTCTGTTATTTAAACAATACTTTAACGCTTTTATTGTAAACAAATCATTTTAATTTGACCATTAATAAGATAAGTCTTTATTAATCTCACAATGGAGAAATTCACTAGTTCCAATCAGCTCTCAGAATAGGCAGGAAATGAGCACACAGGAATTAAAATCTTAAATACAATGACTATATGGAGGTTTCTTATATACATTGACTATCAATAGGGGATCTTATATACAATACTACACAAAAAGGAAATATAAAAAATAAATAATAAAAAATTGAAGAAAACTGACAAAATAGGAACTGAAGGGGCAGAAATGTACACAGTGGAGGGTCGATAAATGACATACTATAGTATGGTATTAGCAGACATTAATGCCTATTGTGATACATTACATAAGAATAATAAAATTGCATCACTTTTCTCTTAAAATAAGATTAACTGTACAAAATGTAATAAGTAAAACCAATGATCGTAGAATAGTCTAAAAATTACATGGGGCTCTGTACTGTAAAAGGAAAAAAATAAAAATCGAAAATCAAGGAGGATTTGGAGATTCGTGACACCTCTATTATTTTGTAAAGTTGTGTTTCAGTTGTGATTTTTTTATTTTTCAATGATGAAGATTTTACAGATGGCAAAGTTAGTGAGATTTTTTTTTTTTTTAAAGCTCCGCACATCAGTTTTATTGCCACTTTCTTTTCCACCTGTGCTGAATAGACCTCCACAAATAAACTTGTCACAGTATGGGGATGACGGATGCCAGGGCAATTGTTGGTGTCCTGTTTGGACTTTTGCTTCTGAGAAGATATCCTTAACCATCATTCTTTTACTGTCTATAAGGACAAATTTAACTTTCTTCTGCCAGTAGTCTTTTGCTGACAATCTATAGCAATAAGCTGAAAGCTGTGATCCAGATTTGGTTCAATAAACTTAAAGGCTGCATGTTATAACTTTTTTAGACACTTTAGCCTCAGTTAAAGGCCTTATCTCTCCCTAATACACCTCTTTCAATGCTTTGCGTATTTTTATTTAAAGAGATTTTGACACAAGATATACAGCTTAAGCAATTCAGGAAAACAGAAGTAGCTAAATACTTGCCTGATGTTACCAGCAAGAGGGGCACGGTACTGGGAGGAACATAGCCTAGCTGTATACTCAGCAGCATAATGGCTTTCTAGGATGAAGATAGGATTTTTTTCTCTGACAGACCAGGAGCAATTAAGAGGATGTTAATGATGTTGTCTAAAAACTTAACAGAGTGCAAGAGACTGAGAAGACAAGTCTTAGTGATCCAAATTATGTTATTTGTAGTAATTTTGGTTATAATGTGAGAGAAGCGTTTTCAAGTTGTTTTGCAGAAATTCTAAGACCCAATGTTGGCATTGACCAATGAAAATGCTTCGTGCAGTTTATCCCACTTAAAGCTTGTGCCGTTCAGTGTGGCGCACGTCTAGAACTCTGTGGAGCTCGCACAGTGTGGCATGAAACAGCCCTTTGAAATGGCCGAAAAACACACATAGTGACCCGGCCTTGAGGAAACATTACAAATCTTAAACTGTAATAAATTGCATTTGTTGAGGCACATTTTAGAGGAAAATATTGAACAACAAAACCTTTTGGCTTACCATTCTGAATATGAACAGATGCCACTCCGGTCTCTCCTGGCGATGGTTCTTCTGAAGTGCTGGATCTCGACATCAGCGACTGACTAATGCTGCCGTTTGTTTCACTACAGAAGATGTCCGTTTGACTGCTGCTGGTGCTTGAAGGGGTCTTTGGGGCACAATCGTCTTTTGGCTGTTTCTTCTCAGTGTCTAAGAAGAAATTGGCAGGTTGAAATGTGTTTTTCACTGCCTCTGTCTACATATTCCAAAAAAACTTTCATGTTTTGAAAATGGATAGGGCAATGTTTCAAATATGTGTGACACGGTGGTGCATCTTTGGATGAAGAACACGTTTGAACAGATTTGAAGTTAACGGCCAAGACTTTCTGGCATGTGGGAAAATGTGATTATAACCTGAGTGTGATTAAGTTCAAAGGTTTTGGAGATATTATACCATGAGATACACAAATATAAATATTCTGTTGGACCAATATGCAATTATTGGACAGAATAATGAATACATTTTATTAGTAGTAAAAACAACACTATTTTTCCTTGTTAGTTTTAAAATCTCCATCCTAGACGATGTTAGCCTGAGAAAGCACATGGACAAAAAGTTAAATGACATCTTCAAATAAGTTTTTAGACACTGGAATTCTGAAGTATACTGGACTGTGCTGAAATATAATTAGGTGTAAGCGAATTGAATTTTAAATTTGACAAAGATAAAATGCACAGTTGTGTAGTTTTGTGCATTTTTGGGACCATTCTTTTGTATTTAAACATATTTAAACCTCTAGGCGCCGGTGTTTTTTCTATAAAATATTCCCTTTTGATATCACTAGTTCAAAATGTTGTAGCTTTAATATGGTTATAGATAAAGGTACACTGTAAATTAGAAAAATCTTCAGTATGATCCAAAGTTTGTGACACGAGCAAAATCATACATCTAATACATCTAATTATTATGAAGTCATCAGGCGTTGGCACTATTGGATTGCATGACATTTACAATTTTTTGCTTTTTTACATTGTTTAAAACTATTTTTTTCATCAATAATTGTATTTTTTTATTTAGATTTTTCTATATATGTATTTTCTACATCTATATGTTTCATTTTTTTGTTTTTTTTTCAAGAACAGGTGCATATATCTGTTTATGTCCTTTGTTATGTGGATCCGTTACTCTATTCACTATATAAAATCAACAGAAAGAAAATATTGGCCATAGAATTTTACAGATCCGTCCCAAAAATAACTAACAGGCTCATCAAATTGTCTGATCCACTGGTGATTCTACTCTTCCTCATCTTGAAGCAAACCTCGCCAAATCATCATCATCCTCACTTGCAGCGGGGCAGAGAACTTTACTGCTGTTTATGTTTACTCGCGTATAAGCGGCCTTTTTTCTCACCTGTTTTCGATCGCATCTGCTATTATTTCCACTGATTTTTACATCCCTCCCACCTCGGTGACAATTAGCGTTGTGATGACCTGGCTGTTGCTGCGGGACATTTTAGTTTCACTTTCTCCCGGGACAACTGAACAGATCAGAGGTAAATATTTCTCTTCAGAATCTGAATAAGCCAATACTTCACGCCGTGGAACTCCGACATCTCGGCCTCATAAGTTTTATCTTTCTAAAACTCGATTCTCTATACTGTGACCGCAGCAGCAGCACCTCGTGTCCCCCGCTCGCGGCGCTGACTTAAAGGACGATTTACTCCAAAAGTTTCCATGGTAACACACCCAAAAAGGTGTCCAAGAGGTACACATCTCCACCATCTCCTGGTGTAAAGTAGTAATTAAATTAGTGGCCCTATCTCCAGCTGTGGCTCGTTAAAGTCAGCAATGTTGCTTGTCGAAATATTGCGACTTTGGCGCCTAGAGGGTTAATATCATTGCATTAAACAAGAAAGTAAACGACTTACGTTTCAATTCTTAAACACTAACAAAAATGTGACTTGAAAAAGCGCCGGAAATAATAATTTTCGCACTGCATTCACACATTTGAATAAAAAGAGACTTTGCAAACCTTAGCTAAATAGAAACAATGCAAACATAAATTTGAGAAGAAAAAATTAAATAAATAATTGCACTTTTACCAGATATTTTCACATTGTATTTTTTGTAATAATGTCAATGCTTTCATAGATTTATTAAGAAAATTAAGACCTGGTCTTTTGTAAATAAATACAAGAAGATCTTATAACCCTGTATTAGTAATTTATTCACATAATAGTTGCTCACAGCACAAAACTATAAAAGTATCAGTTTTGTAGCAAGTTTTAAAAGATCCTGGTCACAAATTGATTCAAAAGAAAGGCAAACTCAACAAAATTCACAGCAATCAATATACAACACAATCAAACAAGGCAAACAAAAATGCAGATGATATATGCACAAACTGAACTAAAAGCTTAAATGTATATGGCTATATGTAGCAGATGCATGGCAGTATTTGTGAAAACTAACAATATATTTTTCGCAGGCATTGTTAATACAATACTGTCCTATCAGCTGATTTTCCTCTGTAAACTTCTAACAAAGCTAAATTAGAAGGTCCCTTTCAAATAGTCCTCAATCAAAACAGTTTGTCTTGAGTTAGTGAACTCCTCATTTAATTCATTAAGAAGTAGAAAATACATAAGAGAATAACTTACCTGCAAAACATTTTGAGCAGAGGTTCTTGGTTTTGTTTGACCTGGGGGTTGGGATAGAGGATGACAATGTGTTAGTTAGGTTTAACGGTTGACATGAAAAAAAATAAAAAAATAGAGATTTAGGATGCAACTTTATGGAAGATCAAAGAAGTAACTCATCAAGCTTAACATTTGAAACAGACATCCTCTTTAAACCCAGAAGGGGGGTTAAAATGTCAAGCAGCTCATTAAAACTACACCCAAAAACGAATAATTAAAACAAGTCTGTAATAATAAAGAGGTTAGAAAAGAGGTTGAAGTTGGAGATCTGTAAATGTTTTTTTTAATCAACAAAATCAAAGGAAGTACAGAAGTAAAAGGAGATATTAAAAAGAAATTTTAAATTTTTAAGTGATCAAGTCAGGTTCATTCAGGCTGCAGGAGGGCGAGAGTTAGCAAAACTTTCAACACATAATAGTACACCAAAGTAGCCTACTGAGTTTTATACCATTTAGCTTCCAACTTTTCTCAGAATTAGGGGTAAAGATCTACATTCCTTGGGGAAAATAGACAGACTTCACTATTTTCATTCAGCATAGCTAATTATGTCAACTTTTTTTATTTCAAAACATAAGTAAGATTCTATACTCCTATAATGAAAAATCTATGAAAACCTAGGGTGAAAGGTTGAATGAAAACTGTTCTTAGATATTCTTGTATTATAGGTAGGAAATAAACAAAATGATTATTCGTAATTAAATTTGTACAAAAACAGGCATTTGAAAAATCAGGCACAATGCATTATTAGAGCATCTCTGATCATAAGTCATGTCAACATTTAATTAAAATTTTATGATAGAATTTACCAGTGGGATTTTTAGGAGTAATCTTAGAGCACACAAATGTCTGGAATTAGTAATTATTTTTTAAATAAAATCAAAAGAAACCCAGGGCACCACTTTGGCAAGGCAGATGGCTGACATGACACCCGTTTAAGTAATTTGATTGTTGCTTTTGTAACAACTATTAATGAAAAAGCTGTAATAGCTTGGCCTGTTCATTAACAAAAGCAATTTAGTTTTATAGATTCCTTGATGGGTTTGTTATAATTACCTCAACATAGTTTTTCCTTCTAATCATCAAAACAAATCTTTGAAATAAAATAGCTATTTTTACACAGCTGTCCACTGAAGAACCCCTGATGGTTTCAGTAGTGCAATTATTTCACAACAGAAAGCTCTTGCTTTCTCCTGAAAAAGCTCCTCTCATTTCCTCTCAGGCCATCGTCCTTACTGTCTGTGCACAAAGTGTGACGGTCGCTGCTATCAGTCACATTCTATTTATTTTGGGCGCTTCGTTGCACACCTTTGTCCTCGTTTCTAAAAGTAGGGTCAGCTGCAGTCAACCAGAGGGGATGGTTGGCATTTTGCAAGCATGTACAGTCTTGAGTTTGAAACAGAAAAGAGGAAACAAGAAATTAGGATGGATGCCAAATCTAACACATGCAGAGAGGATGTAAGCCCCATCCGTCTATTAACCCTACAAATGAAAGGCAATCAGACCAGATTAATTAGAAAATAATGAAATGAGGAAGGGCGAGAAATATGTTAAATCGTACCCTATAGCCATTAGCCGGAATAAAGTCTGAAACGAGTGCCCAGAACCTTTCCTCCTCTGGCTCAGTGCTAACAAAAACCCCTTGTTAGGAAAGACCCACAGCACTAGTTTGAGTGACACAAAAAAGGCTAATGCACGTTTGAGGAAGTTTGAGTCTGTTAAGATTAGAGCTGAAACAACTAATTATTAAAATAGTTGACAACTAATTTAGTAATCGATTAGTCGCTTTAAGCCCTTAAGCCCCAGGGTCCCCCAATTGGGGGACTTTGTGATTTAATTTTTTAACAGGTCTTAAACAACACTCACACAAGAAGAAAATCGTATAAAAAAGCCCTATTTTCTCTGATGCCACGTAAATAAATATTTGCAAACTCATAAAATCATATTTTCATCAACTCACTGCCACATTTCTGGCTCTAACACACAACAATCCTTTGTACTACACACAAAAACAGCCACTCAAATGAAAGCAGAGAACCAACCGATTCCCAAAACGCCTCCAGCAACCAGCTACGTGAAAGCACCGCTGAGATATGAGCCAAAGAATAACCACAACAAGGAATCACTTTTCAAACTCACAGCAGTAATATTTGTCTTACCTTTGCGGTTTTGCCATGTAAAGGAGATTTGTTCGGCAAGTAGGCTAAACCCCATTTACTGACACGCTCATCTGCTGTGCAACATCCAAAACTTTAATGCCGTTTCTATCACAGAGTTTGGTTCCTACGACACCGTTAGAAGGAAATGGCGGCAAAGCCATTGGTTTCAACGAGGCTCTGTTCTCGGCGCCCTGGTTGGCTTACTCTATTGTCAATCCATTTGGGGACGTTTTAACATCATTCTATTGGCTTCTACAAATTTTTTAAGGGTTTGGACATGCAGATTGACCAATCCGCTGTGGATTATATATATATATATATATATATATATATATATATATATATATTTATTTTATTTTTTTTGTATTATAATTTGATTTTCATTTTCAAAAAATGCCCAGAAGTGTTTATTTTAGTTCTACTGAACAAAATTTGTGATATTAATAGGAAAAATAGAACTTTTACATTACAAAATTTGGAATCGCACTCTTTGTGCTGAATTGGAACTCGCCTAGTTTACCTACACTACCGTTCAAAAGTTTGGGGTCACATTGAAAAGTCCTTATTTTTGAAGGAAAAGCACTGTACTTTTCAATGAAGATAACTTTAAACTAGTCTTAACTTTAAAGAAACACACGCTATACATTGCTAATGTGGTAAATGACTATTCTAGCTGCAAATGTCTGGTTTTTGTGCAATATCTACATAGGTGTATAGAGGCCCATTTCCAGCAACTATCACTCCAGTGTTCTAATGGTACAATGTGTTTGCTCATTGGCTCAGAAGGCTAATTGATGATTAGAAAACCCTTGTGCAATCATGTTCACACATCTGAAAACAGTTTAGCTCGGTACAGAAGCTACAAAACTGACCTTCCTTTGAGCAGATTGAGTTTCTGGAGTATCACATTTGTGGGGTCAATTAAACGCTCAAAATGGCCAGAAAAAGAGAACTTTCATCTGAAACTCGACAGTCTATTCTTGTTCTTAGAAATGAAGGCTATTCCATGCGAGAAATTGCTAAGAAATTGAAGATTTCCTACAACGGTGTGTGCTACTCCCTTCAGAGGACAGCAAAAACAGGCTCTAACCAGAGTAGAAAAAAAAGTGGGAGGCCGCGTTGCACAACTGAGCAAGAAGATAAGTACATTAGAGTCTCTATTTTGAGGGTCCCCAACTGGCATCTTCATTAAATAGTACCCGCAAAACACCAGTGTCAACATCTACAGTGAAGAGGCGGCTGCGGGATTCTGGGCTTCAGGGCAGAGTGGCAAAGAAAAAGCCATATCTGAGACTGGCCAATAAAAGAAAAAGATTAAGATGGGCAAAAGAACACAGAGGACAGAGGAAGACTGGAAAAAAGTGCTGTGGACGGATGAATCCAAGTTTAAGGTGTTTGGATCACAAAGAAGAACGTTTGTGAGACGCAGAACAACTGAAAAGATGCTGGAAGAATGCCTGACGCCATCTGTTAAGCATGGTGGAGGTAATGTGATGGTCTGGGGTTGCTTTGGTGCTGGTAAGGTGGGAGATTTGTACAGGGTAAAAGGGATTCTGAATAAGGAAGGCTATCACTCCATTTTGCAACGCCATGCCATACCCAGTGGACAGCGCTTGATTGGAGCCAATTTCATCCTACAACAGGACAATGACCCAAAACACACCTCGAAATTGTGCAAGAACTATTTAGAGAAGAAGCAGGCAGCTGGTATTCTATCGGTAATGGAGTGGCCAGCGCAGTCACCAGATTTGAACCCCGTTGAGCTGTTGTGGGAGCAGCTTGACCGTATGGTACGCAAGAAGTGCCCATCCAACCAATCCAAATTGTGGGAGCTGCTTCTAGAAGCGTGGGGTGCAATTTCTCCAGATTACCTCAACAAATTAACAGCTAGAATGCCAAAGGTCTGCAATGCTGTAATTGCTGCAAATGGAGGATTCTTTGATGAAAGCAAAGTTTGATGTAAAAACAATCTTATTTCAAATAAAAATCATTATTTCTAACCTTGTCAATGTCTTGACTCTATTTTTTATTCATTTCACAACGTATGGTGGTGAATAAGTGTGACTTTTCATGGAAAACACAAAATTGTTTGGGTGACCCCAAACTTTTGAACGGTAGTGTATACTAAATCAAATCAAACTTTATTTATTAAGCGCTTTTGAAACAGTTTCTGAAAGTGCTTTACAGATTTTAAAATGATCCCACAAACCCCCAACCCCCCCTTCAACAGCCAAAAATAAAAATCAACATCGCAACTACACCCCCCTCCAAACCCAACCCATCACACCACACACACACTTAAAAGCTACAAAAACAGCGGGCTGAGTACAGATGAGGCAGGAAACGCCATCATGGGAGCCATCTGAATCGGCGGCGGCAGCAGCAGATCAGCAGCAGCAGCAGCCAAGGCGCTGGTACCCCCACCTTCAGCCAAGCACAACAAGGGGGGGCACCCAGGCAGCCACAGCCGACCACCACCCCCAATGCAGGGGGCCCCCAGAGAGGAAACACTGGGAGGAAGATTAAAATAAGTTAAGATATAAAGTGTATAAAATATAAAGTGTAAAACAATCATAAGATAGAATCAAGATAAAAATGCTAAAAGCTCTCTAGTTTTGTCCTACTTCCCATAATTAGTTTCAAACTTTGCAGATATAATGTCCACATGTATTTATATTTTACTGACCAACCACTGCCATTCAAGCAATATCCATAGAGTTTTTCAACATAAAACAAGTTTTTTTTAGGTGGAGTAAAAAATAATATGTTTCTGCTGTGTTCCATCCTCAGGTTCTCTTAACCAGTAACAGATAACATGGGTAGTGACACGTCTATCAATTATTCTGAATGTTACCTTTACAATGATATCAAAATTATGTAAATACTTATTTTGGTTTCTGAAATACAAAAAAATTTTGTTGGGTCACACTGAGCAAAATGCCGGAGCAAGAAGAAGAGAAACGATAAAAAAAAAAAAAAAAAAGTTCTCGTCCAGAGAAAAACAGCACAAACCTATAACTGTTACTAAGTTGAAAAAAGCGAACTGCGTGGAAATGATGTAGGCAAGCAGGGTGCGGATTAAAAAAAAACTCTGCATATTAATACTTTTGTTTAAAAATCTACGAAGGTCTTAACTTTAATAGTAATTAAAGTAGCGAGAAAATTGAGAAACGTTTAATTTTGTCTAAGAAACATGTTTAAAGTGTGTTGCGAGGTGTTTTACAACCTTGAAACATTTAATTGTAAAAGATTAAGATGACTTCTTCACGGATTTCTCTTGTTGCTGATTATTTTGTGGAACCACCGCAATAAACGAGGGACCATAGTATTGTTAATTAATTCAAATAATATTGGTTTATTGTTGCAGTGTGTGTTAGTTTGTTCAGGTCCAATAAAATTGATTGCAGTGGACTGCACAATTCTCTTGTGTTTTCCTTGTTCTTAATAAAAAGGTGAAAGTAATAGCTAAATATAATTAATAAAAGCGATTCATTGTAAAAAAAAAAATAAAAATAAAAAATTCTACAGATTAATTGATTATGAAAATAATCATTAGTTGCAGCCCTAGTTAAAATGTTACTGGTATAATCAAAACTAAGAAAGACCTAAAACAAATCACCTAAAAACAATAATTTACTGAGACATGTCACCTGTGTGGGAGGCTGAATTATTTACAGAGTGGATGTCGACCACACACAGGAACTAAGCTGAATTTATAACACACAGGAAGATGAGATCACAAAAAAATACTGCAAAATTTTGTAAAATCTTTTTTTTTTTTTTTTTTTTTACAGTTCCCACAAAAATTGATGGGAGCAAATAAGAAATTGAATGCTAGAGGGTAGCATTTATTTTGTACAAGTTTCTGCATAGTATACAGCAAAAACAACAGTTTCCTGCTTTATTTGCAGCACAGTGAAAAGCTGCCTTGGAAAAATAGGGCTGGCATACCATGATCAAGACATAAGATAGTTTTAATGTCACCAGTTCAAACCTGCAATATTTGTCGGTAATGCAATTCCATGTGGATTGCAATCTTTCTAATGAGAATCCAGAGACAAAGGAGCGTTAGCATAGAGCAGGGCAACTTTTTAGTTCACTACCCATCTAAGAGCTTAATGTAAGACTGCGTTGAATAGTTCACAACAAACATTAATTTTACAACTTGATGAAATGCACTGTTATGTCTCTAAGACGTAAACAGCAGAACTAGAACTAGAAAAGCACCCATAAAGTGCAGACCTCTGCCAAGACAGCTCTAAGCAGCCCCCCTAGATAATTTCATCCAGTTCCACTGACATTTTTTAGAGTTATTTTGCTAACTAACAACTGACAGACAGACAGAAAGACAAACTCTGGCAAAAATACATCCTCTTTGACAAAGGTAAAATAAATAATACTGTATTTTCCGGACTATAAACCACTACTTTTTTACTCATGTTTTGAACAATGCGGCCTGTAATCTGGTGCAGTTAATTTTTTTTTTACAGCCAACTACCACTAGAGGGCCTCCTCAATCTATGGATTGTACAAGTTACATCCTTTATATTAAGGGACACTGTGCCTTTAAGAGGCTGGAAGAGAGAGAGCGAGAGGAGGAAGTCTGCGTGAACAATGAAAGCAAAAGTTGAACAGAAGACATTATGAGAATGAGACAGTTTAGGAAAACAAGTTTTCATGCACAAACCCTCATTATGGAAAACAAACAAAGAAATAGATATGATGCCACTTTTAAGTTAAGGGCAGTCAACAGTGACTGTTATTTTGTCAAATAAATAAAATAATAAATACTGTAAATGGGCTTAGTTTTGGAGCCAAATGTTGGAGTTCTGTTTTTTTGAGAGAAATGCTTGATCATTTTACAACCACAACGTTTTTCGTTAGGTATGATTTGTTTTGGTTATTTAAAAATGTTTTGAAAAAAATTATCCAATTAATTGAATCGATAAAGGGCTAGATTAATCGATTACAAAAAGAATAGATAGCTGCAGCGCTAATTAAATGTTAAATTAAATGTCAGATCTATCGGTTTTTACACTCACTTGAAAAAATCAATATAAAAAAAATTAATAAAGGCAGCATGGATAAAACAAAGGACTTACAGTATAAAAAGAATACATGACAAGTTCTAAATAGAAATGTGTAAGTCTATCAAATGCATGAACCTTATCCACAGCCGTTTCTGCTTTAAAATAGTTAGATGCCCAATATTAAATGTCGATTTCACTTTTCTACTCCAGTTCAGCCGGCCCAAGTTCAGTGGGAGCTGAACCTCATTAAAAAGTTGTGTGTGAAGTTGTGAGGAATCATGGAAATGTAAACCTATTAACATTGTTTTAGTATTATTTAATGAGACAAGAATGTATATAGAATATTATGTAATCTCAGTATTTTTATGTATGCTGGTATTTACATTTAAGATGCATAAACTTGTTTTACCAAAGATCAACATTTTTGCACCAGATCTGATCATGATATAAATAATATTGAATGGTGCCCCGTACCAAAGCCTTTATTTAATTATAAGCTAGGTGTGAAATATCAGAGTCAGAACTGTTTTTATTGTCAAAAGCAGTAAAGGTCAGTTTACAGCATGAGGAAATTTTCTCTGGGGGTCAGGTGCAATAATAAATAATGGTACCAAAAATAGTAAAAAGAAATAAATAAAAACATACTACACATAATACACAAATACCATACAAAAGAATAGAAGAATAAGAATATCGAAACAGATATGATTAAAAAAAATGGCACCTATTGCATTTAGCCGTCATTGCTATGCTTGATATGTTTTTTTTTAACATGCCGCCCGCATTGTGGGCGGAGTCAATCATTTGATCCCACCCCGATCTGCGTACAGCAGTCAGGGGCTACTCGTGCATGCAGGTATCCTTCGCTGACATGATAAGAAAAGCTGTCATCAAGAGATTCTTCCTCAATTAGAGAAATGTTCCCAGATTTTAAAACTTTTCCGTCTCCAGTAGTAGTGGGCAATATAAAAGGTATAAAGATATATATCATCAGCTGTACCTAGGACACTGATGTGTTCGTCTTTACAATAGATAATTGAAGTTTAAAATGTGGTTTTTCATTTTAATGGAAAGAAATGTATTATATATATATATATATATATATATATATGACAATACGATATATCATGATACTATGAGTACTATTGATTTTTATAACTGAATATAACTGTAGAAAATCTGTCACGTTTTTAACCGGTTTTATTTTCATTACATGAATTTGTCATATGAATTTCGTTATATGAATATACGACTATACCGGTGACTGGCTCAGACAACGTCCGGAACATTAAATATAAGGAAGTGTTACAGCAGGGACCAATTTCACTGCTACATGCTTTTCACCACAGCGTGAAAAGAAAGGTTTTGAACCAAGTTGGGCTGCTTGCAGGAGCTGTCTGAGCGAAGCACACAATGCTTATCCAGAGGAACTAATATAAAAAAAGAGGAGTCATGACTGTAGTTTAGAAGTTAATTTGCTTTAAAAGTTTAGACGTGAACCAAACATGATGTAGTCCATAAGACAGTAGGGTAGTAATTCATTTCATTTACAGCTGTATGTCAATAAAAGTGACATTTGACACATGTAGCTTAGATTGTGAAAATTTTTTGTCAATACTTTGAGAAGAAAAATATCTAGATATATAACAAATATCGGATTTCAGCTGAAAAACACTGAGATATAACTTTATGTCTACATCATCCAGCCCTACTTTTGATTATTTGCAATATAGTTGATAATGTTGATTAAAATTAATGAAAGTTAAATACTACTGAATAGGTCACTAACATTATTTTAAAAATTGACAGGTAAAAACAGATGACTGAGATTTTTTGACCTCGTCAGTCAAAATTACCAAAAACCCGAATTTTCTGGCTTGACCTCTGGTGTCAGCAATTATATTAAAGGAAAAAAGTACTGAATGCATTACAGTGCTTCAATAATTACCTGACATTTGAATTGCAGTCTGGTCAGTTCTTTGCAACATTCGTATTGCCTACAGTGATATTGTGATGATAATCAACTTGTGACGATTGGAAACCCATTTTTGGTGAGACCGTAGAAACATAGATCCTCATTAACTGATCAATGCTTTACCAAGACAGACAATAGAACAATTTTTAATCATTACAAACCAGTGACCAACTACAACCCACACGAATGTCAAAGAAGGTAGGCTAGCAAAGTTAAGTTTCATATTTGTGATTTTTATATTTTAAGCTGAACACGAAAAATGTTGTTTATATGTACATTTTTTGCATAATTAACTGGTTAGAGTTTTGAACTTTTCACCGAAAGAAAGATATACATTTTGAAAGTTATAGCAGTTTTTTGTAAGATGACATTTCTGTTTTCATGACTTAAGAATAGTTTTTTCCCCCACACCGTTTTATGGATTTGATGCAAAAAGTAAAAGTTAAATGGCAACATCTGACAAGAAAGATGCGGAACTTTTTTAACAAATGGATATGGCTAATTCCACCGAATGGTGGCCATTTCTTTGTTGCAAGTCCACCAAATTAAATTGTCTTTTAATGTAATTTTTAAAAGTAAATCTAGTAACACATATATTTAACTATTCCTAATGAGCATTGGTCAATCTTAAATGACTATTTAATTTTTTACATGGTTTTTGAAACAAACGTGTTTGCATTATTTTCAGTCCTGTTACCAAAACTCATGTAACATCTTAAAAAGCACATGAAGAGGGAGGTAAACTAATTCCTTCATTTTCTTCTCTATAAAGTGTTTATTTAAATTAAATGGTTGGTTTTAAGTTTAAATAACTAATGTTAGTTACCAAAAAATCCCTACTAATATACAAAAGTTGCATGTTTCTAAAAGATCGAAACCCATATTTATTATTTCAAGAAGACACAGGGGTCTAGTTAATCAAATTTATGATCATGTAATTCATTAAACAATTTAATAAATGATGGACCAAATATATTTGAAAAAAATTATTTATGTTTTTATTTTTTTACAGAAAAACAATTGAGTAACAGGAATGAACAAGGTGTAACAGGAATGAACCGAGGGTAACAGGAATGAACAATGGACAAGGGGAAGATGTGCCACATGTGTATGTTTGAGTTTTGTGGCCCTTTTTTTAAGACCCACTTTCTAGTTTTTCCCAGATCCCCTTTTGAATTTCCATCTAGCGAGCTGTGACTTGCCTCAGGGGTGGGATGATGAACAAAATTTCCTCAAACAGATACCACAGCAGGTCTTCACGTGCTGGCCAGAAAAACCTGTTGAGCCCAATTTTGTGCATGCAACGCACCTCAACATGTGTTTCACATGCATCTGTGATGACAGCTGGGTAAATGTCAGCATCGTACTTTACTACACACCATTTACCAATAATGTCAGGACTTTGCCACATAATTTCTGTGACTGTTGGGGCTGCCTTTTGATGACTGAATGTAAAAGGCTTTGCATTAAAGCATCCACAGGCCAGATTTTGCTTTGTTGTGCACAAGCAGCTGACATCTCTGGTTGTCAGTTCTCCTTTGGCAAGGGTTACTACCTGATGTATCCTCATTGTGGAGGGAATTGATGGCACATCATTTGGCATCTCCTGAACAGCTTTCTCCACTGCTTCCTCATTGACAAAAAACAACTTGATTGTTGTTTCTGTCTTTTGCAGCACATCAAAAAGTTGTGCAGCATCGGGAATGTCTGTCCCTTTGCTGACCAGACTGTCAGCTCTCCTCTTCAGGGCTCCTCCTACACCATCCGGTGCACCCTTCCCATGGCTCGCCTCCCATTCTGTTCATTCTTCCATCTTTTCTTTGAAAATCCTAATGAGTTTTGAGCAAAGCGTGGTAATCTCTACTTTTTAAGGACTTTTCCTGTTAGTACTTTAGCAATTATTTGCCTTTCTTTTTCCCCCTGTGCTTTTTGGTATTTGTTTCGGATGCCGTTCACCAGAGCCTCATGAAACAAAAGAGTTTTCTGAATGGCTGCTGGTGGAAGCTGTCTCATCTGTCTTTTAACTTTGGTGCGTGGAGACGCAGTTTTCCTTTTCATGCGCTGGACTTGTTTCTTGTATTTTTTTGTTTTCTGGGTTTGTTTCTTCAATAGGCCTTGTAGTTGATGAATTTGTTAATTAAGTTGCTTTAGTGTTTTTTGTCTTCTTCCCCGCCCTCGATCACATTGCCTAGAAGAAACATGTCAACATAACACTTAATTACATTTTGCAGATGTTAAAATGTACAGTAATGTTATATTAATCTCTGCAACCTGATGGTAGATTGTAATTAATTTCATACTATAATACAGTCACTTTTATATTTTATTAGCTACTACAATCTAAACTTGGGTGTTGCACACAACCTTGTTATTACATTTTAATAAACAGATACATATGCACTATTGCCTCCTTTGCACATTCTCTTTGATACTTTATAAATGTCAGAAATTGGACCTGGAAGTTCTTGGCTGTGGAGCTACAGCTTGCTCTGGTGATAGGTGCGGGGTGTCGAGGTGCCGCTGAACCTCTTTTCTGTCTTTGATCCTATGGTATGTCTCCCTCCACTTTTTGCGTCGTCCGCGCTTTTCTCTCTCACTTAGTTGGTCTACCCTTTTCTTCCTGCCTGATTCTAGGTCCTCGCTGTATTTGCTATGCTCCCTTTCAAGATATCTTTCCCTCCTCTCTGGGTCCGCATCACGTCGAGCACGATAGCGCCGCTGCTTTTCTGCAGCAGTAAGTGGTGGCTTTGCTCCCTGTAAGGATTTATACAAATTATAAAACTGATCTTAGATCTCAACAACTGCAGTAATTTTAAAGTGTAAAGGTAAAAAGAAACAGATGAGTAGTGTAATATTAATCAATATTTTATCTAATTAATAATTTTATCAATGGACCCGACTCAGTCCTGTTACTCCTCATATGAGTAACAGGACTGAAAGTAACAGGACTGAGTTTTTAGCATAGACTTAGCAAATTCATGAAACATAGCCACATGGCATCCTTGCTAGTAGCATGAGGACACAAAGCACAATCTAATGATTCACCAAAAATGTGTTTTGTTAAAATAAAGAAATTATAAATAAGAGATAATTTAAGTAACAGGACAGCAGGTCGAGATTGACCTCGTCATTTACTGTCAACATATTATCAAATAAAAAGAAAAATGAATGAGAGGACTTACTTTTGGTCTTTCCATGACCTTTAGAAGATCCAAATGATTCAACTTCATGTTGTACGTGTCACTTATGGAATGTTCAAAATTAATCAGATGGGGAAATGTGTTAGGGTAACAGGACTGAGTGTAAACCAAGGGACTAAACTAAAATGTGTATTTTTACAAAAAAATTATAGATTTTTTTTGAAAAATACATTTGTGAAGCATAGAAGGGATTCAGAGCCAGATAAAAATGAAAAAAAAAAAAAAAATTCTTTTGGCTTTTGTTAATCATATTTCACCCTAAAGTGTAACGCAAAAGATTGAGGACATGGAAAAAAACTGTTTTTCAGTGTTGAAATTGAGTTTTTATTAATCTTTCCCATCCTATATTTTAAATTTGCAGTCAGAACATTATGCACGACCTTTTGCTTAATAACAAAATGTTTTTAACGGTTCATTTTCGTGCACATTTATACATATAATTGCCTGGGGACGGAAATGGCACCCATTCGGTGGAATGGCCCATATAAAGCATCCAAAATGAACCTCGAGGCTTGAAAAGAGTCACCCTGTACTTCCATAAAGATGTTTAAACTCAAGATTTTGACTAGAGTCCACTTTGTGAGATTTCCTATGTGGTTCTAGTGTGTTTAAACTCAGCTCTATCTAAAAGGGAAGCTAATAACGGAACTCAATCACCATATCAATCAGGCAGACAGAACATTTTAAAGTAAACTTTGTCTTTGCGATTACTTCTGTTAAAGATGTATTTTTTAAATCATTAACACCGCCTTTTGCAAATAAATTATTGAATTAATGAATTAGTCATTCAAATCCAATTAAAAATCCCAATAGTAACACAACTCTTTCATAATGAGTTCATGAATTTCTAATCAGCACTGCAGTGTACCTAAAATGATCTAGTTTATATTACTTTTCATAAGCTGAATCCAGTTATTACTTAATTCTCAGATGACCAGATATAGCTATATGTGGTGTCCTTGAATGAGTAAGAGTTTGACAAAGAGCCCTAATGGGGAAGTCAAACTTAAAAAAAGGCACAGCTGAGAAATTAGTTCCCCAATTTCAGACAATATCCTAAAATAAGAAACATCTGTTTTAAACAGTCAGCATTAAAAGCTGATTGAAAGATATTACTAAAAATCCCATTTATTATCCACTGACAACGATCCCGTCAGACAGGTAATGAAGAGGCCTAAATGTTTCTCAAATAGTGAATCTAGCCAGAAAAGGCTACATCTTTAGTACCCTATTCAGGAAGAAAAACACATTTTTAAGTTTTGCCTAGCCATCCTCATTGGCTGTCTGTTAAACTCTTAATTCTGTTCACCCAACTCTTTTGTCTGCTTAATGAGAACCAATTCTTCATCTGCACCTGCTGTACTTACAGAAGTACTGGCTCGCGTCTTTCTGTTTATGTGAAAGGGGAAATGCATTCCAATGAGACAGACGCATGCAGAACTACGTGCCACAGAAGTGACTTGGCAAGAATGAATGGGAGAAAAGTATTACCGTCACAAATGACAGACAGGACACCTGACTATGTCTGACTGATCGAGGTGAACAACCCGGTCCTGTTGAGAAGCTGGAAGCTGCAACCTACAGCACCATGGCTACACCGGGTGCATCCATTCTGCTGGTGAGTTAGGAGTTTTAGTTCTTGCAGCCCAGTTTCTTTTCCTCGCTTTTTCCGATAGCGTCTTCCTTGGTTTCTTGGTGAATCTGCCATGGTTCAAGTCTCAAAACCATGGGTTTGTTTATATCATTAGGTATTGCATAGCATACTGTCGTAAAGCAAAACTCCGTCAGTAAATCCGGGGAAGCGGTCCACAGGTGAAAAGTTCTATAATGCGGTAATTAGCAAGAGGATCCTCCCATGCAGTGACAGCTCCTAAAAGTAACATAAAAAATGTTGTTGTGTCACCTAAACGTTTAAAAAACACTTGTTTTTTATGGATTTGAAAGTTACGGAGTAGGTCTTTAACAGACTTGAAGAGATGCATTCCCAGCATTTACACTGTTTTCATGACTAGTCCCAAAGTGGTGACCGCAACCTTCTGATTCTGGGAAATTTTTGACCAAGAGAAGGCATCAAGACACCTTTGATGTATCCTTGGTCAGTTAGCTAAATGGCTAACAAACGGAGAACAGATTCCTCCGTAGCACATGAACATTGGAACACGCCTTGGCGGTCCCTGATAACATATCTCCGAGGCAACCGGGGCAGGACCAAGGCATCAAGGCGAGGTTCCTGAACATTGAGAAACAACCTATGTTTTTATAAAATAACTTAAAGTCATGGACAGATTTGCAATAGACTCTGAGGAAATGTTAGAAATTCACAAAGAAATACATAATTTACTTTAGGGCGTGATCGTGCAGAGATCCTGTCACCCGCAATCTGTGCTCTCCATGCGCAAACCCCCCACCCCATTTATTTTATGTCACATCAAGTGCTTCAGCTTAATGGGATGTTGTTACACTTATAAATAGAATGTTTACAAACTGTACTGTGACAACTAAATGCTGCTGCTTATCAGTGTAGCAAGTTGTCGCGTTTTCCTTGCGTACTGAGGGCAGCAAACACGGTGTCTCCGATTACTTACGGCCACACAAGTATCAAATAAGATGATTGGAGCACCCTCAGTAGAAAATCTGGCCAAGCTGTGTGATAAGGGACGTGTGACTTTAGTCAGTTTGATATCAAACCATTTTTTCCCCCTTTTATTTCCAACAGGAATGTCTCCACTGTCCTGATCCCATTCACTGCCTATGTCACGTTCTCCCAGGTGGAGTTATTTTTGTTATTTTTCCCCCTGAGCTGATTGAGCCAAACAGCAATGTTCAGGACTAATTTAACTTATTCAATGTGTTCAAATAAGTTAAGGATTTCCACAGAAGTTAAAAATAGTAAATTAAACGATTCTTTGTCACATTTATTTCTGTCTGCGGCAGAAATATAACAGTTGGGGGTAGATGAAGCAGAGAACCCGCTGATGATAGAGGGCAAAAGTGTTAAAATTAATTTGCCTACTAACTATGACATTTTTAAAAGTCTGTTCATGAATACTTTTTGTGCCCCACTTATGCTTCACCTCGATCTTGGGGTCACTGATATTCCTATCTTCGCTTTCTTGGGCATTATTTTCGGGAACAACACAAGGATTTTATGTATGTGTCAGAGGATTTAGTGTTACCAAATATGGTTAATTGAGGGTGTTTCTGTATGCAAATGACTGAACCGGCACAAGCGACTGAGTACACAAATGTTGGATTTATAAACAGATGTTTGTGGATAAACATGCGTATGAGTGGCCACCGCACATTTCATAAATCAGACTTGACTGTTTGTACGAACATTCTAAATTTCATTCGTAGGATAGAAAATAGGATAGTTTCTACAAATGCTCGATAAATGAAGGCCAAGGCGTGCTAGAACAGGGATGCTTCTAAAAGTTGCAGAACAGCAGCTCTCAGGGCCTGTGGACTTGGGCACTCAATGGGTCTCAATTTATGTAAGGTACTCTACTGTTAAACGTTGCCAAATTAATAAAAACTGTTAATAACCACAGCATTTTTCAATTTTAGCTATATTCACGCATCAATAATCATATTAATAATTTTCCACTTGCTTGATCTGCAATTATACTACTATCTGTGCCGTCTCTTCAAAAACACGTACTTCCTTCTACTGTGGGTTAAAAGTTTGAGAATCTAATACAGCAAACAAACCCAAACTGTACTTATTTACTTCCTGTCAGCTAAAGACAGTTGTCAAATTGGCCTAATAAAACTATGTTACATTTTTTGATGATGATTGGGACTTTTAAATGAACCTAACAGTCTTCCTATTAATGTTTTCACCCAAAATAAACAGGTTTGATGCCTGTGCGTACATGTCTAGAGAACTAAAATTAGTAGCATGAATTTCAAATTAGTCAGATAACAACTTCAGATAATTAGTAGTTATAAACTAAATAATTTAAATATAGTTAAAACTATTAAACAATTATTCAGTAAGATTGGCTTTTTGGTCCATGCCACACACGTCTCTATTGTTTTAATGATTAAAATATAAATTTCCGCAGTAACCAACGTTACCTTTTGGTCAAAAAACTATAGAAGTAAATTATTAACATTAATTCCGTTCAAGGAAAATTTTGATCATTTATTAAAGAACATTTGCTCAAAGTGGAAAAATCCAAAAGAAAATGGTAAATATAGCAGTTTTTTTTCATCATTTTCACGTTTCATAATTTTTAAAATAAATCTAAAACCAAAGTTATTGGAATTACAAAAATATAACCAACAAACGGGATCTTAATATCATTTGAAAGTTTTTTTTAAATCTCTTTCAAATTAAAGCATTTGTTTTAGTTTATGAAAATTCATGATTCACCAATAATAATTTATATTTGGGTCATTAAAATTATATAGAGATGGCAATTAGGGCTGCAACGATTAGTCGATTCGTCACAACAATGTCGACAACCAGAATTGCCGACAATAATTGTATTTGTCGACATCATAGTTTTTTATAAAAAACCTTTGTTTTTCTCTTAAAACTGCGGCTGTTCCACTCACTGCTCTCTATATGCTGTGCATCTACAGCTCTGTCTGCCTCTCTGCCCCTGACGCACATGCGCAGCAGCACCAGGAATCTGAATCACTCGTTGCTTTACTCCTGATAAGCCCAAACTGTCACGGCGAGCTGACAACGGAGCTCAAATGTTTAGGAGCGTTTTTTTTTTTTTTTAAATACACAGAAGCATGTCTAATCCAAAATCGACAAGGTAGAACCTGCTTACCGTGGCAGGAAGACAGTGATGCTCCAGCATCTTAACAGGAAGCCCGGCGCGGCTGACTACGAAGAGGGACAGTTGCCTTGCTAAGCTAGTTGGCAGCATCCCGATATCCCGTTGGTCTCATGGACTTTGAAAAGGCTGAACAAAGTGAGAGTTTATTAAATGGAAAAAGCTACTAATTACTTATATTGATATGTGTAACATTAACAGTAGTGATTGTGATCTTATTTCTGTTAGCACATCATGTGTCTGCTGTAACATTAATGTTTTTTATAATTGTTAATAAATGTTAAATAAGTGATAATTTTAACTGTCAGTATTTTAGTTAGCACATAATACTAAGAGAAAACACTTCCTGGAAGGTAAAGATCTATATATTTGGGCAAAGCATTTATGGGCGATCCGATTAGTCACATCAGCAAATTAATAGACGATTAGTCGATTATCAAAATAATCGTTTGTGGCAGCCCTAATGGCAATACATTCTTGTCAAATTATGCATTAGCACCTCTTCACATTTTTCTTCCTGTTCTGTTCCAGCACAGAATCATTCTAAACATTTCTATATAAAGCTTAACAGCCTTTCAGAGGACAACCCAAGCAAAGGAAACCTACAAAGAATTTCTGGGAGACATCGGAGACCAGATTGTATGAAGACACAAGTTTGAGGAAGGATTAAAAAAAAAAAATTCAGCAGCACTGAATGCTTCCAAAAGCATCACAGTCTACATCACTCAGAGAGACGAAATCTGGAGCCAGCTAGAGTTTCCCTAGGTCTGACCATCAGATCAAACTAGAATAAAAAAGAATAATCCTTTATTATCCTATAAGGGGAAATTTGGTTGCAACAGCAAAAAAGCAGCAGGAAATACAAACATTAATTAAGGTTTAGAAGAGGAAAAGTATAATAAAAAACAGAATTTAGGAGTCAATGATAATAATATGTACAGTATGGACAGAGTTACAAAAATTGGAGTATTGTGCAGTTATTAAAAATAAAGATAAAGTGGCATACCCAGGCTGGAATGTGCAACAGATCACATTATTATAAAAAATATTTAAATAGTTAAAAAGTATTTTTACAACCAAAACTAAGTAACTGGGAAAGAAGGACATTGGTTAGAGAGTTGAACAAGACTCCAATGGTGACCAAAATGGAGCTCCACTGTTTCCTGTGTGGGAATAAGAGAACCATCCACCAAGGCCAATAATCAGGTCTATATAGAAGAGAGGCGAGAAAGAGGCCACTCCTTATTTGAATATTGCCAAAAACAACTAAGATTGTCATGAGAAATAAACCTCTTGCCCAATGGAACAGAAATGGAATGTTAATTCCAAGTATTGTTTCTAGAGAAATAAAAGAACCGGCCATCCTCTGGCTATCATCACATCTGCTGTGAAGCATAGTGGTGGCAGCATTATGGTATGTGGATGCACTGGGAAATAAGTCCACAACCAAAATAGGATGGTAGCATGAAAAGAGAGACTTTTCAAGAAAAACTGCTCCAGATTGCTCTGCGACTCAAGACATAGGAAACAATATTTCCAACAGCACAGTGAAGATACCAAAGGAGCAGACATTGAATGCTAGTGAGTGGCTCAGCCAAAGCCTACACCTAAATCCAATTTAACATCTCTGGGAAGACCTAAAAATGGCCGCCCAACCTGAATGAGCTTGAGAGGACCTGAAGAAAAAACACACCAACAGGTGGAAACACTGGATCAACAAGCATTCAACAAAAATCTGCACATCTTTCCAAAGACTCTTTTGGTCTTTGATAAAAAATAAAAACATACGTGCTTAGTGTTAGAAAAGTGTTTCTTTTGTTTTCTTTTTCTTTACTAAAATGAATGCAACGCTAATGTAGGTTGCTTGACAGCCTTTCCGTAAATACACCTTTTGCTATATGAACGCGGTGTGTTTACCGTTTCCCACTGTACTAACACTGCCCCACCTGCAACATTACCTGCAGTACTAGTCGCTGACCGACCCTACTGTCTAGTTTCACAAGCG
Organism: Apricaphanius iberus; assembly: GCA_028564705.1. Taxonomy (NCBI): domain Eukaryota; kingdom Metazoa; phylum Chordata; class Actinopteri; order Cyprinodontiformes; family Aphaniidae; genus Apricaphanius; species Apricaphanius iberus. The sequence continues at coordinate 454,038 of JAPXFQ010001320.1, read as the reverse complement.
GAGGGTACTAGGGCCAGCTGGAGTTAGCTAGAAGCTAATGCTACAAAACAATGAGGAGGGGGGTAATGACAAGAAAGGCTGCTCATCTCTTGCAGAGTTGCTAATGCTAGTAGCAGTCGACTTTGCGAACTCTTGGGAGAGGAAGACATACTTTGAAATAAATATATTTGAGAAGATTTTCTGCCTTACCCCCAGAACCCACACGGGCAGCGCGGGGGTAACACGTTGACGTTGCTCGGACCCTTGCTACCCTCGCTCCCGGTGTCCCCCATATCGGACTGCCGTGGCAAGCTGTCGCGTAGCAGGTGAATCCGTGGATGGAGTGAAGGCCTCCTATTTGCGTTCAGCTAGCCCCTGCTTTAAACGTCCCGACTCGGGTTGGATTTACTTCCAAGAGTTTCAGTCAAAAATGAATAACTCTGCCGACACGAGCGGCCTGGGAACGTGTAAATTTAATCCAGTTTTAGTTGATGTCAGGGCCCAGTCAAAGCCAACGACGGACAGAGACACAGCGGACGCTGGGCCGATCAGCTGGAGCTAGGAGCAAACCACTGGAAGAGAGAGGGGAGGAGCGGGGTGTCGCTATAAGAACAAAACTTCAGCAGCTCATTTGGCTCTGTCCTGGAAGAGTTTCAATAAAAAGTTGGATGTACTATAAATTATATAATTCATTATCAACAGCTTGATAATAAATTTAGGGCTTTTTTGGTTTCTCAGAGACAGAAAAGCAAAGTCATGGTATGATCCTGCTTGGCACTCATGAAAGAGAATGCCACCAATGTAACAAAAATATACAGCTGCATTTACTTCGCTTCAGTTTACAAGCTATCCTTGATACTTTCAACAAAAAAAGTAACACATTTGAGTACAATTATTAATGATATTAGTCTAATAATAGATAGGAAGATCTATTATGTACATTATCCTACCATATGCAAATTTCTTGACATATTATATTATCTATTATTAATAAATATATAAAGTGTTCTATATAATAAACACCTATTAATTTATATACAGTGGGGCAAAAAAGTAATCAGTCAGCCACCAATTGTGCAAGTTCTCCCACTGAAGCCCAATTTATGTATCTCCCACCGCAAATTTGTACACAGATGCAGTTATTGACAGAGACGTTTTTTCATTTATGGTTCTCTGTTTTTTTCCCCTCCACTCTCCATTGTTTTTTCAGCGCTGTTTGACCAGGACAGCATGGATTGTTAACTTTTCATGGCGTCACAGCCTAATATCACAGTGTAATTTCAGTTTTTTTCTAGGCTTGTGAACGCATTTCTTCCTCAAAGAGCAATGGACGACAGAAAGTAAGTTTTGATTGAGCTGTAAAGCTTTTTACTAGACATGCAGCTCACTGAATACTCACACATGGAAACAAATACAGCAGTCTTTTTTGTTGTTTTCCTACATCTCCTTGTGTTCAAAATTGCCAAAACACCAGATTAGATAAACTATCCTTTCGTAATAAAGTATGTAGTGGCCAAACGCTGCATTAACCATTAATCACAGCAACTATCGAACAGTATTCTGGTGAAACGATCTCTGACTGTTATTGAACTGATCAATCAGATGCTTTCACTCTCCGTTGAGGGAGACAGATAGTTAAAAAATGGGGCTCTACTTCTTTGCGTCCTTGCCTAGGTGACGGACAGCCCTTGCGTCGGCGGATAATGCCGTTGCGTCAATCTGTCTCTGTCAAAACGGAGAAGCATAAACTAGGCTTTAGAAAGATGAGAGAGGCTTGTAATTTTCATCATAGGTTTATACCTCAACCATGAGGAATAAAGTGATGAGGAAAAAATCCAGAAAATCATATTGTCTGATTTTTAAATAATTTGTTTGCAAATTATCGTAGAAAATAAGTATTCGGTCAATAACAAAAGTTATTAGTACTTTATTATATACCCTTTGTTGGCAGTGACAGAGGTCAAATGTTTTCTGTAAGTCTTGACAAGGTTTTCACACATTGTTGGTGGTATGGCACATAATACCACCCTGTTTATCCTAAAAGTAAGCCCGGACGGTGTGCAGTTGTCCTCACTAAACAGCTTGGAAGACCCGAGTCACCCGACCTGGATAATGAGAGACAGTTGTGCAGCACCACAACAAAGTTCAAGTGTGTGAGCCTAAAGGATAAGTGAGTATATTATTATCAACATTTCGGCTTTGGGTATGTTGGATATGTTCAAGTTCATGAGTTGTCAGTGGGAATTCCCCCTACTTGTTTTCTTCCGCTTCGGCTTGGTCATGTTAATAGCCACCTAGCCCTGTGGTGCAAAGAGTATACATGTGCTGAATTTTTGTTGCTTTATGCATGTTTGTTCACTGCATATTTTCAGTACATTTCATAGTGTGTTACCACTGCATTTTAAGTGAGAATTATTAGGTTAAAGTGATGTTTTCTGACTTAAATTAGTGCTGACTCAGTAGCCAAAGTAGCAGCGTAGACCGTCACAATTAGAGCATCATGTTCATTCCTACTGTTAACATAACTTGATGAACCGAGACTTTTATTTGCTGAGTTTGCCTATATGAAAATGGTAAACTGTGACTTTTGATTTCTAAGTCTATATTACATCTGATTTATGTGATGTTTAAGATTGACTACCGATATCCAAATATTACATTTATTCATACATTTTGGTTAGCTCCATCTTAGTTGTATTTGTAATTTTTTTATAGGAGACCACTAATACATTTATCTCCCTCCTCACATGTATACCATCCATGCCTTTTCTCTGACCCATATATTCTCATACTCTGAAAGGCCTTAAGTTGTGCTCTGGTAGATACTCCAAGTGTGAGCAGAGTCATCCCATCCTGAATCAGTTACTCAACAGACAGCTCAGTGTTTCCTTCACTACGGTGGCAATCTGTGTTGCAGAGAAACCGATGAAGCTTCTGACTGAAAACACTTTGTTGTTTTTGGATAGTCCAATGAAGAGAATGCTCAGGGTTGTCCAATATTATTAATATTATTACTGTCAGCATTACAGTCAGAAAATGTTAACCAGTTAGTTTGCCTTAGTAACTGGCTTAAAGATGAATAGCATAAAAGGGCTACGTGTAAATGTGATTGACGAGTTCAAAGCAAATGTTCCATGGATCTCTTGTTTATTTCCTATAAAAAAGGAGCTATGGCATCGAGTTTTCTCCTTTATTTACACTAAAAATTGAAAGTTTTCAGCCATATTTTATAATGGTAATTGATCAAGATTAATTAATTCGATTTAAAAAAATAATAGTTTGACAGCCCTTGCATATATTAATTTTTTTGTGTATTTTTACAGGATAATTTATTTTTACATTGCATTTCTGGGTGGACATTGCATCAATGGCCCACTGAGGTAAGCTTTTTTTACCTTCTAGAAGACTCAGAAGTCTAGACATGTCTAACTTCCACAAGTGATTGCAGAAACTGAGAGGATGGAAAACTCTTCGTTAGAATTGTTTGTTTTTTGCATTCAGTAAAATTAGTCTAAAACAAACATTACACGGCATGCTGACACAGTTGTTGGTACTGATAAGTTACAGCAAGATGGACCAGGGTTCAAATAGAGTCTCTCATTATGGCGTTACAATGTTCTCCATGTGGTTGTGTGAGTTTTATCAGGATTCTTTGGTTTCTTCCCCCTCTAGTTAGGAATTAGTGGTTATAGACAATGCATCAATCGATATATTACTTTTTTAGACTAGGTTTATTTTCCCACATACATTCAGTGGCCATCATATTAAATCCTTTCGGTGTTAACACTTTTGTAAAAAAAAAAGTAAAACTACTGAAACATTATAATTTGCTAAAATCAGAATGAACATAGTTAATGATCCAACTACTGCTTTAGTTGGTCTTTGAGATTGACAGGTTTGTATCTTGGGAACATTATTTGTATGACACTTTAACAAGGTGCCATCGCTTGCTCTGTAGAACATATTTTAGGATTGATTATTCTAAACCCACAGTTTTATTAAATGATTGCTGTTGTGGGGACAATGGTATGTAACTATAGAAAAGCATGCAAGATATCAATTTTATTTTGCCTTGTTTAATCAATTTTAGTTGTTTTTAAACCCTTCAAGAAGGCAAGGTCTTTGCCTGCAAAATACCAAAAGTATTACAACTTTTTTAATTAAGTAAATCAAGTGGTAGCCTTTTTAGTCCAGATTATCTGTAGATACTATAAAAGATTCATTTTATACTATACTATAAAATGCTACTTATATACTAGGTATTATAAAAGGTTCACACTAGTCTGAGACTAGTGTCTAGATATTGCAGCTGCTATACATGGCTGAGATCAGTTAAAATACTTCTGACTTTTTTTATCCAAAATGTTTCTTGCTTTGCCTTACTCTATGGTACAATTAATGTATCCACATGTAGAAGCAGAAGTTTGAACATACAGCTTTTCATAACTGGGTTTCCAACACATAATTGATGTGAAAAAGCAGCTCCCTCTGTGTGCCTTCAAATACTTTCTACGGTTGCCCTGGTTTCTTCCCACAGTCCAGAAACATGAAGAATGTTAGTTTAATTGGAGACTCTGGATTACACTGACAAATGAGTGTGTGTGTGTGTGGTGGGGGGGGGGGGGGGTGCGTGTGTGTGGGTGTCAGTGTGGGTGTGAGTGTGTGTGTGTGTGTGTGTAGTTGTTGTTGTTTGTCCCTGTTCTGACCCTGTCTTGGACTGGCCAGCTGTCTCGCCCACTGACTACTGCAGTAGGCTACTGTTTCCACCCATCCACTTTTTTTGTCCTAAACAGTGAATGAGTGTCTGCAGCGCTAAGAAATAATTTTACACTTAAAAACAACATAAACAAAACCATCCGATGTAGTGAATGTTGAAACCATTAAAAAGAAATGTTCAGACTCATAACCCCCAAACTTCACAACAGCTACATTTACCATGGCAGTGATGTTATCCTAAAATCACAGATCATCAGTTTCAGTAGCACTAAGTGAGATCCTTTTGAAACAGCCCCTTTAGTTTTCTGTCTAAATGAAATGGTACTGTCATCTGTCCGTGTAAACTCTGCAGTGGGATCACTGGCTTGCCAACATACACACTGTTATACTTTTTTATAATACATTAGACTATAATTTAGCTCTGTTAATATTTCTGTGTCAGAGTAAATCCACACGGTACTCCAAAGCTCTACAAGAATCTTGGAAACAGGTATTGGTTTAAGTTCAAGGAAATTTAATCCTAAAATGTTTTTTCACACTTTTCTGAGACCTTTTGTTTCTTATTTGGTACTTTCTGAACAAAAACGTGCACAGTCTTACTCTTGATAAATGTGTGTATTGATATTGATTACTTTTCATGTGCTGATGTTAAAGATGCGGAATTCATTACTAAATTCATTTTTACAACAGAATATTCAAACAAGGTCAGTGCTCTTAAATCCATTCTTACAAAAGTAGTTCTTGTTTGAATTAAACCCTGCACAAATGGCTCCTTCTCTTATATACACTTTATTTAAATGAATCGTAACAAAACGGAACTAATTCTTTTTGGACCTAAAATCAGGAAAACGCTTCAGCTATTAATACTTGAAGCTACTGATCAGGCCTGAAATCTGGGGACTGGAATGGATTCAGACCTGAACCTCCAGAGACAGAGAAAGACTAAAGACAAAACTGGCCTTCTATCTCTTGAAGAGATATTGAGAAACTCATCCATATGTTCATCTTTAGTCAAACTGGTCACTACACCAGTATCTTCACACATATGTCTAAAACGTCAAACAACAGGCTGCAGCTGATCTAAAACACTGCTGCTAACATACTCACTAAAACTAGGAAAGTAGAGCACACCTCATCAATTCCAAGGTCCACATACTGCTTCCCTTTCATTCGGATAGTAGACCTTATAATACAGTTGTTAATTTATAAATCACTGACTAGCTTAGCACAAAAATACATTAAAGATCTGTTGTCTTTTTATCAACCCTCCAGATCACTCAAGTCTTCTGATTCAAGTACTCTCTACATACCAAGAATCAGATCCAAATTGGGTGTAGTCTGGTTGTTTTTATCTTTTTGCAATCATAAAAAGTTATTTAAATTACAGATGTATCTAAACTGTTCATTTGCTTGTACAAATAAAAATAAAATAGCAATTCAGCTGATCACAGGTAGTAACTTAATGTGTTACTTGCAGCTGAACTTGAAAATCAGAATGAGGAGGAAAGAGGATTTAATGACACTGACCATTAAATGTTTTTTTGTTGCTGGAGTATTTTTGAATTTTATATTCCCCTTGGATTTTTATGGAAAAACATCTCTGAGGTTTATATGTAATGATCTAAAAACAAGAAAATATTTAGCGAGTAGCAGTTGTCTTGAATAAATTCATTGTTGGTATAACATGAGAATAGGCAGGGTGGTTAGAGGTGGTAAAAATGCAATGGTACTCAACTAATCAGTAAAGGTACATAGAATACAATCTTTGAACCCACAACATGTTGAACCTTGAAGCATGTGCTACGGCAGCAAAAGGCCACAGTAGGTGACACTTCTGCCAGCTAAGATTGGTTGGACAGATAGTTTTTTTTTTCAGTTTAGATAGTCTTAAACTGGTCTTAATCCAGTTTGATTGTAGTAAAAGAGAAGAAAACACTTGGCCTGCTCTTTTTGAGATTTCAGAAAAGGTTTAATCAATGTTAATCAGTGTTTTAAAGAATACCTCTATAATGTGCAATAATCCAATTTAGGTTTGACCAATCTAAGTTATTTAGAGCTTGAACTAGAGATGCTACAGTACTGGACAGAAAGTTAAAGCAACTTGTGTAGAGAGCAACTGTTTCATGCTACTGATTAGATACATTAAATCAAAGCGGGAAGAAAATCAGTGTCCAGTTTGTTTGCATGCCAATGGTTTTTGGTAACGTCTGTTTTGCTTGGAGCTATAAAAAATATGGTGGTCAAAACTACAGACGGTGCTGATGATGCCAAGAGAAAGAGCATCTGTGAATTTTGTTTATCACCTCAAAATGACTTTCTGAAGAAAGCAGCACTTAACTTTGCAGCCGGGAGATTTGGATTCCCCTCAGCAAGACCTGCCAGGAAGTAGCTTCTGTCTGCTGGGACAGAGAAGTATGCCCTGGGTGGAATGAAGATAGATAGCTGATAGTTCATTAGCTAGTTTGGCACAGGGAGGGGTATACCGCAGAGGATTTCAGAACCGCTTTTTCAGTGTTATTACGAGCCTTTATTGTAGCACAGGTCGACTCTCTTGCTCCGTCAAAACAAACTTTATTTTTCTTGGTGACATTCATACATCTAGTTTGCTACCTTCTTATAATTATGATGTGGTGAGTTTTTTCCACCATAAAAAGATTTTTGTGACAGTTCGAAGAGCAAACATTACCACAGCAGATCCCGCTTTTGGCTCCCGCAGAAGAAAAGAGGTTGTTGCTTCTCTCTTCAGCTTGAGTCCAGCCTCAGGCTACTCTGTCCTCCAGAGATTTAAAGAACTCTACTTCAAAGACAGATCCCCTCTCCTCATGTATCGGATACCCTCTTCCTCTTTCCCTGCAATAAACACAAGAACTTAAGGAATTAATTAGATACTGGATCAAACATGGGTTAGAAAACCCAGTAAGCAGAATATACTTAGGAGGGGAGCAAACCATGCCCGTGAAAGTGAGGGACATGAAAACGTAATAGAGCTGTTCTTGACGCAACAATTTCAGGTAAAAATATTTTTGCAAATGTTATGTAGTCCTGCTAATTGTTTTCCACTTTATTTAATTTATCACATCAGGGTATCCCAATCAATACCTTACATCTCACAGCCTTTACATAACCAGTGTGTCTTCATCTATATGTACAGTGGAAATCAGAGCCTGTACAGATCATACTGATTATCCCACCACTCCTGTATTAGCCTGTGTGTCGATGGAGGGAGCTGATTCATAGCTTCTACAGCGAGAAAACGGCTCTTGGCAACATGCGAAGGATGGATTGTATCGGAAATCCATGCACACGCTGGTCTATAAACTCAAGTCTTTGTTATCTTTTAGTGCCATCCCCAGATAGGCAGGGTGCCTCGTATTTGCTGGAGGACAAGCAGCATCTCTAAGTGTGTTCAGAAAACCGGATCTTATCATTCAATCAACTGTAAAAACAGCAATATTGATTTGAGTAAGCAGGCTGTCCTAAGTTGGGATATTAGAAACTTCACAACATATTGAGCGATTGTGTGTATTGATGCCTGGATTTTAGGGATATTCAACAAAAAAATGTACACTGCAACCTACTGGGGGGGAGTTGGAGGATGGGGGTGCTGAACTGCTATTAAACTAAATCCCTAATGCACATAACCTCAGTCTATATATTATTTCTATTTTATTTGTTCTATTTTATTTCTATTTATTTCAAAATGCTGTTTTCATAAATAAATAAGCTCAAAGACAGTTGAAGGAAGCCATTCTTGACAAGGAGGCGAGAGATCATAACTTGGCTGTGAAGCATCACTGGCTTGAGGCAATGTTTAGAAGTACACACAGGGCAGAATGAATATCAGAAAACACACAGTGGGTCAGGCAGCATTTATTTAACCTCCTGTTTCTCTAATGTTTTATTCCCACGGTTTTATGTTTTTCACACTTTTTTTTCCCTTCAGCACATCTGGTGGAAAAACTGTAAAAGACAGATTGTTTGTGTATATATTGTAATTCTGAACAGACAACAATTATACATGGGGTTCCTCAAGGCTCAATTCATGGGCCACTTTTACCTAACCCCTACATTCTCGTCCAAAATGTAGCTCGTTCAAGATGTTGCTTCCATGGTCCTGGCTAACACCAGAAAATAGATCATAGCATGGTTTTGCACAAATCCTTGTTTCATGACACTCATACACCCTGTAAAATGATAGATTTCAAAATGTTATTTGTTTATAACACATTAAATGATCTTCAACCCGAATACATTCCACAGCTGCCTGTTAAGCATGAACCGTCCAGACTCCTCTGGTTATCAGGGACCAGCTCTCTCATTTTTAACAGGACCAGAAGCAAATGAAGACCATGTAGTTTCAATGCTCTCCAGCTCTGGAACAAACTTTCTGGAAAAAAAATGGCTGAGAATATGATGGTTCACTGCATCTCTTCCATCCATCCATCCATCCATCCATCCATCCATCCATCCATCCATCCATCCATGCCTGTACCCCCTGGACAGGTCGCAGGTCTTCCTTATGAGTCAAATATTATATCAGAATTTTTTTTGTTGCTTGAATGGCTTTCCTATTTTCACAATGCTGTTTATTTTTGGTTGATGGTTCTTTTTTTTATTATCGTTTTGATTTATTGTTTGTTCTTTATCGAAATTTTATTTACTTTTGTTCTGCCTTTAAGCACTTTAAACTACATTGTGCATGAATGATGCTTTACAAAAAAGACCTACTAAAGAAAGTAGCTGAAAATAAGATTACTTAATTTTTATCATGTCTCAGTTTCTCATTTCTTTCTCTTTATGTGAAGCTTAAATTTTACTGTTAATGTTTTAATTTATTTCTGGTTCTTAATGTAAATCTCTTTACTACCGTTCCTTTGTTTTATGCAAAAGCACTTTGAATTACCCGGTGTTACTATATAAATACACTTGCCTTGCATTTGGATTCAGATACTTTTTTTTCCTATCTGTGAATAAAATCTATGTTTTTCTTTTTCCTGCGGCATTCACATATGACCATAATGTGCATCTCACACACACACGCACACTAAAGGTCCAACCTCCTACTGTATGCAGATAGTGTAGTGAACCTACCCGTACATCAGGCAAGAAAGCCAACATAACCATCCTCCCTACAATCTCACTATCCGCTGATCAAAGAGCCTCCAAACAGCCAGAAACTACTCCTGGTTATGAAAGCAGTGCATGCACAGCAACACAATTAGCAGAGTTTCTTTACATCTTGAATTTTAACTCCCGACCCCTGACATTTTCTCTCAAACACCCAGTTGTGGTATGTGTCGTGCAAGCTGAAGTAATGTACTACCAAGTCTGCAAATTCTTCTACTTGTTTTTTTTACACAAACAATGCACCCATGTAAGGTGTTATAATACTGCCTCCTGTGAGTGACCATCTATGACGGTATAGTCATCTTACTTGAACAATTTAAGTGTGCCCCAACAGGACAGAATGAGACAGATGAGTAAAAAAAAGGTAGATCAAAGTGTCAGGGGAAATGAAAAGCAACAGAGGACAAGAGACGGGAGGCAGCAGATGAAATTATGTTCAAATAAAAAGATGTTCAAGTTACCTTTGTCTGTACTAATCTGGGGTATAATGATTATAATAGTGTTGTTTAATTTGAGTTGAGCATTGATACAGCAAAATATTGTCAGCCCTGTGCGTTTAACTAGGACATGTTGGCAAGGATTAATGTACTCTTAGAGGCTTCTATGGGCAGACAAAGGCTGCAGACAAACCAAGGGTAAGAAAACACAGAGATTATAGTGTGTGTTAACAACAGATGGTGTAATCCTGAGAACATTCTTGAGAAGAAGCATTGATGTACCCTGGGTATTTAGCTGTTAGCTGCTTTTCAGCCTATGGTGTGAGATGTGATATCATTATAAACACATCCAATTTCTACAAAAACTGCTTGCTTAGTCTTGTATGAATGTATGTAACTGAATTGTTGTATTTAGGTGATCTATATATTTGGATTGATTTAACAAAATATGTCTGCACTTATGTAAGTAAATATTAAGTTAAATTGATTTAGTCAAATCAATCAATTAGACAAGTTTGTCTTGAAATGATGTTTGCATGCTGTTAAATTAAACTGAACCAACGTGAACCATCATACAACTTCTTTTCATGCTTACTAGGGATGCACTGATACAGATATTGGTTTTGGATACTGTTTTAATGTACTCATACTCCCTAAAGTTAACTACTACTATGAACTGATACTTAAAATGTGGAAACTCTATAATAATGGCACAGAAAATTTTTCTTTTTCACTTGAAATTCTAGTTTTGTGGAAATTTTTATTAATATTTTCTTTTTTATCTAATTCACTATCATTAGTTAACAGGTAGAGAAGAAAATAAAACCTGACTTCAATTTCATTGAATTTTTTTATGTGGTAGAGGTATCAGCATTGGTTCTTGGTATTAGCAAGCAAACAGATCCAAGAAATCTGTATCATATCGGTTTGAAGAAAAAAACTGGTATCATTGCATCCCTATTGCACACTATGTTTTTTTGCTGCAGCAAAATATTTTTTTTTTAAAGCACTGTCTCTTTCTACTCAAATCACACATCTTAATAATTAGTTTGTTGCTTTAGCCTCACAGTTGCAACCTCAACCATTCCCTGTTATTAACAGCTTTTAGAAATTGACTGTTGACCTTTCCAAGCAAACTTTGATAGACTCATACCCAACTTCTTAAATTTAAAACAGGGGACAATGATGTCTTATAAATTCCATTACAACTTCCTAGTTTTTCCTCTTCTATAATGAGCTTGTATTACACGTGTGTACATACTGCTTGGTGTGCATTGCAGGACTGGATCTTTTGTTACTACTATAGTGGCTCTCAAAACTTTAAAACATAAAAATTAGGTTTCTGTAATTACAATTTGAATAAATCTAGTCAAAAATAATTTCAAGAGGTCAACAGGACTGAGGAGGGAGCTGCAGAGATTTACAAGAAGTCCTAGTTGGGCTCTATTGGTGACAGGTCTCCTGTATTCTTCATATATCTTTACTAAAGAGAGGGATTAAACCACTCATTTCTTTTCTACCAAATAAAACATCTAAAATCTCAAAAAAAATTTAGCAGATTATTTATGGACCATACGAAGCCAAGACTGAGCATTTGAGACACAGTTCCAAAAATCATGTTGGCACAAAAACAACACTGAACCTCACTGAAAGAACATCTTACCTATTGTGAAGCATGGTAGTGGCAGCAATATGCTCTGGGGGTGCTTTTCCTTAGATGGTACTAAACCTATATCAAAGAGGTGTAAAACAATTATGAATAGTTCCAAATACCAGTCAGTTTTCAGTTGTCTTCAATAAACCTGAAAATGAGGAGGGATCTCATTTTTCTTTGCAGTGAGTCCCACCACACAACCACATCAACCAAAGAATTACTTTATGAGATGGAAATTCATATCTTGGAATAGCAAAAAAGAAAAAGAAAAGAAAAAAAGTAAGACACAATGGAAAAGAGATGTTTGTGTATTAACTTCTGCAATGCATGGTGGGCAAATATGTCAAAAAAATTAGCATTTAAAGGATGGATAAAGGTGTTTATTGGTTGGTTTTTCCTTTTAATGTATTTGTGTTTTTCGAGTCAAATAGTACAGGGTAAATTTCACATTATATGCGGAAAAAGCTTTCACCGTAATTTATCAGGACTTAATTTTTTACATCACAGAGTGCCACTCAACCAATACATTTCAGTTTGATCTTCTGTTGTACCTCCAAAGCAATGTACCATTTTAAGCAAGAAAGTACAGCAGGATTTTTTTTTTTTTTTTTTGGGGGGGGGAGGGGGGGCTTACAAGTTTTGACACAGAGAAAGGCAATCAAACAAAATTATGAATGTGACATTTCATTTGAAACTTAATAATAAAGAGACCGAGTTCCTTTTTTCCATAACATACTACGTTAAAGTCAATGCAATGACATTTCTGGGAACTGTGCCATGAAGAAGCAATCCACAAATCTAGAAGAGCTGGACCCTGGACTGTGAAAGGATAATCAAACTCATGAAATGGTTGGGTCCCCTCACTGTCTTTACTTATTGAAGTGTGCCCTCCAGTGGAAGAAAACATAAAAGGCTGATAAAATAGTCTCCATAGCTGAATATCAGAGTGATTCTTGGTCTTATATAAAATAAGGCATAATACATTTCTTTTCTAATGTAAAATAATTGGAACCTCTGGAGAAAAACATGAATTTGGCATATATTTTGTACCTTAAGATGTGACATGCCAATTTTAAGGTGTGATGCTTCTCACTGAAGAAATAAACAAAAATGGACAAAAAAACATTTTGCAACATAAGATGTTTTTGATGCATTTTCTTCAGTGAAAGGTGAGGCTAATGGATCTGGGTTAAGAATACTATCGAAATGATAAAAGATTTTTATTTAAAAAGTTGAATACCTGTCATCAATATATGAATTATCTAGTGAAAACATTTTTTTCAAATTCTTGTTGAAGAAAATTAACACAACAGGCAGTAGTAACCACCATGCGCAATTTATTAAAGCAAACCTTAATGAGAAGACATGCTGGACGTTCTGGAAGTCAGTAAGTAAACTATTCAGCAAGAAATTAAAGTCCCAAAGCTTAAAAAAAGCTCAAACTCATCATTCCAGTTTAATGTAGCCTGAGGGATTGAAGTATTATTTCAGAAAATCTGTAAACAATCAGAACAATCATAGTTTTCATTTGTAGCATATGTTCATTTGCGATGCATTATAATGTAGTTTTTGGAAAGGTCGCTGAATGATTGCGAGCCTCTAATCCAAATGCTAATTTAGTAACTGAATGCAAAAGTGCAGTAATGTTATGATAACGACATGCAGATGAGAGCTCATCAAAACTGCTAACCATTAATGAGACGATATTTGGGCGTATTGTAGGCGTCGGTCTGAGTGTGTGGCCATGCTGTCAGTGCTGCATGCATATCTCCATAATGTGTGCATAAAGAGTGCTCATCCGCGGCAGAATATTTACCATATTAATGTTCAATCAGTCTGCCACTGCTGCAACGCAAAATTTGATTAGGACAGACCATAGTGAGCAATTAACACATGGAAATAACTCCTCATGATTATAGCTGTACAAACTTTTAGAACTAGTGGGGTTGTTGTTGTTGTTTTAGAAAAGTTTGAATTTTCCCTTTAAGAACCAGCATAAAAAAACATGTATTTAAGATACACCAAAAAATGCTGAATGTGTTCCCTCATTTTGAAGCAAGTATTGAATGGGAATACCTTTTCACTCCCATTTTTTTTAGTAAACCATCTTAAAGAAATTTTAGTTTTACATACCTACTGCATATGAGTCAACTGTGATTCAGAAAAATCAGCATCAGAGTATATTTTAGTTAAGAGTTTAATCTATAAATGTCTCCTGCTCATTGAAAGAAATCATCTGCTATAGCTACAAGGTATTGGCATAATTTTGTTCCATCCATCCATCCATCCATCCAAACACTGTATCTGAGTTTGACCTATCTGTTTGACCCTCCTCTCCAGAAGCCACGAAAAGACCTTGCCAGGGTGGCTCAGAAGTGTGATCCCCCTGTACCTGCAACACTCTGTGGTCCCCCTTTATAAATAGGGGGACCACCACCCTGGTCTGCCAATCCAAGAGAACTGTCCCCAATGTCCATGCAACGTAGCAGAGCTGTGTTAACCAACACATCCCCACAACATCCAGAGCCTTGAGGAACTCCAGCAGAATCTCAACCACCCCTGGAGGTTTTTAATGACCTCAGGACCAGAGATTGGAGAGCCCGACCCAAAGTCCCCAGGTTCTCCTTCCAGGCTTGAAGGTGTGTCAGTGGGATTTGAAGGTCTTCGAAGTACTCCATCCTCCAACCCAAAACATCCCGTCTTGAAGTCAGCAGCACAACATTCCCACTGTGAAAAGTATTGGTGGCCACTTTCCCCTCGAGACGCCGGATGGTGGACAAAAATTGCCTCAAAGCCACACGGAGGTTGTTCTCCATGGTCTCTTCAAACTCCTCCCACGCCCAAAATTTTTCTTCAACAACCACCCGAGCCACACTCCACTTGGCGTTCCTGTACCTATCAGCTGCCTCCAGGATTCTACACGCCAAAAGGACCCAAAATGACTCCTTCAGCTTCACAGCATCCCCCAACACTGGTGTCTGGCTGAAGTGGTAGTAAATGCTCCTCCTAATAGGAGACTCTGTCAGATGTTACCGGCAAACCCTCACAACACTTCATTAGCTAGCTTTATAAGGAGCTGGCTGTCTGAGCTTCAGTCCCTGAGTGTAACCTCCCTTGGTAGCTCCACCCTTAAGCTTGGTTTATGCTTGATACATGTACATTTCATGCGGAACCAGCCGAGACGCATTCTAGCAGTATTTATAACTTTTGCGGCTTGTCCCTACTGTGAGCCAATATTCTTGAAGACTGTAGGGGACTGTAGGGGGCTATAGAGCATTCAACACTACAACATAGTAGAAGTAGAAATTACTGTTGTTTACAACATGGTGACATCCGTGAGCTTAAACAAAGAGGAAGAACTTTTACTACTGTTAGGAAAAAAGACGAAAAAGGAGATGGTCCACTAGTCAAACACCATTTTGATCACAGTGATCTCTATAGGGTGAATCATAAAAATGTCTTTATTTACGAACGTCCGCCGGTAGGAGCTCTTGCCAGTCCGCCATGTTTTTCCGCATGGAACCATCTACATGGTTAGAAAATTTCCTAGGTGCGTGGTGCGGAAAATGTGGGCTTCTCAAATGACGCGCGGAGGGGTGTGGTTGCTGAAATGACGTAATTTGGCCACGTGAAACCTTGCGGACCTTGCAGATGCGTCAAGCATAAACCAAGCTTTAGAGTTCCCCTGTGCTGAGACTTTCTATGGCTTTTGTAGCAAGGCACACAACGAGGGCCTGGGTGGGATATAATCCCCATTCTCTGGGGTGAGAGTCATGCACTCCAACCAGTCAGCTAAGGATAAATCAATGCGGCCAAGTGGCCAGGGCTCCAACCCCTCTCTGGTCCAACTAAGTTTTAACTTTGGAAAGCAAGATATTTGAATAACCCATTCAATTTCTTCTACCTATCTGGATCTCACCTCTTGTCTTCCCACTCTTCAGCAGCATCAGCAGTACTCCCCATGTAGGCTACCACGGATCCAGAACCAGTCTCACATTCAATAAATCTGTAAAATCTCATTTGGTGTTTGAAGCAGAGTGAGGACAGGGCTCAGTGTAGCAAAAGTTCCACTAAAAATCAGTCATCAGTCATAACTTTGTGACAGTACAGATGGGAATGCTGAAGCCGGTATCTAGCCCACTCTCTCTCCAGTTGTTCACCGGCCATGCAGTATAAGGGCAGTCAATTTCTGCAAAGCACTTCCAGTACTTGCAGTCTGCCCCACTCCAGCTGTTGTGGTTCTTACGGTGTAATATTTGCACTCTCATTTCTTTGGTTTCTCCAGCTACTTTTTATTTCTGAACTCAATGGAAGCCATGCTTCGCCATTCTCTGTGACATCACTCAAATGTACACCCGGCCAATCAGTAGCTACCACTACAATGTAGGAGTGAGAGTGACATCGTCGTATCACACCAATCAGTCCATCGTTGGGCGTGCTGGATTGTGCCACAGGCAGTCTGAAAAAAGGGGTCAACTCGGACCAGAAAAAGGTAGATGAGCTAAATAGGAATAGACCCCACCTGTTCTGGACCGAGTTGATCGTAGTAAAAAAGGGTATTTTCCTCAATTATATACAGAGGTGTCCGTGTGGCTCTGTTCAGCCTGAAGTCGAGGATTAGTTCCTCGGTCTTGGTTATGTTCAGTGCTAGGTTGTTTTATGCTCACTACTCACTCAGTTTCTGGATATCATCTCTGCAGGCCACCTCAATCCCCCCCGTATTCCCCCTACCCGTTGTATCATTGGCAAACTTGACAATTATGTTCACTGGGTGGGTAGAACTGAATTCTGATCTGTAGAGAGAGTACAACTGGGCTCATCAAACAGCGATGAGGAGTGCCAGTGCTAAAATATTGGGAGGAGGAGAGGTAAGTACCAAGTCTCACCTCCTGGGGTCGGTTGACCAGAGTCTTTTATCCAGGAACAGGTGAGTGAAGGGGAGCCCCCGGTTGGCTAGCTTGGGGAACACTATATTGAAGGCTGAGCTGAAATTGATAAAGAGCATCCTGAATTAGCTCCCCTGTTGTCAGAATCAGAATCAGAATCAGAATCAGTTTATTGGCCAAGTATGTCACATACAAGGAATTTGACTCCGGCAAACTTTTTCCTCCAGTACAGAACTTGAATAAGTGAAATAAAAAAAGAAAAATAAAAAAAAAAATAAAATATGAACAAAAATAAGTAAAAATACAAATAAATATCAGATCGTAAATAATAAAGGATAATATATACACCAAGCCGGGGTTATTTTACAGTGAGTATGTACAGAAGTGCAGAGTTATAGTTTATTGTTATGTGAGTGCACTCACACACTGTGACTAGACAGAGTTCGTCAGAGCGACAGCCTGGGGGAAAAAACTGTTTTTGTGTCGGGTGGTTTTGGCGTACAACGCTCTGTAACGCCGACCTGAGGGGAGGAGCCTAAACAGATTGTGGCCAGGGTGTGAGGGGTCAGTGGTGATTTTCCTGGCCCGCTTCCTGACCCTGGCCCGGAATAGGTCCTGAATGGAGGGAAGATCGGTTCCTATGATCCTCTCTGCAGTCCTGACTGTTCTCTGCAGTCTGTCCTTGTCTTGCCTGGTGGCGGATCCGAACCAGACAGAGATGGATGAGGTCAGGACAGACTGGACTATTGCTGTGTAGAAGATGATCAGCAGCTCCTGGGGCAGGTTGAACTTCCTGAGCTGACGCAGAAAGTACAGCCTTTGCTGGGCCTTTTTCCTTATTATGTTGATGTGTGAGGTCCACTTCAGGTCCCGTGTGATGGTGGATCCTAGGAACCTGAAAGACTCCACTGTGGGGACTGGCTTGTTGAGGATCATGAGAGGAGATGTTGATGGTGGTCTCTTCCTGAAGTCCACTGTCATCTCCACAGTTTTGAGCGGGTTTAGCTCCAGGTGGTTCTGACTGCACCAGAGAACCAGCTGTTCCACTTCCTTTCTGTACACAGACTCGTCGCCGTCGCGGATGAGTCCAATGACGGTGGTGTCATCTGCAAACTTCAGGAGTTTCACAGAAGGGTCCCTCGACGTGCAGTCAGTGGTGTAAAGGGAGAAGAGCAGTGGGGAGAGAACACATCCCTGGGGGGCGCCGATGCTGAGGGAACGGGAGCTGGATGTGAACTTACCCAGTTTCACCTGCTGCCTCCTGTCAGTCAGGAAACTGGTAATCCACTGACAGGTGGAGGGAGGCACGGTGAGCTGGGACAGTTTTTGGTGGAGGAGCTCTGGTACAATGGTGTTAAACGCAGAGCTGAAGTCCACAAACAGGACCCGAGCGTAGGTACCTGCAGAGTCTAGGTGGTGCAGGATGTAGTGTAGAGCCATGTTGACGGCATCATCCACTGACCTGTTTGATCTGTAGGCGAACTGCAGGGGGTCTAGCAGGGGATCTGTGATGTCCTTCAGGTGGGTCAGTACCAGACGCTCAAAGGATTTCATGACCACAGATGTTAGGGCAACTGGTCTGTAGTCATTTAATCCAGTGACTGGGGACTTCTTGGGAACCGGTATGATGGTGGAGCGTTTGAGGCAGGAGGGGACCTCACACAGCTCCAGGGAGTTATTGAAGATCTGGGTGAAGATGGGAGCCAGCTGGTCAGCACAGAATTTCAGAGAGGCTGGGGACACTCCGTCTGGTCCCTGAGCCTTTTTAATTTTCTGTCTCTGAAATAGCTGGCGCACGTCCTGTTCGCAGATCGTCAAGGCAGGTACGTGGGTGGTTTGGGGTGAAGCTGGGTCTTTTGTGATGGAGATGGTGGGGGAGGTGGGAGGTGTGAAAGTCCTTTCAAACCTGGAAAAGAAGTCGTTGAGGTCCTCAGCCAGGCGGGGGCTCTCCACAGGGTGGGGGGATGGTCTCCTACAGTTAGTAATGGTCTGCAGGTAGCTCCAAACTGCAGAGGGGTCGTTAGCAGAAAAACGGTCCTTAAGCTTAGCACTGTAGTTCCTCTTTGCTGCTTTGATCCCTCTTGTCAGCTGGTTCCTGGCCTGTTTGTACAGGTCCCGATCCCCACTCCTGTAGGCCTCCTCCTTGTCCTGGCGTAGCCGTCTCAGTTCTGCAGTGAACCACGGTTTATTGTTTTTGAATGAGCAGAAGGTTTTGGTCTGCACACACATGTCCTCACAAAAGCTGATGTAGGATGTCACAGTGTCGGTCAGTTCATCCAGGGATGAAGCCGCTGCTTCAAAGACGCTCCAGTCAGTGCAGTCAAAGCAGGCCTGTAGCTGCATCTTTGACTCATCAGTCCATCTCCTCACAGTTCTTACTACAGGCTTAGCAGATTTCAGCTTCTGCCTGTAAGATGGGATGAGGTGGACCAGGCAGTGGTCGGAAAGTCCCAAAGCAGCACGGGGGACAGAGCGATATGCATTTTTTATTGTGGTGTAGCAGTGATCTAAAGTGTTCATGTCCCTGGTGGGACACGTCACATGTTGTTTATATTGTTGCAGGTGAGTTAGAGCTGAGTGAACAGTGATAACTATGGTATCTTTGGTGGACCTGTTGGTTTGGTTGGCAAAATCCAGGACCTTCTTCCTATAAAGAAGCAATGCAAATAGCTGCCCAAATTCTGCAGTCAGCTAATGAGCTGGTCAACATCAAATCCACGAGTTTGAACTAGTTCGAGGTGATTGTTTTTTTCTTTTTTTTAAGTTATTGGCATAGCAGAAATAAAACATGTTTACACTTTATCTCTAGAAAAAAAGAACAGACTTCATATGTTTGTTGAACAATATTTTTTTAACGTCTTTTTTCATGTCATTTTCTTTTTTTCATGATCTCTTAAACTTTTGATTCCTCTGGGAGCAACCACAAGTTGCCTTTCTTCACCTTATATTGAATGAGAAGCAGGGTACACCCTGTGAGGTCTTCAATCCATCACAGGGCAACACAAAGACACACAAAACTAATACCCATGCACACATACAAAATACCTAATAGAAGTTTAAAGTGACCTATTATTCTAACAGCCATATTTTTGGACTGCCAGAATACCCAGAGAGAACCGATGAATATACGAGGAGAATATACAAACCCGAATTGAAAGCGCTGAGACTGAAATTCAGGACATTCTTGCTGCAAAGCCTCTACCACCACATTAAAACATTTTTAAAAGAAAATGTTACTCATGAAACTTATTAAATTGTCATTATTACATAAGATGCATATTTCCTGAAACAGCTTTGCATTACACTCAACTCAAGACTGTAGTTATCCCTGTTGCTACCCCATATTTTTTGCACTTTGTCCTTCCATATAATTCTCCATTAATATGCTATGTGTGAATATAGTGTAAACAGCCTTTATGCCTACTGTCTTTGTGGGCGATGTCAATCCGAGTTTTTTGGCTGGAAAACTGTTGTCTACAATCTTGCTATGATTGGCCTTAAAATCAATATTGCATAACATTATTTTCACAAAGATTAAAAATGTATTTGGTTCTATGTAAACTTCTGAATTTCACAGAAACTGAACTTTAGGTTTCTATTGGGTTCAAGCCGTATTTACCAAGACTAATACACTTTAACACTTGAACTATAGCACTGTGCAATGCATTTAACTTTCCTTATTTAATTCCTGTAAGAAATAAACCATTTGATAGTTTTCTATTTTACTGAGATGTACTTGGAAATTCTTTCTCTGTTTAGAGACCAATGGGGATGCTATCATACTACAATTTTTATCTGAGTTGCACAAATATATGTGAGCAAAGAGTCAGGAAGAAGATGTGGAAGATCAGACTGACAGCAAAGGGTAAACAAAGCCGAAGTCATGAAGAATACATATGAAGGACATTGCTGAAAAGAAAAATATGAAGTTGAAATGCAGGGAATGAAATGCCATGCAATTACATAGGGAAGTATGGTAAAGTTAGTTTTTGTATACATTAATATATGACAGAATGTTAACGCTTTCATTGATTTACTGTACTCAAGGTTTGAGCCTCGATATAAAAAAAAATCTAATCAGCTTATCTGTTAAAGAATGTTTGTTGCTGCTTGGGCAGAAATTTTGTAATGCCTATTTAAATTTAAAAGTCAATAAAACTGATACTTTACTTGAGCTGCATATTTCTGTGATCCAAAGTCCATAGTACATTTCTGTGGTTATGAAATCATAACACGTCAATTAAGATTCACGCACTTATTCTGTTGGATGAAGGATCTGACAATGTCAAAGTCAAAAATCCCATTTGTTTACAACTCATCTTTTTAGTAGGCATTAATTTATGACGTTGAATTGAGAAATAAACTACTTCATCAACACACCCAACACCAGCAGCAGACTGCGAATGATGCCTCATTTTGTCAAGCGCACTTAGCAGTTTGAGAAGATATTGCTAACATACCAAAAAAAACAGCAATTCGAGCTCCTTCAGTGTAGATTTCTGATGGGTAAATTATTCTGTTTTACAGCAATAAATAAGGTTCTTGACCCCTCATGTAACAGAATGAAAGCAAAAAGCAGCACTGACACTGACAATGAAAAGTAGGGAAAAAAGTATCAACGGCACTTAAAGAATTAGATCATTATGAATTCCGCCCACTTCCTCCTTTTACTTTTTATTAAAATGAACTTTTTTTTTTTTACAGGCTCGATTTCAAAATCCATAAAAAGAGTGATGAAACAGAATGCAACTGTTCAACGTTAAATGATGCAAACATTTTCAAATGCAACCTCAAATTTGTCAAAGTGAAATATGTAATTTTAGGTTACTGTAAAGACATGCAACCTGAATCACAAGCAAGACTTCAACAGCTCATCTCTGAACTGAGAGAACTTAAATTCAGTCCACCTTCCACACAAAACTACCACATAAGTCAAAAATTAAAAAGCTACACAAACATCATGTTGCTCCTGCTGGCAGCTACAAGATTACTTATCGAAAGGTGATTGTCTACATCACCATTTTACTAGAATTGACTTTGGAAGACCTTCCAGTCTAAATCCATTCCACCTCCACCCCCTGTCAGATTGTATCTGAATGCCACTAGAGGGCAACAAAAGCCCAATCAAATTTCTAGAGTCTGCATGGAGCGAATGCATGTTGTTTTGGGCTAGTAATGCCACATTAACATGTTGTAATGATCAAAAATAAATATACAACTTAAATATGAACAACTTTTTATTTCATAAATGTACACAAAACTCTCTATATATGGTGCTGACATCAGAAATATACATGAAACAACAATGGAAAACTAAAAAGTGTTTTAAGGTATCATGTAGTAGTTTAATTTAATTAATAGTAATTTATTTGGATTGCACTGGCATCTGGTGGACATCCTCATTTACCTTCTCATTGCTGAGAAGATATTAGCAGATTAGCAGAAGATATTCACAGTTATTACATAAACATTCATAGTAATGGTTAGCTTCATTTATGATTGTCATTTTTGTTATTTTTGTTAAATGAAATAAAAACAGCTTTTCAGGTTTAAGGGACTCCTTGAAGTTTTCACATAATGTCAACAGCTACAAACTTCAATTTATTTTTCTGGAATTTATAGTGACAGGCTAATGAAAAGTAGCACATAATTATAGGGTGGAAGCAATCAAATCTGCTAAATGTGGTGTGTAATTGTATTCAGTCCTCCTGAGTCAATACTTTGTAGGTGCATGTAGCTTCTGGTTAGTTTTTTGGGGGCTATTTCTCTACCAGCTTTGCATATTTAGGAACCATTTTAACAATCTTACTTTCAAAATACCTCAAGCTCTTTAAGGTTGAAGATGGAGTGTCTGTGAGCATTCATTTTCTGCTGGAATGTGAAACTTCAAGCTCAAGATTTATGAATTTTTTTCAGGCAGGGTATTCTCAGTAAAATACTTATTTCAGATTGACCTCCTAGAAGATACTCATATACTGAATAAAATAAAACCCCGACCGTCAGTCCGCCTTTCCGTCTGTCTGTCCATCCATTCATCCATCTATCCATCCATGCATTCATCCATCTCCAGCTTATCCGGGTTTGGGTCATGGGGGCAGCAGCAGGGAGACTCAGACTTCCTTCTCCCGAGCAGCTTGGGCTAGCTACTCGGGGGAATCCCCAGGGGTTCCCTGGCCAGCTGAGATATAGGTTATCAGGTTGACATCCTAACCAGGTACCCAAGTCACCTCAACACACTGGCATCACTGCAGATTCCGCACAATTCGTCCATTTCATTTTTCCCTAATTTGTGAGCAAGACCGTTATATGGGCTAGGCTACTACACAGGACATCCTCTCCGACCCGGAGAAGGCACTCTATTCTTGTCCAGCTCATGACCATGGTCTTGAATTTAGAGGTGCTGATTCTCATCCTAGCGGCTTCACACTCCTGTGAAAGCTGTAGATCAGGTTCTGATGAAGCCAAAAGGACCACATTATGTACAAAAAGCAGAGACCCAATCCTGAGGCCACCAAAACAGATCCCCTCAACACCTTGGCTGTGGCGACAAATCCGGTCCATAAAGGCCAGGCAAGGCAATTTTATTTACATTGCACACTGTCAACACAAGGCAATTCAAGGTGCTTTACATGATTCAGTGGTAATGCAACCAATTACATGATAAAAATATGATTACTAAAAGAAATGCATTTAGTAACTGAAGCATAAAAAATAAAATGTATGTGAGAGTAAAGGTTATGAAGGTTATGAACAGCATCAGTGACAGAGGGCAACCTTGGCGGAGTCCAACTCTCCCCGCAAACAAGCCCGACTTACAGTGGAAATGCAGTCCGAGCTCTGAAACCGGTTGTGCAGGGACCTAACGACCCGCATTAAGCAGTCTGGTGCCCCCACCCCGAACGCCGAATGCCTTCTCCGCGTCCACAAAACATATGTAGATCGGTTGGGCAAACTCCCATGCAACATCCAGGACCCTGCTGATTGCGTGGAGCTGGCCTAGAGCCAGAATGAGAAACGCATTCTTCCTTCTGGATCTGAGGTTCAACTATCCATCGGACCCTTCTTTCCAGAACGAGAAAAACAAAATTAAACTTAAATATTTTTCAATAAATTAACTTGAATAGTTAAAAGTAGGTTCACTTAACTTACTTTTCAATCAGATTAAGTGAACAAGAATGAGATTTGCTTTACCGGGGCACGTGCCTTAGTAAAAGTATCCAGTGCCCCAGTAAAATTATAGTGCTGCTCTCACTGGAAACAGCATTCATGAGCGCATCTCCGTGCCTGCATAACTCAAGCCTGTCACTTACCAGCCAAAAAGGAAAAAAGAAAGGGGTCACAATAGCCAATCAGCAAATAGCACCTCTGTAGCTGGGTAAGATTGAACGCAACAACCAATGAAAATCATTCACATGATTTTTGCTAAAGTTTCGTTTTATCAACACAGTACATGGTGGAAACCTCGCTGGAGCTTGTCACATCACTTTGAGCACAGATTAAGTCGTCCCCTGTTTTAATGTTACTACAAATTCACAACTTGTTTGACAGAAAAAAATGAAAAGTTGATCGCTGTCAGAGAATGTTGCCCACATAATTAGCATGTGTTTATCAATGCTTAGCGTCATTGTGGCCCAAATTTAGCAGTTCTTCCTGAACTGAGAAAGAGAGATAGCCTACAATATGATAGTGACAATAATGATTTTGAAGCATGTACCCGTAGACTAGCCATATATTTCATATTTACATTTTTTTATGTATTAGGAGTTGGGGGCCTATGCCCCACCAAAGATCTAGATCTAGAATCACCCCTGGTGGCGTTGTCAGCCAATTTCGCCAGGGCTTCAACCCCGAATGTTTTCAGTCAAGCCCCGGATGTTTTGACTCTGATGTGTCACTCACTGCCGACAGGCTCCTCTCTCAGCTGCTCAGAACAGGGCCGCTGTTCTCTCCGCTGACTGGACTCGGTGTTGTGTTACAGCCAGTTATGGCAAAAACAAGGTGTATGTTAATGCCTCATTAAGGAATTAATGGGGTCCCCAACTCCAGGCCTCAAGGGCCGGTGCCCTACCAGTTTTAGATGTTTCTCAACTCCAGCACAGCTGATTTAAATTGTCCAACTTCCTCTTCAGCATGGCAAAGTTCTGCAGAGGCCTGCTAACGAGCCATTGTTTGATTCTGGTGTGTTGAACTAAGGATAAGAACTAAAACCTGCAGGACACTGACCCTGGAGGCCTGGAGTTGGGCACCCCCAAACTATAGCTTGCTGTAGTCAGTTGCAACGGTGGACATATGGCCCCTCCCTCTCTTAACGAGGCCGCTCTGTACAAATGTAGCCAAACCAGAATATATATTATGATTAGCTGCATTTCTAAGAAAACAGAAATCCATGGATCAAAGAAAATTAGGGAGAAATACTGTTACAACTTTGTTGCTCGCTTTTTCTACAGAAAGGCCAAGGTTAAGAATTTATCTTTCTAAAATGGAGAGATTCGCAAATACAAACACTGTCTTATTATGGATTATTTTATATTACAATATATGTCTATAATAAAATATTTTTATTTTATAATAAACCCACCCAAACCCAAAGTGAATGCAGTCAGCAAGTCAATGGATGTGCCATAATTTTCTCCACCTGAAGAGAAACAAAACTGATGTAATTGTCTTCTGACCTTAAGAAGAACAATAAAGTGTAAGCACAAAGCTTCAGTTCACCCCTTAAGCCTGCTAGCCCCCATTTCTTGCGCAACGCCTCCTAGAGTAACATTTAACTTTCAATTATTTATTGCAGACACCAACAATTGGTCTAAAGTCAATAAGAGCGATTAGGTAATGTTTATGATGTTTATTGCTTCTGTACAATTACAACAAGATTCTAAATTGTATTTTCATATTTCATATTTTCTGTCTTTCAAGCTCAATTACTAATGCCCACTATGGTTTTCTTGAGAATTTTCACATTCACAGTATCCCCATAGACCTTCCTATTGTATGAGAGCAATTTGAACATTTTAGACCTTTTACAAGCTATAAAAAGCTTTCCAGAGTGTAGGTATGCTAAATGTGGAAAAAAACGCATCGGGCTTAAGAGGTTAAAGCAGCTAAAAACTACTGATCAGGCCTGAAATCTGGGTGTAGTAACAGACTCAGACATGAACTTCCAGAGTCACATAAAAACAGTAAACAAGGTCAGCCTTCTATCATCTGATTGACATTTCTAGGATTAACAGACTAATGTCACAATGCGACCATGAAAAACGTATACACATGTTT
The DNA here is from genome assembly GCA_028564705.1 of Apricaphanius iberus. NCBI lineage: Eukaryota > Metazoa > Chordata > Actinopteri > Cyprinodontiformes > Aphaniidae > Apricaphanius > Apricaphanius iberus. The sequence goes on along the minus strand of JAPXFQ010001320.1, from coordinate 427,966 downwards.
ATCTTGTCGGATTGATTACTGGAACAGCATTCACTTCAATTCAATTCAAAAATATTTTATTAACCCGAGACGGAAATTAACTGTTGTTGTAGCTCATAAGTTATTCATTTTTCAAGAAGTTGTTGTAGATAATAATGGCTGTGGGGAGAAAGGATTTCCTGTAGGTCTGTGTTGCAGCAAAACTGAAGAAGCCTCTGACTGAAAATATTCTGTTGCTGTAAAATAGTCTCATGAAGAGGATGCTCAGGGTTGTCCATAATCTTTTTCATTTTATGAAGAATCCTTCTTTGCATCATTGTGTCCAGTTTTTCCACAGTTGTCCCAAGAACAGAACCAGTCTTCTTTATTAGCTTGCTGAGCCATTTTAAGTCCCTGGATCTGATGCTGCTACCCCAACAGATGATGGAGGAAGAGATGATACTCTCCACAACAGACTTGAAGAAGATTTACAGCATCTTCTTGCAAACCTTGAAAGACCTCAGCTTCCTCAAAAAGTAAAGTCTGCTCTGTCCCTTTTTGTAGACTGCTTCACTGTTGATTCTCCAGTTCAGTCTGTTGTCCAGGTGAACGCCGAGGTATCTTTACTCCTCAACCACTTCCACTTCTTCTCCCTTGATAGAGACAGTCTTTGACTGATTCCTTTTTCTATGAAAATCTACAAGCATCTCCTTTGTTTTGTTCACATTCAAGGTAAGATTATTGTGGTCTGTGATCTGTTTGTCAGGTACTCATTGATCCAGTAAATTGTTGAGGCCTCCACCTGTGTCTTTAGGAGTTTCTGACAAAGCAAATCAGGCTGAATTAGGTTAAATGAACTGGAGGAATCAAAGAACATGATTCTCGCAGTGCAGCCTGCTTTCTCCAGATGACAGTGAGTTGGTTGAAGCAGGTTGATGATGTCATCTTCAACGCCAACTCCACGGCGATAAGCAAACTGCAGGGTGTCTAATAAGTTTTAGTTTGCTTACTCAGGTGGGGCAACAGGAGTCTCTCCAGGACATTCATTATGTAGGATATCAGGGAAACAGGTCTGTAGTCACTGATGACTGATGGATGAGTTTTCTGTGGAACTAGAACAAGGCAGGATGTCTTCCACAACACTGGAACCTTCTCCTGGGTCAGGCTGAGGTTGAAGAGGTTCTGCAGAATCCCACAGAGCTGCTCTGCACAGGTCTTCAGGACTCTGGGGCTGACACCATCTGGACTTGCAGCCTTGTTCCGGTTCAGCTTCTACCATCCTCAAAGGTCTGCCTAAAAAGTCAATCAGACAGCTAGAGCTGATCCACAACGCTGCTGCTTGCATCCTCACTAGAATCAGGAAATAACACATCCCCCTAGTTCTAAAGTCCCTAAACTGGCTTCCTGTTGCTTAGAGACAGACTTTAAAATATGTTTACTAAGTTTAAATCATTGAATGGTTTAGCACCAAAGTATGTTGAAACCTTGTCATTAGTTGACCACTCAGATCTTCCAACGTTAGTCTGATAATCATCCCTAGAGTTAGAACCAAATATGGAGAAGCAGCATTCAATGTAAAATCAGTTAATTAAAACCTTAAATATATAGTTTTCTCACAGTTTATTTAGCTAAACTGGCAATAACAGCTTTATTTTGAGCTATTAAACAAGTATTTGCAACATTTCACAAGAGATGCAGCTGAACAGCAAGACCATTGGAGATTTGAGTTCCAAAAGATTACATATTTTTATAAACAGCAATTAATACAGCACTGTTACAGTACAAGTTAAAAGTAGAGAAAGTTGTACAAAATGCACTTGTAAAGTTAAAATCTGATGATTCCATTTACATCAACAGATAAAAGAACAAAGACTTCCGGCAGCACTGCTGGTGAAGCCCTCATGTGCCCCATTCCTTAATGCATTTTAATAAAATTGAAATGCGTCCCTTTACCGAAGTGTGGTTCCATGCATAGGAAGGAGTTTAGCAGCTGTGTTCCTTTTTTATTTTGAATCCAGGTAGTACATATTAGAGTGAGTGTTTAATGAAAACGATGTTTACTTCCACACATGCCTTTAAAAAATCACGTCAAGATTTTTTACTCACAGAGATATGGCTGTAAAAAAAAACATTTTAAAGACCAATAGGTTCATGCTATCCTGGTGGACAAGTTCATGAGCAACAGAGCCATCATTTTTATCAGAAAGCAGGTAATAAGTATGTCTTTCTGCATCGGTTCAGCGTTGCAGGAGCCCAGTCTGTGATGAGGAACTGAGGAGACAGTGTGTTGTTGCACTGTTCCATGCTGCACAACCTGCATGTGACAGGACTAACCGTGACCAATGACTACAACACTCCAGAAATCTATTCCAGTTGCTCATTCTTTTTCTTTTTAATAAACTCTAACCTTTTTTATACGATACGGCATTAAATACAACCTCCTAAATGATTGTCAATCCTTATCATGATTTTTGAAAGAACTATTTTAACTCATTCTCCCTAACATATTGATAGCTTATCAAAAAGACTGTTCTTTGACATTGATTATTTATGAGCACCCAATCTTCTCCTGACCACTTCCAAAATGCAGCAGGGGATATCAAGGACTCAGCTGAACCAGTTCTTTTTATTTGGTTTTCTCTGGTGGAACCACCTCCATTAGCAGCTGGAGATGCATAGTGATGGGCCCTGTAAGGCAGAAAAGATTAAGTATAAAATCAGTTAAACTGCACAAAACATTTTTATCATCTTTGCCAAGGAAAAAAACTGAATCTTTTAACAAATCATAGATGATCAAGCTGAAAAAAGGGACCATACTCATGATTTTGCGTGCCCATTTTGCTTTCCAGTAGACCAATGGAAAGTAAAGGAGGAGTCCACCGAAGATGAAGATGGTACAGTAAAGGTACTCCCACTCAGGCTGATCGATTATGGGGGCCAAGACAAGGTAGCAGGACACCAGGACTACAATGCCAGCTATGAACACTGGCACCTTTAGTATATAACACACACAAATGTTATTTTATTTTCGAATAAAAATTCTTATTAATGATATCTATGACATCTTGCAAAACATTGCCACCTTGAACTTTTTCACATTTTATTGGATTGCAACCACAAGCTTAAGTACCATAGATGTTCATGGGATTTTTAAGGGTTGACCAATCCAAAGTATTACATAACTGTGTAGTGAAAGGAAACGAAAAGGGTGCATACTTTTAAAATGTTTTAGAAATTAAAAAAAGTGTAAAATGCTGGATTATACTGCACAAAAGAACTAATGAGAGAAGCAGTCAAGTTGTCAATAGTATCTTGAGTGGAGATGCAAAGATCTCCAGCTACGGTGGGATAACTCTTCGTTCTTGAATCCCACAAATCTAGCATGTATGAAAAACTAACAAGCTCCTAGTGAAAGAAAATCATGGAAAGTCTTCTTTGCAAGCTACTTATAAGCATTATTTGTAAAGAAAAAACTAACAAGTAGAAGAAACTGTTTCTTATATATACAAAAAGCTGTGAGTGGATACAACTAACCCTGACACCACACACATCATGACAAATGGATTGGCTGCATCATGTGGTGGAAATAATTTACATTAAAAGGGGCTCAGAATTTTGTTCAGAGTCTATAAGAAAATGGATGAAGCTAAATAAAAGGCAACCCTTTAATAATACATGATAGATTCCCCCCCAAAAAATGGAGACTAGAGCAGAGGGTAATTTACCACAATAATCCTAAATTTACGGCCAGAGCCAGGATAGTATTGTTAACATGAAAACATCCTCAAGTTTTAGAATTGCTTGACCCAAATCTAATCCATGGTAATACCTAAAACTTTAAGTTTACTCCCCATAAACTCCCCAGTTTTGAGAAAGAAGGAAAATGTTTTCAGAAAGAAGGAAAAAAGTATCTGCATGTGCAAAGCTGGCTCAGAAAAACCACAAAGGACCTTGAGCTGTAACAATGAAAGATGGTTCCATACATTATTGAGTAATGGTGGCTAAGCATGTATGCATGCCACACGGATACCAGTTTGTAGAAAAAAATAAATAAAGCCATGTTTCGTTGTAAGCTCTCACATTTACCCTGATCTTAAAATTTCCCTGCATTAATGCTTCTGGATAACACTGATTTTATCACTATATACTTTTAGCTTTGGTTTTTAAGATAAAAAAACAAACAATTTTTTTTTTGAAAAGTCTAGAGGAAGCCTCACCTTTAAAGGCCTGTCGAGCTCTTTCCTGGTGAAACGCATGACAATTAGAGCCAGAGCTGTCAGACCATAGAAGGCCCACTGAGCAAAACTAAAGTAGTTTATGAGGGTGTTGATGTCTGCTGGGATAATGTAGAAAATTGCCAGAATGCCCTACAATAAGAGTAAGACAACAGTTAAATATCTTAACTTGAACAAAAAAATACTTACTAGTCTCTAAAAGATTTTTTGCTGAATTATATAAAGAGTGAGTGACAATGTAAGATTTTGCAGTTAAAAAACATTTTAAAAACAAGTAAAATAATCCTGTGGGACTATATCTAGTTATACAAGGGAACTCAAAATTGTATCTAGTTTAGACTCACATTGAATAAGAGAGCAGGCAAAGGAGTGTAGCGTTTCAAACTAATATAGGATAAGATTTTCACCATGTGACCCTCTCTGCCAGCTACATAGGACAGTCTGGGGGCAAAACAAAAGTCAAATGTGAGTGGATTGTAGATAACAGATTATACAGTTGATGTTTTCTCCCTTTTACACCACATATAAACATGATTTTATTAAACACAAGACATGTGAAGCCAGAAAAAAAGGAAAATGAATCTGTCTGTTTCACCTGCCAGCTGTGAAGCAGCTTCCATTGGCAGAACCGAATGTTGAGAAGGCAACAAACAGAGGAACTATCCAAGCCATGGGGTAAAGGACCTTGTCTCCAAATGTCTATGGACACAGAAGAAAAAAAGACTTAGGGCTTGAACAAATGGGGTATAACTGAGATGTAATCTAAAGATCTAAAAGAGGAGGTTATTAAACATCCTGGGCTTGGAATTGTATTTAGCTGTTTTTAGCAAATTGTCATTAAGGCCTTTTAATATTTATGCCATGCTGACACATTACACCACTTTTTAAAGTCCTACAGCTCTTTGCTTTATTAAGAATTGACCTTACCACAGCAACAGCTGAAGACGATAGCAGTTCAGATGGGGTCATAACAGTAAAGTAAGCAATGTTGACCAATACATAGCACACAGTGACCAAAGGGATTCCAATGATAATGGCCAGAGGCAAATTTCTAAAGCAAGTTGAGAAAAAATAATATTAGAAGGGGTTTTACACTGCTCAGTATTCAAATATTAAAAGATTTTGATGAATGTAATAATTTTCAGGGTCTCTGAATCAAAGTGCAATTAAATTTGGTGAATTTATCTTTAGATTTCCTATTAATCTGCTTTTGAACTTACCCAGTTTCAAAAGCAAATGTCATACAAGTATTCTGCTAATAATTTCGGTGAAAAAGATTAAAAGTGTACATTTTACCTGTACGGGTTTTTCAGCTCCTCTGTGATGAAATTCAATTGATTCCTGAGAAAATAGTTGAAAGAATATGTTTTCATGACTGTATAAAAATGCCTAAAATGGTTAATTGATAAAGAACTACAGTAAGTTATATGCAGATCAATATTCAAAAGAATAGTTTTTATTTTATTTTTCATAGTGGGGTTCTGTGGAAAGAAATGAGCTGTCAGTATCTTGAATATACAACACAGGTTTCTAAACAACCTCAGTATCATAAAATGTCAACTGGTTCTGAATTAACAGAAAAACTAATGTTTAAGTTTTCTTGAAATTTTACATTGCCGTCACCTTTTTATTAGTTAGTTATTTTTATAGAAATATGTGTTTATTTTTTACTCTTCAGGCTGTTTTTTGCCTATCTGAACTATCCCTGTGATATCCAAAGAGCTGAACAGACCTGGTGGAGCCGTGTTCACAGGCCAATAGTTGAAGTCAACAGACTGAAGAAACCTTATCTACCTTGTCAAATGTACCATAAAGTGGCCAAACAAACTCATTTAATTTGTCAACTATTCCTGTAATTGCATGTTGTGAAAGACAGTTTAGTTCAGAGAAAAGGTTCATTCATCTACAGAAGGAACGGGAAAGTAACTTTGCAGTCTAATTAAGGTTTTTTTGTTGTATTACTCAACACAATATTAAAACAACACTAGTGCTGATTAGAAGAAGTGTGGTCATCTCATGCATGTGAAAACTGTGGCGACCACAAATCTTTCACACATATTTAACTTCTCGAGTACCAAACATTGCCTTCACTCGTTTATTATTTTTTGCTAGAACAACTTCTTATTCTATAATAGTGTCTGCTCCAAAATGTTTATTTTATTTATAATAATAATGGTAATGGACTGCATTTCTATAGTGCTTTTTGAGACACTCAAAGCGCTTTACAATTCCATTATTTATTCACTCTCACATTCACACATTTATCTTTATATTGTGTTATTTTGTGACAGCCTGGCAGCTGTGACAACTTTGTTTTTTCTAAAGAAATTATAAAATGATAATTTATTTATCTATCTATGCAAATTCCCATAAACTCCTTCTAATACTTCTAATCAGAAAAATCTTTTGCTAAAACTTTAACTTTAATCAACCGTAATAATATTTTATCCATTAATTTCTTTATTATATTTTTCCCTGTAGAAAATAATTTTAAGATAAATTGTTTTTTGGTTTTCTTTTTTGCTTCCATCCATCCATCCATCCATCATCTTCCGCTTAACCGGGGTCGGGTCGCGGGGGCAGTAGCCTAAGCAGAGAGACCCAGACTTCTCTCTCCCCGGCTACTTGGGCCAGCTCCTCGGGAGGAATCCCGAGCGTTCCCAGGCCAGCTGGGAGACATAATCCCTCCAGCAAGTCCTGGGTCTTCCCCTGTGCCTCCTCCCGGTGGGACGTGCCCAGAACACCTCACCAGGGAGGCATCCAGGAGGCATCCTCACCAGATGCCCGAGCCACCTCAACTGGCTCCTCTCGATGTGGAGGAGCAGCGGCTCTACTCTGAGCCCCCTCCGGATGACCGAGCTTCTCACCCTATCTCTAAGGGAGAGCCCAGCCATCCTACGGAGGAAACTCATTTCAGCCGCCTGTAACCGCGATTTCGTTCTTTCGGTCACCACCCAGCGTTCGTGACCATAGATGAGGGTAGGAACGTAGATCGACCGGTAAATTGAGAGCTTTGCCTTTCGGCTCAGCTCTCTCTTCACCACGACAGACTGGTACAGCGCCCGCATAACTGCAGACGCCTTACCAATCCGTCCATCAATCTCCCGCTCCATTTTTCCCTCATTCGTGAACAAGACCCCCAGATACCTAAACTCCCCCACTTGAGGAAGGACCTCATCCCCGACCCGGAGAAGGCACTCTACCCTTTTCCGGCTCAAGACCATGGTCTCGGATTTGGAGGTGCTGATCCTCATCCCAGCCGCTTCACACTCGGCTGCGAACCGCTCCAACGAGAGCTGTAGATCACGTTCAGATGAAGCCAACAAGACCACATCATCTGCGAAAAGCAGAGACCCGATCCTGAGGTCACCAAAACGGATTGCCTCAACACCTTGGCTGCGCCTAGAAATCCTGTCCATAAACGTTATGAACAGGACCGGTGACAAAGGGCAACCTTGGCGGAGTCCAGCTCTCACTGGAAATGAGTCCGACTTACTGCCGGCAATGCGAACCAGACTCTGACACCGTTCATATAGGGACCTAACAGCCCGTATCAAAGGGCCTGGTACCCCATACTCCCGGAGTACCCCCCACAGGACACCCCGAGGGACACGGTCGAACGCCTTCTCCAAGTCCACAAAGCACATGTAGACCGGTTGGGCGAACTCCCACGCACCCTCCAGGACCCTGCCGAGGGTGTAGAGCTGGTCCAGTGTTCCACGGCCAGGACGAAAACCGCATTGTTCCTCCTGAATCCGAGGTTCGACTATCCGTCGGACCCTCCTCTCCAGAACCCCCGAATAGACCTTACCAGGGAGGCTCAGAAGTGTGATCCCCCTATAGTTGGAACACACTCTGTGGTCCCCCTTTTTAAAGAGGGGGACCACCACCCCGGTCTGCCAATCCAAGGGAACTGCCCCCGATGTCCACGCAATATTGCAGAGCCGCGTCAACCAACACAGCCCTACAACATCCAGAGCCTTGAGGAACTCCGGCCGAATCTCATCCACCCCCGGTGCCTTGCCACCAAGGAGCTTTTTAACAACCTCAGTGACTTCAGCACCAGAGATTGGAGAGCCCGTCCCAGAGTCCTCAGACTCTGCTTCCAAACAGGAAGGCGTGTCGGTGGGATTGAGGAGGTCTTCGAAGTATTCCATCCACCGACCCAAAACGTCTCGCGTTGAGGTCAGCAGCTCACCGTCCCCACTGTAAACAGTGTTGGTGGCAGACCGCTTCCCCCCCACTGAGAAGCCGGATGGTGGACCAGAATCGCTTCAAAGCCATACGGAAGTCGTTCTCCATGGTCTCTCCAAACTCCTTCCACGCCCGTGTTTTTGCCTCGGCTACCATCCGAGCAGCACTCCGCTTGGCCTGCCGGTACCTATCTGCTGCTTCCGGAGTCCCACAGGCCAAAAAGGCCCGATAGTACTCCTTCTTCAGCTTGACAGCATCCCTCACCGCTGGTGTCCACCATCGGGTTCGAGGGTTGCCGCCGCGACAGGCACCGACTACCTTACGGTCACAACTACGGTCAGCCGCTTCGACAATGGAGGCACTGAACATGGCCCATTCATACTCAATGTTCTTTTTTGCTTTTCCTATTTCAATCATTTGGAAATATAATGGGAATAATTATAAATACCTTTAGGTGATTATAATTAATTGATCGAATTGATTTTAAAAAATCTTAACTTTCCTACATATCCAGAATTTGCTTTTTTCTTATAAAATTTTGCTTGAATAGATTAATTATACTCCAAAAAAATGTAATTAGTTATCTGATAAATAAGGATATATTAATATCTTTTTCATATATTAATATAGATTAAATTGTGTTGATCCATTATGCTGCAAAATGGAAAACATGTAACTATTACCATCCATCATAAGCCCAAAGCCCATTATAAAACGCGAGTCCAATTGCTCCAAAAGATGTGGATGAGCCTTCAAAGGCATTTGACAAGTTCTCTGTTTTGCCTGTATTCAAAAATACAAAAACATAAAATTTAGATTTCATGGTTACATCATCAAACAAGAGATGCTTAAATGTAAAACCAAGATGACAGGAAAAACCAGAATAAAAGTGTTCACCTTGAGCCATCAGAACGATCCCAGCCACCACAATGACGACAATGATAATGAGTTTGGCCGCTGTGAAAAAGTTCTGCACATAGCTTGCTAGCTTGACGCTTAAGCAGTTGATACCAGTGATTACAACTGCAATGAAACAAACAAGAAACATCAGCAACAGAAATGTTAGTTATCCTTATGGGCAGCTTTATTGGAGGATGAGTTATTATATTATACATTTTACGCACTTTTCAGATGTTTTACATGGGTATCTGAACATATTCATTAAATGTGGATGAAATTATCATTAATGTCAACAAGAACCAAATGTATACCGGTAGTTCAGTGTTTTTGTATGCAAACTTACCTATAGCAGCTGCTGACAGGCACTTGATAATCACAAGAGGAGGGGTGCAGTCTGGGTAAAAAGGAGCAGATGCATATTCTGCAAAGCTAAGAGTGATGATGGCGAATGAAGAGGGTTTCAGCACCATAACAGTGGTCCAAGAGTAAAGGTAGCCTACAAGGGATCCAAAAGCCTCTATCAAATAGGAGTACTCTGCGCCTGATTTGGTGATCATGGTCCCAAGTTCAGCATAGCAAAGAGCTCCTGTGTGGCCAACACAGAATGAGATGGAAAACAGAAAAGATTTGTAAAACACAGTAAAAAAAAAGTAATTTGGAAAAGCCTGTTAATGTTTATGGTTAGAGCAATCATCCCCAATGTTAAGATTGATCAGCAGTTTCAGTATCATATAGCATTCATTGACAAAGGAGCCACATTTCTGTTTGTCAGTGATGATTATCCAGCGGCTTTCCAAATTTTTTTATGCTGCCCATATACACATTAACGTTTACCACCACATTCAAGGACAAAGTCCTATGTGTTATTTTGGACGTTTACACTGAAGAACATTGTATTCACTGGGAGGGATTGCATTTTATAATTGGCATAAAACAACCACTAGTCAAGGAGGAGGGTGGTAGGGGTTATGTGTTGCTGCAATGCAAAACCAGCAGGACTGCCATGCAGCATGTTTATAAAAAATATCATAAACAGAAAAGCAGCACAGCAAAAGTTTTTTTAAATGCCACATTTAACCATGATGTATATCAAAAATTGTCTCAAAATGAAAGCATCAAAAAGATAAAGTAAGATGGTAGGGTTTTAAAAGCTTAATATTGGAGAAAATGTGATTCTTTAGAGGAAGTGGCCTTGTGTTTATTTGCATTGGAAGATGTTAGACTTTAGATGTCCTGAATAACTACGAGGACATTAAAATGGATCCTAAATGCTTTCCTCTAATATCAGTATTTAATATGAAACATATAAATGTACAGTTTCCTTGGAGCCATCTTTATCTTTGAGCAAAAACAAGCTATTTTTATTATTGCAGTAACTACGAAGGTGGAGATTTTTTTTCTTCTAAGAAGTAAGAGAAAATGAGCAGATTTTCAAACAATAGGTTGGGAAATCTGGAGGGGAAGGGGGTAAGGCTAGATGAGAACTACAATTTATTTCATTTGAATAATTGTAAAATCTCTTTAGCCTCTATGTGACAGGTTTATGATTTTTTTTAGAAAAAAAGAAAGTTATTTTAGGTCAAGCAGAGATCACTACGCCTCTGTCTTTGAACCAGGTCAGTGCCTGAGCTAAGACATCAGCCATGATTAATGTGTTTTTCGTTCCATAACACTGCCACAAAGTAATACAGTTCTTATCACCTGTTAGCACATATTTTGGTGAGGCACATGGTGATTATTGCAACATGATCTCTCCCTAAAATATATTTTTATACTGAGTCCGTTCCTCTCTGTGTAACTGTGTCCAGTTGAACTACTGCTGTAAATTCAGACAACTTTGGATGCCATAGCTCTAAAACCATTTTAAACAGCCAGGTTTTTGAAAGCTAAAAACTTAGATCACGATAAATACTTTTCAAATCTTTTTAATTTTTGTAGTGAAATATGTCCAATACAGGTCAACAAAAACAAAAAAACAGCTAGTGGTGAAATACACATATACAAAGATACAATAGCCTGGCTGCAATTGTCTGCACAAACTTTTACGTTTATGTTGAAACAACATTTGATTTACTACCTACTACCTACAATCTGAATCAGCTGTAGCAATTTCCAGGAAGTAGTTTTGATCTAAAAAATCTCCTGTAGTTTCTATGGATTTGGACTAATGAGCATGGTTAAAGCTAGATGCCTTTTTTTTTTTAAAGAAAAAGTTCCGAGCCAGACTAAGACATTTCTAAAAAGCTAAGGGAGAATGTACTGTGGTCTGACGAAACTCAACTGGAACTGGAAAAAAAAACAGTGAATCACCAGTTCTAAAGAATAGTTTCCTGTAGCTCAGAGACTAGTCTTCAAAATACTCCTACTACTTTTTAAGTCAGGCATAACTTAGAACCAAATTATGTGGAAGATTTGTTGTCACTATATCAACCTCCTTGACCACTCAGGTCCTCCAACTCCAGTTTACTAATCACCTCTAGAATAAGAACCAAACATCGAGAAGCAGCTTTCAGTTTCTATGCTCCTCATATCTGGAACAAACTTCCCGACAACTGCAAAGCTGCTGAAACAATGAGCGGTTTTAAATCAAGCCCAAAAACTGATCTCTTTAGAGCCACCTTTGGGAAACCGATTAATAATAGCTGGAATGTAATATGCTCAAATAAGTCATATGTTTTGTGACTCTAATGTTGTGTTTTATTTTCTTACTGTTGTTCTGTCTGAATACTTTGAAAAATACTGAAAAACCTTGTTGAAAGTGTGGTATACAAATAAAGTGGACTTGCCTTGCCTTACCAAAATGAACACAAACCCCTTAGTGAAACATGATAATCGCAGCCTCATGCTTTGGGGAAAGCTATTTTTCAGACACAGCTGAGTTGGGTTATGTTCATTTTTTTTGTAGACCTCAATAAATTATAGTCTGTTCCAAATATTGATCAACTTTGACCCAAAACATCTAGATGTGTGATAAATAGAGTAAAATGAGGGGAGATTTTCATTTTTTAACATCTGGGCACACAACAAAACCAAAAGGGAAAATATTTCACTAGAAGAGGATTACAAATGTTTAATGGTCGAGGAGGCCAGAACGATGAGAGATAAAAGATTTGGAGAACTTTTTTAAGGCAGAGTGCCAATAAAGGCCAATAGATTGAATGTGGAAACTGAAATTAATAAGAGCACTGGCAAAGCACAATTTAAGGATATGCACAATTTTGCAATCAAATAATTGCAGCTTTCCTTAAGTTGTGATATCATTATCCCTGTAAGATTCATTTTTTTAAGTCACATTAAAAGGAAAAAAAATTACAAAATGTTTGAAATCTTGTCTCACTCAAAGTAATAAAGTATTTTTATTGCTTTAATAAAAACTTCTGAATCGAATTAAAGCCCAAGACAGCAAAGAAACTGCTAGTTACTGTACATGGGACTGTTTACAACAAAACACTGATGGCAAAACCAAAAAAAATTACCCAACGTAGCCAATACTCCACAGGCAGTCCAGATCAGAAGGCAGGGACCCACAGCTCCTGAGTACAGCAACACTGATTTAGGAGAAATGAAGATGCCTGAGCCAATCATTGTCCCCACAATGAGAGAAATGCCACTCAGCAGACCGATCTGGGTAAACACAATAAATAAATTAAAAAAATAAAGCAACTTTTTCATCTTTTTTGCAACTTTTTTAAAAATACCCTGGATGGTTCTTGGTATATTGTTGCATTTGCATGTTCCAGCACAATATTTACTTTAAATATTTTTATAGATTATTACGTAGTTTTAACTCCTTAGCCCAGTAAACATGATAAATAGAAAGTTCTAGTATGTGTAATCAAGATAAAAACAACTGCCTTGAAGAGTATTTCTGAGGTCAGACACTGATGTTGGACAACAGGGCCAGGCTCACAATCTCCACTCCAGTTCATCTACAGGGTTGTGAGCAGGACTCTGTGCAGGCCATGCAATTTCTTCCACAATAAACTTGCATATGTCTGAATGGACCTTGTGTGGGGCACTTGTGCAAAGTCATGCTGGAATGACTGTCCATCCTTGGAATGTTGCTCTTTAAAAACAGCCCCCCCAAAAAATGTCTCTGCACCAAAATTTATACATGACAAATTGCCTTCAGACAAGTCATTTCTTGGCAACTGCCAAACGCAAAGTCACATTGGATTGCCAGACAGAGAGACAGGATTCGTCACTTCAAAGAACACATCTCCACTGCTTATGTAATCCAGTGTTAGCATCCTTTTTCGGTCATCCAACACTTTGCGTTACACTTGGTAATGTAAGGCTTGAATACAGTGGTTCAGTCATGGTAACCCACTCTGAAGGCTTTGAACTGTTCTTGAGCCTATTTCAAAGTTTTATAAAGTTTCGAGGAATGTAGTTGTGGGCTTTGCATAAAGTTAGACAACATCCTTTTTTTTTTTTGTCTATGTTGCTTTTATTTTTTATTGGTTAGATTTAATAATCCCAACTGAGTGTTTGGTATTTAGTTGCAAGGTCATTTCACAACTGGACCTGTTCCAAGGGTCACATCCTACCATCCTAGACCAAGATCCTTATTCTGCATTCACATTGGTCAGTGCATCTAGGCAGCAGGGCAGCTAGATCACATGCAAAGTCAGTGGCACTTGGCACTGGCATTTTCAAAGCATCAACTTTCGTCCATTTGAGCAATTTGAAGCCTGGATGTCATGAACAGTTTGAACGCAGCACTAAGAGTGACATATTTTTTTATAGGAGTTGGAATGTCTACACCTGGGGCCATGCAGAAGATTGGAACCCTTTCCTCCAACACAAAAATGACTCACATCAGATATCAGTTTTATGTCAGCAAACACTATCAGCTTAATCTCAAATTGCCAATAAAGTTTGCGAAAGCGCATGCCTATCCACATATAAATCTTTTTAAAGTCCGAAATATCAATAACATACTAAACAATAACATATGTCTCTCTTAATCCCAGTCAGAGGGATAGTTTGACCTTCATAATACAGAGATTATTAAATAAAGTTTAATCTCTTGTCTGTTCATTATCTGTAAAAACTTATCATTTCATTGTCATAAAAACAGATAATAATCTTGCATGCAGTTTCCAGTAACTATGAGTAAAACTACAGTTAAAGTTAATACAGTTAATATGGAAGCTTTTAGTCAGTCCCAAGGCTTGATAGCTAAACAACAGCAATTATATTATTGGTTCTGTCAAACCCTTCTCTTATTCAAAAGGAGTTTTCCGTTTTTACAGACATGAAGAGGTTTTCATGACCGGCCTAACAAGTGAAATACTCATACACTGACTCAGTAGCTCTGTTATTTTCATTTTGGTGTGCTCCACCTCATTCAGTGAGTCAATTTATGTTGAAAAATGCTAGGTTTGTAAAATACCAGGAAGTTGTGTTTGTTAAACATTCTGCTGAATTTAACTTCTGTCACATATAAAGCATCCCCTTCCCTGCATCTCCTCTTTTCCTACAATAACAACACCACTAAAATAAATGTCATTCAAGCCTGCATAGAAAGCCCGGACAGCCGCACAGTAGGTGTTTCCAGAGTAAATTATCAGAGACACTTTTTGTGGCACTGCCCCCCCACAGCAAAAACATAAATATGATGGGATTATGGTGAACATCTATTCAGCCCATTTCTCAGAACTTCACTTGGACCAAAACTCACATCTTTCTGAAGTACTGTTGCCTTCTCAGGACGCTTTTCCTCTGAGTGGCCGGTCTTCTCTGTGGGGCCATTTTGTGAGGCAGCATTAATGCTGCCCGTTTCCATTTTACTGTAAAGAAAAAAAAGCATAAAACACAAAAATGGCTTCAATCAGATATGCCCATAGAATTTATAAAAAGGTACACAACTATCTTCTTCATTGTCTAACATTAAGTCAGATTAAATACTTTTTATTTCATGTAGGTTATGACAAACAAATGTATTTAAATGTGCTTCAGTAACTGTCAGAACAATGAGAAATTAAGATTTAGCTAGTTTTTATGGCTTTCTTCAGATTTTTGGAGAGAAATCCTGTGGTCTTGATAAAAGTTATTTGTGAAAGTGATAAAGAACTTATTTTTGGAGAAAAAAAAAAGGAAGAAGTATACAAGCCTGAGAACACCACTCCCTACTGTGAAGTAGGGAGTGTTTTTTGGATATAGCCTTTCAATGTTTGGTCCTTTAAAAGCTTTAGAGAGCTTTTTTGGGGTGAGTCTTTCACATATCCAGTCTATGACAAAGAATTTAAAGTACATTGATTAAATGCCGTTTGATGCTGATGAGTGGATAAACTAAACTAAGAAAAAAAAGCAATTGTTGTTGCTCCTAATATGAAGTTGAAACCTAAATCTGAAGAAATACCTTTTCCAGGATTCCTGGAAATGGATGTTACTGAGAAAACGAAATATCTCTACCCGTTTGATCCTCAATAATCAGTCTTAGTGTCAAATGAACTCAAATTCCTGTGTCTCTGGTTAAAGATATTCAGTTTCAACTAAAAGCCTGCAAAATTAAAAACATTGATAGAGAACGAGCAATCTAAATAACTTTTCTTTTTGTGGACTCCTCACTAGGTTGTTTGTCTGTTGCTAGGTGTTCCATGCTCTGGCTAGTGGAAAAAAGGAGTTTACTGCTGGTTGTGGGGGAGCATCATTTCTTGTAAACCTTATCTTGCCTTGTGACTCAAGTGGCAAAAAAATTGTATGACAGTTGAGTAACTGTTAACATCACTGCTGTTAAAGTTGAAAGCCTTATTTCACCGCAAAGTCACCGAAACTATTTATTTCACACTGACATTAAATCAAACAAAACCTTTTTCTGTTTTAAGTTAGATTGGATTAATTAACTATTTTTGTTGCTGACTTCCAGAATGATGAGAATGTTTTTTACATTTGAAATAAAATAAAATAAAAATGTGTTTAAATGTATTTAGTATTTCGTAGAATCACCTTTGAACTGTGTGACTTGACTCAAATATTTTAGATATCCTTCCGCAAATGCCTCATAATGGACTGCTGGAATTTTGGCCCATTCCTCCTCACAGACAAGCTGCTTTGAGCTTTGCACATTTTAATGTGTTTTTTGGTTTTTGTTTTTGTTTTTATGTTTCTGGCTATCAAAGCATTATCATGCTCACTCAATAAATATCAGCTATTTTGTCCTTAACCCATTTGATAACTAATTAGGGTATATGATAAGGTTTTGTTGTTGATTTGAAAGAGCCATTTGTGCTCTAGCTTCATCTTCCTGGTCGATGCCCAAGAGATTGCTTCAATATTTCCTCCTAATGTTCTTTGCCCATGATGCCATTTATTTTGTGAAATCCATCTTTCCCTCCTGCAATAAAACATGCCAATAATAAAATATTATGAAAGCAATACAGTATTGTTTTATTGCAACATTATATGGTAAAATACACATTTATTAGACAAATAATAAGTAAATTTACCAGGGATTAATAAATAGATTCAACATAAATAACAGTAGTGCACCTATAAACCAAAAAAGCAAGTTTATTTTATTTAATCTAAACATTTATCAACACAGTTATTCTTTGATAAATTTGTCTTCAGCTTATTGTCCCTAAAAAATGAAGATGTAACACAATGTTTAGCTTTCTCATCATAGTCATTCCAAGTCTACTGTTCTGTGCACAAAACACTAAAGCTGATACACTTTTACTTTCTGAGTTGATTTTGTTATGTTTTGTTTTTCCCAACAACTGACGTTTGTCTCGTCTGACTGTAAAGGTGTGCGCAGAAAGACAGATTGAAATGAGATCTCAAAGTGTATGACTGAATTTGCAAAAAAAACTGGTTCATTTTACAAGCATCTGAATGCACTAATACTCAGCGAGGCTTAAAAGATTCTGACAGTAGAAAGTCCGATAGGAGAGTTCAACTCAGATATATACTAAGGCTTATTTGAGATGAGAAAGAAATGTGTTAAACCACAAGACTTTCTTGTGTATTGTAATCAATTTTATATAACGTTGATAGTAGAAAAAAAGATATCATATTAAAAGAACAAAAGGGCATATTTATATTAATATACTTAATATTTGTATTAAATCAAATGGTCAACACATGGGGTATTTTGTTTTACAGTTTCTGAAACATGTAGAAAATGTTCCCTATTTCTAGATCTTTGATACATATGCAAAACTTAAAACTGTGTTAAATAAGTTGTTTGTTTCTTGTAACTACAGAAAAGATGTAATCTTAATTTTGCTACTTTAGAACTGTGATTACATGATCTAAACTAACAAAAATAGACACAACTTTGGTAGAGACATTACAGAAAACATAGAGATGTTGACTTTTCTCGCAGTAGATAATATGTAACTAGACATGTTAATGGGTATTCAAAGAAGTGCTTGACTTGTTAAAAAAAAGTAGACAAAATAAAAACTGCATTGTTAGTGTGCTACCTGATAATTGATTTTTACTGTTTCACTTACCTATGGTTTGAAACCCCTTTAATGAGAGTCCATGAACGTCCACAGCAACGTCTTCAAAAACTTGGAGCCAGTGATGAGAGAAAATAGGTGATGCTTAGCCAAGTTAGGTGATGGACAGCAGAAAAGTCTGACCTGGGGGAAAACCTAAAGCTCCATGAGTATGAGCACACTCCCCTGGTGGGAGGTTCCTAAATCTGATTGGCTATCCTAGGTAGTCCTGAACAGAAAGAGGAAATGGCTCACAGCCAGAGCAGAAATTCTGGAATCATTATAAAGCACTGTTGGAGCTCAAATTGAAGCATCCAAAGAAAAACTGAAGCTGACTCTTTTGAACAAAAGTTCATGCATATACATTATGACAGGAGATTATAAAATTAGTAAAAGAAATAAACTTTAACTTTTAGACTGAATAGATTTCAGCAGGTAAATTATGCTTGCATTGTATCTTTAAACATATTTTTGAGGTTATTATTGCATTCAGAGCTCAGGTTCCCTTACATACAGCCACAATTTCAAGTCAGAATGTTTTCCTTTTTTTACACTGAAAACCCTAAAAAAAAACTTCCTTCCATTTGAGCTCAAATATCCAGACTTTTTCACAATGCCTCTTTGATAAAGATATATGACACCACTGAAGTTGTGTGCTTGCAAATTTGTGTGTGTGAGTGTGTCTGCCACAATGCCTTTCCATTCTGCCAAGGTTTCAGGATGTGGTTTTTTTTCTACCTTTTTCTATTTAGAGGTGCATTGAAGTCAGAATTTCAGCTTGCAATAACATATTTTTTTCTGAGTAGATTGTTTTACCCTTTCTCAAGGCAACTCTTAAATTACTCACTTTTTACTTCTAATTATGACGTAATTGATAACAGCACAGTTCATACAAATACAACTTCCTGAAATCAACTTGTTGATACAATAATCATTTGTACTCTTTTCCAAAGCACTAGCAGACTTGCTTTTTGCCTGTTTTGGATTGTTTGAGAGTTTGAATGGTTGCCTCACATGCAAGTTTAATCTTCTAGCACAGGAACACACTGACATATAAACTCAGTAACCCCGTGAAGAACAAGAGCAATATGACCAAGTCTCAGACACATACGGGGAGGCTTAGAATCTGACTGATTTTGTTCACAGCAACAAAATACTGTCTTGATAAGATTAATTAAGTTTTGTTTTTTTTTCACTATGAACTCTATTCTTAACAATGCAGCCTTTCACTTAGAACAGAACTCATGTGAGATGGTGAATTGTCTTGCTAAAAATTAAGTAATTCAACCTAAACCAGCTTTTGATTGTATAAATTATGTCTACAAAATGAAAAAATAAAAAAAAAAAATGGTTTATCATTAATTTAAACAACCACAATGACCTCCTAATGTTTTTGGTGCAGACTAGATGAGATGGTAAGTACAGCTGCAGATCAAATCCACCATTTTGCCAAATCTCAAAAGTGTTTTACTGTGTTTTATATATGTATAAATATATATATATATATATATATATATATATATATATATATATATATATATATAAATAATCAGGGTAAAATCTTCCCCAGAGATCCAGTATGTTCAGTTGTTAAACAAGAGCTCACAGATTCTTCTCTTAGTGTCCTGTTCACTGTCTTCCTTTGACCAATATATTATTATTTTTTACCCACAAACATACTTTAACATAATACTGTTTGTGGCCTTAAAAAATCGGATGTTGTGTGTGTGTGCTTTTGTTTTCTGTCAATGTACAGCAAAAATGCATGCAAAATTACATTAAAGTGTTTCAAAATGGTGTGGGTGCTAAAATGTATCCACCTTACCAAAACCAGGGATTGTGTGTAGGTATGTTGGACTAATACTTGGCCACTTTATTCATATTGTGGCCCCTTGATGGTTCCATACTCAGAAAAAAATCCTAGATCTGCCTGTGCGTTGTGGGATGGAGTCACTTTAGTCATGGGCTGCCTGAAAAGAAACAATAAAATGTTCCCCAGTTTACATCAAATGCATCATTCATACACCAAAATTGGTTTTACAATGAAAAAGAAACAACTACCGGAACTATTGATGCAAAGTGTGATCACTCCATGTTTTCATGTTTACTGTTGCTGTAAAGTGTATGTGTTGGAAGGAGCGGAGTATAGCTGTGATCATGTTTTCATTTTATTTTTTTTTATTTATTTTTTTTTGGCGGGGGGGGGGGTTAATTTGGGGTCATTTTAATCTATAAAGCACTTTGAGGTGCTATTTTGTATGAAAAGCGCTTTATATTACATTACATAATATTCGACGTTAGCACTTAAATGTCATCTTAAATTAAAACTCATCAGACCAGGGGGGGAAAAAATACATCTGTTACTTTGCAATGATGTTGATTTGTGAAATGTGTGGAATCATTTTCACTTCTTCCTACCTGGTGTAGTCTGCTGCTGTAGGCTAGTCTGTTGTTTTCAAGGTTCAAATGAATGGTGTTCCTAATATCTTGGCTGTTGTTTCAAATGAAAATATCTTGAATGTTGTTTCAAATTACAGAAGATAATCTATGTCTGTGACTGGCAAAACATAGCTTCACTTCACTTCCATCTAAGGATCAATATTATACTGAAGTGTCAAAAAAACTGTTTTCCCAAACGACACATAAATATCCTCAAAAATGCACTGCTTTTTGGCTTCCTATTTAACGGATGAAATGTTCTGTATATTTTTGAAAACAGAGGGTATATAGTTTATAGTTTCACCTAAATCTTAGTAAATTTTGTTTAACAATTTTTACTAAACTAAATCAAATTTATAAGATTTAGTTGACTAGATAGAATACAGATGGTGTCTAAAACTAGCCAATTAAACATGGTTTTAGTGAAAAGATTTAGACTTAAATTAAGTGAAATTAAGCTGAAATAAATACAGCGAAATTTAATTAAGATATTCTGTAAAAAATTAACATTGTAGTAAACACTTCCTAGTGGGGGATACACCACTGGAAAATGTGTAAGAGAAATATCCCTGCAGGTTTTTGAAAGCCTCCGGACTTTAGGTGGCGATGGTAGTTATCACGGAATGATTTTATTACGTCACTTCCACCAAAACAAATCTAAAGGAGCTGACAGTTATCGAGGTCTGAAACTTTCAGAAATTGAAAAAAATATATATACCCTGGTGGCGTGAAGATGAACACAGTTCTGAAGCAGTGGAAGGAGGCGGCCACTCTCATTCTCACCGCCGGACGCAGGCTCGGCGCGGACAGTTTGTCGTCAAGGACACCACTGGACAGCAGCGGCGCAGATTCATCACAGCTGCCGACCAGCTCCAGCTTTGACTACGACGTGTTGTTGCTCAAAAGGAGCTCTAAAAGTACATTCATGCCCAACGCGTACGTTTTCCCCGGCGGTACCGTGGACTTTTCGGACTTTTCAAGTGATTGGTTAGACGTTTTCAAAGCTTTTCTTAATTCACCCGGTTTTGGTTTAAGGAGCGTTAAACAGCCCATGGAGAACCGACCCCCGATCTTCGCAACGGACCGATTAAAACTCGGCTCTCCCATCCCGGGGGAGGTCGCCCTGCGAATCTGCGCCGTGAGGGAGACTTTTGAGGAATCGGGAGTGTTGCTGGTTGTGCCTAAAAAGGAAGAGAAACGCCTTCTGAAAAGCTGCCAGGACACAGTTTGTGGTCGACATTACACAGAACACAAGCTCGGTAGCGATGAGCTCTCCAAGTGGAGGGCCCTGGTGAACGAGAACCCCTCCAACTTTATCAGGCTGTGCCAGGAGTTGGAGGTGTTGCCCAACATCTGGGCTTTACACGAGTGGGCGAACTGGCTGACCCCCGCCGGCAGATATGGGAAAACGAGGTTTGACACGGCTTTCTTCATGTGCTGTTTGCTGGAGATGCCCAGCACACTGCAAGATGAGAAGGAAATTGTTCGCTTTCAGGTGATTTCAGAAGTCTAATCAATTAAGATTTGTAAACGTGTCCTAGAGATGCACCGATCAGAGATTTTATGACCGGTCTGTGAATGCCGATATTTATTTTTAGGATTTGCTTATTCTGATTAGTGTTTAGTAAGGACTACTATACATTAAGGGTGTGTATTGGCAAGAGTCTAGTGATACAATATGTGTCACGATACAAAGGGGATGCTATGATGTATTGCGATATATCACGATACGATGATTAGGACGATATATTATTTTTAAAAATGAATTTAACTGTAGAAAATCTGTCACAATATTCTAAACACGCCAACGTGTTTCATCTATAACACATATAAACAGTTTTATTACTAGATCTAGTTGATCCACTGGAACCAAGAGGGTGAAAACAGCCACCACTAGCAGTCATACTTTTTAATCTTATGACAAAATTCAGTTCAGTTCGTACAAAAAAAAAAAAAACAACACTTTGATTTTGAATATCCATGCAAGATTGTGGCATAAAATATTGCAATATATTGGTATATTGATGTTTTTTTACATCCCTACTATACAATCTTTTGTACCTTATGTAGAAATCAAAAAAGTAATTATCACATTCATAAAATAGTAATTATTGATGATAAATATACCAAAGTTACAGAATTGTTTCACTCTGCATCGCTAACTTGTTGATACAATAATCATTTGTACTCTTTTCCAAAGCACTAGCAGACTTGCTTTTTGCCTGTTTTGGATTGTTTGAGAGTTTGAATGGTTGCCTCACATGCAAGTTTAATCTTCTAGCACAGGAACACACTGACATATAAACTCAGTAACCCCGTGAAGAACAAGAGCAATATGACCAAGTCTCAGACACATACGGGGAGGCTTAGAATCTGACTGATTTTGTTCACAGCAACAAAATACTGTCTTGATAAGATTAATTAAGTTTTGTTTTTTTTTCACTATGAACTCTATTCTTAACAATGCAGCCTTTCACTTAGAACAGAACTCATGTGAGATGGTGAATTGTGATGGTGGTCTATTTCACTATAGACCAAAAGGTCTATAGTGAAATCTGAGTCATCAGCTTCAACATCTTAAACAGGAAAGTATCCTACTAGTCGCTTTATCTTTGAAAAATGCATTGATTTATCAGAACAAAAAGGATTGCACTATTAATTTTCGGCTGGGAGATCACTGATGGCAGCCTGTCGAGGTAAAAAAAAAAGATAACCAGGTTTACCAGCTGATTTAATGTTGCTTCTCTGTGGAAAATGTTTTCATCTTACCCAGAGCTTAAAGATAAACACCTCGATTCTTCTATTATAAGATCAGCATTTTCATTTCAGCCTTATAGGATCCAACATTGTGGTGTTTTTTGGGGGTTTTTTTTATGTCTTAGACTACAGAAAAGTTAACAAACTCTACCTATTGTTGTGTGTCTCAGTGGTCCACACCCTCGGAGATCCTGCAGAGCTACCAGGCACGGCAGCTTTGGATCGCTCCTCCACAGTTCTACGAGCTGAGTCGGATGTGCCGCTTCCCGCTGCTGAATGACCTGCACAGCTTCGCTCACCAGCGGGCCACAGAGGGCTGTGATCAGTGGCTGCCTGTTGTCGTCCTACAAGATCAGCACCACATTTCGCTGCTGCCAGGTGCTGACTGTCAGCGATGTTTCCTCTAATGACTGTCCAGACTGGTATTTAGAGGGTAGAATCAGCCAGCCACCATGATCTCAGTTTGGTTGGTTGGGCTGACGCTTTTGAGTATAGCATTTAACTATTACATCATCCTCTTTTGAAACCAAATATGATAGACTTTATATAGGTGATGGTTTTCAAACCACAGCATCACCCTTTCCTTTAAACCACTTAACGACCGTATTTAAAAGACACTAAACTAATCCTTTTTCCTTTGTTGAATTGAATAAGCCGTTATTTGCCCCACAAGGGAAATTCGTTTCAGTAGTATTTTTTTTTATTTTCCTCTCATTGTGATAACATCAGATATTATTAATGTCTTGTATTTTCAAGTTAACTTTCCAGCAGTCTACTTGTAGGATGATCCCGAGTGGCTCTGCTACAGCAGCCTTTTTAGTGAGCTGATTACAAGCCTTCCATTAGTTAAAAAACCTGCAACCTTTGCTTCCAGGGAGTAATGTTGATCTCTTGGCTCTCAGTACCTGGTTGGGCCTCTTTTTCACTGAAGTACTGGATCACAGAGGCGATGGAACCTGGGATTGTGTCTCTGCCAATATTTCTGGTGGTCTATCTAAAGTCACTTTATGAAATGAGAAGAAAAAAATTAAACTTTTTCATGATGTTCCCATTTATTAAGATAAACCAGTATTTAATGAATGATGGCTGCAGATGTAAACCCGAGTTGCAAAAGTTTTTACCTTGACTAACTCTGCATATTGAATCCCCTGCTAAAATTTTTGTGAAGGAAATTCTTGATTGGTGCCTCAAATTATATCAACAATTCACATTTATTCCATCTTGTTTCTAGGCGACAACCTTTATTCACGGGAGTCTTCAAAGCAGGCAGGGCGTGATCAAACCAAAGACTCTCAGTTGGAGGATGCAACAGCTGATTCTGACTTACACCGCATCGTGATCTCAGATCCATACACCACCACTCTACAGATCACGGTCAAACCCAAGTATAACCACCTGCTTCCTGTCATGGAGCCGAGCTCGTCACATAATTCAAAAAGTCAGCTTTGACCTACACTTTTATATTTTATTTATGTTTTTGCACACAAGAACATAACCACATCGTCCAGCCGTTTACCGACAGTATCTTTGAATTCTGATGTCTAATAACTGCATCATGTTCTGTTGGTGTCCTGATTATTATACATTCATTTTGGACAAAAAAAAATCTTCTGATTAATGCAGGGACTTTATTTGATTTTTGGATATTTAAGCTATAAGTAAAGATTGGAAACTTAACATATCTATAGTCCCAACTGTTATACTGCCATGGTACTGTGTCTAGTGACTACTGGAGAACTCCTTCAGTTGTGACGGGTAAGGACAAGGAATTAACCCCATTTTAGTCTAATCCTTAAACTGTTGCTGTGAAACTATGTCTTTGTGTTAAATTTTAAGATTTTTTTTTGTTGTGATTTGTATTTCTCATGAACAGGTTGCAAGTAAGCAATCATGTTCTTTGTTAAAAGGCTGTTGAAAGTAAATGTTGCTAATTTTCAACAACTTAGTTTTAGTTTCTCTTCTCAACTCTGCTGAGCGTCTTTGATGTAGAACATACATTTTTGACATGAATTAGCCTTAAAAACAGGGAATAAAAACTGTCAAACCTGTCAAAAACAATGGGCAAAACTTTATCACTGACCATATGACAGATTTTTTAAAAGTGTTATACAAATTATTTATCCTGTGATGATATAAATATGCTCTGAGTAAAGTGTATGGGTTAGGGTTGTTATGTGTCCACAGTTGGTTCAATGGTATCAATAACTTCCATGATGTTTCAAAATGTGAATAAACACAATAACCTGTTTAGCAGCACAGTTACACTACATAATGCAGTTATAGTCCGAAAGCCTAGAAGATACGTTTTACTGTGGATCAAAACTCAGGTTATGTGTGTCTTTGTCTTCACTGAAGATTTTGCTAAGAAGGCTGGTGGATTTTTTACTAAGTTTTCCATGTGACCTTTTTAGCACACAAAAAACACTTTTGACTTATCGATTCCTTGCAGACACAGACCCACAAACAGCTTTTACTGTAAAAATGTTGTGTGCCTATTTTCAAACATGCTATATACAGTAACATTAGGTAGTCTGACTGCTACTAAGCAGAACACAATGTTGTCTTTGGTTATTAGAAAAGAAACCAAACAGAAAGCTGGCGATGAGATTTTGTTTATTGAAAATAATGTGAATATGACTGTAATCGCTACAGTGATGTTTCCCAGCGGGTTGCATTTATTGATGATGGAAGCACTGCATGTCTCCCACCTTTGGGGGTCTTTCCTTCTCTTCATTTTTCTTCATGACAAGATAATGAGACATATTCTTTATCAGGTGTGTTGCACCGCATGTTTTCCATTTGTATATTTTAAAAGAATCAAACATTTAACTAAAACTGGGTTAGAGCATTTCACTGATGTCCTGCTATGCTTTAAAATATTGTCTCGTGTGTGTTAGCAATGTGGCATGTTTAATTGTCAATACCTGGCGACCTAACCGAGGTGTAGCCCGGCTCTCGTGTGTTGAACGCTGGAGATGGGCACCAGGCCCCCCCACGACCCTTTAGGATAAGTGGTATAGTGGATGGATGGATGTGTAATAGTATCATTTTATTCCTGGGAATCACTCAACATTTTAACCAGTTGAAAGTGATATAACAGCAGTACAGTAGTTGATGTCCTCTTTGCCTCCATATTTTCTGCATCAGTTGTCTGAGATTAGGTGCACATTAAATGTAACCAACAATATTGTTGAGATGAGAAAACCAAGATGGAGAGGGATTGAGGTCATGGCATCAGAAAGCTAAAGATTATACTGTTTCTCTTCCAAGAAACCAGATATTATTGTTTTCTTTTAAAATCATTGCAGCCCACTATAATCATTTTCAAAATATGCAGAGCACACAGCATACAAGAATATATCTTGGCGTGTTTTATTGTTTTAAAAATCACATTTTTAAAAACGTCAGCAGCCTACACTACTCACAGAGTTAACTGTGGGATAACGGGAACAGGGTCACAATTCCCAACGTGAAGTGAATTTGGATCTCAAAGAAACACTGTTAAAGATGTTTTTTTCTATTTTTTATTAAATACACTTTTTTCTAAAATAGCCTTTACAATTATGCCTTTAGTAAGAGCCATAGGTGTCGTTTTAGCTGGGGACACCGAGGACATGTCCCCCTGCAAGGCAAGGCAATTTTATTTGTATAGCACACTTTGAACACAAGGCAATTCAAGGTGCTTTACATGATTTTAAAAAAATTGAAAATTAAAACATAATCAGTAAAAGACGGCTTAAACATTTATAATCAACTGGTAATATTAAAATACAAGAAAGCATAGACAATAAAACAATGCCATTTAGCATTGAACAAAATAATAATTAGTTTGAAAATAGGGCAAACAAGAAATCATTAGTATTTAAGCAAAAATAATAATCAGATAAGTTACTGATAAGCAGGCCTAATAAGTACGTTTTTATTCCAGATTTAAGGGTGGTTGAGGCCGTCAGAGTCTCTGCAGCACTTTGTGTGCGTTGGCTCTGCCAACTTTTCAAGAAATTCAGCTAGCAGAGCATTTGAGGGTCTTAACGCTCTTGATGCAGGGCGGCAACCAATCAGAACGTCTCAATAGTGACCATGCCCGATGTCGACAGTACCCAGCCAGCCACAATCCGCTAGTGTTTGAAACATCCGGCAGAGAAAGGCCCGCATACGAGCTTTTCAAGCTTCAGCTTAAAAATGTATCTGCTAGGTATATGCGTCAAACTAGTCGCTTTGCGAACGTTGCTTAACGCTGACAAAGCGTGTGGTCTCAACACCCCATTAGTCATGCATTTGCTTCAATTTAATACAGTTATGGTGCGTTCACACCGCCCCAAATGTCAGCCTCAGGAGCAGCAAGATTACATGTAAAATCTATAGGTGAGGCCGTCAGGGTCTCTGCGGAGCTTTGTGTGTGGTCCTTAGCCCAACTTTGGGAAGTGCTGTCTTACAGCAACCTTAATGTATTAGGTTGACCCAACATGTTTACATTTAGTTCACTCAACAACTTTCATTATTGCTAAATCAACCCAAATCAATTGGCTGGAAATGATTTACATATTTGTATTATGTTCACCCAACAAGTTCTTTTTTGTTTGTTGAGTAAGAATACCCCTGGCTGTACTGCCTGTAACCTACAGTACTTGTCTTGGGCCATACATTTACATGACGCAATGTGTCATGGGGGCGGCGATAGATTAATGGGCGGGCCAGGCCCATCCAGGCCTGCCCATGATGCCGGACTTACTGCTGGGTGATTAACAAGGAGCCTTTTTGCCAGATCCACAACAGACTTTTGCTTTTTTTTTTATCTGGTCTGAAAGCGGTTCTAAAACAGAGCAGCTTGCCAGGGAAGCTGGGGGCGATGTCCCAACTAGTGCTCGCGAAGCCACCGGACAGCTTGGTGTAACTTCTCATCTCCTGCTTGCAGCAGGGTGGTGGGATGAATTGCCTCAAGCATATTCACAGTTCCATGTATACTGAAATATGGGATTTAAAGAAATAGAAAACCATAACGGAAGTGTGGGAAGTCATCCACTTATAAGTATTTTCATAAATGTAATTGTTTTAGAGAGTCAAGTCCTTTCTATTCAGTGATTCTCTTTCCCATTTAGACCTTTAAATAAAACATTTAGATATCAGAGTAAAACTGCAATACCGAAAATCAGAACCATGAATTAACTCTGGTTTTACTCAAGCACTTCCAGTCATTAACTTGATACACACTCCAACATGCTGTGACTTTTTTTGCCTATTTTGTTACAGCAAAACACAAGATGTTGAGATTTTGTTGCCGTCTCCTGCTCTCTCATCTTCTCCTTCTGTTCAGAGTGCTGTGTGTGTGTGTGTATGTTGAATGGCTGTGATGAAAAGGAGGGGGCAAGTTGAAATAACACTACCCAACCTTCTGTGCTGTTTGCAGTCTGTTGAAGGTTTCTATGGGAACCAACAGCTTTGGAAACCTTGCCTCTAGGTCCAGATGAAGTGATGATGCTTTGGTCTGTCTCTTCCCACAGAGTGGTACATCAGTGGACATCATGCAGAAGTTTTAATAATAAATTATATCTGGATTTTAAAAAAACCCCAAAACACATGTACTCACCTGTAACACTTTATTACTGATGTTATTGTTGCATTAACCTTCCTCTTTTTTGGGACGGGGTCTAGGAATGATTGTTTCTTCAATCCTCCCCCGTTTAAATGTATTGCTTTTATATATTTTGGATAAATTATTGCAATAAGCACAGAGTGTAGACTTAATGAGTCACTGCTACTGAATTTGTGAGATAAATACAGGAATAAATGTCTAAAAGCCTGTTGTGAATCAGATGTGAACTCATCATCCATTGATTTTTGTGCACCAAGGTCCTAACAGGAAATTCAGTCTGCCTATTTTTGTGTTGCTCTCTTTGTGATAATCAATGAAGGCTGACAAATTGTATGTAAAACACAAAAAAGCACAGAGGGACAAAAATTGTATTTTCTGAATGCATTCTAACTTAAATTTTTAAGTAGAAAAAATAAAGCTAATACAAAAAAAAAGAAAAACCTCAAGCTGTCTTAATCTTGTACGTAAATTTTGCCAATATCCGCGGTTATCAACTTGACAAAGATCTTTGTCTTTTACAACTACTGACAAGAGTTCTGATGCTAGCTCTTTTAGCATTTAATTAAAGCATGTTGCTATCAGTAATGGCATTTTTATATATCCACACCTCCATCTGTCGATGATTAAAGATGTCCACAGTGTGAGTTTTTGGAAAAAATATTTTATGAAATCCATAATCTTCATAACAGTTGAAGAAAAGATTAATCGTTTCAATTCAAACTTATTTCAAAACTTGTAATTTTACTTGTTCAGATTTTAAATGTAATTCAGTAAACACTTCAGGCAACTACAAAAAAGGTCTGTGTGTACATCAAAAGCTTTCACTCTCCTCGATAAGGTGCCTGTACCTATACGAGCCTTATGAAATGAGTTATGCCAAATATATGAAAACTGAACAAATAGCTTTTACTGAAATGCTCACATTTCAGATGTTTGCAAGAAAGTTTTCTTGGTAGAAAGAAAGAAAGAAAGAAAGAAAGAAAGAAAGAAAGAAAGAAAGAAAGAAAGAAAGAAAGAAAGAAAGAAAGAAAGAAAGAAAGAAAGAAAGAAAGAAAGAAAGAAAGAAAGAAAGAAAGAAAGAAAGAAAGAAAGAAAGAGAAAGAAAGAAAGAAAAACATTTTAAGCAGAGAGCTGACTGAGTAAAAGGTTGTATACCATTTGGAAATGATTGGCATCATAGCTCTCAGAAAAGTTTCTTTGCTGTTTACCTTTCATTGTTACATGCAATCAGGCTGTTATTTAGCAGTAGAAATTAGCCTTAATCAAACCTGTTCCTTTAAAGATACAACATGTAGCCATTATCTTCCTGGCCTTTAAATTCTAGAGGGCTGCCAATGAGCTGATGAGCTGACTGTTAACATTAAATAAGTCCTCGTTTTAACCAATTTTTTTCATTAGACTTCCCATCAAAGCTATTTTTCAACAGTTTATTGTGTAAAATGATGTCAGTAATTTTGGTTTGCATACAGACTATAATAAAATGTTGCCCTCCACACATCTATCCTACCTTTGCTCTGTTTTGGTTGTTCAATCCCTCATCATTTTTTACAATCATTTTAAAACTGGGAAAAATCCAAGCATATAATCCAATCAATTGAATATATAATGGGTAAGGAGTGATCATTGTTATCCGGTTTTCAGACTGTTCAATTCTTCATTGACTTTTAATATTGGTTTTTAACAGTTTACTCAATGTTTACAAATACTGAGTTTTTCACACTTCGACAAAATACATAGAAATTATTATTCTTTTAATATCATTATACTTGCCTTGCATCTTCATGCCCACAATAATACTAATCAAAAGGACTTTAAATAGGCCTAACTACTTTTAATAAAGATATACTTACCCAAAGCATAATAATTTTATTTTCTGAATGCATCAAATCCATCTAAATTTGTTGTTGTTTTTTACATCAATCATGCCTTGAAAGGCTGAATTGATGTTTGTGCAAAAGGAAGCTTCATGCCTGATCCCTGTTTTTCTCTCTAGCCCATTAAGTTAATTGTGACCGAGAACAAATATCCTGTCACTACTAGTTTCCCTTTTGGGCCAGCCCAGAAATACCTGTAAAGACTCTTATATTTAAAACTATTAAGGAGCTAAGGAAGCATCTGTGTCACTCTTCTTTAACGATAATTTAACACTAAGGTTGTTAAGTCTGAGACTAATCCCCTGCTTGAAATGCCTCTAAGTGCATTAATCTATGAATTGCCATCCTTCAAATGATCTGGATCTGAAATTTTTCCCAAATAATGGTGGTAAGATTTATTTTAAAGGCAACCATGCACTGTCGCATGGCATAAAGAAAAAAACAAATAGTTTGTGCAGCACCAGCAGAGCTTTCTTTGAACTAAATGCACATTTTCAAGTGTTTCAAAATTTTATTATAATAAATATACTAGATTGTATTTACATGACCTGAAACTGCAGTATAGATTGTATGCACAAATCTTCTCTTCTCGTGCTGCAGTGTTTTACATTCATAACTGCAAGAAAACCCTGAACAGAAACAAGAGCAGGGTTTACAGTGAAAAGGTGCAATAAGAAACGACAGTGCACGTATCGTCCCCCTTCTCATAAAGCCTCGGAAATTTGATGCAATTGAGTAAGATGCCGGCCTAATACAGTGCAGTTGTAGAGATTACATTGATGCATTAAAACTGTGCTGGCAGGAGTGTTCAGCAGTGTAGATTTGTGCACACCCTACTGACGTGATGAGTAGGGATTAACTGCTGGCTCAAGTTTCCAAAGGCATATAGCATAAACCCGGTTTTCAGAGAGATTTCTCCTGCTTGTGGGAACACATCTGACTCTCTTGGACTTAAAAATCGAGATTTTACAGCATCAGTCAGATTGACATCAACGGGGATACTTAACCGTCGGCTACATTTATGCTTGAGCTTTTCCACTAATCCACTTGGATTACGTGTTGTGTATATCCCCTTGATGGCCAGACGCTGTCACGTAATTTCAGGACTTTTTTCCCCCTCTCTCCTCCAAAAATACATGAACTTTTGCCTCCTCCAAATGCCTTTAAGGAACCATGACCATTCTCTCCTGTGCGCACACTTTCTGTAATGTTCTAGTAGCCTATGTTTTCTCAAGTGCAACTCTTCAAATCCACCAAATACATTCACGAATCCAAGAAAGATTTATAACTTTGGGTAAGAACAATTTTTCACAGCTTCAAGACCTCCCTCTGTGTCTTGTGGAGCTCTTGCTCTTTCACGCGGATGCCTCCAGTGGGGAGCCGGGCAGGTGTCCCTCAGGGCAGCCTGTTGTTTGGTCAGACAGTCCGCTACATATTAACAACTAAATATCCCAGAACCAGAGCGATTGTTACAATGACAAAAAACACCAACACGGCAACGATCGACCCAGAACCCCCCTCCCTGCCGCCTCCACCTTCATCGTCTTTAGGCTCCTCTTCGCAGATGGAGATGACACCCACGGAAGAGTTCCCCACGCTCATGTTGGACTTGAGCTCGGCGCCTGCTTCTTGTTTTGCCACCACGGCCCACGGCGCCACCTGCACCTTCATCTCCATCTCCTCCATCATCTGACTCACTTGGGTGATCTCGGTCTGCAGGTCCCTGAGGTCCGCCGTGTCGATGTTGCTGTCGGCTTCGTACTTCATGTTCTGGACGCTCATGGCGCGAGCGGCTACCGCGTTAGTGCTGCCGGTCATGCCCGTCTGGATGAGGTGCCTGGTTGGCATTTTCAGGGGGAAGTCCTGCCCTATCTCCAAGGATCTCTTCATGTCTACCTCCAGGATCTCCATGCTGCTGGAGAACAGCACCCAGAGGCGCTCGTACTCGGCGCGGTCCTCCTTGCTGATGGTCTTGTCTTTGAGCAAGGTGGTCAGTTTAGTCCTGTTGGCCACGGCCAGCTCCTGGGCCTTTTTGCGGGTCTTCTTTAGCTCTTCTCGCAGGTTCTGGGAATCCGACGTGCTTCCCAGAGCAATGACCAGGTGCCTGTAGCAGGCTGTGACTTTGTTCAAAGCATCCAGCATTGTTTTGCACTCCTCTTTCCCCATAACTGAGTAGGAAAAACTACAAAATGCTCCTTTATATAAAAAAGGGGAAACAAAAAAACCAAAGGATCTTTGAAGAAAAGGCGAGGTTAGACCCTCTCCTCAGTTCAGTTTCCACTGGAGCACGCCGGCCGCTTTACAAATCCAAACAGCGCTCCAGTCAGAGGAAATTCATCTCTATCCATGCTCCCTCTGGTGTGCAAGTGGCACACACAGCGGCTTAGAAATCAATGCTTTCGTCACCTAAAAGGCTTTAGGTTACATTTGTGCTTTCGTCGTCACGGGATCAAACGACAGCAGAGCTCGTATCATTCAGAGCTGGCAAGAATTGATGTTAAACAATCCGATTTTTCTGCGCCTGTGATCCAGAATCAGCTACAGGTTGCCGACATCCGCCTTGCTGCACGATGCCTTCCCTCGTCAGTGTTCGGAAATGACGCGCAGCTGAGAGTCACTGGTGTTCTCATTCAGTGTTACAAGAAGAGAAAGCTTTAAGGAACCCACCACGAGGAGCACGAGCAGCCATAGCGCCTCGGCTCGGCACAGCTGTTTTTCTGCGTGTGGAGCTGTTCTCTTCAGCACCCTGTTATTGATGTTTAAATGCCAGCGAGCGCCTTCAGTGGTTCGCACAAAAGAGGGCCAGGCAGGGAGACAGGGCAGCTTCTATCCCATTGGTTTGATAACGCAGGCATCTGCCTCAGCTGCGTCCTGTCATTGGCTGCTCTGGCCGTGAAGTGGACTGGGCTGAAAGCCATCATACATCTTTAACCATCTGGATTCCTGCATAATGACTATCTATTGGCAGAGACAAGTTAAACAATTTGCAGTATTTGATAAATCATTGCAGACCTAAGGTATATCAGTGACAGATTGATAAAATTGTAAAGCTCATCTAAAAAAACTAGAATATGTATCATAAATATATCTATATAAAGCTATGAATTTCAGTAGTCCTACATTAATTCAAAAACTGCCTTTTTTGCTGTTTTAAAATAAGATTAACATTAAAATCATACTTGATAATAGCGACATAAAAAAACTATCGGATGTTCACATAAAGATAGATCTTTTCTTTTCCCAAAAGAAAAAACACAATGTGTTGAGTGTTGCTGTAGTTTTTGCGTTTTTAAAACTGCGCAACATAAGCCTTTTGGAGACTTTAGTTCTTTTACTGCATCTGGGCTGAAACAAAATCTGTACTCATGTCTGCCCTCTGCCAATAGCTACCAATCAGCCATTGCTTAGTAAGGTGACTTTTAACCAGAAGTGTCTGGCATGGTTTGAAATTTAACTTGTTTCTAACCTCTCGGATTTCTTATCCTACCACCTTTGTAGGTCGTGGTCTGCATATACTCACACTCCTACCCCCCCTGCCTCTCTTCTTCATCTTCTTTCTTTCTTGTCTCTTTTTTTTTGTTTTTTTTGTTTCAGTGTCCATAACTTCAGCAAATTAA
Source organism: Apricaphanius iberus (assembly GCA_028564705.1). NCBI lineage: Eukaryota > Metazoa > Chordata > Actinopteri > Cyprinodontiformes > Aphaniidae > Apricaphanius > Apricaphanius iberus. The sequence goes on along the minus strand of JAPXFQ010001320.1, from coordinate 393,946 downwards.
ACCCACAGCAATCTCTAATAAAGATTTTTAACACATATATATCAAGTGGAGATAACCATGATCAGGGGTGGATAGCTACATTTAATCAGTTACATTTAGTTGAGTAACTTTATGCATAATGTTCTACTAGGATTATTTTTTACCGTATTATACTTTTTACTTCTACTTTAGTCATTTTTATTATATTTTAATACTACTCTTATTTGAGCACAATTTCAAGTTTCTTCACTGAATGACACAAAAGACATTTTATCCCAAAATAATAACACCATTTTTACAAATTAAACCGAAGTAAATGGTAGGCTACTACTGGAATACTCAGTGGTTTTTCAAGTAGTTTTTTTTTACCCTTACTGGAGTATATATTTATCATTTATTATTTTTTTGGATGAACATTTTACTTATATTTGAGCAAAGAACAAATTGAACAGTGCTGCTCTTGAATACAGTCGTTTGACACTGAACCCAACTCTTACTGTGATGGATTTGTACACCATAACTATAAGTCATTTTCAGGTGTTAACATACTTACATATTTTGTCATTACACATATACGAATAGATTTAAAATCTTTAGATTGTGTTTTTCTTCATTATTTTTGCTTACATCCAATGAGAAAAAAGTCTTAATTTCACAGGAAATCATAAAAGCGATTTTTTATTTTTTAAATATGATTTTTGATACCACACCATTATAGTCAGCAGAATATGTGGAGGACTGTTGGACAAACAATTTTTTTTTTCATCAGACTGTCCACAATGAGGTTATAACTCAAAAGGTTCTTGTTAAGGAAGCTAGCTAGTCACAGGGTGCCATATCTAACATATTAGGAGCTGAGTGGAAGGCAAAGTGTTGTTGAAAAGGTGCCCAAACAACATGACAAGTCGTTCAACAAATAAATGTTTGACTTACATTACTGGTTGGGAAATGCGTATATAATTTTCACTGTTTGAGTTTAATTCCTGAATTAAATAAACCTTTGGATGATGTTCTAATCCACTGAATGCATATGTATAATCATAATATCACAATTATCCCCCATTTAATTTGATCTGCACTTAAAAGGAGTTGATTATCTTGTGGGATTCCACAACTGCTGCTCTCACACGTGTTTTAAGGCCAGCTGCAGCAGACATCATCAGCTGGATAATGTGTTGCCAGTGAGTCGGCTCCTGCTGTGCTGAGAAGTGGGGGACGGATAAGAAGGCTGTATGGTCTTTGCCTGCTTTGCTCTTTTTGCATTATTGAAGCGGATGGGGCCTAATCACCCAGTGACAGCACTGCAGAGCTAATGGACTAAAAAGCAGGGGACGTCCCAAGATGGTGTGAGGAAGCTTGCTGTTTGTTTAGCATGACATCTACTGCGATAAACGGATTTTGCATATATATATCTTTGCTTGCACTCTGAAATGTAAAACTGTTCCCTCACTGAAACAGCATGCATATTGCTCACATATTGCATTATAATGTAAACATTTTTTTTGAATTTGTTGGGGTTAAAAGAGAAAAAGCTGTCTATTGTGATAAAACCAGCAAACTATAAACTCTAAACATGGGATTTTGCATTTGGTTAGTACTGTCTTTACTCTGAACCATTGAAGGAATAAAGGTAAAAGTGTCTGTTTTCCAACAGTGAGATTGCAGATAAGCTGGTATGTTAGACTCAAGTGTCAGATGAGTCAGACAGGGTGGTGTGATTGCTCTCAGAGTGAAAACATCATGTAAAAAGTGATTTAAATAAAAAATCTTTTGTGCACAAATTCCAAGAGATTCTCATACACAGACAAGTAGTGGTCTTTCTAAATTGCCTTTAGGTATGAGTGTGTGCTTGCAGGCTTGTTTGCCCTGTGTGTCTCTGTGTTGGTCTGTGATGGGCTGGCGATCTGCCTAGGATTTTCCCCGCCTCTCGCTCGATGATTGCTGGACAGTAGCAGGAGCCCTATCAGATGTTAGCCACACTTTAACAATGACTCAAAACAAAAATTTCCCTTAAAACATAAGACGCTACTTCAGCTATTTTTTTTCTACTACTCAGTGATCTGATACAGACGGGACCTCACACAAAATGAAGTAATTTACTTAATTTCAGTTTCACCAGAGGGTTATGTTACTGTTATGGTAAGGCTTATTTTTTACATTACACCAAGTGCTGTTAATTAGCAGCCACCTTTTTCAAGATCAATGATTTAGACATGTAGTCGGCCCTGGCCTTTTAAATGTGTATCAACCCAATGCCACGATGGAAAGACAAAAGTAACGGTCACAGACAAGCAGCTGCTGCAGCCTTTCCTTTTGCAAAGAGTAGTAAGGTCATACATCCTCTGCAGTGTAAAAGATCATTTTCAGGTGAAAAAAATTAATAAAATTGCTCTTTATTATCTCCAGGAAAATATATCCAAGAAAATTAATTCCAAGGTAAGATCATGACGTTTCCAGGAAAACCATGACAAAGGCATGACCAACATTTCAAAGTATACACTAATTTTACCGGGCAGGACAACACAAAGACACACAGGGTAATCAACCACTCAAGCACACACTCACACCAAACGACTTTACAAAAAAATTTACAGACACCACTTGACTCAACAGTCTTGTTTTGAGACAGTGGGAGGAAGCTGGAGTGATAAAAAATGTGCGCAGTAATAAGAAGGCCACAATCCCGGGATTTTCTTGCTAAATGGCAACAGTGTCAACCTCTGCACCATCATGGAACCCTCCGTCATATCTAACCTGGGAAATCAAATTTATTTGTTTATTAATTAATTCAAAAACAGTTACAAACTTGAGAGCATCTAAACATCTCTGCTCCGTTAAATTTCTCCAAACACATGAATGAAAGTTGCTTAAGGAGATAAAATGTAAGATTAGGATAGGGATGACTGCGACTTTAGCAATATAATGGTACGTTCACACCACTGTATTGATGTTGCCAGACGTGGACGCTGCCTAGCCAATCACAGTCTGCTAGTGTTTAAAATATCCGGCAGAGAAAGGCCCGACTTCGAGCTTTGTATGCTTCATCTTAAAAATGTATCTGCAGTGTATCACCTGGTTCAATGTATACCTGAGATTCTAATTTATAAAGGTACATTTTTCCTTCTTAAAAGTAGCTTGTTCCATGCAATTTTCTTATTTTGTTCCAACACAGTTCTTGTCAGTCCTGGAACCTGTTTTTGAAAAAGATACTAAATATTTTTTTTAGATATGTAAAACTGTTTTGGGTTTTTTTACCATGAAGTCTGTTGCAAAAATATGTTTTCCCCTTTCCCACCAAACATGTTTTCCACATATTGAATATGATGCTCAGCTAAGTTAAAAAGGAATACAATGCACTTTTAAGTGTGCCTCAGGGGCCAAATGGGATTTCGATGCTCTGCTAAGACATGTCTTGACAACGCCGGGAGCAAAGTATTCATGTGAGAGTTGAAGAAAAACATCTGCAGGGTCAAGACTGATGTCATAAAATTACTCAAATAGTAATCTAGATTAGCACATTCCTTGATTATTTCTGTAATACACAAAATATTGACCTTTAATGAAGAATGTCAAGCATCCTGTTTGTGTTTTTCCTCCACTGGAATCAAAGTTTTATAGGCAGACAATTTAGCTTTTGATTCAAATCCTTTCATCAAAGCTTAATAACTCTCTGTGCAAATCCATTAAAAGAACCTTATTAGTCCTTTCGATAATTCCAGAAGTAATATATTTTGCACTTAATTTGATGTACTTTTTGAGGAAGCTGAGGTCCTTCAAGGCCTCAGAGCCAGGGACATAAAACAGCTCAACAACCTGATGAAGAAGGCTGGTTCTGTTCTTGGGACGACCACGGAACAACTGGAGATGATGATGCAAAGAAGGATTCTTCATAAAATTAAAAAGATTATGGACAATACTGAGTATCTTCATTCAGAGGCTTCTACAGTTTCGCTGCAACACAGACCGCTACAGGAAATCCTTTCTCCCCACAGCCATCACGGTATACAACAACTCCTAGAAAAAATGAATTAGTAATGAGCTACAACAACACTTAATTTCCCTGTGGGATCAATAAAGTATTTTATTTAATTGAGTTTAATTGAATCAAAGTGTCAAGTCAAACTTAGTAAATGTTGACCATTTTCTCTACATATTTAAGAATGTCACATTCTGTTGTATTACTGGTCAATTTCTGTTAGTATATATTTGGAGAAAACATTATTATATAATTTTACACGTTTGTTCTTTCATGGGAAAGTTTGAGAACCACAGTTTTAGAACCTCCAATGCCACTGATAAAAAATGTGGTGTGTCGGTATGCATTTTTTTTTCTCTTTTTCACTCTGTTTTCAAACCTGTAGTGCAAACCTCTAATAATTCAGTAATCATTTGGAAGGGGATATATCTTGAATAATCATTTCACCCTGGAAATAGAACAGTTCACTCAAGTAATCAAAAGCCCCAAATTAAACTGACATTCAGCCTGAAATGGGTGTGCGTCAACGTGTGCTTGGAATGGTATCAGCAGCCATTAAGTGCAAATCAACTGTGATGTTAAAATACTGTTTCTTAAAGCTCTCTAATGCACCTCTTAAACCTCAGATGCCCGAAAAAGTTGTAACATCCTTAAATAGGAATCAACAACTGAATTATTTCACTTATAAGATATAATTTAAGTTAAAAAAAATACTTGATCTGATGCTTCAGATAAAGAGGAAGAAATCATTTAAAAGCTCACTTCAGCTGACCCCAGATTAATATTTGGATTTACTGCACATTTCAGCCTGTTTAGAGGGATTCCGTAGCCCTGAGACAAGATAGAGAGTAAAAGATTAAACCAGAGGTGATAGCTGTTTGTAAAACTAAGTTTAAAAAAAACTCCAGACAGTTAGAAACATGCAGACAGATCACTGTGAGAGGGTGAGTGCAGAGCAGAAACAGAGGAAGTTAGTCTTTGTTGAATTATTGATAGACCGCTTCTACTATGTGCCCTCGTACACACTGCATAGCGTGGAGCCATGAGTCATGCCTTCACAAAGGGGCAGGCTCTTTGCTTAAGCTTGACATACAGAACAATGTCTACATACATGAATGTGTTTGTAGTGCAGAGGTTATTAAGATGACTGAAAGGGATTTATTTATGACAATTCACAAACTTATCACTGTTATTCCCAGCTGAAACCAAGCCTTTGTGTTAAAATTTCACAATTCACACACTTTAAAGTCCTTTCTAGTCAGGAACCGCATAGATTGCATACAAAATTACACCTTCACAAAAAGTAAGTGCACTTTCCTGAGCTAAGCAAAAATCTGGCAGTTAAACTCCCTATGAAAAGGAAAACTAAGCTTACCTTAAAAGCCTATATCGACTATATACTTTGCATTGATTGCAGCTAATGCGCTGCAGCTTTTAGTGATGCCTTTCTGGATGTGGGAGATGGATATATCAGCAAATGTGAGACTGGGTGATAGAGACAGGATTTAAAATCTTTTTTTTTTTTTTCTTTTTTTTATAAATAAAAAAAAATCTGTTTTGTGCTCCCAAAGCTGTTGGCCTTTCCATTGATTTGTTTCCAAAGCATACAAAAAAAAACCTAATGAATGATAATTAGAGATGCTCAAATGTAGAGTTAGCTTTGATATTGCTATCAATGGAAAAAAAGACTGTTAGTGCAGTGGTGGAAACTTTGTTTATACGGTTATAATTGATTGAATTAATGAATTTGCAGAAATAACGTAAAGTAGTTGCTTTCTGTAAGCCTTTGTTATCCTCTAACATTGTTGTGAAGAAGTTTTGACCTTTTCTTCTTTATACTGGGTTGCTTCAGCTTTTTTTTTTAAGACCGATTACACTATTTCAATCAGCCTAAGATCTGGCGTTTTACTCAGTTACTATGACACCTAGATTTGCCCGTTATCAGCCACTCTGTGAGGATAGGTAGCTGCAACATAAGCCCTAATCATCACTCTTCCACCACCGTGCTTGATATTTGGTAGAACATGTATGTGCTAATATACTGTGTAGCTTGCTAAACATTTTTCCTGTTTTCACATCACAGCATCAACAGTCATGGGAACCTTTTCTTTCTCTTTAACTATATAAGCCTCGCTCCGACACTCCGTGATGAGCTTTTGTCGTAACCAAAACATAACCGAGTGCCACGGATTTTTCGTTGAGTTGCAGGCAAAAACAAAACGAATTTTCCCTTTGAAGCATTTAAAGTCCAGCCTCTGAGATAAACAAAAGCCTAGATCTCAATGAAAAGGAATAATAATTAACAGGCTTGCTTTTAAGGCACAAGTATCTTTTTAACCATTTAGCTGAACAGCATAGGCCCTTCTGATGTGCTACAGTGAGGCTTCTACGGCTTCTATGCCAAACTCAGATGAGCCACAATGATCCATGACATCTGTTGAGTCAAGGCTTAGCTCTAATCCCATCCCATTAAGGCAAACCACATGAGGTGAGCTACAGACATCCCAGGTGATGTTTGGCAAGCGGGAAAAGCAAAAAAAAAAAAAAAAAAGGAATCATATAAATGAAATATGTGTCAGTTACTCTGCATGTTGCATCAGAAAACAGCTGTTTGGTATCAGCCTCTTTAAAAACCTCGAGCCTTTTGTGCTCTGTTTTAGAAGTTCTCAAAGCAAAACTCCAGCTTTTTAGCCTGTTATCTGTATGTGTGAAGGAAGTACTTGTTGGTTCATTTACTCCTACTCTTAGAAGCCTTAATGTAGCCTGATCTATTGTATCTTTTTCAGATAACAGAAAGAGCAAAGAAAAGACTAAACAAGTGCACTTAAAATATGTCCTTCATAGGCTCTTAAGACTACTACAGCAACATACTTTAGGAGCATTGTGTCGATGATAACAGAGAAACATTGCCAATTGACAACAATGCTATTGTTTGCAATTTTTTTCTTTTTTTGCATTTGTATCCAGCAGCCACACTGTAAACCCGAATAAGTAGACAGAACTCATAAAAAGTTGGGCAATCAGTTGCCACATATTTTTTGAGTTCATAAGCTCAGATATTTGAGTATATCAAAACTTAAATTTTTGGAGTTTATGTTAAATATATTTTCTAATTATAATTAAATTAAACCTACCAATTAAACCAACTCAAAAATCTTCAGTACATGCAATTAATTAATTAATTAATAATTAATTAATAATTAATTTATAAATTTCATACACGCATTTGGTATATACTATCCTTAAGTTATGTTATTGTCACAAACTTTTACAACACTGACAAGAATTTATAGGTAACTCACATATATACATTCTATATTTATGCTATTAAGTACAATAATTCTAAACACAAGTAATACAACGAGCAGAATTGTAATCACTGTGACTGTGATATTAACATTGACACCACTATGAATAATGATATAAATTGTTATTGATCACAATGGGTATCTCAATACAACAGACTTCCAAGTCACTCATGGTTACAAAAACATGCCCCTAAGCACCCTGGGAAATATGATAAATAGGTCAATCAAAATGTTTGAGTTACTTGTACTCAAAACATAAGAATATGCTGAACTAACTCAGCACATCTGAGTTAGATTTTTATTTATTTTTTTCAGAATATTGAGTTTAAGCTACTCAGTGTAACTGAGTAATCTCAACATTGGGGTTTACAGTGCACACAAAAAAAATATCCTCTGGCCAGCAGGTTGTGAGGTCATTAGTCCCGCCTGCTGTACACTTTCATTTATAAAAAAGTTGACCAATTGCGCTCATAAAATCCCCTCTAAAATGCTTTGAGGTTTAATTTCCATTGGGTGTGGCAACGCACCAGAGATAAACACGGGGAGTGTCGGAGGCCTCTAAATCTTGGTCAAGCCTCTTTGTCACTGAGGATAATTCCCCCTGCCGTCAAAGCCTCAGCTTTCCCACTTATGTTTGAGTGAAGAAGAGTATGAATATGTACATGTTTCCTGGATATTTGAGAGAGATGAAAGTACTGGGATATCAGTATGGTAGAGATGTGCATTGGCGGAATTAAAACTTTTAAAAGCAGCAGGTCATCTGGCAATTAAACTTAATGTTATCTCCAGCTGCAAAAAATATTAGCTTAAATGTAAAATATTTTGTCATTCAGGGGAGAATTTTAGTAGACTTCCAGAAAATGAAAGGCTTACTCAATAAAGCTGCATGTGTATTTAGAGAAGTATTTCCCCACCTTCATCTTTGGTGCATACTGTCCAGCATGTTTCAAGCATTTCCTCAGTTGAAAACCTCTGATTCCAAGATGTGAGGCGTCTCCTCAGCCTGTTGTGAATTGTCTAAATCATCCATCATTTCAAATACTTGATGAAGGTGTGATGAAGCAAGAAAGCATCTTAAACATGCAGGTGAGTGAATGCGGGAGATTAAACGTGAAACAAACACAGCTTTAAATATCCCTTTGTTTTACCACATCTGAGCCACATGGATCAGGAACCATGCTGATCTTTTAACACAGATTTATTTCTTTACTATGGTCCCTGTTAATGGGTAGGAAATGTTGGGCAGAAAGTGAAGATTGTGTCAACTCATGCACAGAGAGAACATGCAAACTCCCTGCAGAAAGACCCAGGCAGAGACTTGAACCTAGGACCTTCCTGCTGCAAGGTAACACTGCTACCAACTGCACCTATAATAATAATGATAATAATAATGATAATAATAATGATAATAATAATGATAATAATAATAATAATAATAATAATAATAATAATAATAATAATAATAATAATAATAATAATAATAATAAAAGTAAGGGATGCAATGATACCACTTTTTTAAAACCAACATGATACCGATCCTTTGATCTGAGTACTTGCTGATACGAGTACCAATGCCAATACTTCTATCACACAGATAATGCAGTGAATTAGAGGACCTGTTTTATTTTCCTATATACTTGTTAAATCAAATGATAATGAATAAGATATAAAATAAAATAATAATGAAAATGATCACAAAACTAAATTTTCAAGTGAAAAATATACATTTTCTGTGAAATGTTTGCAGAGTTCGGATACTGATATGAGTACAATAGAACAGTATTGGCCCCGATATGCGATACCAGTATCATAATAATGATATATTTGTTCACCTTCCCTTTTCTTCATTACATAAATAAGATGTTCATATTCTGAGATATCTGCTGCAGGTTTAATTTTCTTTGCAGGTTGCAAAATGCTTCTCCCACTACTGAAGCGATTTTTTTGAAATTCCTTTGTGAGTGATTTTGGTCCAGTTGCATGTGCTGTGCATTACCTAACTCTTTGCAATGTAACTTTTTTTCATGAGGTGTGAAGTTGTACCAACTTTCATATTTCTTATTCTGTCATTGATATGCAAAGCAAACTCCATTTTGCTCTATTATTTGCTTTCTTGTTCCCTTTCGTTGCTCTTCTTCTTTCTTATCTTCTCTCTCTGATGCAAACCAAGTCTTACGTTCAGCTTTCCCATTTTATTCTTGCAACACAAACACAAGCCCACACATTTGCAAGCAGACAGGCTGACGTCACACAGTCACTTAAAACCTCTGCTCTCCTCTCCACTTTGCTCCACTTCATTTCACTCCAAAAGCCTGCGTGTCAACAAAGGGGAGGAAAGAAGTGCACAAAACACCCACCGCTTCCAGAGTTTATATCATACATTAGCTCTCAGCATTCATTATTCACATACAATCCTCCTGATTATTAGAGTTAAAATGCCTAATTTTTTACTGTAACTGTTTATTGAGTCTAATGCTGTTCTTTTGATATATTGTAGATGGTTTTCAGGGTACAACTGGACCTGAAGAGTGTGTAGCAGCAGATAGTTTGCATGTAGCTGCTTAGGCCGTCACTCAAATGCTCATCTAGCTGTGATGGAGAGAGAAGCAACTCTGAAAATGGAAAAGGCTTCAGTCTCCTGATTCAGCCTTTAATCTGCTTTAGAGGATTGCTGGGTATTTTTTCTCCTGCGCCCTCTAAAATAGACAGCTGATACCTATTCTGAACCAGAACAGGAGAGGGTAGGCAGCTCTGAGCTTTCAGTGCGTGGCTGCAGAATCAGGGCAGAAAGCGTCCAAGCTGCTTTGTCTTGGCTTTATAATCTGCTCCTGGGAGACACATGACGGACTCTGCTAAGTGGGAGTCTGATGATGAAAGACTTCATAAGGGTCAAGCGAAAAGTTTTTTCTGAATCCGAATTGTCTTATTTTGCAGAGGCAGTCATGGCGCATATCCAAAAATACCCATTGTGACATCGCAAAGAGGACTGGAAATGTGGGCGGCATTAAAATTTTAGTCTCGCAGCAAACAGGACGGAAACTGTTTTCTGCTTTGTTGAACTCCTCATGAATACTTTCATGTCACCTACAACTTCGGCTAAAAGTCAGAACCAACGTCTTCAGAATTCAGTAAGCTTGGTTCTAGGGAGGCTGGTGAAGCTAGGAAGGCATGAAGCACAATCAGAAATGATGACATTATTTTTTTTTTATGTAATGCGTCTGACAGAAACACTTCACAGAAAATAAGTAATCTGTAATAGTGTCTAATGTTTCACATTGGAGTATCATATGTAGAACACATGAAGATGTATATGTGGAAAATATGAGGACAGCAGTTGCTCTTGAGGAAAAAACATATGTCTCATGAAAACTTTGCAGCAGACTGTCAGTATTGGAGAGACACTGACTCCTTGTTGTTCCATTATGTTACTTTTATTTACTTTGAATTTTATGATATATTTAGAAAGAGTAATTAACATGCAACTGTGCTCAAAAACATGTTATAGCTTCCTATATTGACTGCTTTTTCAGATTATCTGTTTAGCCGATGGTGACCAGCAAGTCAGCAGATGTCTGGCATTTTTGTAATGTAAACTTGTGTTTATCCATTCCAGTGTATCTCAATAGATAGAGATCAGCACAGTGCAATTAGCTTTTCTTAGTTTTTTTTGTTTTTTTTTTAGGTATTTCATTTTTTTTTTTTGGGAGGGAATTAAATTAAATTAAACATCTCTTTTTAAATAAAATACTATTTTAGCAATGCTTTGAGAGTAGCTTGTGCCTGCTGATGGAAGTTTTCTGGCTCTTTACTGTTTTGAACATACTTGAAAACACATGTAATGGATGTATTTATATATTTTAAAAGAAATCGGATTCAGAAAATAAAAATTTGTTTTGCAACAAATATTTAATTTGAGGAAGCCATACGCAAGGCAAGGCAGTTTTATTTGTATAGCACGCTTTCAACACAAAGCAATTCAAGGTGCTTTACATCCATGATGCTCAAACTGTGGTACGCGTGCCACCAGTGATATGCAAGCCTTCCCTAGTGGTACTTGGAGGAAAGTTCTAAGTATGTGTGTTGTAATGTATTTTAAGGAAACACATCTTATTAAATGTATAGAAAACCCTACTATGCACTTTATCAAAAGGAAATATCCTTACCTAGCATAAGTATTAATGGGTAAAGAATAAAAAATATAACGCATTTCTAATAACTTATCATTTCCTCCCACAATGACTTAAAAAAAGCATGCAACATAGGGGTGAAACTTTAAGGTACCATCTTGAAAACCTCCAATATAATAGAATTTCCCGTCCCGTAAAGGCATCCATAATTTTAAATGTAATGATTATGTCTGTTATAGGATCTCAACTGGGTCACAAGCAAATAAGACCATTGTTAAGCTTCTTCAGTCAATTTAGAAACAAGTTTCAATAAATTAAGATAAGAAAACATCTTCACTGCTGTGTGCATACTACACATAATGTGCTAAATTTCGAAAACATGATCATATTAAAAGGACAAGGACAACGGGATTTACTTTCATAAAGCATATTTTACGCAACCTAATTTGGCACAAGGGGCTCTACATACAATATTTCATAGATTTTTTACATAAACTAATAACATCCTAAAATGTGTAACCGGAAAAGAGAAGGAAAAGTTAAGACCTCCTGAACACCTTTTTTTTTATCTATGGTGACATCAGCCATCTTTTTAGGTGTAGTGTGTTGGCGCAGCAGCTTATCAACAGCTGAGAGGAGGCGGTTAGATAAACTCATCTGTAGGTATACCTATGTCATAGAATGACCCCTCGACCCTGTGCAGGCGGTGGGAGATGGAAGAACTCTGCATGGCCAAAATAACATCACTTTTGGACAAAACCTCCAACCTCATGCACGAAGCTGGTGCGGAACTGGAGAACTCCTTTGTGGTGGACTGTTGCATATTTTTCCTCCCAGCAGCTGTTAGACTTTATGGGCATCACTGCTCCCATTAAACTCAATAATTCTTACATTACATCCGTGCTGGTATTTGCAGAGGATTTCCATTTCTTGAATCTGTTTATGCTAATTTTTAATAACTGCACAGTAATTTTATGTATTTTTTTCCTATTTGTTTTTTCCCTTTATTTTCCTATATTCTATTAATAATTGATATTTATTATTCTTCCACTGTGATTGCAGTTGGAAATTAACTGAGGAAAAAATATATTCTCTGGTGCAGTAAATATATTTTATCTTTGAGCTATGTACAAGATCCCAGATATTAAAAAAAGAAAACCCCAAAAAAACAACATTACTTTAGCTCAATCATCCAGCTCTGTGTAGAAATACTGCGCTATTGCAGCAGTATCTCGAAATCTGTCCACTTGCTCCCTACAGTGGGCTTTTGATAGTACCTCACTCTTGGGTTTTACTTCTGCTTTTGAGCACAGGGTGGCGCTATTTGGAGCGAGATCATTCGCCGGACAGTTCCGAATGGCAGCGGAATGAGCCGAAGCGTAGCCCCGGAAGCTTCGTCGTTACTGGTCACTGTCAGCCCCGTTGTTTGAACGATGTGCTCGATCTGCTGATGTTCCACCGTGTTGGCTGCGGGTGTAACATTGTTGGGAATTTAAATATGTTAACAAGGAGTTCCTTTCGTACGAAATAAAGACGGCAAAGGTATGCAATCCAGCTGACAGTGCGTAAGGTATTCTCATACACAGCTAGCGTGCTAGCGTTTGTTAGCTTCTCTCAGCGGCTAGTTAGCCATCGAGATCAAGCAGCCAGCTCTGTGATGAGAGACGTCTGAGCTTAGACTGTTTGACTGAACCTTTATATTTATTATCTGGAAGGGGACAAAAATCGTATGATGCTTTTGACTTATTGAGTGTCGCTTCGCCATACTGAAATCAGGTGATATAAGTGGTGAGTAGAGAGCTGACGGTTTAATGGCTTCATGGTTTAACAGTTCTGTTATTACTAATGTTATTTTGACTCACAATTAAAAATAAAGAGGGAATTAGAATAAAAAATTTTTTTAGGGACCGACAGGATAAACACAAGGACAGGTGCCCACTATTTGGGGGGGGGGGGAGCTAATGAAGCGTGACTATAACGAGCATGATTGGTGTGTTTCCTGAGTTGGCAAATACTACATGACACCTAGAGAGGAAGTCAGATTTATGTTAGCAGAGGTGATCTAAATGAAAGATTTGAGCTGGTCTACTTTAAGCATGAACAAATGTTTAATTGGTTGTACTTCTCAAATGTACTGACATGTACTCGGGAGTATTTAGTAAGTAAATCCTGACGGACACCAACATTGGTGTGAGCTCCAGTAAACCTTAATATTGGCGTGTGTTCTGCAAAGAAAAGTGTGCCATTCTGCGTCTTTTTCAGGTCTCAGCCAACATTCCCATTTCTGCAAATGTGCGTCTCTATTAATGGTGCCCTGCACACCGCTGCATCTTGATGTAAAGCTCTGTAATATCACGCATGTTTAATGACTGCCCCACGTCCCTTAACACCAATCAGCTGTTTGTATCTTACTCAAAAGTTAGGTAACTGGGTAGTCATCATTCTGGGTTTGGCTGAGAAAGACATTTACATGGGCAGAAACATGAGAAGCATTAGTCAGTGTTCAAACAGGTAGTATTTGCTTTGAGCATTATTGTGTTTCTAAAAGAATGCATAAAAAATGATTGTATCAAGGTAGAGGCTGTTTGTTTTTGTTATTTTAATGGGTGATTATTAATCAGAGTTAATCATGAGAAATCTACAATTCAAATATGTCAATAATTGAGTTGTGCATCCATTAGTATTTGAGTTCTTTATGGGACCTAAAATAATCAGCATAATTTTGTGTCAGACTGAAGAGAAAAAAATCAGTTACAAACATTTTAGTTCAGCCTTGGTTCTACATAGAGCTGGGTATCGAATCGATTCTAATTCTTTTCCAATTTGATGTTGATCTGGGTCTGTGCTGTTAAAAATGGGGATGCACCATTACCGATACTGCTATTGGGGCCGATACCGTTCTTCTGTACTCTATCAATTAAAGTTAACTGATACCATGAACTGATACTTAAAATGTTTCAACTCTGCAATGATTTCACAGAAACGTTTTATTTTTCACTTGAAATTTTAGTTTTTTTGGCTTTTTTTTAAATCAGTTTTTGTTTCATCTTATTCACTATAATTTTTTGTAACAAGCAGAGAAGAAATTAAAACCTGTCATTCATATCATTGCATTTTTTTGTGTGATACAAGGATCAGCATTGGTACTCTGTGTCGGCAAGTACTCAAATCCAAGTATCGGTATCGTATCAGTTTTTTAAAAAGTGGTATTGTTGCATCTAGGTTTGGGCATTGATTCAAATTTGAGGAATCGATTTGATTCCAATTCTCAAGTTAGAATTGATTGTGCTGATCCAATTCATTCTGATTCAGTGCAAAATAGAAATGGATCAGTGCTATAAAAAACGTTTACCTTTTGTTTGTTTTTTTAGCTTTTATCTTAATTATATGCCTTCAATGACTTAACAATGGTTGAGTAACAGTTCACCATGGAAAACTGCATTAACCCTTTCAGATGCAAGCCTCAAAATGGCTGTCTGGACTTTTCCTTCCAGTTTTAGCTGTAAAAATGGCAAACGATGTTCAACAGTTAAATTGATTTTGGGACTTGCACATCGAATGATTGTGATTGTTACAAGAGTTGATTTAAAATCTATTTTTTTTCTTCCTTTTTTCCCAGTACAGCACTAGTTTTATGCAGTCAAAATCACTTTACAATGCCAAATGGTAAGCTGTTCTCTCTCTAAGAAATCCCAACTGATTGTATTGAGCTGTTAAGAAAGAAAATGGCAACAGTGAGTAGAAACAACTCCTCTTTAAAGGCACGGTGTGTAATTTTCAGCCAGTAGGGGGTGAGTGCATACCTAAATTATCACAATCACGCGGTATCTGTGTCTTCGAGTAAGAAACTCAACAATGGAGGTCCAACTAGTCTGTTTTCAAACGCTCAATTCCCTGAGAATTATGTATTTGCAGCAACATAACGAGCACATCAATCTCTCTTTCATCGCTTGGAACTAGCGAAGAGGTAAAAATGTATTTATGGCGGGAAAAAATAGCATTTTGATGGGAAATCAATGTTTTAATAACGGGCTTGTTCCGTGTGCTTTGTCCGTCCGGGCTCTTGTAGAAGTAAATACGCCATCTAATATGGCTTTCCCCTGAAAAGACGACCCTATGTATTTTAAAACTGATTTTTAAAGTCATATTTTACAATATCACCAATATTTTGCAATTAATGTGCTTTACCTAATTATTATTACATAATATTTTTATGGCTATTTTCAAAGATGTACTGCAAAAACTACACACTGTCACTTTAACAGAGAGAAAGCTATAGCAGAACCCAGGTCTTAAAAATTACAATTATAAATGTTTCTTCTTAGTAATAATTTCCATGTGGGCTGATGTTTTCTCAAAATATAATATGGACTTATGATGGGGCTGACGGTAGTGATCTTCTTAAGTGGTCTTATCCAGATGACAGTTTGCTGGTTGCGTGTGTCAAAGGAAAGAAGAAAGAAAACGAAATGTTTTGCGCTCTGACTGAGCAGAGCAGACATCTGGACAAGTTAAATTGATCACTCTTGACTTCTCCACCCAAATAAAATCAGTGCTGTTGTCCTGGTAAAGGCATCTTCTGATAAAAAAAATATATATATGCAGCTTTCTGCGTATTTGTACATGGACAGTAAGAAGTTATTTACTGTAGTTAGTCGATAAGTCGATCTTTTTTTTCCTATTATTTATTCATGAGAAAAAGCAAATCTGATTTTCCGTTTTTGTTTCCAAATATCCAGAGGCTCGTCTCCAGCTCTTAAAACAAGCCCGGAATTAAAGCAGAAATATCAAAGTTTGAGCATAAAAAGAGCATCCCACATTAGCTACATAATGGAAAACAAAACACCTTAAACAACAGAAATAACTGAATAAATGAAATTATACATTGTTTTAAAATAAAGGGTGGCGGTGATGGAATATAGCATCGTTTTTTTACCTGTGACGTAAAACTGGTCTTACCTAGAGAACGTTTGCTGTCAGGAAGATGTATGTGGGGTATTAGGAAGTCAGGAGAGCAGGACAAAAACCTCTTTCGACTTCTGGCTGAGTGGGGGATGAGAAAGACAAACATCGGCAAGATAGTTTGCTAAAAGTTGACAGCTTTGGACCTGCTGTGTCACTGGAAGCTTGTCATTTAATGTAGAGTAATGGAGTCGTATTTTGCCGCAGAGCAACTGACTGTAACAGTGCAGGAGGAAGTTTACAACCTAAACTGGTGATTTTTGTATGTTGTTTTTAAAAAAATCACATCTCTCTTATCTAATAGTACTTTAAAACAGCTTGCCACAAATTATATGCATGTTTCATTTCCCCTAAAATTTGTCCGCTAGCTAGCTGAGGTAATGTAGTTACACTATTTCAATGACATGATTTTTCCATCAGTCTTGTCATCCGCTACTGTGCATTTGTTTAATTATATGGTAAGTTTAAGAGCCAATTTTTAAAGGGTCTTTTCTTCTTGCATAAGAGGACTTTACAAGTTTTCGTTTTGACATTATTTCTAGTTTTGTTTGACCTCGATCCTTGTACCAAAACATTCTGTAACACAGGTCTCTGCTCACTTCTTAAAGACAAAAAACAGTATAACCAAAATCAGTTGAGGTTACTCAAGATCACATCAGTTTCCTCTTTTGTATAAGATAAAGGCAGAGCTTTAAAACCCGAGGCTAATTTCACCGTCACATCTAAAGATATTCTGCTGGTTTCAGGTTCTGCTAGCATTTCTAGCTCGTTACAGCTTTCCAGAAATGTACTCACGTTTTGGATAAAGAGTGAAATCAGCTTTCACCCCAGTCTGAATTCCAGGATCAGTTTATGTAATAGTTTCTAAAGTTAAAACAGTCCTTATTTTATCCTCATCTTCGTCAGTCGGGACACGAACTTGTATAGATAAAATATTTACCACCATGACAGTCAGCTGTTTTTTGTGTTGATGGGAAAGATCTGCCTAAGGAGCCCTTGCTTTCAGTTTAGATGAGGGATGTGATTGAACCTGTTTTAGCGTAGTACATCTTTTAAATGAAGATTATATGTTTGTTTTTTGTAGAAATTGTGACAAAAGGAGGAAAAGGACCTCCACATTTGTCTGTCTGAGTTCTGTAATCCTATGATGATTTAACAACAGACGTTTTCAGAATTCACCTCTTGCTTATCTAAAATAATTACATGTAGGTCTCCTCTTTGTTTTATTCAGTGTGATTTCTCCATAACGGTCAGGCCTGGCAGCAACAGCTTATCATTAGCCCATACGTACTGCAGTCTTAGGATCAGTTTTCCAAGGGGACCTGGATAGCCATTGATTTATCTTGAAGCTCCAGCCTGTTTCTAATGAATGTTACCCTGCGACCTTGGCTTGAAAACAAATGTTAAAAGCTTTGGTGACTCATGCTTCTGACAGGGTAGCAGCAGGTAGTTTAGAGCAAGGCTGAGTACCAGTGGCCATATTTAAACTTTTTCTAATAATGTATAATTAAATGATAGCAGATGACAGTCCCTTTCTTAAAATGTATTTTACTCACCTCGTTTTTCCTGTTTTCATAACTTTCGATTCTAGTAATTTAAAAAAAAAATTGAATGAAAAATAATTTATCAATCAACTTTTGAAGATGAAGCCAGAAGACTATTGCAGTTTTTGCTCAACATATTTCTGCTCTCCCACAGGGCACGATGCAGTCTTCAAACCACAGACTACGCGATATGGAGCAGCACCACCCGCTGCTTTCAGCCGGTGCAGACGTAGAGGCGGGCGGCCTGGGAGCCGGAGTGATGGTCGGAGGTCCAAACTCGGGCCACACAGCGGGGAACCGCACAGTCTGGTTCATTCAGGACAGCTGCGGTATGGTGTGCGCGACCATGACCTGGTTCCTGGTCCTGTACGCAGAGTTTGTGGTGAACTTTGTCATGCTCCTTCCCGCCAAGAGCTTCTGGTACTCACTGCTGAACGGGGCCGCCTTCAACTCCCTGGCTGTGCTTGCGCTGGCATCGCACCTGCGCACCATGTTGACTGACCCAGTAAGGAGTTTCCCTTTCATACCAATGGGCAAATATTACTGTAAATACATTAAAGACACATATGCAAAGTGGATTAGAGAAAAAGGTTGAATAAGACAAAGTCCCTTTTTTCAAATTGCATGTAAAGGAAGTCACATGCATGGTTCATACAGTCAGAAAAGAGTGAGAGTTACAGCACAACTAGACAGCCCTGCTACGGTGCCGTGAGATAATGTGGGACACTGAGCTGGAGGACAGTTTGTTATAGGATGTTCTGCGCATCGACTCTGGAGAGTAGCTCGTTTAACTAAGACTGAATACCAGCGCTTTAACTAAATTTAACATCAGAGTTCAAACTTTACCCCCGGCTGATAAATTACACATGCTCATTGACGTCTGTTCCAGGCTCTTCCCTTTAATTGTTTCAGTGTGAGCTTTTAACATGTTTCCCACTCACAGTTAATTGAATGGAACTACATTAAATTCATTACTTGCAGTGTTTGGCTTTTTTTAGAGCTATGTTTTGTTGATGTAGCTAATTAATTCCCCACAGAAAATGTCCTAAATTTTGCGATTGTGCAAAAAAAAGAAAAAAAGAAACGTACCTCCAGTTACTAGGCCAGTACCCGTTGCTCAAATAGACCAAAAGCCTTGTAGTAGGTCGAAGGCCAAAGAGAAAAAATGAATTCAAAAAACAGGATTTAAATTTAGGTGAAGTTGCAAAGCAGTCCACACCTCTAGGGGTGAAAATCTTTAGTCACCTTATGATTTTCTTATGATCCTTTTCACAAATACATCATGAGTTAAAGATCCCTCACTTAATCTTTACTAAAGCTAAATTCCATATAGCAATCCGCTTCACTCTTTTGTACTTCATCCATGCTTGGGTTCGTGTGTCTTTCATTCACTATTCGTTTGACGTTTGATGCAAGATGTCTTTAGAACTGATACGTATCTGGTCTTCTAACCTGAAGGAACCTGAAGATGTAAGGCTACATTAGTTCAAACTGGTAAAAGATAAATAACAAATACAATTTAACTGGTAGCTAGCTATTTGGACGCTAACATTAGTTCACTTTGCTGTCTTTTAGTTGTACTAGTAAGACTGTATTTAGAAACAATAGGCTTTCATTTTCACAATCATAAAACATTTACTCCACTCTCAAACTGAAGGGTGTGAAAATTATGCTGCTTTCCCTCACATGTTAGTAGGGGTTGGGGGTCATGCTAGTGCTATTTGTTCATTCTCATTTAAAATAAGAAAAATTTTTGCCATCCATCTCCTGATGTGATCAAGGTAACAAACCACCCAGTGATCTGCTTCACATGCATATAAACTTCCTAGCGATGTGCATTAAAATGAAAGGAAAAGAAAAGGACCGATAATGGATCCTTGTGGTACTCCCAATGAGGGTTCAGCAAAGGTGGAGATCCAATCATTAAAGCAGACATTAATCTTACTTAATCCATTGTATTTTCTCTCTCACAAGTTCAACTTGTTGGCCTTCTTTGCTAAATCAAATTACCTCATTAGTTCATTAGGGCCATATAAATGAGACTAACCATGACCACTCAACATTAATATATCAATGAGGATCTCTGTAATTAACGGCTGCCTTTGCCTCGCTTCAGGGTGCAGTTCCTAAAGGCAATGCGACCAAAGAGTACATGGAGAGCTTACAGCTTAAGCCTGGTGAAGTCATCTACAAGTGTCCAAAGTGTTGCAGCATCAAACCTGAAAGAGCTCACCACTGCAGGTCAGTCCGACACGTCTGAATATCTGCTTCAGGCTTTCTTCTGTGTAATGACGGCATGTTTGGAACTATTAATGATTAAGAGCAAATCACTTGTGTTTGACAACAATCAAATTGCAACATATTTTCAGTGTGATTGAATGTTTAAAAGACCGTGAACTTGAAGCCAGGTTTCGCCTGCATCAGTGGGCCTCTGTAGAAGTGCTCCTTTTTCAGACAAGCAACACACGTCTAAATGTAAACGGACTCAATATCTCTCCTATTTTGAATTTGATTGTTAAACCCAGCTAAACACAGAAAAGTCCTATGAATTTTTTAAGAAATATATGTATTTTTTTAATATTATTTGAAATACTCTTAAAAATTGTGTACAGATATTTATAACAGCTGTTCATTTTGTCGCCAGCTAACCCCTCTCTCTTCCCTGCAGTATTTGTAAACGATGCATCCGGAAGATGGATCATCACTGTCCTTGGGTCAATAACTGTGTGGGAGAAAAGAATCAGAGATTCTTCGTTCTTTTCACTGTAAGTACACAGACACAAGGGAAGGAAGTGGTGGATCTCGCAAGAGGGTGTGGCAGAAATGAGCAGATCTTTTGAAAGGTTATGATAACTGCTGCAGTAAAGCAGGCATGCCTTGTATTTCCTGTTGCTTAATGTTTTAAATATGATTAGGTTTAAATTGTTTCAGCCCATAACGGTTACAATGGTGTTCTTGTTTTGTGTAGTCAAAATCTCCCATCAGCTTAAATTTACAGCTCTGCTGTAGTGTACAGCAGGAAGGAGCCTACATTAAATGTGCACTCAGTTCCATCTGGGATTCACTTGATAAGATCAGCACTTTTTATGGCTTCATACTGACTGGGTTGTTCTGAAGCAGAGAAAAATACAGCTGACATACATGGCTGAGCAGTGCAGCTCCACCTGCCATAAAAATCTAAGGGTTTGCACTTGTTTCCCATGCTCATTCATAGAAAACTAAGCTTTAAAACAGGAATTTTGTGTGAATTAAGTTATTTTTTTTTTTTTTCATGTAACAATCTTGTCTTTCTTTTCTCCACAGATGTACATAGCATTGATTTCAGCCCATGCTCTGGGCCTCAGTGGGATGCATTTCTTCACATGTATTAAGGTGCAGTGGAACGGTAAGGGCTTCATAAGAGAAGTTTTCATTAAACAGCATTTCAAAATGTCATGGAAATGTTGAAATTTAGAATTGCACCACTAAATGGGCACGTGGAGATGCAGACATCAGAGGGGGAGGAAAGAGATGTATTCCTCCTGTTACAAGGTCCACTTCTTAGAGATCATTGGAATGGTTTATCACTATCATCAATGAGCCGTCGTTAATGCTATGCTTCACTGTGGTCTGCACGAATGAATCAGAAGATGCTCGGGGTTTTTTTTGTATTCATGATATTTACGATTTCCTGCTTTGTTGAAAATTTGGCTATTAAAGTCGCAGTTTTTAGGATTCGTTTTTCTGACAGCAGATTATCAATTCCCAATGCTTTATTTGACCACATAACCTGCTTTAAACATAACAGATTCCTAATGAGATCTATATTCAACGTTTTAGTTGCTCCCACAGCGCAAACCTCTGATTTGTTTCCTTTCTTTGTTTTGTTCAGAGTGCAGCGACTTCTCACCGGGGGTGTCGGTTCTGCTGCTGATCTTCCTCTGTCTTGAAGCCATCCTCTTCCTCACTTTTACAGCCGTGATGTTCGGCACACAGATTCACTCGATCTGCAACGATGAGACGGTCCGTACCCATGCAACTCCATCACCGTCTGTTGCTTTCTTTGAGTGATTTCCAACCTGGGCTGGCATAAAGCTGGAAGGCCAGAGACTATTAAGATGTTTTGCACATGTACAAGGTCATAAACACTCATGAGAAGGCTGGATGAAACTTCAGTTGTATCTAACTCATCTTCTCTGCAATTAACTACCTTTTATAAGTTTCTTTTTGAAGTTGGACTGATCTAGAATAATAAATATAGCTACTTTTTATGAGTTGTTGCACACGCATGGAAATGATAGTGTTTGGGTGTAAGGATCAAATCAATTAGGAAGTTAGGCACTTAAGTCAGGCTATTGAGCGTATAATGACTGAAATGTTTCATCATTCTGTTCTGAGTGCAAATAAGAGAATCCGGCCTTTATAAGAATAAAAACCAGCCTAACAGCGAATCACTAGACAGAAAGATGAAAGTTTGAGGTGATTGGGTTTTTTTTGGGGTGAGCTTTTCTGTATGCTGATGAGTTTTAGTTTGGGAAATAAAGAGGTCTCCTTGGGGAAAAAAAGTTGGAAATTCACTCGATATGACAAAGTAAAAAAATTTTGATTCAAATGTCTTCCAGGAGATCGAGCGCCTCAAAAATGAGAAGCCAACGTGGGAGCGCCACATGAGATGGGACGGAATGAAATCCGTTTTCGGCGGTCCGCCGTCTCTTCTATGGTGCAACCCATTCACGGGTCTGCGTCTGAGGCGCCTGTTGGTGGTAACCCAGGGTCGCCGTGGTGGCTCAGAGTTTTCCGTCTGACAGTCTGGGCCGAGTGATGGAGACCACCCACACTTTAGCTGTGTCTAAAGCTAGATTTCTTCTTTACCCACCTTGAGAAGATTAAGATGGAGCTTTTCCTCCAGAGATGGTCCATTTGGAGGGCGTGATACACAGTCGGACCCTGGAGCAATCACAACTCTTGGCTGTTTAAAACCCAACACTATTTGTGTTGTTCATCACCTGTGTTATCAATAACTGGGCAGTTTGTCCTTACCTGAGCAGCATTTTGGCTTATTTCTATGGCTTTCGGAGATGCACGTACCACAGAACTTAAGAGAGATTTGTGTTCTTCACCATCAAAAGAAATGTTGGAAGTGCACTTGTGACTTCAACGGCGCGTCTTCGTCGTGAGGGGTGCGAACAGCGTGTCATTTATGGTTTCTGGAACAAGGCGAACGGATCTCAAGGGGAAAAATGCTCATTAATCTTGGGAATCACAGTCCAGGAAATGCACTACATTATTTAAAACAGCCCTGTGAGTAGAGCACAATGAACATCAGTGATTGAACTATTTAACTGAACTTTGTGCTCCGATGTGCATGTGCAACAGACCAATCCGTGAGGCTGTAAATGGCTGTCTTCTGTATAAAAAGGCCATTGTGAACTCCTGCCTTACTATTAGTGTAGAGGACCAAATGGATTTTCTCTTAAGTTGTCCTTTTCATCTTGTAATTTTTCCCTGAGCTGATATTCGTATTGTTTTCTGTGCGCTTACGGGAGCCTGTGAAAATACTCATTTTTTTAAAGAGACTTTAAAGCCTTATCACCATGGCCACTCCTCTACAGCCAACTATGGCACATCACTGGGGATGACCACTGCTACGCTAAGTCCTCATTTGGATAAGAAAGCAATTGTCCATGTCTATAGATTGGCCATTCATCCTGGCCTACATGCTACCTAAAATCTCTGTGTTGTTTCTGAAACGGTAAGTCAGATCACTGATTTCCCTTCCTGTATTTTCATTACAAAATAATTCAGGCCCTGAATTTAATGTTACTTTGAATTGTTTTCTTTATGTGTGTCTTTTTTCTTTATGCTGTGAATTGAAGGGGATTTTTGTCTGACAGGAATATACAAGAAGATGTTAATGAGATTACACGGCATTCAAACACTGAAAAACAACCTCAAAAGCGGTTCATTAGACTTGGCTGGTTTGCTGCTTGGCAACTGCCATGCAGTTTTTTTTGCTTATAGAGCACTCCTGATCAGACGGATCCTTTTTTTTTCTTTTTTGTAAAGTCACTAAATACCAGAAATAGTTTCATTATACACGTTTTGATACTGAACCAGATTTTTGGGAAGCTACAGATACCTGAGGCCTTTCTTAATTTTTTCACTATAGAAATTGAATTCCTGTAATATCTATCAGCAGGACAGGAGTGTATCAGAGCACTTATGTTGTTGAAATGATCTATTGTATTTAAGAAGAGACCCACTATTGCATTATCCCTTGGCAGCAGTGTAAGCCTATTGTCTAAAAGGCAGGCAGTGCCCTAATATGATCAAATTCAGCCTTTGAGGTCTCATATGTTCAGTTTTTGAATTATATACTATTTGTTCAAATCTGTGGTGGTCGGGAGAGACAATTCTCAGCTGTTTACATAATATTGAAACCTCGTAGGACGTGGTATTTTATTTTTTATCTTCTGTTTTTTGGGAAAACGCTGTCATAAGAATGTAAAACCTACGTACTTTAGGAGCATGGGACAAAGCACTGAGCACACGCTGATATCAGGGGAATTTCCTAATGCTGGCTTCTTTTTTTTCCCCCCCATTTATTTAGCTGGTCTGCGTCCCTCCAGAGAGAGATTTTAAGTGAACTGTTTGAAGAATACGAGATCATGTTGGTATAATTATTTATGTTCAGAACTGTTCAAATGGGATGTTTAATAAAAATAAGGCAAAAAGTAAATTCCAATTTTGGGAATTATGGAAGCACACATTGGTGAAGATTTGACAGAAATCAGGAAAAATGCTGGAGTATTTGATGGATGCACAAATGTGATGTTAATCAAACAAAAGCCAATAGTTTCAAATATATATTCAGATGGTTGTGGTGGACATTCAAAAAAGTACTGTGTGACTAATTAACACTAAGTGATGGTAAAAATAGAAGACAGAGGGGTAGTAAGTCTAATTCTAGAGTTAACAAAATAACATCGCCGTTTTTCATGCTCAGATATTTCTGTACCATTTAATTACAAAAAGGTTTAAATTGATCTATGTGTGTGACTGTAGTCACTGTGACAAGATGGTGGTTGGACGTACTGCAGGCCTACCAGTAAAACACTATACTATCAAAGCTGTTTGTTTTTTTCACCTAAGATTGCAGGAATTTCAACTGAAAATGTTTAATTGAAGAGGCTTTTTGTGATGTACAGTAACAGGATGGATGTTTTAATACATATTTATAATTAATTCCACCATAAACAGTTATGGGAGATTGGGTTCTCTCTAGGCAGAATGTTTTTATCTTCGAGAACAAAAATCCTTCAGGTTTATAAACAAAGTATAAAAGTAACTATTAACAATATATAAAGTGAATGTTGGGTTTTGTTTTTATTTAAACCATGTCAGAACATTTTGTCATCCTTAATGTTATTCTTTTTCATAATAAACTTAAATAAATCATCAACTTGCACTCTGAACTGTGTTTTTTTTAATTATAGAAAAAATGTTTCCCATACTTACTGGTTTATTTTAAAACAAACCCCTCACACTTACAGTGTGGTTTGTCTCCAGTATGGTCATGATTAAGATATCTCTGCAGATATTTCAATGGTTATCTTAACTGTTCTTTGAAAATAAAATAAAAGTAAGTATAACCTACTCCAGTCATAACCCAGTTACAGGTGGGATCATACATGCTGAAATTCCCTCTGGAAGTTTAACCATATGTCTCAGTTTAACCTTCTTGTTCTGGAGCGTTAAGGCCAAGTTGTGCAAGTAGGTATTAGAGGAAAAGTAAAAAAAAAAAGCTGGCATGGCTGAACTTTGAACTGGAGGCTGGTTTGCTGTAAGTCACTGCCGCAATCCACTAGATACTGTCCTAAAGCAATAAATGGTTCATTTATAATGTATTTATTTCTGGATGAGATTTGTCCACAGTAAAAACAATCACTGAAAAGTTGCTTTCAAACAGTTTACACACATTTTACACGCATTCACACATTCAGACGGTCATAGCAGATGACCGCTTGTACTGAGTCAGGTTCTGAAAGAGGTTTCTTGCTGTTAAGGGGGAGTTTTTTTTCTCTTCACTATCACTAGGGTGACATCAGATAAAATGGGACACTTTTTGGTTGATTGCAAGTAAACCATTTAAAATGCTGGTGAAATGTATTAATTTTATAGCTTAATATGAGTCTTGGTAACATTTTTGTGCAGCAAATATATTGCCAATAACAATAGTTTACAAGATTTTAACCTTTAAAGGCTGCAAGTGACCATTATCTGATCTGGGTAGAGGTTCAGGTAAAACGGGACAGGTGATGTGGGTTTAAGAATTGGCAACAAAATTAAAGAACAGCAATGCAATTTATTAGTTCATAAGGTCGGTTATCAATCATCAATTAATTATTTAGTTAATGAAGTCAGTTATCAATTAAACAAGCCTATTCTCTTTTAAACACCCTCAGTATAGTAACTTGACTACCCCGAAATAGGAACCCATTTTCAAGTAGACCTAGGCCTACAAGTTGAATTTAAAAAAAGATTGTATCAATCAAAAACAACAACATATATGTAAATAATTATTTATCTGAATACATATGGGCCTACTCAATGCTCATTCTACACACAAATTCTGCATCCTCCAGAATGCTGTTTTCCCCACAGCCCTCATGAAACCATTCCTCACATCAAACGCAACCAATCCACTCCTCTATTGCTCTGGGAGCCCAAAAGTTTCCCATTTTAGGTTAACATTTTGTCCCAATTTGCCTGAAGCACACCACATTATATAAAATGTGTTGTCCTTGAAAAAATAAATAATACTGCCTAATCATTCTGATATCAAGCTAAACCTAACACACAACAATATACATTTCATTCGTGTTTTTTGTTATAGTCACATTACTTTAGCTGCAATTTCCTTATAATCACAATGACATGTCAGGGCCCAGGCGTCTAACCTTCAATGTTTCGGAAGCACTGATTTTTTTAAACTCGGCTCCTCCCATCTCTGATACTTCAGACCAATAAAAATGATTGTATATTACAAACAGCATCTGCAGTTTAAATGTTGTAAAATGCATTTTTATTGGCTGCTGATATTTCAAGAGATAAAGGGTTGAAACCTTATTTGTCCCATTTTACCTGATGTCCCAAATTACCTGATGTCACCCTACATGCTTGCTCAGGGATTACTGAGGGATTGCTGTTGTTGGAGTCTGCATGATCTGCGCACGACCTCGCGTCAATGACTCGACTCAGTCTGCTGGGATTACTTATGTAGAAAACTTTTAACTGATTGGAATGTTTGTTATAATTGTATTGAGATGACTTTTGTTGTAAAGTGCCTTGAGATGACATCTGTTGTGAATTGGTGCTATTTAAATGAATTGAAATACCAATCACACACAAAACTAGACCATGTAACAGAGTTAAAAATGATACTGTAAATACAAAAAAACGAAAAACATTCCTGTTTGTTGTTCACTTGAAGTTGTCCTGTTTCAGTCACAATAAAATACATTTTATAATATCACAAAGCATAGCTGTATGATGGCTGGTCAAAGAACAACTCTTCCGGGCACGTAACAAAGTCAGTGTCGCTCATAACAAGGGCGTGTCAACAACGATGATTGGTCATTTGCAGCAGTTCACAACCTGCTCGGGGGAGGCGCTAAAGCGCCTGAGCGACTAAATCGAAACGAGGAAGAGGAGAGAGGCGCGAAGATGGCGGCAAATGAAAGTATAAACATGGATCAAGTCGAAGTTGAGAAGGTCGTTAACCGCTGGCTTGTAGATTACTACTTTTCTCTGGCGGTGGAGTTCTTCAGACACCAGCAGCATAGGGACTTTTGTGCTATCAGAGACGTACTGGACAGTAAGTACTCTAAACTAGCTTAAACTTGGCTAGCTTCTCATGCCTCCTGCATGTAGAGTCTTTGGCGTAAACAAAGTGAAACAGCTGGATATCAGCGTTATCACAAAGGCTAAAAAAAGTATCTGATAGGCTTTTTGTATTGAGATTAACATTTATAGAGTTGTACATTCTCTACAATCTCAGTCTGGATTCAGAAAGCTCGTCAAGAGCAGCAAGAGCGACGTTAAACTGTTAGGAAGTTTTTGTGAGATACTTGTTTGGTTCATGTTGTGTTTAGCTGGACTCAGCCGAAAGTTTCGTTGTGAGTTTGCACATTTCCAGCCAAAACAAAAACATAGCCACTAACCAACCAGTGTTCCTACTTTAACAGGTGTAAGGAAAATGATAAAGGCCACTCATTCTGCTGTATTCATTTTCATCAGCTTTATCAGATATGTTACCGGTCTACAATCCATTAATCTGCCTAATTTTATATAATATTCTTTTAATCAGCAAAAAGCGAGGATATTTGTATAGATGAATGCAACTAATCAACAAGAAACTGAACTCAGTATTTTGTTCTTTTTTTTGTTTATTACTGATCATACTAACTAGAAACTATGTAAAGACATTTGGTTCTCTATGGTTTAAAGTATATATATTTTTGGGACTTCATTTTGACCAAGGGGGACATTTTTGATATGAAAAGAACAACCTTTAGGTCCACCAGCTTTAGGAAATGCAGGAGATCAAGCATTTAAGAGTTTAAAGTGTCTTAGGTCTGGGTATCGATTCAAATTTCAAAAATCGATTCAGATTCTCAAGAGTTAGATTAAATCCACTCTGATCCAGTTTCATATTGGGCAGTACTATTTAAACTTTTTTTTTTTCTTTTAAACTATTTTTCAGTTCTCTTAATTATATGCTTAAAATGGGTTAGTAACAGTTCACCATGGGTAACTTCCTATTTCAGCTGTACAAGGGTAAACTATTCAAAAAATAAAATTGATTTTTGAACTTGTGAATCTATTAGATTCAGAATCGATTTTTCATTATTTCAACAAAGCTCTTCTAACCATGAATTAATGCTAGATGATGGCAGAAGCTTACCCCAGTCTCAGCTAGCAAATTAAGATAACTAACTTTCAATGGTTCAGTGAAAAGCATCTCTACAGGGATTTCTTTGAGCTTTTGAAAGCTACTCTCCTGGGACTTTTTAGATGCATCGTTTCTTTAATACAGCTGAGTCAAATGCATTTCTTATTTACTTTTACAAAGTTGGGCAGCTCAATATGCTTGGACAATTTTTTTTACATTTGTTTAGGACTTTCGTTTTGTTTAAAGAGAAAAATAAAGCATTATCAGCTGTTATATCTCCAGAGGAGCCCAAAGCGCTTCACACTACAATCAGTCATTTTAGTCATTCGCTCGCCACCGGGCCCTCTCATAGTCACCAGTAGGCAATGTAGGTTCCGTGTGTTGCCCAATGACAATGGCTTAAATCGAACACGATTCACGGGTCACAGGCCAACAACTCAACAACTGATCCATAGCTGCACTGACCGAATCTTTTTCAGGTTGTCTTATTCTTCTGAGTTTCACCAAAATGTTAGAGTTTTGTATTTGAGACGTTTTACTTTCTCTACAACAAACAATGCACAAGGAAGACAGCTGTATGAACTTCTACTAAACAATCTACAACAAAATGAACTGACTGGAGTCTCTGGTCTCGGTAAAATGAGCTGTTGGAAGGCATTTTAATGAGTTTAAGGTTGGCTACAAACAGGGCCGCTGCTATGCTTTTGGAGGCCCTAAGCTTGATTAGCCAGTAAGCACCCCCCCACACCACTACAAACAGAAACGCACCCAAAACGTATTTAAACTCTATTTATTTTAAAATTAGAATTAAATAAACAAATGGAATACAAAGGGTATATCACATAATTTATAGCTCAAGGTGAAAACAAAATAACACCAACAACAGCAGCAACATATAAATACAATATAAGAAATATATAAAAATTAAGAGTAGCATTGCATACAGGATTCTAAGGTTTCTCAAAGATGCATTTAATAACTGTAAAGCCTCCTCTGCATAATTAGATTAGACACTATTATTCAGCTATAGAACAAAATAATATATTTTTATAGACGTTTCCAGAGGTAATTCAACACGCTTTTGTGCCTGAAATTGTCTTCAATAAGTCAATAGTACAATAAAAATCTAGAATGAATAGTTCTAGAAATTATGCTATGTATGTGTTCTAAAAAAATATTTGCTGATTTATAAACAGGATTGTTTCAGTAATTAACCTGTTTTATGTTTGGCACATTGTATGATTCACGATTTTGTTAACACTATAGGACTGTCAGAAAGGGACATTTAGACCCCCTGCCAGTGCAGCACAAAATGTTAGAGATCCCCTAAATGGAGGCTGATGATTTGTCCAGCTTTTTTTAATCATATAGAAGTAAACATGGTAGACAAAATAATTGTTTAATTAGCAGTGATTAGTTAATTAACAAGGTTAATGTGAACTACAAAACATAATGGGCTGTTTGCTGAAAGAACAGCTGATAAGTTACATGGAAACAGCCAACATGCTTAAAAAGATTATTGAAAGATGAGTAATATTTATACAACATTGGGTTTATGACTCACTTCATTCAATAATTATATTTTCTGACTGACGTAAACTGGGACAAAGAGGCGGACACGGGCTAAGCTCTTATTCCGATTTCTCTCCGAAGCTCAACTAAGATGCATGTAAATGTACTGAGTAGCCTGCCGTTTTTTCTAGAGCTAGCCTCTGCTAGCACCCGAATATTTACAAGCAGGGGCGGACTGGTACAATAATTCAGGCCGGGAATTTAATACCAATCCAGGCCACCAACCAAATAACACAAACCGCCTAGAGCAAGTTAGATTGATTGAAATGTTTTAAACAATAAAACAAAGGCTGCCCATGCGCCAACGTTTTTTTTTCCTGTTTCTTTGCTGAACAAAATTACTTTGCTTTTTGCTGAAATAACCTGTAATTAAATTGCATTATTCTAGGTAATCTACACATATACTGGTAAACCTAAAGCCAGCACATATAACAAACTGATTATACAGAAAACAGATTTTGGAGCGGGAAAGAGAGTAATTATGAAGTATCAGTTAAATCCCAGTCCTGAATCCTGCCTGGTTTCTCCAACCAATGAATATTTTTGTCTAATCTCTCCTTACCTGGATCATCTTCCTGCTGATGGCCTCTAGTCGCCTCAATGGTTCTGATTTTTCTACAGTAACGAATATGAAATTGAGAAAAGCAACATTTTAAAACAGAATGAGGACAAGTAGCTGTTAAATTACTGTGATAAATTGCCTCAATTCCCTTTTCTGCCAAAGATGTTTTTTCTATAACACTTATATTCTCTTTTCACCTTTGCAGAACCTCCCTAATCTTCTGCTCTCTTTTAAAAATAAAAATATTTATTTCAAATATATGGACAGCTATAGTGAACACAAGTTTTGCACATGAATGAAAGAGGGTTGGGATTATTCCCAGCATGACCTAACTAGTAAAGGATGTAAAACAGGCAACATTAGTGCTGATAACTAACTTGACATTATGAGTGTTAGTTTTCATTTAGCTACATTATCTGCAACATAACTCAACTTACAGCTTGTGTGGAGAGAACTGTCAAAAGTTGTCTGCCTTTAGCTGTAACCGGATCAAATGTTGAAAATGCTCTGCTGATCAGCAGCACCTGTCTGTGATTAACTCATTCCTGCTAGCTTGTGTATTTGATCGCCAGTTAGTTAGCATCAGAGGTCCCTATGCTAAAGTGGCTATGATAGTTAGCATACAGGCCACTTTCCCTGACTCCTTCCTAACTGGAAGCCCAATTCGGATGCATCTTATCATGGTGGACGCTGACGCACATCCGGTTTGGCGTAAGACCTCTTACCAATTTAGTGGTTTCGGATGCAGCCTCTTTACTTAACCAGGCAGCTAATAAAGACGAACTTACCAGCAAGGGATGTACGGGCGCCATCTCTGTAATAATTTTTTTGGGGCCCACGTCCAAGTACTGAGGCCCCACGCACTCTGCGTACCTTGCGTATGGACATAGGCGGCCCTGGCTACAAATACGTTTCTCCTCTTCTTCAAACCCTTCCCCTGTTTCAGGCATGCAGGTTTCTTCAGGCTGTAAGGATGTGAAAAAAAAGCTTAAACAGATTGTGGCCAGGGTGAGAGGGGTCTGTGGTGATTTTCCTAGCCCGCTTCCTGACTCCGGACTGGTACAGGTCCTGAATGGAGGGAAGAGCAGTACCTATGATCCTCTCTGAGGACCTGACTGTTCTCTGCAGTCTGTCCTTGTCTTGCCTGGTGGCGGATCCGAACCAGACAGAGATGGATGAGGTCAGGACAGACTGGACTATTGCTGTGTAGAAGATGGTCAGCAGCTCCTGAGGCAGGTTGAACTTTCTGAGCTGACTCAGAAAGTACAGCCTCTGCTGGGCCCTCTTCCTTATACAGTCAATGTGGGAGGTCCAATTCAGGTCCCGTGTGATAGTGGATCCTAGGAACCTGAAAAGCTCCACTGTGGAGCGGTCATTTCTGTAAAACACTTCCAGTGCTTACACTCTGTCCCATTCTGGTCATTGTGGAATGTCACAATCGGATATTAAAACGTAAATATATTTTTTTGTTTACTTCAGCAGTGTTTTAAACTCGCTGGAAGCCATGCTTCGCTATTCAGTGACATCACTTCAAACAAACACCGGCAGGCCAATCAGAGGCTACCACTAACGGGTAGGAGTGAGAATGACTTCACTTTAAGAGACTAATCAGTCCATAGAAGGGCATGTTGGGTCACCTCGACCTGCTTCGGACTGAGCAGAAGGTAGTAGAGAAAGGTTGGGCTCGGCCCAGGCAACTAAACCTGACTCTAGTGGAAGAGAGGGGTAAGTTGCCCAATGGATGGTACAAATTGAGGTGTAGTTGGTACAATACTTCCCAATTTCCACTTTAAGAAGTGTGTATAGAATGATAAAATGGTGAAGGGCCAACATGACCAGTAACCATAAAACATGATTTAATAAACTACAAGCTTCCATCCAGGTGGCCACTTTCTTCTTACCTTTAAGTTTGATCTCTTCAAAATCTTTTTACACAAAGATATAAAACTTTGATGTGATTCTACTCTATTCAGCTGGGGAGGCTTTATGTCTAAGAGGGGTAAAACAGTGGCTTACAATGTCCACACACAGTTGTTGGCATAGAGGTGGAATCTTGGTGCAACCATAGGGTTTTCTCCTTCATGCAAAACTGACAAATTCAGCCATGAAATCATGTTTTAAATCACACTTAGTTTACCATTTTGTCAAATTTACTGCCATGAGATTTTTACCTGGAAATGTGACATCAAAGAGTGCCTTAATTTCTATCTATTGAACCTTTTAAATTAAGAAGATAAAGAAACAGTTAAAGATGTGGAGTAATGAGGGGGTATATATGTTATTGTATCCTCAGATGTCCTTGAACGTCCACTAGAATCTGTTGATGACATGACCTTGAAGATCAGGGTGTTACAGTTCCTGTCTCGCATAAATGAAGGGGAAAAACTTGGTGAGTTCATTTTGCCATGTTATTAACACAGCCGCATTAGAAGTGAAATGTGAAGAACAGCTGAGCATGATCTCCCAGTTTTGTGCAAGCTGGTAGATTCCACATGCTAGTAAAATGCTTTTAAAAACTGAAACATCAGTTGAACTTTTATCTCTGAGCCATAATTAAGCATTCATGCTATCGTGACGAAGCCTTGCAGTTATTGTTAATTCTGGTCCTCAGATGTCTGCTTTGACCCTGATCAGTCCAAAACCCCCCTGGAGTCGGCCCTGAATTTACTGGAAAGGATGAGGACAGATTTCCAAATTCCTCGAGAGGATTTTGACTATGCATCCACATTGCTTAAAGAAATGGTGAATGATTTTTTTTTTCCATTTTTAGATCAATTTAGTTTTTGCACTCACCAAGCACCCTTTTTTTTCAAAGTCAAGAGGCTACAGACTAGATTTTCAAAGAAGCTGACCAACAAATTATTTACCTAAGATTTTTTTTTTTACCAGCACCGTTAAAACATTTGAGATATTTAAGAACTAAAATAAAAATATTAAGAAAAGGACTCTATCTTTTAATAAAATGACTCTTTTAAAAAAAGGCATGTTTGATATAACAAATAATTTTTCGCTGTCTTTAGATCCTGTGGATTTTTATAAAGAACAAAATATTTGATAAAGCAGAAGATGCTCTCACTCTGTACTTTCCAAAGCCAGATAATTGCAAGGTAAGTGCACCTAATCAACATGCTCCCGTTCCGAAACCTACTGTTCATCAACATCTTATTCTCCTTAGAGGGCCACATTCCTGAGCCTCATCCGTCTGAAGAGCAACACACACGAGGTCATCGAACAAATCAACTTTCCACGGTTTAGGAAGGAGATGCTGGATTTTTGCCAGAAGCTCTGCCCTTTTACCGTCCCATTTCTGTACAGGGTGCGCACACTGAGAATTAAGCTCGACAAGTTGCCTTTTTTAGGCTTCTTGTTTTGCAGATTTCAAAATAAATATGCATTTGCGTGTGCTGAACAGGCCGCATTGAGCCTGGTTGAGAAACGAAACGGCCAGCAACATGATGGGGCAGCTGGCATCGATGAGGAAGATGAACCTGACCCGTCCTCCATCCCACAAGTAATCTACCTTCAGCTCAAGTCAAAGTAAGGCTCCTCTCTTAGAACTCACCAGTTTTCATTTTTATGGTCTGAATATCATAATAATTGTAATACATTTTGTGTTTAGCAGTCTTTATATTGTCGGCATTCCTACACAGCCTGTAAAAGTCTTAATTCTACTCTGAAGATCAATTTAAGCATGTTTCCATGTCTTGGAAAACTATGAAAATAAGATGGTTTCTCTGTTTAGAGAAACCATCGCTAAACAGAGGAGGAGGCCTGAGACATCACCTATCTCCAATTTACAATGCTGCCCTTTCATCCCTCCCTAGAAGACTCAAACAAATTAGCCGCTAATAACAGAAACAACTGTGACTCCAACGACTGTCGTTATAACACAATAGGGCACTAAACGAAGCCGAAACCTAACCTCCACCAATAGGCGGCACGCCAACGACCGTCGTTAAGACATCGGAGCACAAAGGATCCAATGACATAATGATTCTTGTTCAAGAGGTTAAATAGCTGAGTCTCCACACCAGTTAGTTGGACCAGTCCCAGCCTGGTCAGCAGCGAGCATGAACTGATGAAGCCTCTTGGATAAGAGGTGAAACGTCTTCCAAGACAAATTACCAAGTCCAGTTGCGTTTGATTGAAATTTCCTTGAGATAACCATGACCTGGATGAATGAGAATATTCACAGGCTTATGAAAATAAGCCACTGTCTTATCTTTAGGTTCCGTTCATTCGTTGTCTCATCGTAATGATTAATATTGGGATTCTACTCCAATCAGTGTGCCTTCTTGTGATGACTTTTAAAGAAAATATGCATGTCAAATTTGTTTAATCCTCTTGTCTGTCCATTCGTCCAGCTTTACTTCTATCCATCCATACACACATCTTTTCGTCCAACTGTCTGTGGCTGCTTGCATATTGTGTTTTCTCCCCCCATATACATTTTTAAAGCCTGTGCTCTAAATTTAATATTCAGTTGTAGAAATCATGTAATGTTGTTTTAAAAACTGTTCTGCAGCTTTTTCAGTTTTCTTTTTCTTTTTTTCTTCAGAAAATACGAATTCATCCAGAAAAGGAGACTTGAAAAAGCCTACGAAGAGCTGAGGGCTAAGGGTTCGGAAGAAAAAAACTTTTCTGAGTTGGAAGAAGAAGTGGAGTTGGAAGGCCAGGGAAGAGCGTGCCGTTGTCTGCCAAACTCACCCGATCCAATGAGAGGCGGTAATCAGAGCTCACCGCAGGAAGCACTGTTTCAGAGAGGCTCATGCAGCCCTATTGAAGCTTTCCCAGCAGACCAGCCACCACAGACCGACACAGAGCATCACAGACCCGCAGGGTTGCTTTCAAAGACACACTACACTGTGGCCCGGTTTGTGGTAGAACCAGACAGCCAGCCGAGCTCCCAGTGCACAACAGCTGCAGAGGATCTGGACACAGAGACGAGGACAGAAGAGCCTCCTCAGACAGCGGCTTCATCAAAGAAGGAGCTAAACAGTCTGCAGTGCCCACTTACAGACAAAGAAGCAGTGATTCTCACAAGGAAGCCCCCCAGGCGAAGCAGCAGGATAGTGAGCAGGTTAGTTATACCCGCAGGAAACGAAACCGTCCATTATTCGTCACTTTTACTTGTTTTCCTGCCTCCTGTTCCCTCTATAAGGACTCTGCTGCTGAGTAGGTGCATTAACAAAACGTTTGTGTTGGCAGAGCTTCAGCTAGTTTTGCTGAATCCACGTCAGACAGTGAGGAGTCCCTTCACTTTAATGGGAATAAAGAACCAGACGGTCAACTTCATGAGCAGTCGAATAAATCACTCAGCAAGTAAGTCCAAATATAGTGTTCCCTTACACTGACCGGGCTTTAGGAATGCCCAAGGATCCAATTTTGTGACCTTTTAGTACTAGTAAATGGTAGCAGTATTATTCACAATAATGACATCTACTGTAGCATCTGAGCACATTAAAAATTAGAGGCTGACCAATATGTTTTTTTTTTATGGCGGATACCGATACAGATTTTTTTTTTCATAACGTCTGGTCACCAATGGGCGATATCCAAGGCAGATATATATACTTTTCAGCAGCACATTGATTATGAAAGACAACTGAACACTTACTGTGTGCAATATAAATTAAAAAGGCAAGAAAACTCTTTAAATATTTATTGAACTTCAAATATAAGACATAAAAACAAACAAAATAGTAACCTGAGTGCAAATGGTGTCAGAACCATAGAAAAAAAACGGATTCAAGTTACTTTAAGTATAAAATAATTGTGTTTGTGTTGGTTTGTTGTTGGTTGTTGTGTTTGGTGTTTTTTTTTTTGTGGTGTTTTGGTTGGTGGGTGGTTTTGGGTGTGTGGGGGTTTTTTGTTGTGTGGTGGTGGGTGTTTTTTTTTTGGGGGGGGGCTTTTTATAACCAAGTTAAGGCTATATAGAAAAAAAATTAATATATCAGTCCCCCTCTATACAATATAGAAGGATGTCTTATCCCAGGCATTCGTATACTAATTGTGTTTTAGAGGTTTATAACACACCATTAGATATTTCAATAGCTTATTTCTGATCGTTTTGATAATCATGGTTTATAGCTGATTGAAATTTAATTTTCTTGAAATTCAGCGCTTTACATGAGACCTGTTCAAAAATACTATTTATGCAGAAAGGTTTGGCTGTGGCCTCCACTGTTATAGTGAGGAGTGCTGATTTGACAGTAGGGCAGCAAACACTCGCTGATGCCCTCCACAAAGATGCAAAGAAGATGACTTTTTTTTGAGTCGCTGATGGAAAGTTATGTGGAAGGAAAAAGTGTGGTATAGTGAAGAATACCATTGGAGACATTTTACCCAGGCTAAGGTGAAAAGCTGGTCATTGCTCAGTGGTCTAAAGTCCTCTTTTTGGATCAAAGTAACTAATACATTTTATTTGGACATAAACGTCCCAGAGTATTGAGAAAGTGTAGAGGCACGGAATTCAAGTTGCTCAAGGTCCAGTGTCGGGTTTCCTCAATCAAGTGAGGATTTGTGGTGCAATGTCATCTGCTGGTGGTGGTCCACTGGTTTTCATTAAGTCTATAGTCAGCTCAGTCATCTAACAGGACATTTTAGAGCACAGAACATTTTGTAAGTACTGCACTGAATGATTGTGTTATACTTGTTGTTGTTCCCATTCCCCAATGGGGGAGTGTCCAGGCTGCCAGTAGCTCAGCTTCTTCTCACCGTCATTTACATGCAGAGAAACTGGATTCTCCAATCCAATTTGACTTTCTTCTGCTGCTTGTCATTTTGACCGTATCTAGCCCAAAATGTAAGGCTATTCTGGTTGCTGTTATCTGTTAACCCTCTAAGCGCCAAAGTCGCAATATTGCGACAGGCAATGTTGCTACCTTTAACGAGCCACAGCTGCAGATATAACCGCTAATTTAATAACTTCTTTACATCAGGAGATGGTGGACATCTGTAACTTTAATTTAATCCACATTTTTGGGTGTGTTACCGTTGAAACTTTTAGAGTAAATCATGCTTTTTATGCAGCTTCGCGAGTGAGAGAGACAGCATGCAGCTCCTGCTGTTGCTAACAGTGTTAGAGAAGGAAAGAGCGAGTTTTAGAAAGATAAAACTTATGATGCCGAAACGTTGGAGTTTTCCTCTGATAAGTATTGGCTTATTCAGATTCTGAAGAGGAATATTTAGCCTACCCTCTGATCAGATATTCAGTTGTCCGGCGAAAAAGGAAGCGAAACTCAAGCAGCACACAGCAGCAGCAGCCGGTCCCGTTCGCAATTACGATCCACAGCAGCAACAGGTGCGATGCTGTTGGTCATGTTCTCCCGCAGAGAGAAAGGTATGTGATCGGCTTGCACGGTGCTCATAACAACGCTAATCCAGAAGATGCAGGAATGTAAAAATCCGTGCAAACAGCAGCAGACGCGGTAAAAAAAAGCGAGAGAAATCAGACTGCTGATAAACAGCAGTAAAAGTCACTTTCCCGCTGTAGATGACAATGATGATGATGGAGAGGTATGAGGAAGAGTTTGATGAAGATCATCAATAGTGGATCAGACAATTTGATGAGCCTGTTGGTTATTTTGGCGATGGATCTGTAAAATTATGAAACCAATAATTTCCTTTCTGTAGTTATATGTAGTGAATTGACTAATGGAGCCTCATAACAAAGAAAATAAACAGATATGTCCACCTGTTCTTGAAAGAAATGCCAATAAATACTAAAAATACATATGTAGAAAATACATAAGCCTGTATAGAAAATTTAAAATAATAATATTCAAAATAAAGTAAGTTTTAAACTATGTAAAAAGATAAACGCCTGTAAAAATTATTCCAAACCAAAATTGCCAATGCCTGATGATGTCATAATATGCAAATTAGATGTATGAATTTGCTCCCATCACAAACTTTGGATCATGCTGAAGATTTTTCTCATTTACAGTATACCTTTATCTACAACCATATTAAATCTATGACATTTTGAACTACTGATATCAAAATTGCATATTTTATAGAAAAAAAAACCGGCGCCTAAAGAGTTAAATCGGACCAGTTACCTGTATGCAGTTGGATTCTATTTTCACTCATGTTCAGCCGAAACCAGTTTCTAATTTAGAGAATATTTATTTACTTTCATGGTAGAAATTCCAACACATCCAGAGCATCATCAGATGGTGAGGACGAGCAACAGGAGCGCTCAAACGTTCTCAAACCTCCAGCGAAGAGTCCGCTCAAACAGCCGTCAGGAGGCTCTTCAAAATGGTGAGTGGGAATTTATCATGCATCTGTTAATCTGCTCTAAAATCTTGTTTGGCTGAGGCCTGCGTGACCAACCTGTAGCTCCTTTTTACCCAGTGAGCCGACCAGTGGAGATGTTGTTTGTCTAACAGATTCTTCGTTGGATAGCTCGCCTGGTGTGTCCTCTGGTCACCCTGTCCCACAGAAGAGCTCCACTCCTCACAAAGACGCTCAAAGCAAGAGTGACTACGAAGCAGAGTGGTTAGTAAAGAGAACACCAAGACTGTGTGTATTTACCCATCAAGAATTTATATACTAGAAAGAATGTGGTGTCATTTTAAATTGTGTGCACCAGTTTGTAATGTCAGCCATGTCGTTTCATCCTGTATCTGCTAAATTATAGGAAATTTCCTTGTTTTCCCAGTGAAGGACAAACTGTATAAAGGGAAATTTCTTCATGTTTACAGGAATGAAAGATTCAAAAACGCCACTGAGAGTAAAGAATTCTGGATAAATGAAAACTCCTATTTCCCCTCCACAAGCAACAGAGGTTAGTGCTTCCTCAACCATCAGAATCTAATTAATGTCAGTATGTACAATCAATGGCTGTATAAATCTCGCAAAAAAAGTAAATGTATTGTTTTTTACTAAAGGATCAAATGAAAGCACCATTTCAGGTTTGGGACACAGAAAGAGGGTAAGCATAACATTGAGTTTTACTCTTTTGGAAAGTTTAAAAAAATATATCTCAAAGATTTGATTTTTACAAAACATTTGCCCCTTTTACACATTTCAAATGTGAATATTGAATGCAAAAAAAAAAAATTTAAACCAGCCATATGTGGAAAAGTAGGCCCCTCTCCTAAACACCTCAAGTCATTTATTAACATTAAACACCTTTTGTACATTTGGTTTAGTTTTCACAAGTCACACACAAGGGATTACTGCCCAATCAGTGCAGTCAAGAAATCGATTAAATAGAACTTGTCTGACATGAAGTGGGTTAAAAGATGTCAAAAGTCAACATTTCTTTTGATTTCTTTTTAGATTTAAAATAAATCTAAAAAGATATGACTTGAAATATAATCGAAAACAATTTTGCCGAATAAAATCGCAACTGTTAAACGCCATTACTCAAGTCTGTAGATCAGCATTTATCGCACATAAAAAAAATTAAACCTGGTGGGTTTTTTTGTTTAACACAAATTTTGCGTTCAAATTCTTTTTGTGTCTGGATAATGTAGGTGAATCTGAGTGAATGAATTGTACCTGATGATGATTAAAAAGAAAAATCAGGAAAGGTGAGGGAACAGTAGTGGGGAGGTTGATAGTATTGCACATTTGTACAATGATTCTTCTTCCTTGATCCGAGGTGACGGTTAAATTCTGATTGCCAAAT
This sequence comes from Apricaphanius iberus, assembly GCA_028564705.1. NCBI lineage: Eukaryota > Metazoa > Chordata > Actinopteri > Cyprinodontiformes > Aphaniidae > Apricaphanius > Apricaphanius iberus. The sequence continues at coordinate 353,340 of JAPXFQ010001320.1, read as the reverse complement.
GTCTTTTTGCTCCCTTTAATCAACCACCTTTTAGCAAATTATTTCCCCTAACCCTTAAGGATTTTTTTTCACATCCACATAGGCTGCATGAAATACCAGAGCTGTACAACCTATCTAATGCACTTTTTGCCTCTCTAAGTGAAACCATGTCTGGTATTTTGAACGTAAACCCAATAAACTGACATCCAGTTGCAGAAGTGTGATTTGTTTTCCACGATTGCCTCTTTAGCTACATATAACTAAATGTCCTTGTGATTTTGTTTTTTTGATACTCAGATTAAGCATTTGAAGAACTTATAGTTATAGAAAAACAGTCCTGAAATTTGCATTTCTCATGGGTTTGTCAGCTTTTCAGAGCAGCAGAAAGTTCACTGCCTTTCATTGTTTGAATTGTTGCAGAGGTGGACGGAGGCGGAGACGGAGAAGTTGAGAGAAGGCGTCAAGAAATTTGGAGAGGGGAACTGGAGCCGGATAAAGTCTTATTACTCATTTAAGGACAGAACCAACGTCAACCTCAAGGATAGATGGAGAACGATGAAAAAACAAAACCTGGTTTAAGTTTATTTAGTTTGGTTTCTGTTGACATACTTTGTTGTTCGCTGCTGAGTTCAGGCAATTAAATGAGCTGTTATTGTTTCAAAGAAGAGTTCTTTGTGATCTACAGAAAAGCTGCAACAGGAATTGGTTTATTTTTTTGCAAAAGGAGTCATATATGCTTAACTGGTCATATTTTAAAGGACTTTTGGAAAAGTCAGGGAAATAGTACAGTACCCACAGGTAACAAGCAGCACATTCTTAAGGGTCTGTTTTACAAATACTGCTACATTTAACTTGTAGTTTGTGTAGATACGAGATCTTGGTTTATAATGACCCTACTTTCTCAGATACAGACAAAAAGGCATAATTGCAGCAAGATTTTTTTAAAAATTGTTTATTAAGAGAAATACTCCATGGAGAAAATTGTCAAAACGAAGAACACCTTCAATTTGGTGATTTGGAAAAGTCTAAGGCTCTATCAGACTCCACATATTACAGGTTTGCAATATAGAAATAAAGGGTGAGAAACTCGTTTCCGTTCTGACACTGCAGGAAAATATAATTAAGATGTTTGGGATCCATCTGCAAGAAGGTGGTGCTTTCATCTAGACTGTCACAAGGGCAAAAACAAGCTGCTGCAACCAATGGCCGCTCTGGGATTACATTTTTGAATGAGAAAAAGAAAAAAATGTCCATCCAGCTGCGGCATATTTATGTCAGCGTGTCCTCGTTTCTAATGAACTCTCCCACATCCGCCTGGTGGAACACAACGATGGACATGGGGTCGACTCGCCGACACTCTTGCGTGGACTTGGCTGCTACTCCAAAACCCTACAAACAAAAGCAGAATACTCATCTCAAATGAAAGGAGAAACTGGACACAGGTTACTTTGAATGAAAAGCGATGCATTTCTGGGAGTGTTTAGTTTTGTATTTCAGAAATTATTTTTATCTGTTGCAAATGTTGAGGGTAATTTCTAAGTCTTTCAAAATTTCAAAAACTCCATGCTGTTCTAAACAGTAAATACCGTTGTTTAACTGGGAACAGCCGTCTTTATTGCTCAAACATTTAGAAAACGGCAGCTCCTGCCAAATGTATAAATAATTATGGACTGTAGTGAATTTCAAGTTCGACTGGTCAAAGAGCAAGGTATTAAATACAAAACGTCATCTACAGACAAATGACAGAACACGGGGCCAAAGATACGGTTTGACTGCAGGTGCGCAGACAAAGGAGGAGGTCACAAATCCAAGTAAAGCACACAAAACAGTCTTTTCACCTGGATAAAGAAGACTACTTTTGTCTTTAGCTCATGAAAGATTAGTTTGTTTGGCCAAAAGTGTAAGTGTTAAAACCGGAAAAGCATTCAACGGCAAGAAACCATCCCCATCGTCTCCATGGTGGGAACATAATTCCTCAGTGTGAAAATAGAAGACGCCAAGATTCTAAACATCATGGAGTCTCCTGGGAATCATTGGAGGTTTCAACATGTAAGTGACCCAAAACACAAGGCCTGAAATTGTTATCTGACAAAAACTGAAACAAAAGTCAAAATTCAGGGCGATGGGAATATTGCACTTTGACGCTCAGACAAGTTGAGACCTGCAACCAGCTTGTCAGAAACTGAGAAGCATCTAGTTGCTGTAATGGCTTTCATGCATATTAAGCAGGGAATAAAGACATTTATAAATGCATTTTTTCTCTCTCCTTCAAATCGAATAAAAAGTTGCATTTATTTTTTCTCGTCAAAGTTGCTTATGGCGTTTTCAGTAGGAAAACATCCTGCTTCAATAAACAAGCCGCACCAGTATTGTTTTGCAAAGGTAATTTTGATAAATTTTTACTCTTTAGCAAGTATTTACTTGTGCCAAAGGTCAGAAAGACAGTTTCTTATGTCACATAATTGAGTAACAACGGTGAACTAATCCTACTGAAAGCTTTGTGATCCTCTGAATTGCACTGACCTTTCTTGTCCTTCTAGTATAAGATTAACTTCATCTGTATAAAGAATGCTACCACCAAACTAGTCTCACTATTTAAAGTCACTTCATGGCAAGCCTTCCTAGTCATATTTTTAAAAAAGACAGCTGTACAGAAAAAGTAGGTAACTGTAGCTTTGTTAGGTTAAAATAAACTTACCAAAGGCACATCAGCCATGGAGTAAACCACAACTCCTTGATACTGTGTCGTGTTTTCTGTGATCCTCCCAAGGCCAGATTTCAGCACATGGTTTCCATACAAGAACGACTGCTCTGCTCCAGGTTTCACCCACACCTTGAACTGAGGACATGACAGTTTTAGATTGTTTATAAATTCAGATCATCTTAAATCCCAGATTAAGGAAAGATGGGAAGTGTGTAATTATTGAGAATATTCCATTTTACTGAGATAAAGAATAACTGATTGCACATGGCATACAAAATCTGACAAATATTTGGAAGGGTTTCTATTAAGTGCAGACACACATTCTCTGTTTTGCTCATTAGTAATCCATAAAGGTGACCTGGTATCATTAATTTATCTATCCATGCAGCTTAACCTGCTTTTCATGTAAACTTTAGGGAGACCCAGTAGAAGTTCCAGTGGTGTAGCCCCCAAAGGGTATCGATCTCCAGTCCTGGAGGACCAGCGTCATGCAACTTTAAGATGTGCATCTGCTTCATCATCACACTTGAATCAAATAAGGTCATTAGCACGCTGCTGTAGAACTTGAGTGCATGCACAAGAGGCAATTCTACCATTTGATTTAGTTGAGTAGCATTTAAAAATTGCAGCGAAAGAGTCCCTGAGGACCAGTGTTCAAGATTTAACCTGTATTGCCTCATCAAGAAATTCTCACCTTTGCATAGGGAGCCAAGAAATCCAGGGCTGTGATGTGCAGGCGGAACTTCTTGGTCTTTGTGAACTTCCCAAAGCACGTTCCCACTGAAATTAGTTTATCTCTGGAAAAGTTTGTGGCCAGTTTGAGAATTTTCTCACTGTGGAGAGGGAAAACAAGTTCAAAATAAGCTTTTCGATTAACCAAAGTCAAAGCTGCTGACTTTGTAAAGGAGCAAGGAACAAGACGAGGAAAAGAATGGGGTTATCAAAAAGTACAAAGAGGACAGAAGACATTTAAGCCAGGAAAAGCATTTTATGTTATGCCTTAGACAAAATAGCTGAACTTTAACAGATATGCGTAATTGATATTTTAACTGGCTGAAATTAAGATGAGCAGAGATTTAAGAAGGATGCTAACAACCCTAATAGACGTGATTGTCTTACGTTGCTGTGATAAAAGCTTTTTGGCATTGTATTAAAGATGATAAAAGTTGTTTTAGATAGCCTAATACATTATTGTTTACCAAAAGCTGCTGTTAAATTATTTTTAGTTCTAGACCAATTCGCTGGTTGATGTTGAGAATTTAAAAATTATCTTGCTCGCAAAAAGAAACACAGATTGTGCCCTGATCTAAAGACCGTTGAAAATAGATTAGGAAATCACATCAATCAGTCTGAAAAGGGTTACAAAGCCATTTATCTGTCTTTGGGACATAAGCAAGCAACTATCAAAAAGCCATTATTCACATACTGAGAAAAGACGGAACCGGTTGGAACCTCATTTGGCTTGATTAAGCTAAGAGATCATGATTCAACATCAAGCAAAAATCACATCCATCTCACACCTGCAAAATAAAAAAGGTGTGTAATTTCCAAAACTCAAAAATAAAAATAAAAAAATACCTTAGTGTGAGGAGACAAAAGTGGGATATTTGTTAAGGTGTGCATCCACTTACAGATGGCATAACACTAACAGCTTTTCAAAACCAAAACACGGTGTTCAAAGTGTGATTGTGTGGGACTGCTCTGCTGCTTCCGGACCTGGATGAACTGAGCTAACCTTCAGCTTCAGCACATTTGGACTCTGTAGGTAGATGGTGATCTGAATCAGACCGGAAAATCCTCCTCTAAATGACTCAAAAATGAACGTTCTGGACCAGGAGCATTATCTGAAACAACCAGATCATGCTGTAGTGTGACTGAAATAAAACAATGTTGCATAGAACTTCTTTGCAGGGATTTGCAAGACTCATCGCAAGTTATCACAAATGCTTGATGGAAACTGTTTCCAACATGTGTGCTATGAGCAGATAATTGGATAAGGGAGGGAATGACTTTTTCCTCACAGCGCCAGGTTGTAGTGTGCAATATAAAAGGTAGAAAGGTAGAAATTATAGTAATTTTGACTATATCGCAGTTATGCATTTCGAAAAAGTCATCAAGCTGTACCTACATACATTGTAACAGGTACGCAAGTATACTGACGTTCGGTTTTGTCTTCGCAGGTTTCGTTTTGTGCGATATTAAGTGTATACATAAGTAACCAGGAAAGCAGACAAGTTTAAAATTTGTTTTCATAATATTTAGCTTACACCTTATTTAAAACATCTTAATTTTTATTTATGTAGTGAGAATCGTTGTATTGCATTGTTTTTGGAAAAATAATTAAAAACTTTTCAAATGCATTTAGCACAACAAATGTTCTTTAAATGGCATGCTAAACCTTTTTTAAGTTGTTCTGCTGTAATTTGTCTGGAAAGTGAGAATGTTCATAAGCAGTCATTATGACATATCTAAAGAAATAAAGAATATACCGCAATAGATATCGTTACCGCACATGCTTTGGATTATTTCGCAATATAAATTTGAGGCCATATCGCCGACCAGGTTGGTTTGGATTACTTTTCCCCTCAATAAATTAAATACTTTCAAAACTGCATTTTATATTTTCTCTGCTTATTTTATCCTATATTATTTTTTAAAAAACAGCTTTGAATCCAGCTACCGTTTAGAGTGAGCTTCATTTGAGCATGATAAGTAAGAAGTCTCAGAATACAACCTTCAGTATGAAAGAAATATTACTGATGTATTAACCAATAAGTACCTCATGTAGTAGACGCGGTCTTGGTGTAGTCTGAAGCAGTAGGTGCCATCAGGCCTGTCCACGAGAAGTTTAATGTTTTCCCCTATGCTTTAGGAAGAGAAAATACAATGCTCACACATATGCTAACACGCATGCTAATGCATATATGTATGAAAGTTGCGCCCTTAAAGGCCAGAGCAGTTCATTTGGAGCTCACTTACTACTTTGACAGCTTCTCGAACATCGTTTTTGTCTCATCCTCGGTTAACGGTCTCATATTTGCGATGTTAAGCAGGGAACGTGGATGTTTTCTCTAGTGCTAAAAAACGTGGGTCCCTGCGGAAGCTGTCACACGTTAAACCGGAACGTCTCTTACGTCAACAGCCTGCACTGTTCCGGGTTTTTGGAGTTTTCATCCATCGCTCTCAAATCGAGCTTGCCTTTTCCCTCCGGTAAACCGAAAGCCTTCTGGTGAGTTTTACATCTTAACAATTAAAAGTAACGCATTAAGAATGGTGGATATATTAGTAGCGAGAGGTCTGTGAGTGTTCATCTATTTTAAGCCTTGTTTTGGCTTCCTGTTCTTGTCTCGGTAGTCGGAAATGAGCTCAGTTAGCCTTATCGGCTAGTAGCTGTCAAGAGGGAAAAAAACTACCACGGTTAGCTCACATGCTAACAGTTAGCATATAGGCTAACCATGGTAGTAACTGACAGCTAGCACCAGTTTGCTGTTGACATTCATTAAATTAGAAATGAACCCAGAAATAATGGAGTACGTTCGGTGTTTGAGACCTTATCGTAGCTCTCGTGATAGTCGTTTCTTTTTTTTTTCTTTGCCGCAGGGCGCGTAGTTACATAACGTTCATTTGTTTGTAAATGGCAATTACGTTCAGATCACAGGCAGTGGCAATTAATCTTTTAACGATATCGGATGCCATTAAGATAAACGTTAAGGTTCTCTGCGCCCCTGTGCCAGCTAAGTGTTTGATTCTCCCACGCAGCGAGTTGACACTGTCACTTCAATGTCAGCTGAGTGAGCCGTCCGCTGCAGTCAGTAACTCTGTTTTGGGAGAGCTACTTTGTCAGCAGACTCTTTGCATTTTGAGGGAACACTTGATCCTCCCTTCACCGCCTGTTTTGCACAGCAAAAAATAGCTGAGCCCGTTTTTTTATTGTTTTTTTATAGATTGGTACATAATGTGCTATACTAAAAGTATAGACGTGTTTTGAATTAATCTGATTCGTTTCTCATTTTTGTGGATTTACTGAAGTTAAATTGACTGTTTGGAGACTATTGAGTTACAACACAGGTTTTGAGAAGTATCGTTTTTTAAGTCCCTCAAACTTTAACCTTTAAAAAATAAGCCAGTCAGTGGTTCAAGTTCACAGAAAAAAAGGGATAAACCTGAAACCTATCACAGCCCCGTCACCAAAACCTTTTCTGCTCATTTATACCTCTTTTTGACTTCTACACCTCTTTCTGGGAATGGGATGACAGTTTTGATGTTTATCATAGCACATTGTAAACCTTTTTTTGTTTTTTTGGATTGTTTTTATTTTTTATTCTTTACAAGGTACAGGAAGGTTTTATAATTGCTAGATAATAGAGAATAATCTGAAACTACGTGTTTAGCCAGCTGGGGTGAAACCAGGTTGTCACTTTAAATAGTTGAAACATTAACATTTGAATCAGACTGAAGGGATCGAGTCTAGTAAATTGAGACTGTAGGCTTTCAACACATAATTTGGCAAACTTTCCTTGAAGCTTTTTTTTTAATCTCTCACCATGTCTTGAGCAATTCTTTCATTCTGCAGTTTACTCCTCTCTGCTGGTCTGATTCAGTTTTTAATCAGCTCTTCAGCAATTTTATGAGGTACAAATGTACGTTTTTCTTTTGTAACATCGCAACTTTCGTCCAGATTTACTAATCCAATACACAGCATCAGATAGAGGGAGCATGGGCATTTGATTATTTGTTAGATTAATGGGATACTTTACTATAACTAAGGCACATGGGAACTGAAAAAAGTGCTGATCGTTGTAACTCAAACTTATAATAAGAACATTTTACCAGAAGTCAAAGTGACTCTTATTAACTCAACAGCTTGTCCAGCTGATGGAAGAGTGACTAAGATCCCAGAACTCGAGCTACTACTCCATTTTGCAATCCTACATGTTTGTTTAATTTTTTTATTGAACAAGATAAATGAAAAGTACATTGTGCAATTGTAACCCTGTAAATAATGAATTGTCTGGTACTTCTTTATGTAAGAAAAAGAGAGAATACAAGAATTGGTAGCAGAAAATTAGGGCGTTTCTCGAGATGTCCCCCTTCTAGAGACAAAGAGCTAGTTCACAGCTAGATGGGTATTTTTTGTTATTGCTCTAGTAGCTAATATAACAGTAATATTCATTAATGCTTTTTCACTCTGTCGACAGGTGTGTTTGCTGCTCCATTAAAAAAAAAAAAAAAATTGTGGAGAGGTTCTTGTGCCGACAGTTTACCCCTAGAGGAATCAGCAGTTCTTCTGTCGACAGTTTCCGGTGGGTGTTTGTGACTCTGGCAACGGCGAACAGGAAGACGGACGCGGAGAGACGTCTGAGCTGAGAAGAGGAAACTATTGTGGCTTCTTCGTCTGCCTCAGAATGACTGAGTTCTGGGTTTGTTTCAGTTGCTGCATTGCAGAGCAGCCGCAACCAGTGAGTCTGACATTTCCTCAGAAAAATAACAGATTCTTTTTGCCCAAGGCTTGCAGGAACTTATGGGTTTAAGTGGACATATGGGTCATTTTAGGAGGTTATGAAACTATTTGATTTTTGTGCTTTGGCCCGGCCCAAGCGTGTTACATTTTAACCTGTAAATACAGCTTTAGATCGCAGAGGTACACAATATGCGTTGCATTTAATTTGAAGGAAGGAAGTTGTAAAAATGAACTACAAGAACATTTCTTTACAATGACTACAGAATAATAGAATATGCAGGGAGTTGGAAGAAAGTTTATGTGCATAAAAACTAAACAGAAAAAGGAAATAATTTTGTGCAACTAAAGATAAGCAGCTACAGATGGCGAGGCCGATTAAAAATAAACCTATTAGTTGCTTTGCTCAATGGTTGCTTTTCCAACCGTTTTGAATATCCCGTTATGGTTCGTGTTGGCAGTTCACCCTCTGATTTGATTAACAGAAATTAATTTGTAGAACTTCAGTCACATTTATTACTCATAAATCTATAACGAGGGGAAAAATTCAGCCCAAGGAGTTTGAAAGGATATTTTTGTTGGCTTTTTTCCTGCAGAAACGGCGGCGACGAATCGACCGCTCCATGATCGGGGAGCCGACAAACTTTGTTCACACCACACATGTAGGCTCAGGAGATATGGGCCTTGGATTGTCATCAGTAAGCGTTCATGAATTGTTTAATCAACTGAAACGGCACACTGTGGCCATCGTTTCCCTAACATTTCCATCTTTTTTTATTTTATTTTTTTAGGTAGATCTCGTTCAGGCCCAGATGAAATCTAAAGGAGGCTACACACACGGCGGTTCAGAGGGCTCTCAATTGTAGTGAGGTGAATGGCTTTAGTTTTTTCCATGTTGAATCTACACCTTTTCTGTTTTTTTTTTTTTTTTGCTTTTAATTAATAGAATCTCCTGTTTAACTTTTTGAGACAAAAAAAAAGAAAAGAAAAATCTGTTGATCTTTTATAATTTCCTTTCATGTATCTTTAGTGTAGGATGATGCACGAGTGTGTCTTATCAAAGTAGTGCATTATCTTGATAAAGACAGATAAGTAGGTCACAATGTTTAATCCGGTCATTTTCTGTGAAAGTATGCGCTCGCTGTCTCTTTTACTGCAGTGTGTAAAATAACTCAGAACAACAAGCGAGTACCACAGACTTTATGGTTCTAGTTCTTTGGTTCTGGTTAGTCTTTTTTGGCTTTTAAATTTAACACATGAATAAACAGCAACACTGCTTTGACCCCACCCATGCCGTTTCAGACCATATGATGGCACACAGCTGCAAGCCGCCTTTTTTTTTTTTCTAAACGAGAGCGATGCTACACAGCGCATATTTCTATTTTATATGGTCATGTTTTACTGTGGGAATTCTCCCCCTAAGTGAAGAAATCAGTGGACTTTTTCTACTATTGATTTGTTTTGTTGATAACCACATAAGTTTATCTTTAGACACCAAACCAGCTGTCAGTAGAATGTGTTTGAGTAGTATTTATAATTTTGTATTGCACATCTGATGTTATACTTTGACATATTTTTTTTTGTTTTTGATGTTGAAGTCTTTTCTGTCTTTTATTTAGGTGCTCCTCTGTTTTCTTTAAACTGATCTAGTTCTTGATCTGAGGAGTCTTCCACGTAGCGAGCTTAAAAAAATCTTGGCTCATTTGAAATATCCTAACTCGAATTTGTCTAATAGTTTATGTCAGGCGTATTCAGTTCACAAATGAAGCTTAGGTGGATTCAGTTCTCGTTCATTCAAATGAGGTTCAACCAGCCACACTCGTGTGTTGATGCTACATTAAAGGTAGCCCCAGTAAATCAATGTTGGATAAGGGGGAATAGAAGGAAAGAGAAGAGCCGTGTTCTAAACCCAGGCTGAAAAAGAATTATTAATGCAGCCTATGAGCATCACAAATATATTAGAACCAATAAGGGGAACACTGCTGCATTTTGTTATAATGTAAATTAGTTGATGTTGCTTTACAGACGGTTTAGAGTGACACACAGTGGACGCTGAGACGCGCTTCTAATGGTGCGTTCACACCGCCCCAAACGGCAGCGTCAGGTACGGCAAGATTACATGTAAAGTCTACGGTCGAGTACGTCAGAGTCTCTGCGGTGCATTGTGTGTGTTGGCTCCTTCAACTTTTCAAGTGTTCCTTGCAATGCAAGCGGCAACGCAGCAAACGCAAGCAACGCAGAAGTTCAGCTAGCTGAACTGTTGATGGACTTGACGCAGTACGTCAACCGATCAGAGCGTCTCACTGTAGTGATGTCACTATACACGTATCTTGAATGAACCGCGGGTCCAGTGAATACATTTTCAACAAACGCAGATTTAAAAAAATCAGCTCCTGGAGCAAATGGTTAAACTCCCCAAACTCCGAACGCATCTGAAGAATGAGCGCAAATGCACCCAATGTCAACGTTGTCTAGCTTTATCTAGCAAATAAAGCCAAGCCACTCTCGATACAAACCTGCCATAGTTCAGAATGTCCAGCTGGCAACAGAGGAAGCCCCGCCCACGCACTCCTTTTTGCTCAGAAGCAAACGTTGGAAGCCAAAAGCACATTAGTCAAACTACATACGTTGGGTGCGTTGGTTGACGCAGACAAAGTGTGCGGTCTGAACGCAGCATAACTGTAAACTTCTAAATTCACCTTAATAAATCATATTACTTCATTGGGTAGGGGAAGATCATCTGGAGTCTGTTGTGAATTAATAAAACCAGAATTTAAAAAATGACAGAAAATAGTTTACTGCTTGAATGTTTTAGAACATTATTAAGAAATGATGTAAAAATATTTAACAGAAATGAAGTTTCAGGCCTTCAAACTGTAAAGTCACATTAATACAGTATTTCCTTTTAAATATGTATTTTGTTACCAGTTGCAAGGTACATTAAGCTTTTTTAACCCATTTAAACAGGACAGCATTTTGGTTTTATAGATCTGTCTTAGACAAAAAGTGATGTATTTGTAATTACCATATTTATTTATAAAGCGCTTTACACATGACAAAACAGTCAACCAATGCGCTGTACAGGAAAGAGCCAAAAATTAAACCATAAGTAACATGCATAGTATAAAAATGATAAATGAAAAGGGCATAAAACATAGAATATACAACCTAAAGAGAGAATCTTAAAATACTTAAAAGACAAAATAGAACATAAATAAAAATAAAAGGTAGCAAACCATTAATTATTAATGGTGCTTAGTGTCCAGAGAGACATTGGTGGAACAAAAAGTTTCTGGCAGCAAGGAATGATTACGTAATATTCTCCAAAACTGTAAAAATTAAGAAGAAAAGAGAACTACCGTAATCTCCGTAATAAAAAGCGCACCCGATTATAAACTGCAACAGCCTGTTTTAGGGAGAAAACACAAATGTGTACAAATGCAAGCCACACTCAATTAAAAACAGCCGGTTTTTAAATGATCCATTACCATATGTAAGGGTTTGTGCAGAGGTGGTTGTTGGGAAAGTAATTATTGTTTGGGGAAGCTTACATTTGATTACCATTTCAACATGGTGGAAACCCCTCACCTGTCCTCTCTCTGTGTGTTCAAGAAAGACTTTAATCTGAGGCCATCTGCTTTTATTACCTCTGAAACCGTTTTTTTTCTTCATCTTATTGCATTGAGACAGTTCTTCACGCTGGCGTCGCCAATGTCTCACCATTGATTCCAAGGGTACGTGAAGCCGCTCGGTTTCCTTCTTTAAAAGCAAGATTGACTGCTTTTAACATAATGTCTAAAATAAATGTCTATTCCATGCTTGCTTTCATTGTTTGTGCATCTCTCTCTCTCTCTCTCTCTCTCTCTCTGCATTCTTAAAGCTTAAAGGCACAGTATCCTTTGAAGGATGTAACCTGTACAATCCATAGATCGAGGATGCCCTCTAGTGGCCCTTACCTGTAAAAATCAATAAATAAACTGCACCGGATTACAGGCGGCATGGTTCAAAACATGAGAAAAAACTAGCGATTTATAGTCTGGAAAATTAAGTACATTTTAAAAGACAAAACCTACTTTCTGTTGTGTAATTTAGCCACAAAAGAGATAACTGTAGCTGCCGCAACCACTGTAATAAGTTAAATTGGAGGGTGGGTGTGGTGAGGGATAGAACAGCAGCAGAATACCAGCCCTGTAGTGTGACGTTTCATGGATCCTCCAATCATATTCATCAAGCTAAAATGAGCCTCACAGCTTGCCTGCCACAGAGCAGCAACATCCAATAGCATTTGTTGCTATGGTGAATGGGCTTCAGCTTAGCCTTGTTTGTGGAACTTAATCTGGGGAAAATTGTGCCAGGATTGTCAAAGTAAGCCTGGCTTTTAGAATTAGCTCGCTTCATGGAATACTCCTCAGATTTTGACTAAAAAATAAGATCTTTGAGATATAAACTCTAATCTTATTAGAGGAAGCGGTCAGAAATTGTAACTCTTTCAAAAATAACAGATCAGTTTCTTAACTACAGTTAACATTATTCATCACCAGCACTGTGAATCCTAATGTTTCTTCCATTTTTTTCCCCTCTCACAGCTCTTCAGACTTGTGAAAACTACTGTTGTTTTAAGGAAGAATTTTCAAAAAACAAAAGAAAAAGCAGTTCTGTCTGTAACGGACCCAGGACCCCCAAAAACTGAAACTGCTTTTCCAAAATGTTGTACATATTTTTATTTTCCATTCCTTCTGTTCTTGTTTTTTAATGAAAGCACTGCTATCCATTTGTTGCCATATTTTTGCACTGTAAAGAACAAATGTTAAGGATAGATCAAGGTGTTTAGAGAGCTCATAATGTCTGTATGCTTGTGTGTATGCATGAGGGAAAATATTTTCAGAAATAGTTGCTGTTGTAGTCCACTGGATGCCTGTAATTTATTAAATTTGTGAACGGACCTCATGGTGGCTGGGCCGCTGGATATGTGGAAAATTAAGTTTCCTCCTTTATTCTTAGAGGTTTATCAAAGGACAGGTTAAAAGTAAGCAACACAGATGTTCAGATTTTTATTCTGAGAATTGCTCTAGCTTTTCAGTCGCTTTCAGGGTTCAAAGATTGCTGTTTTTGTAATAAACTTGAAAACGAGTGGACAGACTGGACCATATGTTGTACACCCACACTTACTTAGGAACGTCTCGCTAGTTTAAATCATTCCCTTTTTTTAAATCTTACAGATTCAAGCGTATAGAATTTTAATAAATTATAAACTTCCTAATCTGCCTTCTGAAGTCATGTTTATTTTGTTTTTCATTTTGGAAGCATAGCTGCAAAAACCAACCTTGCAGTATTTTATAGAAAGAAACCCAACTTTTTTTATACATTCTGTTTCTGTGCACCAACTGCTGGGAAATAACTAAACTTGGTTTAAACAGATCTCAAGCGCAGACTCTTCCTCTGAAGTGAGTTATATTTGTTAGCATTGACAGACCCGATGTAGTTTATCTGGTTGATTGTAACTGATTGTGTCTTTCACCAGCACACCATGATATGTCAGCCATCTGACCGGTAATCCCTGTTTTAGTTGGGCATAATTTTGTCCCCCTGGAGGTCTTGAAAAGTCTTATGTAAACTCAGCTCCCCTGTCTCCTAAAGTCTAAAGTTGCAATATGTTTGTCTCGAGTTGTTTTAGTTTCTCATGTAGAATTTAATGTCATAATTACAAAAAAAGTATTATTCTCTTACTTTATAGGCACAGGTTTTCTCCAAATGCTGTAGCTGACCTTATTCTCCAAAGGGTTTGCCTTTTCCACAAGCACACAAACTTTCCTCTTAAGGGGGGGAAGTTAACAAATGCAGCTATTGTCTAATTCTGCTCGTTGTTCAGTGATCAGGGTTACTTTCATGTTTTCTCTCTGCAAGGTTTGAATTTCCTTTTCCCACTTGAGATTGATCTTTTTTTCCATGTCAAGAATAATGAAAATATTATGAAAAAAATAAAAGAAAGTAGGCTTTAATTTTGTAATAAATGTCACTTTGTGTTTGATGGGCCTTTCCCACATGTTTTGAATGTATTAGGTGCAGCATGCTAAAAGATTATGGTACAAAATAACTCAAATGATTAACATTGGTACCAGCCATTAGAAAACGCGGTTTGATCGAACGTCTATCAACAGCCTTAATTTTTTCTGTTTCTGGGTTATGCTTTGACAGATTTAATGTAATTAGATCGAGTCAGGTTTAATTTTTTTAAAGACATTACTCAATTTTCTTTTTAGTCTGTGTAGGGATTCTCTTAAGCAGACTTTAATGTAAACTTTTTTTTATCCACAAAAAAAATCTTTAGATGTAGTCGTTATACTAGCATTGCAGTACATTTAAGTGACCAGCAGGCTGTGCTAGTGGACTACTTGAATGTGACAAAAAAAAAAAGGATCAATCATTTTGGGATACCTGTCATGACTCATGTTGATGCTGTATAAATGTAATGTATAAAAGTGGTAAATCTGTGATAAATGTATTCACATTCATGCCTATTTGCTTTTCTGTAAAACCATTACAGGAAACAGAGTTGGCACAAAGCTTTTTCTTTTCTTTTTCTCAGGACTTCATGTAGTTCCCATCAAAGGGATGTTCAACTGTTGTTTTTTTGTTTCATTTTCTGAGTAAATAAATAAATGTTATATGTTGTCTGACCAACTTGTTTGGTGTTTGATCTCATGTCAGTGTAAAGCACTATTTTAAAGATGAGAAATTACCAGCACCGCAAGCACAATGAAAGCTGGCACGGGGCTTATGTAGCTGTGCTGTAACACGCCCATATCAGTGACATGTGGACAACTACAGGTAAAACTCTAAAAGCCAGACTTTCGTACAAAAGTTCATTTATTTCAATAATTAAACTTAAAAGTTGAATCTAATGTATGATATACACTTATCAAAGCAAGATAATTTAGCCTTTATGATTAAGACTTTGCCTGAAAACCACAAATTCATAATCACAGAAAATGTAAATATTACATTAAATCAAACAAGGATTTTATGTAGAAATGTTGAACTTCTGAAAAGTATAATCATGGATATGAACTCAGTAATGACTAACTGCATGGATGGGTTTGATGCTATCAGGCACTGCTGAGGTGTTCTAGAAGACCAGGGTGCTTCAATAGTGGCCTTCAGCATCGGCATCCGCTTCAGCTTGACTTAAGTCGAGCTAAGGTGTATACATGCATTTCAAAAGTCCAATATCAGTCGACTAAGGCAATAATCCGACTTTCTCTTGCTAAACACACTGAAGCAGTCTACAAGAAGGGAGAGAGCAGACTGTTCTTCTTGAGGAAGCTAAGGTCCTTCAGGGTTTGGAGATAGATGCTGCAAATCATTATCTGTTGGAGGACCAGCATTAGGGCTAGGGACTTAAGAAAGCTCAGCAACCTGATTAAAAATAAGACTGGTTCTGTTCTGGGGACGAATGTGGAACCAATGGAGATGATGATACAAAGGAGTCTTCAACACAGACCGCTACAGGAAACGTATACCCACAGACATCATGATAACTCTTTCAAGAATTAATTAGTATGAGCAACAAAACACCTAATCTCCCTTTTGGGATCAATAAAGTATTTTCAAATTGAATTGAATTAAGGGCTAAATACCCCCCACCCCCCCTTCAAAAATTGATGGGTGCTGTTCACACGTTCCCAGTCTTCACAGCAGAGAGGGGATTCAACGCAGTCAACGCAATTTTGATAGACGAGAGGAATAGAATGATAAAAACGCTCAACAATCTTTGTACGCAAATTAGCAGGAGTCAGGTGCAGAAATAACTTTGAGGTGAGACGCGCTGATTTGGGAATCGCGCTGGACCTTTACTGAGCTTTAAACTAAAAAAAAAAAAGAGTGTTATTCCTTTAACTTGTAAATAAGACGACTAAGCTATAGGCCTACTTAAACTCATTGGTGTCTAATGTAATATTCATTTTTATGCAGCTTTAAAGACAAACCGATCGCATAATTTGTGGACCGAGTGAAAAAACCGCACATTCTATCTGTCTTGCCCCTGGGATGTGGCGCAGCATAATACTTCGGTAAAGTTAGAAAATTTCACAGATTCGGCTTTTCCGGATCAATAACTTTTCATCGGAGGATTGGTTTTACAAAACCGATGCCTCACTACAATCACAGAAAGGTAGAGTGCGAGCTCCGCGCTGGGAGATTTAAATTGGCCTCTATGCAGAGTCTGCTGATGCGCGAATGCACAGGGACCGTCTACAAATGTGCAACCCCGATTAAGACCAGATTAACAGAGTGAGGGAGAGGTAAGAGAGGAAAAGGATGAAGATGAAATGGTTAAGAGGAGCAGAGAGCTAAGCCCCAGCTGTTACTGGCTACCAGTCTTTGTATTTACTGGTTTTATTGTTAACACACACAAAAAAACACCCATCTCCAAAACTTTTGAAAAGTTTGCTACACCCCTGTGTGTGTGGCTCTTAAAAGAGCCGTTGTGGCCGCAAAACAGCTTCCTCACACCCAGACCTGGTAATGTCTCCACCAAAGCACGTCCCGCGCCGCTCACATATAAACTTTTACTAACAGCTAGGATTGACAACTTTAATAAATTAAAAATAAGGGACACTTAGGCTACAGTGTTATTCAACACCGGCTGAGCCGTCCGACTCGCGGGGAGGTGTGGTGTTTTCAGTGAGGGTGTCATCCAGAATCTTCATACATTAAGCCTGAAATGCTTTATTCACATTAAACACATTAATGCATCCGTATTACAAGTTAGGCTACAAAATGCTGCAATGAAAAGCATCCACTTAAAAAGGAATTTAAAGTAGAACTGTAAAAGTAAAACATTTAGTTTTGTTAACAGGCAAGGCTACCAAGATAAGATGGTGCCAGCATGTTGGGCACGCCGTATGTCGCTCTCTGTTTATTTGTTGTTTTTGCCCGTCTCCTGCCTAATTCCCTCACCTGGATCTGGGCTCCTCACCTACGATCGTTCCTCTCTTCTGGAGCTCCGTTTCCCGACGCACAACCCCGTGGGCTGCCATCTGAACCAGAGGGAGTCACTGCATTGGCGTTTCCCCTGTGTTCCATGGGAGTTGTGGAGGGGCTCCTGTCATCTGCGTCCGGGAAGTCGCCGGCGCCGTCGGCGTGGATGCCGTAGTGGTCGCCTGGTCCGCCTTCGGGCGGCCTTGGCTTCTCTGGAGGAGAGTGACCGGGGAGCCCGATGCCGTTCCACCCAGTGCTTGGTGGCTGCTGCTGAAGGCTCTCACAGGCCCTGCGCCCGCTGTCACCGTGGCGTTTCCTTGGATAATCTGCTATCTCTGAGACATTGCTCTGCCGCACCTGAGCTCGCTGGACCCGACGGTGGATCGCCTGGATGTTACCGGTGGGCTCTGATTAATGCACGCTCAATCTGTAACAAAACTTTTGTTCTTAAGGATTATTTTAATGTGCATGAGCTGGACGTACTTTGTATTACTGAATCCTGGGTGAGTCCGGATGACCTGTCAGCTATTGCTGAACTTCTGCCAGCTGACTGTGCTTATTTAAACACCCCGAGACCTGTGGGCCGGGGTGGGGGTTTATTGACCGTATTTAAGTCATTTATCTCATACAAACCCGTTACCGGATCATGGGATTTTTCTAGTTTTGAACTGTCAGCATTTGAGCTTGGTCACTTGCCCCTGACATTGTGTGCAGTTGTGTACCGTCCCCCGACTCTGAATAAGGATTTTATTTCTCAGTTTTCAGACTTTTTATCAGATATTTTTCTGAAATATGATAAGGTCCTCCTTTTAGGTGATTTTAATGTTCATGTGTGTTGCCCTGGGAAGCCTCTTGTGTCTGAGTTTTCTAATTTATTGGACTCCTTTGGTTTAACTCAGCTTGTGGACGCTCCTACGCATGGACAGATTCATACACTGGACCTCGTTTTAGCTCATGACGTGGAAATCAAGGAACTATCTGTGGACGATGGTGCTTGTTTATCGGACCACCAGCCAGTCCTGTTTGTCACGGTTCTGCCTCATTCTGGTCCGCTTAAGCATGAGTTGCTGCGTCACTCACGGCTTATGAGCACAGCTACGGCCGCGTCTTTTTCCTCTCGCTTCTCTGACCTGTCCTCCTCCCCTGTGGACTCCGATGACCCCGATGTGCTTTTACATTCCTTCCAGTCTCTCTGTCTCTCTGTTCTGGAGCATGTAGCGCCGCTGAGGATACGGCGCTGTGTAAAGAGAACTGATTCATGGCTTAATCCTGCGACTCGTTCGGCTAGACGCGTGTGTAGGAGAATTGAGCGGAGATGGAGGAAGGACAGGAACCCGGCCACCCTAATCTTATTAAAAGAGTCCTGGAAACACTTCCAGCGAGTGGTTAAATCAGCTCGGAAACAATATTTTTCTGACATGATCAGCACCCACTCTGGTAATCAGCGAGTATTATTTTCTGCACTAAATTCATTTCTCTCCGTTGAGCCTTCTCTTGCGGATGTTTCTGATGATCTTTGTTCTAGATTCCTAAACTTTTTTTGTTCAAAAATTGTTAACATCAGAGCCTTGATCTCACTTTCATTGTCTAGTCCTCCTGATTGTGATTGCCCTCACTTTTCATTTCATTGTTTTGAGCCCATCTCACTTATATTTCTCACTGATCTGGTGGCAGAGATGAACCCTTCTGGTTCACCGTTGGATGTGATGCCCCCACGTCTTCTGAAAGAGGTTTTCCCCGTGGTTGGCCATCACATCCTTAAAATCTTGAATGGTAGCTTAGCCTCAGGAACTGTTCCCCAGGTTTTTAAGCAGGCAGTGGTCCAGCCAATTTTGAAAAAACCCGGCCTGGACTCCAACTCCCTGGGAAACTTTCGGCCTATCTCAAAGCTACCTTTTTTATCAAAGCTTTTAGAGAAGGCTGTTTTTATTCAGCTGTCCAACTACCTGCAGACTTTTGATATTTTAGATTCCTTGCAATCTGGGTTTCGGGCTGGTCATAGTACTGAGACTGCCCTTCTCAAAGTTTTTAATGATGTTTTGCGGTCAACGGATTCGGGGTCTTATGTCCTCCTGGTCTTGCTGGACCTTACAGCGGCATTTGACACTGTTGACCATTCCATTCTTCTGTCCCGACTGAATCAGGTGGTGGGCATTCAAGGATCTGCCCTCAACTGGTTCAGATCATACCTCAGTGACAGAAGTTTTTCTGTGAGGTTGGGAGATTATTCATCAGGAGCCTCCTCTCTGCCCTGCGGGGTCCCCCAGGGTTCTATTTTAGGGCCTCTGCTTTTTAACCTTTATATTCTCCCTTTGGCAGCCATTTTTAGACAATATGGCCTGTTTTATCACTTTTATGCTGACGACTGCCAATTTTATGTTTCTTTTAAACCACAAGAGTCAGTGCAATCCGCGGTGGATTGCCTGAACGATGTGAAGGGCTGGCTTTCTAACAATTTTTTACATCTCAACTCGTCCAAGTTGGAAGCGATTTTATTTGTTCCTTCCTCTTCCACTGCAGGTAATCCTGTTCTGCCGCCCTGTTTTTCCACTTTATTGAAGCCGACTGTTAAAAACCTTGGAGTTATTTTGGACCCTGATTTGCGGATGGACTCCCACATCTGTCAGGTGGTTCGCTCTTGTTTTTTTCAGCTGCGCCGGCTGTCTAAAATGAAGTCCATCCTGACTAGGCGTGACTTCCACTCAGTGATCCACGCATTTGTAATTTCGCGTTTGGACTACGCAAACTCCCTCCTCTGTGGCTCTACCTCTGCTGCAGTGGCGCGCCTTCAGCTGGTGCAAAATGCGGCTGCTCGCCTCTTAACTGGCACTAGACGAAGAGAGCATATTACTCCCGTCCTGGCCCACCTGCACTGGCTCCCGGTGCGTTATCGGATACAGTTTAAGATTTTACTTTTTGTTTTTAAATCCCTTTACTTGTATGTGCCCCCTTACTTGTCTGAGATGGTTCAGCCCTACATACCGGGTCGGATCCTTCGGTCAGCAGACCACCGCCTCTTGCAGGTCCCTGGGGTTCGGGTGAGGAGACATGGAGAACGTGCATTCTCGCTCTGTGCCCCTCATCTCTGGAACCAGCTTCCTCTGGTAGTGAGGATGGCCCCCTCTCTTTCTGTTTTTAAATCACGCCTGAAGGCTCACTTTTATTCCTTGGCTTTTAACTTGACCTAGTCGGCTATAGCCCTGTTTATTTTATTTTGTTTTTTTATTTTATGGTATTCACTGTGCTATTTTAATTATTTTATTTTTTGCGTGTTTGCTCATATATGTTTTTAATACTGTACAGCACTTTGGTCGGCCTCGGCTGTGTATAAAGGTGCTCTATAAATAAATTGGTATGGTATGGTATGGTATGGTATGAAATTCCCCGCAACATTTCCGGTTCACGCGCGTGAAAACGGCATATTTTAAAGCGCGGCCAGTTCGCTTTGAACACACTTCAAGGTGTGAATGTTACGGCGACCAGCTGAGGGCGTGTCACGCACCGTAATAAGCCAAGGGTTTACCTAAAAATAATTTCTGCACCTGACCCCGGCTAGGCTCCTCTGGTCCAGAGGTGGACTTTTTTCCCCCAACAGAAACATATGCAGAGTTGTGGGAGGGCGGACTAGGTGCTACTGATGCTGCTTTATGAATTAAAGGGGCGGGCGGACCCCCCCCCTCTGCTTTTTTTCACAAATCGCACCCTGGATGTGTTACTTAAACCAGCCAAGCAAAACAAACTTGATTGTGTGAGGAAATGTGATCATGTGTCACATGACAACTGTACGGATTACTAGTATAAAATTATCAATTAAAGTGACAACTGAAGGGAGGACATGCTTGTCAGCAGAGAAACAATCGTGGTTGGAACCTGCGGTGAAGTTACGTTTTCTGTATACTGACGGGTAATTTTGTCATTTCAAATGACTCACAATTGGCTATGCGCCAAGTGGTGATTGACAAGGAGGCTGGCTATGTAAATGAGCTCTTTAAAATTATTTGTGTGCCAGTTTTTCAAGTCTTTAAACTACTGCTATGTATATATATATATATATATATATATATATATATATATTATACTTCTTCCTGGTCACTGGGTAAATCACCAGCGAATAATCACTAAGTGACCTCACATTAGAGTCGGCAAGTCCTTCTCAATAACTTGTAATTTGTCCTTGAGGCATCCATGCAGGTGAAACCAAGACTTGGTTGTTTGTGCAGAGGCATAATAACTGGAGTAATGACATTATTTATACCATATTTAGCCTTTCATGATACCGTTCTCAAAGTGTTGGGGAGAGCTGGAATAGAACCCTTGTCCAGACCTGTAACACAAAGGCCTCAAGAGACTTGTATGGGAAATCTGTGGCCTTTGGGTAGTTTGCTCTAAACGTCTCCAACAGCGTTGGCAGGCATCTTTAGCTTTAAATGAGTCTTTAGTTCAGTGGCATTTACCACCTGGTTCCACAGGGCTCTTTTCACAATGGAGTGGTGCCCACTTTTATGCTTTGCTTATTGCTGAGCACAGTGGCTACTTTCCTCTTTGGAATGGTCAGGTATAATTGATCAATCCTTTGTTGCTATCTTGATCTCAGACTGTGAAAATGTGAAGAGGACTGTTTGACTCCAATTGGTCTTGGAACCACCAGAACATTTGGTGCTCAATTCAACACTTGTAGTAATTTTAATATTAATTCTACCACATCGGTAGCCATCGGCAAGTAATGGAATAAGTCCTAAAATGCTGAACAGTTGCATTCAGAAGTTTAGAGGATGTCTAATTAAGTTAATCTGTAAAAGTTATGGTGTATTTTAATCATAGAGTCGAATATCCCTAACCTTTTATGAGTCATGTTTCTCGACTCGGAGAATGTAAATTAAAATAACTATGACGAGGAAAAGGAAAAGTTGTAAAAATCATGATAAATTCAGATTAATTGACGTGGTACCTTTCTTATACACAAATATGAACATCTAACTTTTCAATAGTTTAATGACTGTAGATTGGAAAAAGTCAGTCATGCACGAAGAGAAATTTGAATTATTGCCTTAAGGTATGTTCACACTGTCCAGCGCGTCCAGGCAGCAAAACTCAGCTGCTTGCACACTTTGTAGTCCGCATTGGCGCATCATGTCAGTTTGTAAGAGGGCGAGCGGGGATTTCTCTGTTGTTTCTCTGTTATTTCTGCCCTGTCCTTCCCTCTGCTCCGCTCTTCCTCGATCAGTAATGCGTATTTAGTACCGTAGTTGCCCTAACTTGGATGAGACATTGTTAACTAACATAATAAAGTTAAAAGAAAATATTTAACTGCTTACCTGACACTCCAATATCCTCTGAAATCTCTGATAGCTGCAGGGGAATCTCCTTCTGTCCTGTCTCCACCACCCTGAAGTTGCTGCCGCCAGGCATAACATCCTCAGTCTCCCCCGCATTGAGTAGCTCCAGCCGGCATCTAGTCACTGATTGCTTGCTACCCCGCGTTTTCTGCCCATACATTCCGTTTTCCCAACTTCATGCAGCAGCTGCATGGACGCCTTGACGGACTGCCCAAACTGCAGCTGCACCGACGCCCACTACTTGCCAGTTTTCCGCAGCTTGACGGCCATTTGGTGCGCAAGTACCATAGACTTTGCGTGTAATCTAGTTGCCCTGCTGCCTGGATGCGCTGGCCGGCGTGAAAGCATCTTTAGTCCAAGTAAAATGCATGTATACACCTTAGCTCAGTTTAATTCAAACCGACCTCTACTTTGAGAAATCGGATAGAGCTACCCAGATAATGCGATTGGAGACTCAATTCTTTTCTGAATGAATATGCCTGTCACCTCTAACCGAGCTTTTAGAAGCCTTTACACTCCCAAGTCAGGAACTGAAGAGACCATTGCCCCTTTTCCACTAGGGCCAGAACGGTCTGGCTAGGGTAGGTTTACCTGGTCTGAGCAGACCCTTTTTTTTGGACTATCTCTGCCTTGGTCCGAAGCACGCTGGAACCACCCAACACACACTGATGGACTGATTGGTCAGGTAATGTGATATCCCTCTCAATTAGTATTGGTAGCCACTGACTGGCCTGGCAATGTTTGCCTGAATTGATCTCTCAAAATTGGGAAGCAAAACAACGCTGGAGAATATCAAAGGAATGAAAGGCTGCAGCTATGCAAGCAGCGGGAGTTAGTGGGGGTGATACTGACTGCAGCTTCGGCATTTGTGATGTTGGAAAACTGTGATTTTTTTATCACGCTACCAAGAGGAATGGAGCTGCAATCAGGGCTGTTAGCACCTTCCACACATGGGTTGGAGCAAGCTCCTGTCAGGTAGCAGTAGAGCAGGTGAACTCGGCGTGTGAAAGGAGGGAGAAGCCTGGTAGCCGGTGTAGAAGCAGGACAGCAGAAGGTCTCCACGGTGATCAGAGACCTGAAGTCAGCTCAATCAAGGTGGAAGGCTGCAGGGTCGGAGTCTCAACACACCGGATGATTGGTGGTTAGATCAATACTGGTGTGAGGAGCACAGATCAGGATATGGAGGCATGACCGGATCGATGTCTGAGAGATGTGAGGTGAGTTAAAAGTCTTATAAGGTTTGAGAGGATCGTTGTTATCATGGTGTCTTTTGCTGTTTTTTGCTAGAGCTTTTGTTAAACTAAGCCTGCCCACGTCCTCGCCCTCTACCGAGCTTCTGAGATAGTAACTGAAACACAACCCTCCCGTTCTAAGCCATGCTCACCCGACCGGATTGGGGCTAACACGACCCTAGTGGAAAAGGGGCATGTGGAAGTGGGAACAGCAACAACTGACAGAGCAGCATCAACGGCTGTAACACAATGAAACAGAGCCGTGGTTACAAAATGAACTGTGTCGCAGCATTGTTGTTGTTGTCAGTTTATTTGCTTATTGTGTGTTTCCTGCTTTTACTAGGTTTGCTTTACTGACTTTAGTATTTGTTTCTGTTCTGTGTGACTCGTATCCAGTGGAAGAATGTCAGCTCGAAAGGGCGCATGTCTCCATCTAGTGTCTCAGAGTGGAACGCACTTTCTGAGTGACATGTAAACTGGGACTCAACCCTCAACTCTGCTAAACCATGAGTCCGATGTCTAGAATTAGAAACGTACTAACTGTTACCGAATCTCTGTCTGGTCATGTTTGATTTGACACCCATTCTAACTGGTTAACTCTGTTACTATGGTAACTATAGGTCTCTAATGGACAACTGAACATCAGCTGTTACCAAGCCCGAAAGACTGATCAGATCAGCACTCATTTATAACTTCAATATTTGAAGATTGACAGTAGATGAGAGGCATGTGTATATATTATGCTGCTTCCTGTTTTATAATCTCATCTTAAATGAAAGTGCAAGGCACTGTCATGTTAGCATGAGATGGGGACTCAATCTATTAAAATTAATTTAGAGGAGGCATATTAACACTTTTATGTATGTTGTAACAATATCACTAAATAAATTTGAGCGAAGCAAAATTACGACATCAAAACTGGAACATTTTGAACAGAAACAATGTTTAATTTCAATTCTGTATCATTCAAACTTCACAGTACTAAGGACAAGAAACTGGTGTTCAAAATAACAGAAAAAACACAAAATTAGTCAACCTTTGCTTAAAAATACAGCAACAATCAAAAAAGGCACAAAGACAAGGAATCACACTTATTTTTATACTTTTATACAGTGTATGATAAAATTTACTGAAAATGAACTTATAAACAAACATAAAAACCCCCACAAACGTACACACTAGTATCTTTCGTGCTTTATTTTCTGGCTCTGACCTTAATTTTTATCAGTAAAACCATCCAGAGAAATTCAGAAATAGAGAGGGGATCAATACTAAATCCTGCACTGGGGTGAAATCTGATCTGTTTACTCTGAAAGCTGCGCTGTGATCTCGGTATCTTTTTTAATGAGTTTGAGTCACTGAACCACAGTGAACACCAGTGATGATAGCAGCATTCAAGCAGCTTGGCTTGGAACCAGATCCTCTCATTCCAGCGTTCCCAGCACAGATGCTGATTGACAGAGTATTAACCTCTGTTGCCCTCGACAACTGTATTCATTCAGTAGACGGCTCAGCAGAAACAAGAAAACAGCCTGAAGTATGTAAGGGATATCAAGATTTCAACAAATAAGTTATTAATACAGAGAAAATACAGCTACAGCATCAGTGTTTGCTGATGTGTGGACCAGTCTGAGAGTTCTTTGATGTAGTTTGGGCCAAACAAATCACCGTAGTTCTCCGTCTGTAGAGGATATGGGTTCTCCTCACCAGCACCTGAGAAGTACCCAACAGTGTTAAAATCAAAGTGTTGAGATGAAACAATTAATGGGATCATTTTTGGGAAAAGTAATTAAATTCTAATCATTATGGTTCTTTTTGATTAGTACATCAGGCTTACTTAAAAAAAAAAATCTAAACAGAATCATAATCTCAAAATGAAAACAAAATGAAAAATTACCCTTAAAATGCTGTCATATTTTGCTTTATGTATTTTTATTTCTTTAGAGTAGTTGTATTTGATTTTTCATCAAAACTGTTTAGCTGTCGTAAAAAACAAACTCTTTAATTACAAATTTGTTTTTGCAAAAGTTGATAAACTCTGCCCTAAAGCACTGTAGTCTCAGAGCACTGATGGGTA
The DNA here is from genome assembly GCA_028564705.1 of Apricaphanius iberus. Lineage (NCBI taxonomy): Eukaryota > Metazoa > Chordata > Actinopteri > Cyprinodontiformes > Aphaniidae > Apricaphanius > Apricaphanius iberus. The sequence goes on along the minus strand of JAPXFQ010001320.1, from coordinate 327,575 downwards.
TCTTTTAGACAATTAGTTTGTACTTTTTATAAAGTAAGATATCATAGCTTCCTATAACAAGTATAACAAGACAAGACAAGACAAGACAATTAAGCTGTCAAGATGGTTGCTACTTGTTTGATGCATTTCGTTATTTTTGATTTAAACTAGTTTGTTCTCCCCGAAGCGAGTGTGTTTTATCAGTGCTCAAAACAGTTAAAATACATAGGCCTACTTGTTAGCTATACATTTGTAACATCTAATAATAATAAAAAATTATGTGAGTGAATGTGCATGGTTATCTCAATTTGTTTCTGTACCCTGTGATCACAACTCATGATGAATTACGGATCGATTATGAAATGAAATGAGTCATTCTTTTTATTCTATGATAATCTTATTTTAAAGCTATAACTATTCATTTACATAATGAAGTATAAGGTAATCAAATTTCTGAACTGATGACATTTTATATCAGAATCAAATTTCACCTAATAAAAGTTAGAGTAAATAGGGTTAAAACTAAACGAAAAGTTTCTTACATTGCGGTTGGTCCCACAGAGAGGGTGCCCTCCATGCTCTTTGCTCACATGACTGGTTCCAGAGATCTGTGCTGCTCAAATGGTCCATCAGCTACAAGAGAATAATTACTCACTCAGTTAAGAGACACAAAACACACATTGGGGACCGAAATGAAAAAAGAAAAATATATATAGAGCAATATGTCTCAAATTAAATGGTTTTAATGCTTTTATTGTAGTTTAATCAGTTGACTTTTGCTTTTTTATCTTCTTTTCATCCATTTTCCTTTAGGAAACTTGCATTGATTGTATTTCATTAGGACTAACCTTATAGACAGCCTCCGGTGGTTCCTGCTCCACAGGTTTGGACTCCCACATCCCTGAAAAAAACAACCAAAAAACAATAACTACCAACCCCTTTAATCCCACCATCCAGGAGAGACAAAGCTCTTTAAACAGAGATGCACCTTACCTTGTGCTTCAGGGCTGTGAAAGCTGTGTTGTGTGCAAGTTTCCGCTTTATGTGGTCTGTTTGTAACAGACAGTGTTGTTGCTGGCTGCCAGGTATGCTGTGAGGTGTATGTGTCGTTATTTCTGGAGTCCAGTAAGCCTTCCTGTCCCTCGTTGGGTCTGTTAAACAGTCCTGTTGAAGTAAAGAGAAGAGCAGGATCTTATTGTGAGGTGAGAATCATTTTGACCAGATGAAAAATGGTGCAGATGTTTGAGTTGCTAACCTCGCCTTCGTCTGCGCGTTTGAGAGCTGGGTAGCATCCTGTAGACTCTGTAGGCATTGCTGCCTCTCTTCCTGCTGTGCTCCCGCAGCTCACAGATGTCCGGCAGGGAATTCAAGGCACACCGGAAATTTGCTTTCCACGTCTTGGGATCTGGCTTGTCTCTGCCTGGACGGTACTTTCCTGAAATAAATGAACATGGAGACAGACATTACTGACGGGAGTTTTTAACATATGTGCGCTGCTGCTTTTAGGCAAAAAAAACCTGATTTATCCTGCAAATTATTTTCAGAACCAGTATGACAAACTAAACGTACTAAATAAGCAACTAAAGAAAATGAAATATTTGTCCGTCGATACGTTTAAAAATGTCTGCTTATGCTAAAATCCAGCCGGCTGGCAGCACAGGAAGCCTAGAAGTGAGGTTTAGGGTTACCAAATCAACATTGACGTCAGAGATTTCTGCCACTTCTACTAACCCTAGCCTGATAAAACAAGAACATAACAGTGACGGTTTCCATTGAAACTATTTTACACACCTAGATTACTGTTGGGCATTAAGTATGAGGAAGCAATCATGGCCCCAGCCAGAGGCATGTGGGTGCACACCTGCCTATGGTGATTTCCAGGACTAGAAGGAGTAAAAGAAGGTGTTGAGTGTAAGTGTCATCATATAAAACAAGCACAAATGTATTACATCGCATTATTACAAATTATCTGTTATTATTGATTACACTGGCAGATTTATGTTTAAATCACTTCTTTAATTCCATCAAGATATTTCTTCTGGCGAAAGACAAATGTTCAAAATACCAACAGAAACATCCAAAAATCTGGTTTCAAATGATAAGTCAAGGTTTGACTGCTATAATGCCAGTAAAGTTTTTTTAGTTTTTTTCTGTTTTGTTTTCCATGTGTATATACTTTATTTCGAACTAAAATGATAAAAAGATGAACACTTGACAAACAAAATGTAACATTCAATACATTCAAAGTTCAAAAAGGAGGAAGTTGAACACTTATCTAGTCATAAATTATTAAAAAGAGTAAATATATATTTTGTCATGCGAATTTTAATAAAAAAATCACCCAAAAATGTATAAATCATCTTTTTTTTAATTAATCATCCTTTGAAATGATTTTATTATAATTTGGAAATTGTTTGTTCCATTTCCTATAAGAAATGCTTCCTATTTTTACAAAATAAATATAGAAAATAGTTACTAGATATGCAAATAACTTTTAACTTAACTTTATGTAATGGCCTTGCCTCAGACACTGATCTGTTTGACATATGTTAGAAACAAAAAACAGGTATAAGCTATAAAAAAATTGTCAGCCCTTTTTTGGACTTAAGTGGACCAGATATAAACATAAAATAATTATAATTGGTCAATTGATGTCTTTCAGTTTAGTTTCCATAGAAACTGCTCTGTTTTAAGAGCCCGCCTCTCGCCTGTTGACCACTGGAGATAGGTACCAGACCTCCTGTGACCCCTTGAGGATAAGCGCTAAAGAAGATGGATGGACAGACAGACAGACAGACAGACTAATGTCACTTGAGAAGCATTCAAAGAAGCCGATTAAAAATATTTCTGAACTGAGAAAGAGGTGTGAACTGCTGAACAGAAGCTGATTAGTCATTAGTTCGTTTTGACTGGCTTAAATTACTGTAATAGTTGGGCCTGTTTTATCAAATCAGTTATGGATCAACTTCAGAGTTCACATTGTATAAATTGCTGCTGTTATGATTTAACTGTTTATTCATTTAACAAATGAAAGAACCCACATTACTTCAGTTTATATTAAAAACATGTTTGCAAGTTAATCTTAGTTTTTAATCTCATTCTTACTCCATCAGAATTTCAAGGTTGTCCTACTCACGGTTGCACCCTTCTTGCTGTCTTGCGAGGCAGTACCCATGAGTTTTGGATTGTACTTCAACTATTTATTTGTCGCGTAAGCTCTAATTAAATTTTTTTAAGCAGGTGAGGATAATTTTAAAGTGTTTAAATAGATTTTTAACATCCTGTGGTATATTGTGTTTATTTCATTTGATATTTTATGTTTATGCCTCTTTTTTGTGATTTTGTTAATCTATAATTTTAATCATTTGATTATTTTTGCTGTGAAGTAATTTATAATTTATATGTTGAAATGGAATAAAAATAAACTTTACTAACTTTCTTTCTTGCTTGAAATCTTTTTCTTTTCTATCTTAATAACTTTAAAGCTTGATGCATTCAACAAGGAAACGATTTCAACGCGTTTAAGGAAGCATCGTTTCATGTATAAATGCTTTCTAAACAAACTGGATATCGCCATATCCTGATAAACTGTCGTTCCTCACGGGAGGAAAAGGATTCACAAAAATAGCAATAGTGAAACCTAATATGCAGAGACTGAATCTGTGGCAGTTCAAAAGCAGTGAATTATATCAAAACACAACTTTCTGTGTGTTGAAATTGCAATGCAATCAAAAGCTCACTGTCAGCACATGGCTGCTTACAAGGAGGTATTCCGGCAAATACAATGACTCGATGCAATCAGTTGAGGGTCTTATCAGTTGGTATTAGAAATGGAATTTAACCTTAGTGATTTATATTTAAATTAGAACGGATGTAACTAAATTTGAATCTTTCTACAATACCTGGATTGTTCTGAACCGATTTTATGCGTTGATTCAAACCTGTTCGTCCTGTATGAATTGTGCTATTTAAACAAACAATAATTTTTTATGTCTTTTGCAGACACACTGCTGACTTTATTTTTATATATTTAACGGCATATTTCAGCAAACATCGCCTTAGTAAAATACAGTTATTTAATCTTTAATTTTCTTAAAGGAAGCTTGTAGATGCAAACAATGTGAAGAAACCAATCTTCTAGAAAATAACACCATCTGCGCAAGCACCAAGAATCTCCAAAAGCTGCCAGGTAAAATAGACTTTAAATGTACATATTTGTTAGCGGGAATGATGATGAATAAATGGCTAGACTGAAAAGAAGTCAACCATTATGAGGAAAAACTTTATTTCGATTGAGGAGTAAGTCAGAAACTAGGCAGTGGCAGTTTTTCTTCTTTTAAATGGGGCAAGAACACTTAACCAAATCATGCTTTTCCCTGAAAATATTGAATGTCACCAACTGGCAGACTATTCATCTTGTAAAGTGAGTGCATAAGGAAAGTTGATTCCTTTCTCAAATTTAGCACCAGCGTATGGTTTGACTCTGAGTCTCTCCTCAGACCTAAATTACAAAGTTTAGGAAGAAAATCCCTGTCATCATCAAACTCAGCTTTATAACAGATATAACTCTGCTTATATTGCAATTTCCACACTCTGGCGCTGTAAATTCAGCAAACTCTTTAATGTCTTCAGTCTACATCTTGTGAAGACCATTAGAGATGTACTTTGACAGCAATATGATCACCTTTCATCCTCACTGCAAGTGAACTGCACCTTTCCCATGATGTGATGTTATGCAGATCCAAAAAAAAAAGAATTTCCCAAAACAAAAGAAAAGAAAGTGTACTTAGATTTACACGTCTGTACATGTGTTATCATATTAGAGACACTAAAGGCCGAGTGGGACGTGACCCTTTTAACAATGAGATACATTTTATAGATCAAAAAGTCAAAGAAAGCTGGTAGATTGTTTTTTTTTCCATCCTAGTGTTAGGATGTATGCAGTTTTTTTTCTTTTGTTTACCCTGTATTTTGTATGAAGCAATGTTTCAATAAACCAAAAGTATTTTTTTTTGGCCGTATATTCATGTTGGCACTGATCTGTCTGTGGGTTCCTGGAAGGAATATCCAATCAGTGAGGGGTCGCTGTGAAGTTCATAGCTGCTTTCAAGGATGACTTGCTGAAAATGTTTGTGTTGCCTGTTTATTTGGAGTCTCTGCGCTGCTCATATCATTTAGCTGGAAAAGGTATTTATGATAGGAATGTAGTTAATCGAGAAAAACGGAGCGACACAGCGGCTCTTCAATTGAAATGATATCAAAGGGGGGGGGGACGGTCAACAAGCTGCAGACACATTTTAAACTTTGTGTTAACAGCTATCTGCTTTTTAATTAAGTGAATGATTTAGAATAGAATAGAAATATATTTTATTAGGTGCATTTAGGCATGACAGCAATGTGACAGGCACTTGATTGCATGAAGATTTACACTATATAAGAGATATAAAATTTTAAAAATGAATTAAGAATAATATACTGTACCGTAACCGTTAAAGTACTGTGTGCTTAAAAAAAATTACATACTTCGATTCCAAAGAATGTGCGATTGAGAAAAACAATTTGAAATGAGTAGGCTATATATTCAAAGATTGAGATAGTCCTTTCAGAGATGTTTGAACAATTTTGGACATTTTTTTAGACACCCAAAGATGTAAAAAGAAAAAACATCAGCACCAATCTACAGAACACAGTGAAAATGGGAAATTTTGACATTAACGATTCATCCAAAAAGGAAAAATCCAAGGTACTGTTCATTAAATTTAAAAAGCCTTTATTTTAAATGGCTATATCATGTAGGAAATGCTAAAAACTGTGGGTTACATCCCACGCGTATCGGCCTCAGCCTTCATCAGTGTAACGATTCTTTATCTGGGCCTTCAGAGGTCAATGTTCTAAAACACAACAAAGCCGAATGTCTACTGTCGCTACTCGTTCGTCCAGGAGGGTTGAATGCTGCAAGTCAATGTCCCCTGGGGTTTCTTAGATAGTAAACTTTTAAACTGATTGTAATAATGAACTGAAGGATTAATTGGACGGTATGAACAATTATATAAAAAAATGACTTTTCTTGTAAAATGCCTTGAGAATCACGTGTTTTGTGAATTGGCCAGGATATAAATAAAATTAATTTAATTCAGGCTGCACGGTGGCGGCAGTGGTTAGCACTGTTGCCTTGCAGCAAGAAGGTTGTGGGTTCATATGCCTTTCTGCATGGAGTTTGCATGTTGTCCCCATGCATGCGTGGGTTCCCTCCGGGTACTCCGGCTTCCTCCCACAGTCCAAAAACATGACTGTTAGGTTCAGTGGTCGCTCTAAATTGTCCTTAGGTGTCCCCCCCGTGACCCCTGGAGGACTAAGCGGTTCGGAAAATGGATGGATGGAATTTAATTCAATTAACAGAATGTGGTCGATGTGAACAAACGATGAGCTCCTGTTTTTATTCCCATAAAAACCTATTTAGGTCTTATTATTTATAAAGATACTGTTATTTTAACTGTTCTCAACCTTTGGGGAGCCTTTTCATTGAATGCTAATAGAGTTTTTTGGATCGTACTGTTGCACTGCTGAAAAAAAACAGTAAAGTGTCCATTATACTATCCCTTGTACAATAAAAGCAAAGTCTATTTTCTATTCTTTCGGTTCAGATTTAGTCGAGAACACAAACGTTTAAGAGGCGTTTGAAACATGGTCCCTTTCAATTTCAAAAAATCGTATTACTCATAATTTTGGATCCATGAATCAGCATTGTGCTCGCAAACATTATGAATTGCAAGTATAATTTTTTTTCTTGTTTAACTAACAACCCAGTCTGTTAGATTAGGTCACACAAAATGTTGCTATCCTTCACAACAAAGACTCCAGTTTTACATTATCTGACATGACCAGTCATTGAATGTGATGCTGAGTTCACCAGTAGAAGAGGAGGCATACTTGCAGCTCATCTGCATGAACAAGAAGCCCAAGCAGATCTGACTGCTGATAAAATACACTTGGTCATGTGTGTGGACCTTACCTGTGTGCATGGCCCAACTCCTGAAGAGCGTAGCGTCTCTGTCAATGCTCCAACCATGGCGAGCAGCGTGTTTCCATGGAATCTGGAAGATGCGAGCCGACTGTCGGACGAGATAAATGTTATGTCACATGCTGTTTAACTTCACACTTTTCAAGAAACAACTTGAACCCAGGTGTGTATGGACATGTCTGTGCGGGTGTTGTGGAGGCTGTTGGGGGTGAGATGGGGTTACCTGGTCCAGCCAGCTGACACCTGGATACTTCCCGGACTGAATCTGCTCCTCCAGCCACGGCCTCAGCCTCTGCCTTGTCGGTTGCTGCATGCTGCAGGTCTGAACTTCAGGTGTGCAAAAACCCGGTGCGGATATAAATGACACTAGTGACATGGGAATCCACAAAGTGAAATAAAAAAATCAGGAGTCGTGATCAAATCAAGTTCCACTGGAACAACCATCCTACTGTGCCAGGTTCTTCCAATCACAGTGAATACATTTAGTCTTCAACTTGCTCCTCCTCCAGGAAGCGTTCTCGCTCAAAAAAACTCCTCTTTTAAGAATTGGCCTCGGTTTCCTTTTAAGTGAAATTGATGGAGTGGTTTGATGAGTTAGGATTAGTGTTTGGTGCATCTAAATAATAATTGTGTGTGACCAATTAAATAAATAAAAATATGTGTATTATATATATATATATATATATATATATATATATATATATATATATATATATATAATACACATATACAAGTAAAGTCCTGCTAACACTTTTAAAATTTCATTAAAATATATTTTTTGAACATGAGTTTTTTTTTTTGTTGAGGTTTTCAGGTGATTTAGCCAAGGTGTGTGAAAGCCAAGGGTAATGAGCCTGTTATATTCTGTAACAGAGCTTTACAGAACAGATGGAAAAGGTAAGCAGTACGTTATTAAAAATGTTTATGCTACTCTTGAGAAGTTTGTTGAACCATGTTCCAAACATAAGTGGGATCAAATATTCTATTTAGTAGTAAGTAGTAGAAATGATATACTAATAAAATGGAAATGTGAAAATATGTTACCATTTACATTTATGTTATTATGACTTATCTTTCAATTTCAAATTCTTAATCAAGTCGAAAACTGACACGTTTACAGATTCAGTCTTTCCGTCCTTTTTCACTCTGTTTCTTTTTTCTATTGCATAGCTGAAGCTTAATTGGTCACATCTTATATTTTGTATATTGTGCTTTGCTACATCTTATCAGTCTCTCATTACAGAGAAGATTTTTTTTCCCATTCGCTGAAAACTTCACCTGTTTGGATGCTTCTAAAAAAACATTAATCTCGACCAGAGATTTCCAAGGTTTTTTGCTACATGGGCCAAAATCATCAAGTAGAAATTGCCCCAAGGCCAAAAAAATATTATTTTGGTTTTTCGTAAAACATGAGTGTTTTTCAACCTGCTTAACAATACATTAAACATGTATTATTTTAATTAAACAAATAAAGTAGGAATTCTTGTAGAAAAGGGATTTTCAGAGGATTGTAAATTCCAAACACAATGCTTTTAAGGTTCGCCTTTTTAAAATAAGTTACTTCATTTTCAAATATTTTGGAGGGGCTAATTTTAAAGCAAAAATATTTTTTTTTTTTCAGCAGAAAGAACAGGATTTGGGTCATTCTTTCTTTGGAAATATGTCTTATTTTTTGCTATGCTTGGCTGTTTACACAATTAAATTAAAAAGAAAGCAAACAAATGTGATTGCTAAAAGATGACTATTTTGTTTTATACCGTTGAACATTTTCTAATAATTAAAATTTGTTAACAAAAATGATACCCTTATAAAAGAAAGTCTCTATCTGCATCAGTCATTTTTGTGGCGGTGCAAACTGAAGAATTTACCAATCTTAAATGGTGGTCAAGGGCCGTACAAAATCAGTCCTAGAGCCATAAATGGCCCCGGGGCCGCACTTTGGACACCCCTGATCTACACAATCCCACAACATACTGATCTTAAACATTTTTTCCAACATAAAATAAATATTCTGTGCAATAAAAAAACAAAACATCTCTTTGAAAAGTTTTAATCTAGTTTCAGAGTATAACAAATCATGGTAAAGCTCTACTTAAAGTGCTTTTTCACTAAGAATTAATTCATATTCTGTAAACTGGCATGTAATTACATATAATAGCTGCTTTCTGCACCGTCTCCCCTCATATCTTACAGAACAGGTTACAAAACCAGTTTGGCCTTTCTGATACTACATTAAATCACTTTATATCATTCTCAACCGTCCATACTTTGTTTGCATACAGAGCGTTTCCTCTTTCACTGAGTCCCTCAAAGCTTGCGTGTTCTATTTTTTTTAATCATCATTATGACTTCTTTTTTTTTAATCAAATCAGCTTTATTTCAATGTCCCAAAATATATTCAGAACCTGGTAGAGAAGCTTTCTCTCATGCTACACCTTGGCCCTGGTCCTATAAAAGTAATTAAAACTCCAACAGTTTATTACTATGAGCACATTTAAAGTTCTACCAAAAAACTGCTTAATGGAGGAGTATAGCTGCTATTCTTAAACCATTTTTAAGCTATTTGATTAAGTTTTTATCATGTTTTATTAATGTAATTGTTTATTAATATTTTGCTTGTTATTAAATTAATGTTATAATGTTTTAATTGTTGTAACCTTTAACAATTATGTGTACTTTAGACCAGTGTGCTTTCTGGCCAGATCTCCATTGAAAAATAGATTTTTATCTCAAGGGGCTTCCTATATAGGGTCTGACTTTAAATAATTTATTCGCAAATTATGGTGGAATATAAGTATATGGTCAATAACAAATTTTAATCTCAATACCTTGTTATATACCCTTTGTTGGCAATGACTGAGGTCAAACATTTTGTGTAAGTCTTCACAAGGTTTTCACACACGGTCGCTGGTATTTTGGCCCATTCCTCCATGCAAATCTCCTCTACAGCAGGGATGTTTTGGGGCTGCCGCAGGGCAACACAGAATTTCAACTTCCTCACAAGATTTTCTACGGGGTTGAGATCTGGAGACTGGCTAGACCACTGAAGGACCTTGAAATGCTTCTTACAAAGCTACTTCTCCATTACCCAGGCGGTTTCCTTGGATCATTGTCATTCTGAAAGACCCAGCCACGTTTTATCTTCAATGCCTTTGCCGATGGAAGGAGGTTTTCACTCAAACTGTCATAATACATTCACAAAATACAACACACACTAAAAAAAACAGACCCACAGCATGACGTTTCCACCACATGCTTCACATTTGGTATGGTGTTCTTTCGGTGAAACTCAGCATTCTTTCTCCTTCAAATAAGTGGTATTTTTACCAAAAAGTTATATTTTGGTTTTACCTGACCATATGAAAGTCTCCCAGTCCTCTTCTGAATCATCCCAAATGCTCTCTAGCAAGCTTCGGATGGGCCTGGACCATAGACTGGACATGTACTAGCTTAACAAGGGGGACAAATCTGGCACTGCACGATTTAAGTCTCTGGCAGCATAGTGTGTTGTGATGGTAGCCTTTTGTCACTTCGGACCCAGCAGATTATTCAATATGTCTCCCATGTGGTTCCAGGACTTTTTTAGCTAGAGCTAACATAGAATGAGGAGAATAAGGAAAAAACTTGTATCTTAATTACTATGGTCCAAAGTGCTTTTACATCTTTGAGCTGTTGACTGTTTTAACCAAAAAAATAAATAAAAAAAGGTTTTATTGTTGCCTTTAATTAAATTAAAAATACTAGCAAAGAAAAAGCTGTTTACTGTTGCTGTTACCTAAATGCACTTTACAGCTGTTTTTTGTGGTTATTCTTAATAGTTTACTTTTTCTACTTAAGATACTCTGAACTCGACATTTTGGCAACTTGCCATCCAAATAAGGATTTATTACTTGCATTTAAAAAAAAAGTATTTTTACTGTTTTAACTTAAAGCTAAATCAACCTGACTTGCCTATACTATTTATCAAAAATTCCAGCTTGTGCATATAACATGCATTTCATAGAAATGTATTTTCTAAGGATTATGGTTAATATTTTTCTAACCATTTCATGCAAAGTAAAATGCTTCAAAAGTATCTTGGGTTCACTGTTCCCCAGTAGATATTCCCTCTTTATCCTTATCATTGAGCATCTTTTCTTCTCCATTTGTTTTTGGTAAACAAAACTTGCCAGGTGACGACACACACTTCTGTGGAAATGAGTCACCAACTCCAGAGAACAGCAATGAGGAAGTAATTTCCTAACCCTAAACAGACAAGGCCCTGTGTTATATCTGAATGTTTCAGTCACACAAGTCAGCTTATTTCGCAGTTGTTTTTCTTTAAGAAGCTTAATACTGATTGCTTAGTATTTTCACACATTCTAAAAGTTTTATTTAAGGAACAAAGATAAAAATGAACATACAGAGTGACAGAAATATATTACTTTACTCTGCTTTCTTAAAACATTTGAAAATAAGGTGCTTTTTATTCAAAACTGTTTTCCTTTATTCATTTCTGAAAACATGTTGAAAATAGAGACCTATATATTCATATTTTACATCCCCCACCACACACACAAAAAGACAGTCAGTCTGCCCCAGAGCAGCTGCGGCTACAATTGTAGCCACAAAAAAGGACATTCAATATAAAAAGGTTATAAAAAAAAACCAAAAACAAGAAAAAAATAACATATAATCAAATGGAACAGACTGAACAGCGGGAGCTGCTGCCAACAGTCTCAAAGTTGGCCACGTTTTCTGCAGCTTTCATATCCTGAATTATGGATTCCTAAACCAAGGCAGGGGTTTCATGAACTACACACATTTATAGTCACTTCTCACCATCACTGGGCTAGATGTATCAGGAGACATCATGTTGAAATGTGGTATCTGCAGCACAGAGGGAGATGGAATAAAGCGAAGTTGAGGGAACTTGATGACTATTTCGTCTTGATTCACATTCAAGCATTGGTGAGGCTCACTGCTTAACTCTTCTGAAATTAAAACGTTTGTCTGCTCCACTTTATTTGGAAATGGCTTGTAATTATCTTCAAAGGAATGTGACACTGAAGGCTCACAGCTTGAAAGGGAGGATGATGGTTTGATATTGCTACTGGAAGAGGAGCACAAGCTGGTGTTTTCTGCATAGGAAGATCTTTTGGGATCTACTTTGCACAGCCTATATGACGGGTCTGTTTGTAAGACAGATGAACCACCTTTCTGGCAAGATAACAGAAAAGCAATCACTTGTTGCTCAGTAGAAATGGCAGTGTTACTGTTGGCGGTATTGCATGAGTTTTTCCGAAATTCCATCGCAGAGTTCTCCTCCATAGCCTGATCAGGGGAGCTGACATCAGGCATGAAATAGCTACGATTTGATATACCAGATGATTCAGAACTTGTCTCATTTGAGGAGAGACCAGACTCATTTTTATTTGGGGGAACACCAGAAAGCTCGGGGAAGAGGTGCCTTGGAAAGACCCCGAATAAGGTTTTTATAATTGCTTGATTGATGAGATCCTTCAATACAGGAGGTTCTGTATGACCATAACAAGGATCTGAAGAATCTCCACTGCTGTTCTGAGTCATCCTGGCTATACTCTCTTCATGCAACTTCTCCTGCCTAAATATAGAGAAAGAATAATTCTTACACCCAAAATAATTTCACACGGAAAAAAATATCACCAAAGCAGCAGTACATACATTTGGTCGTCGTTGCTTGGAGTGAGGGTTTTAACCTTGACACGGGAGGTAGCAACAGGCATAGGTTTATACAACTGAAACATAAAATATTTATTAGATCAGAAACCAATGTATTTCAAGAAAATGAGCCATTAAATTTAATTATGTAGGGGAGTTTAAACTTAGGATGTAATTTATACTCATTTAAAAGTTATAGATTAACTTCACTTTGACAAAATGCAGGAGGTACGAGTACTTTTTCAGAGCAAATTATTAGCAAAGCAAAATTGTATGTAGCATAATTGTCTCTTAATCCCTGAATTGAGTTAAAGGGGAAGTTAGATTTTTTTTTTCAACCTAGACCTTATTTATAGCATCCGATACGTTCACCTACTCACCCAGACAAGTTTGGAGCCATTTTGAGTCCTTTGGGAGACGTTTGTATTGAGCCATGCTCAGCGTATATCCATAAAATGGAGTTGTGAGGACACATGAAGTGCTTCCTCTAAATAAGGCCAGGTGTGTTTTACAGGCTTCGATTCCAATTTACAACAAGCTGCTATTTCAATGATGTTACGGCAGTGCCCTATGGCAGCAGTAGTCTGAGCAGGACTATAATTATGTGCTCTAAGACGGTCTAAGTCGACTTGGTCATGCTGTTTGTACAATTTTTAAACACACAAGCGTGGACCATGTAGATGTTTGCAGTAGCAAGATTGAAAGCCCGTTTCAGACTACAACTGTCATGGAGGAAGGCAGAGACGTAATTGAGATGGCATGTTAGTGTAGTTTGAATAAAAGCCTGCAAAACACCCCTGCAGAAAACAAAGAAGAACTTCCGAGACGCTCCAAACTCTGAGGGAAATAGTGCCACTATTAGTGACAAAACCTTGGTTAAATGAAGGAGTTTTTTGGCAGATAACGCCTTATTTAGAGGCGGCACTTCATGTGTCCTCACAACTCCCATTTTATGGATATACGCTGAGGGGGGGGGGCAATGTACAGAAAAGCTTTTAAAATTATTTGGTTTTAAAACAACTACAGTTCTAATTTGAACTGTTTTGAGCCCAGCTATAAAGATACACCTTTGCCTTCCAACACAATATACTAATCATTGTCAATCAGTTGAATAAATATAATTTTTTTTCCCATTGCTTACAGCAAAGGCAAATCAAGTCTGGAAATATTTCCGGTCACAAAACTCATGGCCATGTGATAACAGAAAAAGATGCAATATGTGAAATTTTTAGCAAATATTATACTGACAATATGGCTAGAGCCAAAGAAATGTTACCTTGATTATGGTCTGCTTTGTCTTTTTTGAGATATGACAATCAAATTGCAATAAAATTTGCAGCCCTAAAGAACAACATTTGCCTGTATCATGTGGTGTTAATGCACCACCTGTTCCATGAATCAGATAGGGTACAACTGTTCCTTTTATCCCAGGGGGAAAGGTGGGCATACACTGTGCGATTTCTGGCCCATATCTAACGGTAATAATATAATGTTATATATTTTACTGTTACATTTCTGGGTAAAGACCATTGTGTTATCACTTAAAGTTTTAAAAATCATGAACCTCAAACTGACTTTTTCTAAACTATGACCAAAAAATGAAACAAGCTTGTTAGGAAAAAAAAAAAAAAAAACTTTTGCACTCATCCCGACCTTTTCTGTATTTATGTACGTCCTTCACTCACTGTAGGTCCCAACAGTCTAATTAGCTGAAACAAAGTGGGGTCTCACCTCTGGCTTCTTGACTTGCAGATTAAGTGATTTTGGTTGTGAATACTCGTCGCCAAACTTCTTTTTGAGCCTACAAAAAGGAAATGGATAAATAAATGTGTACAGCACACAGAGGTTTGATACTGAGCTAACAAGAACATGGCTTACTTTGTATAGCATTTGTAAATAGGGATGCACAGTATGACCCCAAACATGCTAAGGCCAATGACGATCCACATTAACACCGAGCTCTGCTGGATGGCTGAGAAGTGACAAGTGAGAAGTGCGTTAGAGTGAGAAACAGTTTTTACACCAGCTGAGACATATTGGACTATGTTTATGTCACTGTTTGCAGGGTTATCGGGGAGCATGAATCTATTCATACTCAAAACGATGCTTTAAAAGTATAATTTACATCAATCTTGTACTTTTTTCCAATCACATTCCTGCTGTTTATTGCACAAGTTATCTGTAAACATGTTGCATGCTGGGACGCATCGTGATGAGGCTTCTGGATTATTCTTGGTCAAATAAGTAAATCTGTGCTAGAAACACACTCAGTAAACCCCTTGTGATGTTTCACAATCTGAATATTTTTGATATTTTTTTTAATGATGTATAGAAAAAATTAAAATGGAAACATTTAGGTATAAATGTGACAAATTGATCAACATTTGAAAAAGCAATACTTTAATGACTTGTTCGTTCACTTTCCATTTTCACTACTGAATCTTTCTGCTCGTAAATATTCCCCTTTCTAGTAAAATAAGGAAGTGTAATCTTCTGTTTGCTATTCTCTCCTTTGAAATATATTTTAAGAGGAGAAAATTTGAGATTTGATCAAAACATGGTAAGACTTACGGGTTTTAAATTCAAGCTCATTGCTTCTGTCACTGAATTTCTGACTGTTCTCCCAGTAGCTCCTCACACTGACCGTGTATTTGGTACCTGGCTCCAGTTGGTCATTACTTATTTGATAGCTTAGCAGTCCGTTAGCTATAGCCGGTACAATCTGTTTAGAAACCTGGTACAGAGGGGAAAGTATTTTAATACAAAAGAGTAGATGGCTGGTAATGTCAACCAACATAACATAATAATACACGACAATAATGCTAAAATAAAATGTAAAAAAAACAAGGCACAATGGGTTTCGAGTCATGCCACCTATGATGTTGGTCTTACCTTCTTTGTGTCTCCTTGTTTGGAGATAGTAACTTCAAACTTCAACAATGGTTTGATCGTCTCACTCGTGTAACTTGAATTAAAGCGGACTGTAAAAATCCCTTCGAATTCATCCACCGAGTTAATTGTTGGACTTTTGGGCTTTACTGTGTAAAAGACAGGAAATAGATGCTATTCTTTCTTAAACTGCTTCGAGCCTATATATTGTAGAGTTTTAAATATTTGGGAAACTTGACATACAGCTTTTAAAGATGTCCATCGTTGTTGAATTCACTTCTTCAACTCCTCTGAAGGCTTTTACATCGTATATTTCCCCTGGAACGGGATAAAACCCCACAGAGCAGCAACACTCTCTGTTACACTCTACCAAAGAGCAATTGTATTCTCTGTGGAGCAAAAAATAAACACACACACACACACATTATATATATATATATATATAAACAATGTCATGTAACTACGTGCAAAACCAACGTCTGAACCTTAAACCGAAAACTCACCCATATCCTTCTCTATTTTGGATGTCTAGAGTGTATTGCGAACACGGTTTCACTGCCAGCTGGCAAAATATCCTCTGATAATCATTGGTACAGTCGAGAGCTACACGAAAAATTACATTGAAGAGCAGGTTTTTCGTTTATTTTCATAAATATGTCACCTATAAACTGCCTGTTGAACATACATACCAGTGGCAGCCTGCGCAGTCGCAAAATATCCCAAGAAAAGAAGCAGCTGTAAAGAAGCCATACTTTCTCCAGCGTGGCCAAAAGTTAAAAAAGACAACATTGAAACAGAGAAAATAAACTGTTTTCAGTATATTCAGGCAATTTCTTAATCAAAACAAAACCGTTCTATGATGTTCTCTGTCGAAAATAACCATCGGAAACGGCGAAGTGCGTGGTGGGCCGCGTTAAGAACTGCTTGCTGCTGTTAATGGAAAACTGTTCCTGGATGTATTGCGCCACGAATTCAGGGGAAGTTTGTCCCACCCCTCCCATTTTCTCTACAGCAGACAGCTGAGAGACGAGCTTAAGAAAACATTTCACAACGAAATTAGGAAATATCTAAACAAAAAAAAAACTGTGCTATTGCATTATAGACGCTCTAGTTGAATATCTTTTGATATTTACCACAAACACAGACACGGTTGCAGATTTTTTATAGGTCGCAAATACATTCAAGATAATAACTGCCCAGAGACCTAATCAGTATTATTTGACTAACAGTCTGTATGTCTTTTAGTGGACTTATTATTTCTCCATCCAAGTTAAAAAAACGGACTATTAACGAACGATTACAGTGGTTTTTTACAGAAAAGAAAGACTTAAAAACGACATATTTCACGTATTTGTGTGTGATTTGATTACTTAGTTTTGCACTTAGGCTGCATGGTGGCACCGTTGGTTCAGATCTTGCCCTGGGGTCTTTGTACATGGAGTTTGCATATTTTCCCACATGTATGCATGAATTCTCTCTGGGTACCCTGGCTTCTTTCCACTGCTCAAAAAACTGACTGTAAGGTTAAATTAAAAGATCTCTCTAAATTGCCCTTTATGGTATAAGTAGAGCACCTGCTTGCTTGTTATGTTGCACCAGAGTTGCTCTGTGATGGACCTCTTCATGGGGTACCCTGCCTCTCACCCCAATGACTGCTGGAGAAAGAAACCAGTCTCCCTGTCCTTGCAAGGAAAAGCAAGTATAGGCAATGGATGGATGGATGGATGGATGGATACAAAAATAATACTCATTCTCTATGTGTTATGTTAATGCAATAATCTTTTAACTGTGGTAGTTAAAATAAAATAAAAATAGACTGAAATATATATGAGGAACAAGCGGTTCAGAAAATGGATGGATGGATGAAATATATATTTTGTAAAATTTCAAAACAGTACCACTAATAAAGAAACCTTTTTTACATTTTTAAAAATATTTGTTAGGATATTAAACACATTAAAAGAATATTGTTTGTCTGTACATTTAATGTACTGTTAGCATCAAACATCCTGAACAACTTTCCTTTAAATGCAGATGTAGTTGTGCACTGCATCCTCCACAAAATATCTGTGATATGGAGATGATGAAAATACCAGAGATCAATAACTCATTTCAGCTTCGCCTTGTTTTCACTTCTGGATTTACAGGTGAAGTTCCTAACACCTCAAAGACAATGTCCCCGTGCTGAAGGTGGAAAGTTTGTGCCCTGTCTGTCTGTTCTGTGAAGACTTTTGTGACCCAATGAAGAAAAGACTTAAAGCTGACAAAGATGGACAAGGTTAGAGACAGGAGGTGCACTGAAGTTTTATAACATCTAAGTTGGACAAGTTGGAAAGCAGGAGAGAGGATTTCAATATTTCCATAGCTGTAAATTAAAAAGAACATCTAGCAAGTAAATGTGACTGTGAGTAAGAGGTTGTATTCATGAATATTCTAAGTAAAACAAATGCAAGATGTCAGGCAATATTATAAAACTTTATATATAGAACACTTTGCATACATCAGGTGGAACACTAAAAGCTTCATATAGGTGAAAAAAATAGGATGTAATTTTAACCAATGAAGTGAGTCACATAAAAAAAAGGTCATCAAATCAAGTAAAGACTGATAAAACTAAGAATTATTGTGATGGTAAAACTAAATTATAAAAAGTGAAAACAATAAAAGATGAGAAACCATAGAAATGCAATCAAAGAAGAATCATAAAGCAGATGGCGGCAGAAATCGATTCTAGAAGTTATAAAAGTGTGTTTCAAAGTCTCTGCATTGGACTGGAAATGATCTTCAAATATTAAAATGTGGTTTATACATTTATATTCAAAGTTGACCTGTGGGTTTCGCTTACTGAATGAATTTTTATTTTATGTTTTGTCTGACTGAGCTGCTGACAGATCGCTTAAATTATATGTTCTGCCTACTTCTGAATTTAACTGGAAACATAACCAAAGAATCTCCAGTTTGGTTTTACTTAACACTTGTCCCCAGCAGGGTTTTTGGCAGATGTTGACACTCTAGTGTTTACTCTGCTGTCTCAACTTACCGGTTCACTACCTACTTTTGGCAAGACAAAATTATTGTGAAACAAATAATTGCAATTTTCTGGAGAAAATCGCTTTTTCTAACTAACTCAGTCTCACCAAGATATGCTCCAACCTTTCAGCTGGTCTTCCCAAAAGTAACACTAGTCCTACAATTGCAACAAGAGATATTATTTAGAGCTTTAGTTTGATTTGTTCAAATAAGATGCAAAGGCATCACATCGAAATGGTTTTAAAAAACATGTTAAGTGGAGCAGCAAAACATCTGGGTTACAATAGCATCAAATCATAGCATGAATCATTTTCTGTATTTTCAAACAAAGTTATTTTTAAAATATCTATGATATGTTTTTATTCTAAATATTCTGATAATTCAACTAATTATTTTCTGAAAGTATCTATAATTAAATTTTGTACATTTTAACAAACCGCTCAGTATGATTACTGAGACAAAGGAGCTGTCGATTATTCAGAATTTGTAGGGCAGTGTATATGTTGAGAGCCCAGTGCATTCAAGAGATCTAAGATCATCTTAACAGCAATGTTAAATATAGGGATACACGATACTGATAATAATCGTAATCGTATAGTAATCGTATCAATTTGGGCTAAAGTTAACTGATACCATGAAACGATACTTAAAATGTGGAAATTGTGCAATAATTTCACAGAAAATGTTAGTTTTAGCTTTTCAATTTGAATTTTTTTGGTAATTTTTATTAGTATTTTAGTTATTTTTTTCTAATTCAGCATTACTTGTCGTAACAAGCAGAGAAGAAAATAAGGCCTGTATTCCAAGTCATAGCACTTTCTCAGTGTTGCAGAAGTATCAGCATTGGTACTCTGTATCAGTAAGTACTCTGATCCAAGTATCGGTATGGTATCGGTTTTGAAAAAAGTGGTATCGTTGCATCCCTAGTTAAATACAATTCGACAAAACCTATAACAGATCAAAGGGACATTATATAATATCTTGGTTACATAGGGAAAATGCTAAATAATAGATGGAATATCAGCTCTTTGCTATTTTTGATCTACTGGCATCAGTCTGAGAAGCTCATTAGGCTGAACACATTTTTTTCAGAGAACTGCAATCTGTTGATATAGCTTATGTTTCAACTGAGAATGTTTTTTCTCTCATTCTTCACGATACATCTATTACAGGAAAGTAGTTAGTTACCAATAATTTCTCAATAAATGTTATCCTCAAGTATCTACTACAAGAGACATCTAGAACATTCATAAATGTTAAAAAAAAGAAGCTGCAGGAGAAGAGAGAGTGTGTTGTCAACGTTGCTATATGAGTAAATCCTAAAGTTGATTTTTTTTATTGTAATTCGTGTCACAGAACCGTCCAGTTATCAAATAAAGGAGTTTTCAGACATTTAAAGTACCCTACCCGCTCCATGTGCTGCTGCTCCACAGCAACACAATCTGTTGTGTGCTTCTCGCTGAGCCTCATTAATGGTTTTCCTTGGAAAGCTTTTTTCTGATGTGCAAGAAAATTCAAGGGAAGAGTGTCTATCACTCACATTTTCCTTTAAAAAACAATGAGAAGGGAGAGTGTCTGCTCAAAGTTCTTCCCAGCTCAACTAACAGCACTTTCTTAGGAGGCTGGGGGACCATAAAATAAGAAAATAAGACCTAAAAATTGAGGTTACATGTGTGACATGAGGGAAAAGGGAGAGGGACACACTGTGTTTAAACAAAATAAAACTCATGAATTATAGCAATTATGTGTGTAATTTTTGTAATTAAAAAAATCACTTAATGTTACATTAAATAGATTAATGCTGAGAAAGCAAGAGCAGAATTTATTTTAACGGCACAAATAGAGAAATACAATGAAATCTGTTAAAATGCAAAATATTCCCTATTTTTTAAATTCTTGACTCAGTTAAATACACCTTTCTTATTTGAACTGTACAATACCTCCATGTTGTTTATATATAAAAAAAGTAAAAAATTATTAATATAATACAAGTCCGCAACAACATTTAGTTACTCTACTTTATTAAAGCAAAATAAAACGGTAGAAAAGTCTTGAAATGATGCACACAAAACTCACCACATCTACTGTCTGACGTCATAGTTCTCTTTTATGCTGAAAAAGGTTCTTCCTCAAAAAGACCCAGAATTGGGAAGTTATGTAAAAGCAACACCGCAGCATAACAACTCACTGCTTGTTACGACACGTTATAAACACAAGCAGCACTCACGATGAGGTCAACTTAGTAAGATGGGTGCCACAAACATAGCTAGTACAAATAGACAGTGAATGGTAATTTGTGTCTGTAGTCAGGTTAGTAATTCCAAGGATATCACAGCTTTGTCAACTGAAAGGGTGACATGTTCAAGGGGTTAAAACCCGTTCAAACTGATGCAAAGCGAAGTGCAGAAAGATGTGACATAAATCTGTGTTTGTGTTGAATTAAAAGCGTTTCTTGTCCTCACAAGTATTGCCAACTTCAACTTCAACTTCCTCTGTCTTTCCGACAACTCTGGAGAGCCTGCCTAATCCACATCATGCTGTAGAAAATCCATGCGAAGTTTGTGGCGTGCAGAGGTGATAGAAGATTCACCCACCTGAGCCGTAGTTCTCCACAAGTCCTGGAAACACATGAATGTTTTGAGGGCCATTAATACTTTTGATAAACATTGTGCTTGTGGTATTCTTCTCTCAATGCACGCAGTCGTTGTGGAGTTTAGTCTTGCTTCAATATGAGACATGCCGAGTATTTTTGACATGGTGTAGCTTGAGATAAACAATCAACTGTGATGTGATAAAAAAAAATCTAGTATTATCTGGTATCTAAGGATAACTTCATTTTATTATGCTTGCTACGTGGCCTCATGTTAACAGTTTTTGTTATGTATCTAGAGAAGAATCTATGCTTAGAGCAGCGGTGCCCAAAGTGGGGTCCGCAGGCCAAAGTTGGCCCCCCGACTCATTCAATTTGACCCACCAGGTGGTATTAAATATAAGATCTACACTGTTTAGTCAGCTAAATGCGCAATACAATTATTCTTCCACTGCTGATACGGTTTGTGATTAATGGGCCCAGTGAGTATTTATTAGGCTGCATATAGTACTCACTTTTAGTGCTAACATTATAATTGAAAAAGCAAAAATTTGGTTTAAATTTGTATTACAATAAACTACAAGGGGCATGTAGAATAGATTTGTGCACATATTACATTTGCTCACTTCATAAGACCACAAATAGTCATATTTGATCAATTTACATAATATCCCATGAGCCTTTGCTGCTGTACCAGACTGCATCAAACTACTTCCAAAGTTCTCAGGTTACTATGCTGCCTGCTATCCTAAGCAGCTAAGAATCGTCAGTGGTACACAGACAAAAGACAAGGGAGGAGGAATATTTTTTCACTGACATCAGTGCTAAATAAATAAAATAGGGAAGTTTAGATATGTTTTAAATACATAAATGTGACTTATTTGTCATGTTATTGTTATTTACACAGAAAGGAATCTTTAATAACTGTATAATAAATAAAATTACTTTACTATTCTTGACTATTGGTATTAGTGTTTTGAGTAAAATATTACATTAGGTCCTCCACCCTCGGTTAAAGTTTAATTCTGGCCCTCTGAGGGCACCTCTGATTTAGAGATTCGTTTTGGACAAAAATGATATGATCCACAGCTTACTCATCAGGTAGAAATTTTACATAAATAATAAAAAATGGGCTGCACAGTGGTGTAGTTGAGAGCACTGTTGCCTTATGTTATGACCAGCTTGGAAGCCATAACTATATGAAAACTGGGGAGTTAACAGGGTTATGTATAAGAATAATGTTTATTAATTAACTAAAGAAGATTTAAAGAAAGAAAATGCTGGTTCCACGAGTGCAAAAGAACCAGGACCTTCGCCAGGATCTCAGCTGTTTTATGGAGGACAAGAAACTCTGGCCAGCTGTCTCCCATCACCCCAGAAGACCTGCATACCTGCAAGAAAACAGCAGAAATAATACAAAAGCAAACAGTGAGGTGTGGGGTCGTCATGTGTGGATTCCCTCCAGGTATTCCAGCTTCCTCCCACCGTCCAAACACATGACCGTTAGGTTAATTGGTTTCTCTAAATTGCCCCATAGGTGTGGATGGATGGATTAATGAATAGATGGATAAAAGTACTATAACAAATGAAGATTAATATTATCAAGTTTTAAAATGAGCACTTTCAATACAGAAGGATTACGTCACAGTTTAATTTCGACTAGACTGAATAACCCAGGAAACAGTTTTGGCTTTGTGTCCTTTATTCACTCAGGAAAAGTGAACTCTTGAATCATGAGTGTAATTTTCACACACACACACACACACACACACACACACACACACACACACACACACACACACACACACACACACACACACACACACACAAAAACAAACAAAAAACAGGAAGTAATGAATTTTACAACAACCTGCCGTTTCATATATCGTCCAAATGGTGGCAGTAATGCAGTCATTAGACTAAAAATTACAAACCGACGAAGAAGTTGCACCCAAAACAGTCTGGCGCTTTTCATTTGAAAACCTTCAGCGCTTAGAAAGAAAATCCAGGTGAAAATAAAGGTCGTCTGGGTTATGTTTAAGCTTGACGGTTCCTTGTTTGCCGCATTTATTTCTTCTTCTCTCTAACACCGTGTCTCCAGCTTTGGTAAACCGTGTGCTCAGCAGTTCGCCAGATGTCCGCCTGTTCGGGAGTCTGTTTCTCCGGGTTGAGCTGATGTCTGTCAGACGGGTTCTGGTGGGTTGTACCGTGTTGTCCCTCCAAGATGCTTGTGTGTTTTATCCCTGCTGCAAAAGCTGCTTCTCACGGCTTGATGCTGAACAAAGAGACGCTACTAGGTAAAACTACAGGCAAAGCAACTGACTTTCCTCTACACTGCAAACATTAACACGCAATCGTGTGTCCTCTCTGTCAGGTATAGGTGCTCCAGGTGTGGTTACAGATGTCTGAAGGATCAGGTGGACTACAGATATCGTCTCTCGCTGCTAGTGACACGGGATACTTACACACTCGGTGTAACAGTGTTTGGAAACACATTGAACTCATTTTTTGGCGTCCATGCAAGTGGGTTGCAGAGGTGATGTATTTGTAATGGCTGATTTTGCATTAAGAGTGGCTGCACAGAGGAATTCCTTTGCATCAAGGTCCTGGGTTCGAATCCCAGTTTGGGGCCTTTCTGCATGGAGTTTGCATGTTGAAGTGGGTTCTCATCGGCTTCTCTGACTTCCTCCCACACTCCAAAACAGGACTGTTAGATTAATTGCTCTCTCAAAATCAGGGGTCTCCAACGTAAATAGTAAAAAAAAAAATGAAATGAACAGATATTAATAGGAATAAAGTGTTGCATTAGTATTTAACTAAAGATAACCCATACAATTGTTCAAAAGTGTGTAATGTGCAGGTAGCGCTTCATATTACTTAGCACCCTTTAAGTAGCTCTCAGTTTCAAAAAGGTTGGTGACGCCTGATCTAAATTCTCCTTGGTTTTGAGTGTGTGCAAATATTAATTTTTCCTGTGTGTCTTTCTTTGTGTTACCTGTAACAAACTGGTGACCTGTCCAGGTTGCTAGCCCGCCTCTCGCTCATTGACCGCTGTGGATAGGCAGGTATAGAAAATGGGTGGATGGACGGATTCATGTGTTGAAAAACCAATCACCTTGAATCACTGCAATCTGATGATATGTTCTGTTTACTGTATTGGTTCGTTTCGAGCTTGTCCATTTAGATTTTATCTGTATACATATGTACAACAAGCCAGTCTGCATGATAACATAATAGTATGATATTTGTCAGCTTTAGGCCACAATGATCTTATGTTCTACTGATTTTATCTTATTTTTCTTTTTATCTGTCCTGTTTTACTGACATTTGTTTTATATCTTTGTGAAACCTTTGTGTTTTTTATCCTGTGAAGAGTGCTATATAAATAAAATGTACTTACTTATACTAAAAATATTCATCAGGTGTGGGCAGTCGTGGGCAGTGAAAGTCCACCCAACAGGCCAAATACATTGAGAGGTTTACAACTAAACTGCTAAAAACTGATTTAAGGTTTAAAAAATATATACCGTCATTGCAAAAAACAGCCGAGTTGAAGGGGTCGTTGGACGTTGTTAAACAGAGAAGGGACATGAGTCAACTAATTATACACACAAGCACTTACTGAGAAACTCTTTTGTTTTTTCCCTCTGTTTTCTAACTGCTGTTTCTTTATGCTATTATTTGTGATTCTTTAGGTTAGTTGAAAATGCGGACGGACCTTTAGGACCATCAACAAGCTCCACATTGTTGGCAAAGGCAGTTGAAGACTGTTTCCTCGGTAGATACTTCATCTTCGGTATAAAGGTAACAGATTTCTCATTGCGTATTTCGTATTATGTGACATAGTAATGCATTTTTTATTTTCTAAAGAGGTGGCTTTCTGCCGTTGAAAAAATACTAGTACATCTTGATCTTGGATAATGTTATTTTTTCTGTAGTTGTGTCTAGTTTAACAGGTTCTTCAGGATCTGGGTAACTGAAACAAATATGCCCAGTGTGCCAGCATGAATGGCTAATTGTCTTTAACTAACCACATCGATTTATTCGTAATTCATTTTATATTAGTATAGTGAAATGCTATAATAGATTATTAGAACAATCATACGGTTAAAGCATAAACTTCAGTCTGAAGAATGAGTACTTTATCTTTCCATTTTGTAATTTCTTGTCACATACAAAGAAACATGAAGAGGATTCTGTTGATGTCAGCAACAGGAGCTGCTGGTCGATGTAATCACAAGCATTAAATGTAATTTTAAGTTTAAATTAATAAAAAAAATGCAATATAAAAAGGGATGGTGATTCATGTATGCTACTCTAGAAATACAAAATAAAAGGGAAGGTTCTATGGTGAAGAAACTAATGTTCAAAGTATATAAATCAATACAAATAACTTGATCAAATTCTTAGTCTTTTAGCTGCCTAATAAAACAAATTTTCAGCCTAATTTAGATTTTTATCTTAAACTTTAATTGAGAAGGTAAAACTTAAGGAAGCTGTAGCAAAGGTCTGGAACCAGGCTAGCTGGAGAATGAACGATGAAGCTGTCTACTAGAAGGAACCGAGCAGACTGGAAGCCGAGGTCCTTCCAGGTTTTCTGCTAGATGCTGCACATCTTCTAGAAGTCTGTTGTGGAGAGTGTCATCTCTTTGGCCATCATCTGTTAGGGTAGCAGCATCAGAGCCAGGGACTTAAAATGGCTCAACAACCTGATAAAGAAGGCTGGTTCTGTTCTCGGGACGACTGTGGAACAACTGGAGATGCAAAGAACAATTCTTCATAAGGTCAAGAACAGTATATATGCTATTCTCTCCTTTGAAATGTATTTTAAGAGGAGAAAAGTTGAGATTTGATCAAAACATGGTAAGACTTACGGGTTTTAAATTCAAGCTCATTGCTTCTGTCACTGAATTTCTGACTGTTCTCCCAGTAGCTCCTCACACTGACCGTGTATTTGGTACCTGGCTCCAGTTGGTCATTACTTATTTGATAGCTTAGCAGTCCGTTAGCTATAGCCGGTACAATCTGTTTAGAAACCTGGTACAGAGGGGAAAGTATTTTAATACAAAAGAGTAGATGACTGGTAATGTCAACCAACATAACATAATAATACACGACAATAATGCTAAAATAAAATGTAAAAAAAACAAGGCACAATGGGTTTCGAGTCATGCCACCTATGATGTTGGTCTTACCTTCTTTGTGTCTCCTTGTTTGGAGATAGTAACTTCAAACTTCAACAATGGTTTGATCGTCTCACTCGTGTAACTTGAATTAAAGCGGACTGTAAAAATCCCTTCGAATTCATCCACCGAGTTAATTGTTGGACTTTTGGGCTTTACTGTGTAAAAGACAGGAAATAGATGCTATTCTTTCTTAAACTGCTTCGAGCCTATATATTGTAGAGTTTTAAATATTTGGGAAATTTGACATACAGCTTTTAAAGATGTCCATCGTTGTTGAATTCACTTCTTCAACTCCTCTGAAGGCTTTTACATCGTATATTTCCCCTGGAACGGGATAAAACCCCACAGAGCAGCAACACTCTCTGTTACACTCTACCAAAGAGCAATTGTATTCTCTGTGGAGCAAAAAATAAACACACACACACACATTATATATATATATATATATAAACAATGTCATGTAACTACGTGCAAAACCAACGTCTGAACCTTAAACCGAAAACTCACCCATATCCTTCTCTATTTTGGATGTATAGAGTGTATTGCGAACACGGTTTCACTGCCAGCTGGCAAAATATCCTCTGATAATCATTGGTACAGTCGAGAGCTACACGAAAAATTACATTGAAGGGCAGGTTTTTCGTTTATTTTCATAAATATGTCACCTATAAACTGCCTGTTGAACATACATACCAGTGGCAGCCTGCGCAGTCGCAAAATATCCCAAGAAAAGAAGCAGCTGTAAAGAAGCCATACTTTCTCCAGCGTGGCCAAAAGTTAAAAAAGACAACATTGAAACAGAGAAAATAAACTGTTTTCAGTATATTCAGGCAATTTCTTAATCAAAACAAAACCGTTCTATGATGTTCTCTGTCGAAAATAACCATCGGAAATGGCGAAGTGCGTGGTGGGCCGCGTTAAGAACTGCTTGCTGCTGTTAATGGAAAACTGTTCCTGGATGTATTGCGCCACGAATTCAGGGGAAGTTTGTCCCACCCCTCCCATTTTCTCTACAGCAGACAGCTGAGAGACGAGCTTAAGAAAACATTTCACAACGAAATTAGGAAATATCTAAAAAAAAAAAAAAAACTGTGCTATTGCATTATAGACGCTCTAGTTGAATATCTTTTGATATTTACCACAAACACAGACACGGTTGCAGATTTTTTATAGGTCCCAAATACATTCAAGATAATAACTGCCCAGAGACCTAATCAGTATTATTTGACTAACAGTCTGTATGTCTTTTAGTGGACTTTTTATTTCTCCATCCAAGTTAAAAAAACGGACTATTAACGAACGATTACAGTGGTTTTTTACAGAAAAGAAAGACTTAAAAAACGACATATTTCACGTATTTGTGTGTGATTTGATTATTTAGTTTTGCACTTAGGCTGCATGGTACGGTATATAGGTTTACAGTAGTATATGACCCTCAAGCTCCAGTAATCAACTTTAATGAGGCAAACAAACTTATATTTATCAAAATACATCAAGTTAAAGCTAAGATCTACATTTCTTTATCTGCTCTATATATTAAGAGATTATCTGTATTATTAGACATTTTATCAGTGCTGCAAATCATTGCTAAAAGGCTTGTTATATATTTTATATTTGTTACAAAATATAAAATTATTATAAAATACAAAGAAGTTTGTGTTTTTCTGTACTTGTAAATCTGATTTTGTCTTTTGGATTCCTTGATCAAGTTATCTAAATCAGTTATATATTTTTTTTAAATTGTTTGTAGCTGTAAATAAAAAGTGGAGCACTTTAAGTTTATCTCTGTGTTGGATTCTTGCTGGATTAAAGAGGGACAAATTCAATGTGCAGATATGTCATCTCAGATGGACTTAGCCAAAGCTATCTTTGCATTACTTGATCTCTGCTCTTCTTGTGTCCATCTCTGCACTCAGGTGAGTGGAACAGAGTGGGAGCCTTGGCTTGAAGATTGTGATGGAAATGGGTCCAGCAGGAGAGACAGAGCTCAGTTTGTTGCCACTCAGATGATTCTTCCCACAGCGTCGGGTCTGACTGGCTGCACAGTGCTTGGTTACTATCAGCACCTTCTTCAGAAAGCTTCAGAGTATGTGGCGGAGTCTGCTGACCAGAGCAAAACGTCAAGATCTTTCACAGCCCCCCTGCTGCTGATTTCTGATCCGTCTCCTAACAGCACTGTTAGTGACGCCCCTCTGTATCCTTCTGGTCTTCTTTCCCAGTCACTATTCAGGTAAGAAACCACATAAATCATGTGTTTTTTTTTTTTCCTGTGCAGAAATCTAGTCATTCAAACCTAACTTTTGTTTGAGAGTTTTCCATCTAGTTTTTGAAATGCCAAAATTGGTGCAAACATAAGTAACAGTGCGATTGTAAAGCAGTTGTTTTATTTCCATCCTAGACCTCAACACCAGGACCAAACATTTACTCTCACCCCTCCTTGGCAGCAGTCACTGGGAATTGTGACGTCCTCAGCAGAGCAGGAGGAAAGATCCAGTCAGGATGGTGGGGATGAGCGCAGCAGTCTGACAGAGCAAGGCGGAATGCCAGATTCTGCGCAGAGAATTTACCCGCAGGACCATCCAGGCACAGAGGACAGAACAGTTCCTCTCCAGTTAGAGCGCAGTTTTCACAGTGATCTATCTTTTACTGGGCATTCAAACTCATCTTTTCAGGAATGCGTAGGAAACGGCTTCAACATGACGGCTTGCTTTAGTTCATCAGAGCCGAGGTATAAAAGCTGCAGCCTCAGTCAAAAGGAGCTTCCCGCCACGCATCGAACCAAAACTCTTTCATCCACCTCATTTGCGTGGGATGATTTGCCTTTCTCTGAGAGTCTCGCAGAATTTTTAGACAAAGATTTAAATGCTCTCAATGAAACATCAAGTTTAAATTTGTGGCATCCGAAGCTAACAGCAGGAACTGAAGAGATAATCTCCAAAGATAAACTCCAGCATATCACTAATGCAACAACACCAGAGGGAGGGGTTGAAAGTACTTTTCCTGATAAAGACTGTGGTGAACGCATGAACAGATATGAAAGCAGACGGATCACATGGGATGGTGACTTTCTTTCGTCTAGTGAAAAACAAGAAAAGCATAATGCAGTGGACTGTTACAACTGCTCGGCGGACCTTTTTGGTGAATCACTCGTACATACAGAAATACACAAAGATCATGCACAAACCATGAGGTTACCCTCAGATGCTTCTTTTCAGTTAGCTGAGATGAATGATCAGCACCTAAAGAACGAAACCTCAAGGATGTCGCCTTCAACTCCTCAGAAACGGATACTAAAAAGCAATCCGTGCCTTAAAAGAGATAGCATAGAACTACTAGGTTTTGACTTTGTTCCTCCTTCTCAGTCCACTCCTGTTATGAAAATATGTGCTTTGACACATTCACCTGGAATTAATCCCTGCACACATTTTAAAGATGAGTCCTCAAAAGAAAATGTAATGCAGGAGACTAGATCCAGCAGGTACAAGAACATAATTCCTCCAGGAAGTAGATTCAGGAAACCTGACAAAAGTACAGACAGGCATCCAGTCGGGCAGCATGCAACGCTGCAAAGAACATTTTCCTGTGACTCACCAACGACAAACAGTCAGAAAGATGACTTTGAAGCGAGTGAGGTGACTGTTTGTGATTATGAGGACGATGAGGGAGTAGTTGGTCCCACTCCTGCACATAAAAAGCAGCTAAGTGTCACACTCAGCAAAAAATGGCAGATGGACAACGCCCACAAGAATTCAGGTTATAAAAGGAAAGAGTCTCAGGGAGATGAAGGAAGCTGTAGCCGACTTCTCTGGAATCAGACTCGGACAGTATTTTATGCTAATGAGACAGTAGGCGAGAGATGTCTTGATGGAACAAGGGATGACCTAGCTGAAGATGGCGACCAAACATGTGACTGGTCAAAGGATCTATTTTCTGACTCCATCTAACTATAAAACTCCATTCAAAAACAAACAAACAAAAAAAAATCTGTAAAGTAGATGGAATCAACTGCTTTTTTTTCTTTCCTTTTGCACTCTAACAATCAACCAAGTATTTTTATTTCTCTTTGATGTGCTTTGCTCACATTTTATAAAAGGCAACACTAATCATATGACGCTCCTCTTTTAAAATTAAATATTTTAACAGAATCTTGTTGATCACTCACATTTCAGATTTTTTTTTTCTTATAAATTATTTTTTAAAGTCATAAATAAATAAGCTTTGTTTTATTGTTGTTAAAATAATTCACAATTATTTTATAAATATTGATTTAAATCTTTGCTGTGCATATTAGATGCATTTGTGATTATGTAATTACTGCTGAGCGGGAGGAAACGGCAATCGGGGTGAGGTGTCAAATATGGAACAAAGGTCTTCCGTTAGGAAACAAATGGACATGTTGGACATCACATGACCACGGCCACCTAAACACGCTTTCACTACTAGACTCTCTCTAGTGTTATATTAATCATGCTGCTACTTGTGTGCAACAAGACGTGGTTAGCAGACCTGTTGTTCCAGGTTCCTGTGTGTGTGTGTGTGCAGGGTCAGTTGTGTAGAGATGAGTGTGGACAATGTCATGCCAGAGAGCTAAGATTAGCCGTCACAATGGCGATGTTCTGCATGTCTGAGTAAAAAAGAATGGGAGCAAGATGAGGATGATGTTACATGTGTAAAAGTGGAAAGTGGACAGCCAGTACACAGCTGGGGTCCTGTGCTGTACTGTATGTGTTGCACATGTGTTGCTGGTACTTAGTCAGCTGAGTGTGCTTGTTTTGTTTTATTTGTCTTGGTTTAGGATCATAAGTAAAGAAAAGACAGGTATTTTTAGAATGTAAAATATGTTGCAGGAATGTGCTCTCACACAGTTTTTGGTTTAACTATAATATTTCTATATCCAGAAGGAAACCCTTGATTTATCCGAAAAGCCATTTTCCACAAAGAATAAAGACTGCAGACGTTGTTGGTCGTGAGTTGAAAGTTGAAATCTCTAGAAAATTGCACACAATTTTGTGATCATTGATGTATATTAATGCAAGTGGATGGTGCAATTGTAACATACTCAAAGTTTGAGTAATTATACGCAAATTGAAGATTAAAATTGGGAATATAAATAACTAGGACTTTTTTTTTCTTCCAATTTTGCACTAAAATTCAATCACAGCAAAATACTACGTTCACAAACTCTACAGTATCTTGCAAAAGTTTTCATATCCCTTGAAATTTTTCTCATTTTGTCAGGTTACAAACACAAACCTTAATGTATCTTTGATTTTACATGGTTGATAGCACATAGTAGTAAATAATTGTGAAGTGGAAGCTTTTTCTCCCCACATTTCCCCCAAATATAAATCTGAAATGTGCAGCTTGCATTCTTGTTTTCAGTTCCATTTACTCCAGTAGATTTAAACTTCTGCAAACTACGTGCGTGTTCATTTCAGTAGTAATCTGGCTGTTCGGTAAAGGCTTCAGAAGTTTGTTAGAGAAACACACGAGACAGGTAAGAGTGAAAGTTCGGATTTAGGTGACAAAACAAATATTTCTAAAGCTTCGAGCATCTCACTGAGTATGTTCAGTCTGTCATCCAAGAAATGTTAATGGAGAAAAACGTAAAAAATGCTCAAAACCCGCCAAAAATATTACGCATTACAAAGTGTATTTTAAACAAATAAGCGGCAAGAAGAAAAACATTGTTGAAAGAAAACAATTAGAAGTTATTTTCAGTTTGCCACCAAAAAAATGTAAGGCACACTGCACATGTGCAAGTAGATATTCCAGTCAGATCAGATTAAAATTGAACTTTTTGACCTGCTTGTAAAATGCTTTGTATAAAAGCTGATGCTACAGCTCACCTTCTCCAACATTCCCACAGGGAAACATTTGTCTTACGGAGGGACAGAGAAGCTGGTTACAGTCTGAGAAGATATATGGAGCTAAATACAGGGGGAAAAAAACCTTTCAGAAGCTGCAAAATATTTAGTTATGTAGAAGTTCACCGTCTAACATGACAACCCTGAGCATAAAGCAAATTCATATCCAGAAATAGCCCACTTATTTTCCAGACCTAAATCCAACTGAGAATCTGTGTCAAGACTTGATTGAACTCTAGTTACTTACAAATATTTGGTAAATTTGAGTCTTTGGAGGTGCAAAACTGGTAAACATAAATAAAAGGGTCAGCTGTAAATACAGGGAAATGTGGTTCTATAAAGTATGGGCCAAGGGAACTAAACAGAAATGCATGCCACACTTTTCATATTTTAATAATAATAATAAAGATATATTTTCCTTTGACTTTATGATCATGCCCAGCTTTTGTCTATCACTTGACATACATTGAAGTCTGTGGTCATAATGTAAAAAATAGAGTATGACTACTTTTTCAAAGTACAATTCTATATGCATTATTTTTTTGTACGGTATAATTTACAGATATAAATTCATAAAGTTGATTAAGGAAAGCTGTTATAATAGATTTATCTAAAAAGATGACTTTTGCACAAACATTCAATGGTGTTTTGAAGTAGCCACAACAAGCCAGAGTGCCCTTTTCTGATAAAGTTTCCTGCTTTTATTTGAAGCGTAAGTAATCTTAATTTTAATTTATTTCATTTTCGGTTTAAGTATTAAACATAATCTATAGCAGCGACAGTCATAAAGCATTTGAATGTGTACAAAGTATATCCACCTTGTTTTTCTGGCAAAATTGTAAACATCCTGCAGATACACAAGATAGATGTGTGTTATTTTGTTGGATTAATACAAAAAATATCTGAGGAGTTCCATCTGGACACTTTACAATAGCTTCTTGAGGATCAGTTTGAATGAGAAACTTAGTTAAAAATATTTACTTGCAGAGGTAATTTTAGCTCACATTAAACTCTTATTAATTACAATCTCTAAGTCGAGTTGGTAATACCATTGTTTATTTTTCAACCATTACACCACAATTGTCAAAAGTACCGATCCACGAGGTGTTGTTTCCAGAAGCTGCAGCCCATTGTGTGACTGACTGAGACACCCTCATCTGCACCCAACTGGTATAGTACGTGAGCTATGTCACTGCACACTCAGTGAATGGAAACACTTGGAGCCAGTATGTGTTGAGCTTACTCTCTGTGAGAGAGGGCACATTGCTCTGACCCCTTAAATCAGTCCACTGGCCTCCTGTTGAATAAGCAGTTGCTTTTAAAGCCCTTTTGGAGAAATGTGAGTGTCTCAGTCTTGGCTTGTAGCACACAAGCCTTTAGGGTGTTTTGGATGTCCCTGCTATTGAGCTTGTACATCAAATTACAATCAAACAAATTGCTCTCGATCATCATGATGCCAACTACTTGACAGCAACTCCTGGAGGAGCAGATCGTTTCATTCAGTTTTTTTTTATTTGTTTTATAATTTCAAACTTAAGTTTGTTTATTCTTTTCATAATTTGCTGTGTTGTGCAATATCTGCGGGTGTAATTTTATTTGTATTTTTTTCTCGAAAATTGCGATCAATGTTATTTTTATAGGTTTATTTTCTCTCATTTTAATTTTATAAAGCTGATTTTCTCTTATGTTAATGACTTCATTGCATGAACATGCAATTCTGCTGAAATTATGGCAGGATTTCTACTCTATAGAGGAAAAAGGTGTATATTTTACATTATGTTTTAAAAATTTGACTTTAATTTAGGACCGATTAAGTGTTGCTGGTTGGGAAATACATTAACGAACATAATTAAATGTTTTCCACTTGAAAGTAAATACACATTTTCTTTTGTAATTAATTATAATAATTTTCTGCATGCTTCTCTTGCATGTTTTGCAGTATAAAACAGTAGAACTTAAAATTAGCAATACATTCACTGTAGGACTTTGAAGTGACTTGTCCAAAAACGCAGAGACTTCTTCAAAATGAAAATAGGAAAACAATCATTTAGAAATAATTTAAATGATTTATTGTTCTTTAACTGGCAGAAACAGTGGATATTTATGGTAATGTTTGTGTAGACCTAGAATAGCAAATGCACAAAAATTCAGCTAAGTTTATGTGCGTTATAAAACTGTAACCAAATGTCATTAAACTACTCAAGTAAGATTATAATTATGATTTTGTTTTATTTAATTGATTTATTGTACAGTAAAGCAGGCAACATAAACGCTTAATGCATATTCTATTTTCTGATTAAAATTGTTGTATTATGTCATCTACGTGTGCCACAAGACATACTGTTTAGATATGTCACAATGCTTTGCAGCACAGTGTACTGCAGTAGTATTTCCATTGCACAGTTGTCGGGGAAAATGCACTTCAGCCCCATGGATAGCAGGAGGTGTGGCTGTAACTTTAGAGCGGTACAGAGATTAAAAGCCATGACGAGCACGTGGTTCAAAGGGTGGAGAAATGGCTTAGTATGGAGTTGTCAACAAAAACGTCAGCTGAAGGGAAACCAGCTCGTGACACTGGAGAAGCTTCTGTGCACAGAAGTGAAACAGGTAGAAGTCATCCTAAGAATCATAAGTGCTCTCTAAGGTGGCTTAACCTGTTGCATTCAGCATAAGTTTATAGGAGAGACTGCAAAAAGCATAAATTCTTTGAGTTTTTCTTCAAATGGTTTAGCAAGCAAATACTAATAAATCATCCCAGATTATTCTGTGACTCACCTTTAATGTCTCTCCAAGAAAACCAACAATAACATTTCTGATTTTGACCTGTGCTGTGATTCACATATAGGCAGAAATGACCCTACTGACTCAACATATCTCAATTTTTGTTAGTTAAAAAAACTTCATGCAGTGTTTTTGTGGGGTAAGCAGGAATATTGGTTCTACTTGCTTCAGTTCTGTAGCTTCCTTTTTGCATGCTGGTTTCAGCCCCTCTCTATAACAGGACATGGAGAGCTTGACATCACAGGCCAGAACTCCTTATAAGCGCCTGAACGTCGACGTCATGGCTTGTCCCCAATATGAAAAGCGTGTGATTGTTTTCCACATGAGTCCCTGTGTAGATAAAGCAGAGTGGGACTATATAGCCTCAATCAACACTCTTTTCTAACTTTAACTGAAAGCAGGGCAGACAGTGATTGTTGCTCATCTTCCAGTATATCATGGAGGTAAGGTTTTGATTTCTTGTTATTCATTTTAGTCATTTATTACCGACTACGCTACTGTCAAACGATCTTACTCTGCTACCTTGTGTGCAAAAGTTATGAAAGTTGTATGTTGCATTAGACTGGAATTTAGTGGATCTTTGCTTTTAAGTTTTTAATAGCAGTAACTATTTATTTTGCAATCAAGAATGATTTACTAATGACTTAAATATTTGAAGCATTAGAGAGATGGTGATTGCTTGCTCTCAACTGTGTTATGTAGGAAAAACAAAATTGAATTATAAATAAGTTCAGCTTTCAAAAAGTCGGGTTTAATAAAATACATTTGATTTAAATTGTGAACTTGATGGAATTCTTATACATTTTCATAAAAATGTAAAAGACCGCTTGTCAAATTTGCTATTTTACGCCCTCTTTCTAATTCGGCTGTTGATAAAAGTTTCTACTCTGTCTTTTTACTTTTTCTTGCTTAATATATCTTTTAATAATGCAGATTGAAAATATGCATGCTGAATCTTTTTCATAGCTTATTCATTTATTTGCATAACATGGATGATTTGTTTTTTACTGTTCAGCCTTAACAGCATCATAAGAATCATTCAGTGGTATGTTTAAGCGTTGTTTCTGGGCGTTAGGGATTTTTTCTGAATCTTCTAAATGTATACTGTTTTTCATCTGATATAATTTATTGTTCAGAGAATCATAAACCCCTCCCTTAATCTTCTGCAGGTTTACATGTGACTCCTCACTTTAATTTGAAGATGCAGAACTTTAGAATCTAAAGTCTTGTGATATAGAATTTAATGCAAAGCAATAATGTTTGAAACCTGTATTGTAATTTTTAAAACTAAATTAAGAAACAGGTTGTATTAACTTTACACTTAACTTTTGCGATTGTCGATTATGTTTCGATTGCTACAATGATAATAGTTTCCTTTTATTTTAATTATGGTGATAATATTGAAATATATGTGTGTTTCTTTTCTGTTCTTCAGGTAACGTCTTCTCCCTCGGACATCAACACTCATGCAGCATCGCTGCTAGCATGTTTGAACCATCAGAGAGATCAAGGCATGTTCTGTGACTGTGTGCTCAGGCAGGGGCAGAACTCAGATCAGCTCTACCGTGCACACAGGTGAGCATCATATTATTATTCAAAAATGCAGCAAAATTTTCAAAAGGGGACAACATTCTGAGGTATTATAAAAAAAGTAATGAGAAATCAGTTTTCTCTTGTCTTAGATTTTTTGTTGTTGTCACACTTAAACCAATTTCAATACCAGAGAAAGATAAAGCATTTTTAAAAGGACATTTTTATTTACTAGGAGTAAAGGATATTCTAAACAGCCTGGTCCTATGTGAAAAAGTTGCATCCATCTAAACATCGAAATGTCTTTTTCCACTCTTGGCAGCAACAGTTTATGATGACAATACTTGTCAAGAACATAAAGGATTTGTAACACAGACTAATGGGTCTTATCCTTCACCGTGGATGAATTTTGTCCTACTCTTTCTTGCTGAATTTGGTTTTTCAGTTTTTGAGAATGAGAAGCCTGTTTCAGTTTGTGCCTTACTTTGAATAGACCATTTCGAAATCCCTCGTTTGTAATTTCCCTTCCTGTTTTGAAGTGGACTTGGTGTTGTGATTTCGATAAATATTGTGCTGCATAAACCACATGGTTTTGAGCTCAATGTTACGAATAGATTTCTCGTATAGAAAATATTTGCAGAATTTATGTTTCCATTAAAGTTTTCCCAGTACAGCAGCTGCAAATTAAACTCTAAATCTAACTCTTGGACCGCCACCATCAGTTTAAAAGTTGAGTAGTCACATATGTTATATATTTTTGCACATCTTCCAGTTTTGTTCACAGAATAATTTCCTGAAGTTTATTTTTGTTTGTTAAAATATGTACACAGATCTTAACAGACAAGATTCTGTATATGGCGTGGGGAAATTATATGTTGGTTTTAAAATATTTTTTGTTTAGTTTCTGTTGCCACACAGGTTCTATTAATGGGACAGTTTGGGTTTGACAGATAATGCCCTATTATAGGCAGCAAACCCCTACCCTCATTTACTCCCTTTATATGGATATACGCTGATCCCGACTGGATATAAACTCTTCCTGAACGACTCCAAGTTGCTCCAAACTTGTCTGTGTGAGTAAATTAATGTAGTATTTGCATAACATAAGGTCCAGGTTGAAAAAAAAACAACTTTCCCTTTAAGTGATTGCCTGAATCAAATTAAAGCATCCGTTATTAGAGTGGAATTAAAGTCGTTTTAGACATTTTTCTTCAAAAGCTGCTGTTGATGTGTTGATGTTGATAGCTCTGAGCAGGAAGGATCTCCCTTAGTGGTCTGTAGACGCCTATAACTGAGAAGCCCCTGTTGTATACCAATCTCATGAAGGGGAGGCTCAGGGTTGCTTGGAATTTAATTGATATATATATATATATATATATATATATATATATATATATATATATATTTAGTAACCCTTTGCACAATAATCTCCTGATGTTCCAAAATCATCCCCAGAACAGGACCAGTCTTCTTTATCAGGTCGTTTAGCCTTTTCATGTCCCTGTCTGTGATTCTGCTACCCTGACAGATGATAGCAGAAGACAGTGTACTCACAAAAGCTTTTCAGAATAAATGCAACATTTTGCTGCAAACTTTGAAGGACCCAAGCTTCCTCAAGAAGAAAGGGCTGCCACTTCTACGAGACAGACTGCTAATTCTTCTTGTCTGGCTGTAATCAGGCCTGGGCTTGTAAACTGAATTCAGCTTTTTTAAAATCTAACTCGCCACACAATGAATTCATGATTTAACAAGGAACACTTACTGTACATCTCTCATAGGCTCTTAATGAATAAAATCATGTTTGGAAAATTGCTTTTGGTAAGTCTTATTGTAATTGTTTTTGTTTAATATTTTTTTTTTGCTGATAGTTGCTTATCAATTATCTCTTTACAGTAATGTTATACATGTCACACCTAACTTGATTCTTTGCTCTGTAAGGTGTATTCTGGCAGCCTCCAGTCCAGTATTGGCATCCATCCTGTCATCATCTGGTGCCCTGGTAGAACTACAGGATCCAAGTCTCTCGGACTCTGTTCTGCCATCCCTTTTGGACTATATTTACACTGGGGTTCTTCCAAACCCTCTCAGCAAACATAGATATTACAGATTGCTCTCTGCTGCCTGCCAAATGCAGATGAAAGAACTGCAGGATGCTCTGAGAGCAACCTGGCTGCAGATTCAAGGGAACGCCGTGGATGATAAAAGTGCTGCTGGCAGAGATGAACCTTGTTCATTAAACGAGACAGGGGATGCTTGCAGGACTGATTTGAAGACCTTTAAAGACGCCCCATCATCTCCAACAACATATTATTTACAAAGGCTTGAAACACCAATTACACAACCGTTAGTTAAAGAAAAAGTCCAAGAATCCAAGATCAATTCAGTCACCTTCGATCCCCCTACTGGAAATGGTGAAAAATCCATAAATAAGCAATATCAGAATGGATATACAAGGACTGATTTAGTTTCTTTAAATGATTTAAAGACTTTCAAATTATTTAAAAACGTTGACAAATGTAATGCAAGTGACGAAAGGAAGGTATCTTTCACCCAACAGGACTCAATGAGGCCTATAGCTGACAAGTCTGAGTTGCATGGTATATCTGGAGTAGATGAGCATAATTCGTCTGACTTTCTAAATATTAGACCGAGAGTATCAGAAGAGCAGGTACTCAGTACATCTACGGAAAGGAAGAGGTGCTCTTCATCTCATTTGTCACCACAGCCATACTGTGAGGCAGTGCCTGTCATTCGTCACAGTAGCAGAGCTGCTGTCTTGCAGGAGTCAGAAGTATCTGCAGGGCCTCCTCCTCTCAATCCAGCATCTGAGGCTTCAGTCCAGCTTCACTCGAAAACGACCAATTTCTCACCCTCAGTAAGCACTGACAATGACAACACTACTGAAGCCATTACTACCGAGTCCAAAGATCAAAATCAGGACCCTAGAAGCACTGCAAGGCACACTGAATGTGTTATTGTCTGCAAGGAAAACAAGAACTCCAACAGCAACGATGTGCGTCTATTTAAATTCAGTGACAAGAATTGCAAGACTTCATCCTATAATACAAACAGTACCAATCAGAATGCCCATGGGAATTCTTCGCAAAGTAACACAGAATTTCATGGAGAGTATTTGGTCCAAAATAATGACTCAAAAAGGGGTTTAAAACACCAAATGGATTCAGATTTTGATCCTGTTCCCTCCAAAAAACAACACTTAGATTGTTTTGAATGCCAGAGAATATCATTGTCAACTGTGAGACAATCGCAAGATGAGGGAGCTGCAGTTTCACTTCCCATGGAGGCTCGAGGTGCAGGAAATGACTACCACTGCGAAGAATGTCTTGAGGTGGAAGTGAAAAGGGAACGCAGTTACTGTAGCAGGTCTTTTGCTTCAGAAGATATAGAGGAAAATCAGGGTCGAACATCTGGACCTCTGACAGACTGGTACTCAAACACCTACAAAGATGAAAAAACTGGAAAGGATGATATCTCTTCCAAAGAT
This sequence comes from Apricaphanius iberus, assembly GCA_028564705.1. Taxonomy (NCBI): domain Eukaryota; kingdom Metazoa; phylum Chordata; class Actinopteri; order Cyprinodontiformes; family Aphaniidae; genus Apricaphanius; species Apricaphanius iberus. The sequence continues at coordinate 287,518 of JAPXFQ010001320.1, read as the reverse complement.
GAATACAATATTAATAGCACACAAACCAAACTCACATTAATGACATCACAATCAGAAAGGGTTAATGCAACTGGCAGTTTCTCTTCCTCTCAATGCTGCAAAGTGCTGAAAAGGGAAAAAAGTTCATGCCCTGAGAGAAAGGAACTAAGTTGCTTTTTAGCAGCACCCGTAGACAACAACTTGTCTGGCACTACAAGAAACACTGGTGAGACACACCGTTGGCATCTTCCATACCAGGGCAAACCACTTGAGGATGCGTCACTTCAAGATTCTAATCAGGAACCTTCTGAACCCAAATTCTCCCCTGATTCAGATGAGTTAGATAATGAGGTTAATGTGGGTGCTTTTGCTTTTTCAGGTCAGAGGTCCCTGAATCAATACCTTTCTGTAGAGATAGAAGACCAGTCGATTATAAACACTAAATGTAATGAGCTACATGTATCCTATCAACATGACTCTGACAAAGACGAAAAGAAGCAGTCTGTTGGAATGGATACAGCTGAAATCAAGAGCCCTGATAATCCACAGATGATTAAGGGTATCTTTATAGCCAGAGCTGAGAGTCTTGATCGGACTGATGGACAGACAGAAAAAGAAGATGGAAATGCTTTTGATACAAAACAGTGCCGAACAGGAGTTTGGGTTACAGCAAACACTGGTGTCATGGAGGTTTCCAAACCTAACGAGAATGAAACCAAGATGAGCTCATCTCCAGTTTGTTCACCACTAAGCGAACCGGACTGTGATCGAGCCTCCAACCTATCAACTGTAGCTGTCTGTATACCTTCCAGCCTTCCAACCAGCGGGCCAACAGATAGGTCAGTTCATCTTACACCTCCCAATCCTCAGCCTTTCCAGTGCTCTCTCTGTGATCGCTCCTTCAGCCAAAGAGGTTCTCTGAACAGACATGTGCGGAGCCACCTTGGTGTACGACCCTTCCAATGCCCTTGCTGCCCGATGACCTTCTCACGCCAGTATCGTGTCACTGAGCACATGCGTGTTCACCAGCGCTGTGCCCATGGAGATGGCTTACAAAAGACCCATCAGTCTTTTGTGACAAACAATGAGGAAAGGCCACAAAACTAGAACTTAAATACGCACTAGAATATGCATCGCCTGATTTTCCACAGTGGTCGACGAACACTACATCTTTCCTGGTACATTTTTTATTATATTCCCATTTTTACAATTATTTTTGGCAGCTACTTTCTTAAATGCTCTAACATCAACAAAAATGCATGTGTTGAGAGATGTTGTAAGACGCTACATGTAGAAGAGGTGCTGATCATTTGGCAGGATCAAAATTTGATATTTCCACCTAGCACTTTTACCTGAGGCTATGCTAAACCAGTGGCAATATTTGTTTCTGTGGTGTTTTTATGACTTTAATGTTTTCATGAGATGATATGTCTACAAAGTGTTCCAATATTATGTTCTAGGAGAACATAAAGGACATTTACAATGTTTGGCTCCTTTTATGTATTTTTCTTTGGTCTAATACTGAGCCATTTTTTAGAGTAATGCACTTTTTTTTCAATAAGCCACTTAGCTCTGACTTGTTTTATCCTTGCATATTAAAAGTTTCTGATCCTAAGAAATGAAATGGTAGCTTAGTAAAGTAATAGTTTTAAGATTTTATTTCGGTCTGTTACAGAGATGTTTGCATTTCTACAGCTGAATCTACAAAAAATGCTAACGTTAACACATGTTGTAATATTTAGCGCAAACAGGATGGTTCTCAAAGACTTATTAGCCTAAAATTTGAGTCAGTGTAAATCAACTAGGAGATGATGCACTTTGAATTCTGTGTTAGATCTTGGAATATTTATCACAGTTCCAAAAAAAAAAAAAAAAAAAAACTTCACATATTTGTTTTCTGCTGAAGACATGTTTTTTCCAATACTGAAGCCTTTTATTTGACCCCTGCTGCTCCATTTAGCTTGTTTCTTAAGCAAATACACCAGAAAGTGCTGTCATGCTATGTTACAAGCATGCAATAAATAAAAATGTCACAAGGACTACCTTTAAAGTCCCACAAAAAAAGCCTGGAAAAGTATTGATTATTATTAACTTATAAAATTACAGAATTCTTCAAGAAAAACCTTTAAAAGAGTTTGAAAACCTATAAGATGCATCCAAAGGGCTATAAAATACATACACAATCTGCTGCATCTTTGTTTACATATCGGGTACGGTTGCCCAACACAAGTGCACATTATAAAAGTTTCTACTTATATATTATACAGACAGTTTCTGTAAGGATCAATCCCTTGTCTTCTGCTCATCCGATAAATGGTTGCAGGGGTTGGTTCGGATTCAGGAGGGAAAATCAGATGTTGGTCTCTGGGATGCATTATGTTTTGATGTGGAGGAGCAGAAACTCTAGTTTGAGTTCTCTCTGGATAATGAAGTTCCTCACCTAACTGTGAGACCAAGTCCAGTTGCCCTAGCTTTGAGGCTGACAGTGATAGCTAATTATTTAAATCGCAAAACCATCTGATTTCTGTTGCACTGTATGAGTCCATTCAACTTAGAAATATGCATCAGTATGTTTTTATAGTCTGTTTCTGTCAGTTCAGTATGTTAGGTGATTAAAGTATTTGTGCTCCATGTTTGCTGTGAAATTTGACATTAAAGTCCGGAGTGTTCTGTTTTGTTTATCCCACTTTTCTTATGGCAAGTAAGCCTAACGGACTTTACTCGGCAGCTTAATGTTTCCTTTGATTGTTTTAGACCTATTTCTACCCATTGTTGTTGTTTTATTCTATGCATATTATATTCTATTAACATCTGAGCTTGTGCAGATGTAGAATTTTTGAGGAGAATTTCTTTGCAAATCATATGACCCAAGTACTGAACTGTATTAATAAATAAATAACAGAGTTTGACATGGCAATGTGTTTATTTATTCTATGTATGTATTTAAATGGCATGCATAAACACTCCTGCTTGAAGTTAGCCACTTCTAACTGAATCAGCTTGTTGGTTTAAGGAAAATTGCATCAAAGCTGTACATAATGCAGAATATTAGATTGAAATTAAGATGGAACCTGAAACAAGTTTTCTGAAGAATTTATTTGGACAAAACTGTACCTATATCCAAAGAAAGATGAAAAATGATAGCTTCATTGTGGGAAGGTATCTTTCGTGTCAATGTCATATTTTCTGACACCTGTGGTTCACTGCAACATTTGAGGTTAGTAACCACTCTTGCAAGATTTTTTCTAAGAATATTGCTTCACTGGAAACTCATGGTTACAATGATTACTGTTGTCTTTGCATGCTCTGTATATTTTCTAGTTAATTGGAGGTACAATCATCTCTTTGTTTACACATACTGAAACAATGTAATGGTTATGCTGCACACGGATGGTGTTCCCTGAACTTGTAAAAGAATTGCGTCATAATCTGAGGGGTTTCAACAGAAAGCTCTGTGATAACACATAAGCATATGTATTTTTTTCATTTCTCAGAACAGATTAGCTGGTTAAACATTTTATTGATACAAAAAAAAATACCTTGATACAAATAAGGTAATTAAAACAGGAGGGCAAAAATGCTTGATTTGCAATAGTTCGGACGTTCCTCTTGCACTTGTCATTTTACGTGATGTTCAGCTGCCGTCGACATCATCACTACAGTGGTCTAAAGAGAAGAGAAAGAATCTTTGATTTAACCAAAACTAATGTACCTATGTTTATGTTTTTATTGACACACTCCCTTATCGGGTCATACTTTCAATCTGTGATAAAGTCTCATAAACACTGTCATAATCTTTCAAATAAAAATCTGTCTGAGGAATTCTTTACCGCCAAAAGAATTTTTATTATTATTTTTTTTTAGATTGGAATTAATTGAGACCAGAATGGTTAAAATTCATTTAAGGATTATAAGACTACCACTGGGAATGAGTAATTGATGTAATTAGATCCTACATAATAATCGACCGAATAATTCTTAAGTAAAATGGGACACTAAATCCATTTAATTTTCGAATCAGAATTCTAAACAAATTTTACTATAAAAATTACTAATCAACCTGAAATAGTGAATTCTTTAAATAAAGAATTGAGTCAAAGTTCTATCTAAGATGATTAAAAAAACAAACCTTTTCAGTCTCTCAGAAGTATAAAGACAGCATAGAACTATGAGTTCTAATATTTAAAGTTAATCTGGGGAGAGGAAAATTTGGAACAATAATGAAGATGAAACTAAGGTATCTGGTTGTTGGGAATGGTTCATAAAGAAAGTGGCATAGTATACTGTGGGAACAATGAATAAGACACTTATAATGATGCTATGATGTGAATCCTATTCTCAGGTGATGGAAAAGCATACAGAATGAATTAAGACTTTCTCTAGTACCAGCACTGGTTTTAGTACTAGAATTTATTTGTATTTATGGGAAAGTCCTAAAGAAAATGAAACTATCTTTGCAGATAAAACGGACAGAAACTGAATTAACAGTCAAAATTTCAAACATAATGATTTTATAGACTAAAAAGAATTTGTGTTCAGACTTCAAAGCAGAACGTAAAAGCTAGAACTAGATGATAGTAATATTATGCCAGCTTAAAATGAAACTGAAAAGAAATATTAGTATTAAAAAAAAAAAATTAAAATATAATTGTAAATATTAACATTGATTGAAATAAACAAAGTGAAAGGTTTTGTACTGAAAGTGAAACAATTGTAATGAAACATTAAATACATAAATTCAAACAAATAACTCACAATCAAGTTTTCACCCTCACACATAATCACACTTATTTTTGTTTTTTCAATGCCAAATTGTTTTCAATGCCACCCTTATTTAGGGCTGCTGCTATTCAGCTTAATTTCTCTGTCACTGTTCTGGCATCTCAAGCAGTCCATGGCGGCAAGCTGCTATTAGCCACCAGTACTAGCAGTGATGGCTCATCTAAGACCAATCAAACGGCCATGCCCCCTAATCATTCAACATTACAAGATTAAATTACATCTATACAGACGAGTTAGAAAAAGGTTCACCCTTCTCAGAGTTGTCATGACTGGCTGCTTTTTAGGACTTATTTTCTAAATCAACAAATAAAGGTCATTTACAGTTCTTTTATACTTTACTCTCTGTAATTCTAAAATGTCCTCATATTACAGTGAAATCCACTTCTATAACTTTCTATAAAGTTTAGTTTGATATAAGCCTAATGCCAGAATGAGTTACCCTTTGTTGCCTTTCCTTGTATTCACAATTAAAGTATGGGCCAAGAGGTAGGGACACTGCAAACCTGGATCAAGTGGTGGTTTGGTATAGCCTTAGAAGGTGTATTCAGAGCAGGATTGTTTAGTTTGCTTAAAACAAATAAAACAAACTCAACTCTACGGAAATTATAAAACTAAAATAAACTCATATTCGTTCCCTCCCTTGGTCCGGACCTTTTGCGCTGGTGTGAATACAACCCAATAAACTTTAGTGCGCATCAAACAAGTGAATCGAGAACCAGCTCAAGAGGTTGTGTAGGAAAGGTTCCCAACGTACCCTGGAGCGAAGCAAATCCGGTGTGAAAGCAACCAAACTTTATTCAACCCAGTGAACAAATAAAATCAAATGCCTTTTTAGTCTCGACAGGCACCTGTCTTAGTGGTGCATTATGAGAAGTATTTGTTTTTTATTTGTATTTGTTTTGCAATTGTTATGTGTGTTCTGCTTTACATGTGAATGTCCCACAAAATCAATCTATCTGCATCCTATTGAACACCTCAAATTGTATCAAACAGTCTTGATGCTCGAACATTTCTGTAAAGATCTGTAGCTGTATCAGAGATAGTGCTACAATCTTTTGGTTGTTGGTCATTTCGACACTTTAAAAAAAATAAAATCTGGTCATTATCAATTTTTTCTGTCATTATTTTTAAACAATAACATATTTAGTGGTTAATTTTTATTCATTTTAGTTTATATTAAATCCGAACAAACTAAAAAGAGAATCCACATCGTGCCATTACACATGGTGCGGATTAATAAACTACATTATAAACATTATTATTATAAACATTATTATGGCCCTCGCCTCTGGAACAGGCTGCCAGAGGACCTCAGGGCCGCAGAGAACGTTCATGTTTTTAAGAGCAGGCTCAAGACTCACCTTTTTAGCTTAGCTTTTAATTGATTACTTTTATTATTTTTTTTATTTATTTTATTATTTTATCCTATTTGTTCTATTCAACCAGAGTTTTACTATCTTATAGAGACTCACCTTTTGGGCTTAGTTTTTAAGTGATTTTTATTTTTATTTTTACTCATTTACTCATTTTTATATTTTATATTTATTTTATCTTTATACATTCTATTGTATCAGAATTTTATCATTGTATATTTTAACCTTATTTTACCCTTTACCAGTGTTTCCTCTGTGGGAGCCCTCAGCCCCGGGGGTGGTGGTCAGCTGTGGCGGCATGGGTGGATGTGGGGGGCCTCCGCCCTCCCTTCCCTGGCCGCCCTGTGGCGGTGCCTTGGCTGCTGCTGTGGATCTGCTGCTGTCGGGGCGGATGGCTCCCCTGATGGCGTTTCCTTAATTTAACTTGCCTGACTCATCTGAACTCAGCCTGGGGTGTTTTATTTAAAAAAATTTTTTTTTTTGGATCTTATGTCCTTAAGCGTGTGTTTGTGCATGTGTGTGTGTGTGTTGAAGGATGGGTGTGATGAGGGGTTGTTGTTGTCGGGTTGCTTTTGTATTTCTGGCGATGGGAGGGAATGTGGGTATGTGGGGTCATTTTCATTTGTAAAGCACTTTGAGTTGAATTTGTTGTATGAATTGTGCTATATAAATAAAGTTTGATTTGATTTGATTTGATTTCACCTGTTGTCAAATGCCTGTACTTAATGGAGCGTGTGGCGCCACTTTGCGCGTAGTTTTGAAATCAGGAAATATTTATCCAATTGAAGTGATCAAAACTCTCTGAACAAGGGGCTTTTCTGTTTGCTTTAGTGTGAAGAAGTCCCCCTGGATAAGTTATTTTTGAAACAGTATTTAAACAGCAGCGATCTGTCACCGCCAGTCTGGTGTGAATATGCCATGAGTTTGAGGGTTCAAATCTATGCTGTAAAACATATAGATTTTATAAAATAAAATAAAATAATAATAATAATAATAATAATAATAAAAATAATAATAATAATAATAATAATAATAAAGATATTATTTCAGCAATCAGCATTTTCCAATCATACATTTTCAACCAGGTAATAGTCTGCAGGCTGTAAACATCTTTAGCTTTGTAAGCTTTATCAGCGACATCGTAAACCTTGTGCTTAAAAGTGTGCTTTACTTGGTTTAAATACAATCTTGCCTTTCATCATTTTTAATCATCCTCCCATATTTGTAACTTTTTCACAGTTATAGATAACATGCCAATTTTAAACTGTGAACTGTTGATTTTAGAAGATGAAATGTGTTTTTCTACAAATTTTTATTCACACAAACATAGAATATAACAGTATAATAGTATTATCTTTCTATAAAATATAATGAAGAAAACCAATTTGCACTTGTGTTAAGAGAAAAAAAAAGCCACAAGGAGGACTTTTATCCTTTAACTCAGAGATACAGATGATGCATCTGAGGCACAAACATGTCACTGTATGTATTACAGTCCAAATAAAGCATATGGTCTCTGGAGAAACACGGATACCATATGCCTTTGAATAAAGCTCTCATTTGAAGCTAGATTTGTCGCGTTTGCCACCAGGTTGACTGTGCGTGTTCTGTATTATTTTCGGTGTTTCTCCAGCAGTGTCACAGATCCCAAGTGGGCCTGGCATATGTACTGCAGCATTTTAAGCTAGCTTGTGTGAATTCATATGGGTAAACGTTTTGAGTCAGGTCTAAAGTGACCTGTATATTTGAAAGGTGAATGTGAGGAAAGCAAAATAAATTCTAGCCCTTTCTAACATTTCATAAAATCAGACATTGCTGAAAGTTATTGAAGTGGATTTTTAGAACAGTTAAGAACTACGAAAGTACAAGTTTGTTATTCTGAAAAACAGGTCTCTAAGTGTTGCGCTCAGTGACAGCTGGAAAAGCGAGATACATGCATGTGCACAGGCACCAGGAAAGTGACAGAGAAATGAAGCAGAAAAGCAGCAGCACTAAAAAAAACTGTGATATTGGAAAAAAGATTGGCACAGTAAAAATAATCGTTAAAACTGTATTGTGACTCATTTGTTTTAATGCGTATATTTGAAGTTTCATTAGCAACATTTTCCCTTCAAATTTTGGTTTCGCTTTCAATACAAAATTTTCACTTCATTTATTTCAATCAATGTTAATATTTTCAGGTATAATTATATTTTCAGTGTTATTCAAAGTATTTTTTTTATTTTCAGGGGCAATATGGCTTCTCAGTTTCCTTTTAAGCTGGCATTGTTTTGCTGCCATAGACCTAGCCATTAAAACGTAATTTCTAAAGTAGAAAAAAACTTGTCATATTAGATAACTTTATGCACAAGGTCAACGGAAAATTCCGATTTTGATGATTCTTTGATCCTTTAGCTAGGATTAGGAAGTTGTTTTAGCTATATCAAAAAAGTATATAAATATATGCTGAGACTTACTGGTAAGCAGTTAAAATGAAAATAAAAGAAAGATCAGATGTGAGTTGTTTTGTGCACTACAGTGATCTACACATGCTTGGCACACCTCAGCAAGACCCTTAACAGAATGGGACCAGTGTGATAGAGATACTGGACAAACTGAAGACAAAAACAGCAACAGTAAATGGTATAATAGAGCCGCATTAATGTTCACTAAATGTGATTTGTTGAGAGATGCATGACTATCACAGAGCTAGGATCTGAAAGGGGTAATATAATAGCAGATGCATTTTTAGACCATGGCATTTTACCTATATGTTTTTTTTGTTTTTTTTTACAAATTAGAAAAGTGTAAAAAAAAAGTATAATACTCACATGAAACATAGCTTGATATTAAAAATAAGTAAATTCTAACTTGGCTTTTTAATCCTTTTTTATGTGAAAATAGGTTTTTCCGACCCGTTTTTAAACACATCATACATGTACTTGTGTCTGGGGAATCTCTAGTGGGAATCTAGTGCAGAGAGCTCCATGTCCAGCAAACCAGCAGATAAAACGTTTTTACCAAGGCTGTTTTTACCAACCAAACTACCAAATGATTAGTTAATACATGCCAATATATCATGATAAGCTAGTTACTGATCTGATGCAAACGGTGTTGGGGAGCAGTGACGTGCGGTCAGGGAAACGGATGAAAGAAAATCTATGCTTCAATTTGTCTGTTCTCTAATTTTTCTATAATATTTCATAATGGTGCATACACATTGCTGTCTTTCTGTATATCACCAAAATATATGTTTGATTACACATGTGCTACGAATGCTAATCTTCTACAGCCTTTGGCCATAAATGCACAATGAAAATATGCAGGGTGAGGCAGAAAAATACCGTGCCTAAGTGATAGGGGGCAGTGCTGAGCCCAATAGGCAAGATAGGCAACAGATGCATTTATTCTATGTATCAAAATGACTAAAAACACAATCACAATAGAACTAATTCATAACAAAGCTCCTCGTTATGGATCATCTCCAGTGAAACAGACAGATTCTTAATAATGAAGGCAAACAAAGATTAGTTTTACATGAGCGCAATGGAGAGATTTGAGGAGCACTTAAACAAAGGGAAGGTCGTATGCAATTTTCTGTTAAAATAAAGAAGATCAGCCAATAGAAATAAATGTTACAGAATATTAAATATAATTTTTTTCTTGCTATCATATTGCTAAATAGTATGGAACTGATTTAAGCAAAAAAATAAATAAATAACAACATATTCAAATTAAGGTAAAAACTGAAACAGAAGCCTCTTATTTGGATTTAACATCTCCAATTCTAGAGGAGTCAGTCAGTGCCTCACCAGTCATGGACCTCACCGCACGATCATGCAAATTATTTAAAAAAGCACAGTTTTAGTTTAGAAATGAGTATTTCTCAGCATTTAAATCCCAGACCCTGGGACAGCAGCACTCTTGGCTGTTTAATTATACATACAGAACATCTCGTAAAAAACACTGCATAAGTATTTATTAATTTCTTTAATATTAGTAAATGAATTCAGAAAAATACATCTTGTAATAAAATATTTTTTGTAAAAATAATCTTATTTCAGAAAAACAAAGCCTTTTAACAAAAAGCTATAAAGATAAAATATAAAAAAAGAAATAATTTTTTTATTTTATAAAAACTGTGCTTTTTATTCATTTGTTTTCTTGTTAATTTAGAAAAAAACTATTGTTTTTGGTCATCTTTTTTATTAATAATAACAAAAATCCATTCTTTTTAAGCATTTGGATTGGTTTAGGTATCAGAGGTCCACCAAACTGCAGAAAAAAAACCCATGATACACTAATTTAATTATTTTTAAAATGTTTTCATGTTTTCAAATATTTATTATCAATAATAATTGTATCATAATACCTAATTAAATCGCCCAAAGAGGTCATGTTTTTGCCAGCGTTTATGTGTTAATCACTGTATGAATGAACGAATAGACAGACATTGTGAAACTCACATGTTAAGGCAGCACGCACATAAAACAGATAAGAATAAAGGGCAAGTAAAAACCCTGACAGTAAACTATAGAGTGACATTAATTGAATAATTTAAATTAAAACAGTCTCTTAACAAAATAACTCAAAGTTGTTGACATGTGTGCCAAGAAATGAGTGATTACATTTTGGGGATGATCATGTATTATGAAGAAATATTCTAAACCAGGGGTGTCAAACTCATTTCTGTTTTCGGCCACATCAGCATTATAAATGTCCTAGAAAGTATTAATTAAACTATCTTTAACAAATGTTAAAGTATCAATACATATTTGTCTCTGCATCTAAGTACCAAATAAAATACAAAGGTAGTAATTAAAATACAGAATTTTTTCCACAATGATGTGATTTAGAACTAATCAAACACGTATTTGATTTGATAAATAAAATAGTATTTGGGTGCACATACAGTACACAGAACTTAAATGTTCTATGTAGTCCTCTGGAGTTTATACGGCCACATAAATGGTTATTGTGGGCTAGATTTGGGTCCCGGGCCCTGAGTTTGACTTGTATGTTCTAAATCGTACTGAGGTGCTTGGCGGAGGTCTAAGCTCAATTGATTTCTGTTTGTAGTTATTTTAAAGATAATTTCTGATCGACTTAGTCAGTTTCTGATAATTTTATGAGCAGTGACCTTCCAAACCTTATGTTAGATCTATGTGCTGATATTAAAGTCAAGGTGATGCTGACGAGCTAAGTGATTGGGTGCCCATTAAAATTGGATCTCCTGTTTTGTATATGTGTTTTAACATGTACAAAACAGTAACATTTATCTTGCCTGGCCAAGAAGCTCTCCGAGTGCTCAGCACCCCAAGACATCTGATTCTAGAATCTCCCCTGGCCAATAGTAAGCACTCTCTGAGTAATTGTACCTGTGTTTTTGTTGAGTGGAGGGCAATTCCTGCAAACACTGACACGGTGATCAAGATAACTGTGCAAGCAAAGCTGTACAACAGAAAGACTCCTTCCACAGTCAGTCTCATAACCTAGAAAGAAAAACAGAAGAGCTCAAAAACACATTCCAACCCCAAAACAAAACTTAATGTAAAAAAGCCTTTCACTTAAACATCTGTAAATATGCTAAAACTAAAATACTAACACATGATTAATTATAATCTACTTTTCAAACAACAAAACAAGCAAGGACGCATGCATAAAACAATAATTACTTCGACATATGATGTCCACGGCATTTCATTGACAATGTCGGTATCATTGCTGTAGTCCACATCATATGTATAGTCATAAGAGATTTGGAGGGTACCCATTAAGACGAAAATAGTCCAAAAAGCACCAAGTATGGAAACAACGCTGAGCGCTAATGATGCGGTTACCTAAGCACAGAGATAATAAATAAGGTGACCGAAACAGCTAAAGTATCCAAATTCATTTAACAAAATACAAAACAAATAAAGAATTCTGCTAAATCCAGTGGTAACTTAATAAAAGACAGCAAAACTTACTGTTTTTTTGGTTGGGCTGTGCTCTGTCACAATATACACAATTCCACAGATGGTGAGCTGCAAGAGGAGTGGGAGGCAATGAATTAATAGTAAAGTACGATGCTTCGGACTTTCTCAGAACAAGATCATTCTCAGCAAGCTACCAACCAGTGTTGCAAAGAACATTTCTGGAGGGATCACCACCAACATGTGCATCATGTATGCGTCTCGATTCATGGCAATGGCAATAATCAATGAGGATGCTCCAATGATCAGCAGAGCAGTCTAGAAGAAATTCACACACAACCACTGAAGCACTACTCTTTCAGTCCTCCTCCACCAAGAAGTAATCTGAAGTGTGTGTGTTTTCTCCTCACCCCAATAATCTTGGGTTGACATCTCAAAAAGCGGTGTAAAGGTTTATTGCCTCCAAATGTGGAAGCCTGAGCGGGTTCATGATTTCCATCTGGTTCACTCACTGTGCTGAGAAAAACAGACATCTAGAGAGAAAGACAATTTCATCAATGTAGCCGTCCGCTGGAAGTCTGCTTAAAACATGGATCAACATGAGAGTCCTTCAGTATAATTGATATGTTGAAGTTTGCTTCTCATCATTTTGAGCAACATATTGTGATGCAAAACAAAGTGGCACAACAAAATAACATTTTGTTGTAAAGAAGAAAACTTATTGCTGTGGTTTGATGGTGATCTAATAACAGAAGTCAGTCTTTGTACGAATGTCTTAAAAGTCACTATAGCAGCAAGCAGATGATCAAACAATATATGGAAAATTTACAAACAAAACAACGCTGATCTTCTTGCATGAATGAAAAAGCACCTCTTTAGAAAAGGAGAAAAGGATTTATAAATGTTGAAATTATTATTTTTTAGAAGTTCAAATTATCCAGTTATTTGTCCAGTTTATTTATAAAGCGCCAATTAACTTTACAAAATAAAGTAAATTCAATTGAATCTTTCAGGCATATTCCAAGTCCATGTAGCCTACATACTGTACAAACAATCCATATCATTTATCCAACAGCGTAGTTCAATCATGTCCAGACTCCTAAACGATAAGGGTAAAGTTATTTAGTTTGAAATGTCTGATATAGCCTACAGTATACTGTTGAGCCGACTGTTTCAGCATTCAGGGTTTTACTCAAAACATAGGCAAACTTGAACTGGTTGAAGTAGACAAAACACCGAAAGTATTTATTTATTTTGGTTTCCTCACATTTTACTTTATTAATCTAAATTTTACCCCGATCTTAGATGTTTTATTAATTGTATTTAATTGTAAATGTATATTCCTTCTTAAGTAGACTAATCTATTTAAATAAAAAGCGGTAGGCCTATTAAACTTTAAAAAGTATCTGCATTAAGTTCTACGCCGTTCTTCTACGCAGTTGTGATTTTCTATAAGTTCTTAATGTGACCGAACAGCTGCGCTTATTGAACTGTTAATAGCAAGCGTAACTAATCCCACCTATTCGAAAAGAAAGAGAAAAATCAAACAGATCTCTTACAGGAAAATAACGAACATAAACTGAGTGTGGAGAAACCAACATAGGAGCCTAATGTTGAGAAAAGACAAAGCGGTCTGTCGTTTGTACAATAAAGAAAAAACAGCGAACAGGAGAAAAGCCAACCGTGTGCAGATGTGTGCTCAGAGCTCCAGCTTGGACGTCTTGTTCCACATCAGGATAACATCTGGAGGAGGCTAGTTGTGTTACACCAGTGGGCGGTCTGTGGCTCATTTTGAACTCTCCACCATGTGGTCGCCCCCGTTTGCAGGGGTGGATCTACTGGGGTCGCATAGGATGGAAGTTGCCACCCTGAAAGAAAGCCTTTCCACCCCAGCCAGCGGCTACGAAATCAATAAATAGTTATCTAAAGTCGGACGTTAAGCGCATGAAGCTAATTTTTCCGACGATATTGAATGCAGCACGAAGTAACTTTACATAGACATATATACGTAGACGCCTCATGGAGCGAATTTCATATATATATAAATATATGTGGCAAAGCTGTGGTTTAAACTAATACAAGTAAATACTTAATTAGGCTATATAAAGCACCTTTCTACAATGAAATTTATTTTAATGCCTCTTATTTATTTCTTCAGACATGCACTACTATACTTAAGAAAGAGTTAGGGACCTAAATTTATGTATTTAATCTTCTCATGTGACTAAAATAAGAACTTTATTGACCATAACCGAGTGTGGCTGTTACACATGGGGAGCTCCACACTCTCCCTCCGTTAGCCGCTCTCAGCCCGTTGTGTTTTCAATCTATACTTATTATGTACATTTCAGGATATCTCAACGTTTATTCCAAATCATTTTTTTTCTTATCTATTTTTATTTTATTTTCTATTTCTATTATATTTACGTTATTTTTAAATTCTAATTAATAAGTGTACAGTAGGCTACAACAGGGAGTGTTGTAGGCAACTCCTTTATCTATGGGTAACTGTTTCCTAATTTTAAGGAAGCCACTCCTTAATTGTAGACACAAACCAGCTGTGTTAACAACACACAGCATGGATGAAGTCCTGGCAAGCAGGTTACCAAGAGTGTTGGAAACCTAACAAAACGGAAGGAAAAGCCTTTGTGAAAGGATTGAAGGAGGAAAACAGATTCCCTTTTTTTAAACATACAGCCAACGAGGTATTTATTTCTTCATTTAGTTTTAAATTATTGTGTTTATGTTATTTCATTGCACTAACTGTAAGATCATTTGTATTCGGTTTCACGGTTTGGAAGAGGTCTTTGGAATGTCTCAAAACAAGATTGAGGATGAATAACTTTTAATAAACCCGTAAGAGGAATCACTTGCGTCTGTTTTGCTTGGAGGGAGTCACACTGTGGATGCGCATCCACATGTGATGAATAAAGATATCTCTGACGCACGCAAACGCACTCATTTTACCATACCGACTGTACTTATAAAGCACTAAAACAACCACAGCTGGAATAAAGTGATGCACACAAGTAAAATGATTAATATGAAGAAAAACAAAAATAGAAATTAAAATAGAAATATGAAAATAAAAGAATCAAACAACTAAAATTCAACACAATAAACCAATTAAATAAAATAAGATCAAATAAAGTCTTGCTAGGGGTTGAATGCCAAAAAAAGAAAGATATTCTACCATGAGCAGAATAAATAAGAAACAAATGAATGACAAAAAAATAAAGGCTGGGGAATAGTGTTTTCCACAATATCAGGAAATTATGTTCTCAAAACTGTTAAAATGGACAAATAATGCAGTCTATGATTAAGTACTATCAGAGGTTATTGTTAAGTCTTACCTGTGAAAAGGTATTCCCTCAGATTTTGTTTGGTGTAATTACATGAAGCACAAGAATGCGGCATCTTTTCTCCAACCGGCGCCAACTGCCCATGCTTTCCACATCCAATATGGCGGCGACGTTGACGTACAGCTCAACGCTAAATGAGGCATCAACGTATATATTCTATGGGCAGGAGCACACCAGGAAAGAGGAAACAATGCCATCTTACAAAATAGAATATAATTTCTAGCTCAATGCTGATAGTTTTGTAACTATTTGAGGTGATAAAATTTTATAATCGTAATTTTAGGAACATGTAAACTGAGTCAGAGAAGGTGAAATCTTTACGTTTGTCCAGAAAAAAAGTAAAATTACTTTAAATTCTACAGAAATGAAGCAACAAAGCCTCTTTTTTTCCCTCTTTTTTCACCAAAGACAAAGGTGAGAAACACGGAGAGTAACCTGGTGAGTAAAGTGGACGGAGGGGACGACGTGGAAGAAGAGAGAGAGAGAGGAGCGACAGAAAAGTGATGGAGGGAAAGGACGAGATGATCAGGGACAGGAGACAGTGCTTGAATGACACACCGGACAGGAGATGGAGAAGGGAGAGAATTACCGAGATGAAGAGGGAGAAAGAGAAAGGCAGAGCAACATGGATGGCTCAGCCAGTGACAACATGACAGAGTCTGAGACAGCACATCCAGATGAGTTAGTCCACATGGTCATGGTAGGCAAACGCAGCATACTGACTTACATCTTATTTTAGAATACATTGGTATTTGATCTTTTTTTTTTTATGTATGAGGCAATACATGATATTTCTGTTCTGTTCCAGACAGAACAGTTTAGGAAGTTTTGATCTTATCTCTGCAAATAAATATTTAAATTCATTTATCCTAATTACCAAGTTTACTTTATATTAGAATGTACAGATTTTTGAGTATTATGAAGTTAAAATTAAAGGGAATTGAAAAATAAATAATTTCTGGACTTTATTCATCCTAACATTATATACAATCCAAAAGAAATAGACCCAAAATCTGTTGGGGTAAACAATCAAATTGGTGCTATACCTTTGTTTATTACACTTGCTTAGACTTTAAACTACCACTTTATTAGCATTTTTTTAGAATATGAAACCATAGTAAAAAAAAAAAAAAAATCTTATTTTTTTATTTAAAAAACTGCCAAAAACGTATAGGAATTTGATTTCTAACAAATACTTGTGCTCTTTGTGTGACAGCTATCTCCTTTGTTCTCAGCATATCGTGATAATAAAGTACAGCTGCAATACAGAAGCGTGTTCAATATATATATATATATATATATATATATATATATATATATATATACATACTAGCAAATGGTGCCACCCCAGAAATATCCTTGCCACCCTCCTGCCACCCCAGAAATATTTTTCTACATCCGCCCCTGCCTGTTTGTTGTGCCAGTGAAATTGGTCCCCTCATAGTTTAAATGTTTTTCGTTTTTTACGTCGGTCATAATAAATGAATAATTAAACTTATGTATTTATAGCTACACATCAGTAAGACCTTAAAAATGAGTTTCAAAAATGTAGAACTGAAGAAGAAAGTGGTATAATAGTGAGAGTACAAACGAACAAAAGGTCATTACCTGTTATCGTATAACTGATACATCTGTGGACTCATGAGGCAAAATGAAATGCTAATGTGGGCAAAAGAAGTGTGGGAAAGAAAAAGCACATCTGGCAAGAGACTTAAGAGGGGATAGTACTGATCTAAAGGAATGCTGTGTTTCCGGACATGTAGCCAACCAGATGTATTTTTTTCTCACACAGTGGTATTTAGCTTCCCTGCATGCAGATTTGAGTACATAAATCCAAGAAAAAAAGGAATGATCTGTTAAAGAAAGAAAAAGAATCACAGGAATTGACATGCTGTACTAAAACAAGACAAATTTGAACTAAAGTTTGCTGAATATTGTAGGGGTTGCACAGATGGTAACACTGTTGTTTTGCAGCAAGAAGGTCCATGGTTTGAATCCTTGCCTGGGGCCTTTCTGCATCCAGTTTGCAAATTCTCCCTGTGCACGTGTGGGTTCTGTCCGGGCTCCCTCTCACAGTTCAAAAACACGACCTTTACATTAATTTGTCTTTCAAAATTGCACTTAGGTGTGAGTGTGTGTGTGTGTGTATAATTGTTTGTCCTATGTGTCTGTGTTGCGCTGGGATGGACTGGTGACCTGTCCAGGGTGTATTCCGCCTTTCTTCCGATGACCCCTGGAGATAGGCACCAGCTCCCCGTGACCCTTCGAGGATAAGAGGAATACATAATGGATGGAATTGATCAATCATCCAAACACAGAACATTTTTTAGACCTGTCCAAGGGGTACCCTGGCTCTCGTCCAATCATTGCTGGACATAACCACCCCCCCCCCCACACACAAACACAACCCTTCATAAGATAGACCGTAAAGTAGATAATGGACAGATGTTTATTCTACACATAAGACTGCACTGTTTGCAATAGCTTTGACTGCACACTGTTTAGTAGATCTCCAGCTTTGTTTCAAAACTGTAATCTTTACATGTTAAAACTGGAAAGAAAGAGAGACTGAAAAGATGATTTGAGTACTTTTAAATAATCTTTCACAGAAAGAATTAAAACATAACGGTTACAACATATTCAGTGACTGGATTAAGTTTTTTCACTTTCTAACAGTAAAGTAGATCCCTTAAATTTGATCATCATTTGATCTTCACCATTCCAACAGTCTATATCTAATTTAACTTAAAGGGTTAATTCCTGATTAATATTCTTTTCGGCAAAGTTACTCACTGTATTAAAATAAAACAGTTCTGTCCCATGATCAGTTGGGAGGCCCACTGACTGTGCTCTTCGTACAGACTAATAGTTTGTAAAGTAAAAGTACAACCATCTACTTGCTGCAAGTTGATTTTAAAAAGGAGAATAAAAGCAACTTTGTTTTATATTGCTCTTTGTTAAGAAAGAATATACCTTAACATTTCAGTAAACTAAATGGATTTAACTAGATGCCAAAGGAACCAATAGAGGCAATAAGTAATAGACATAAATGTCAATACATTTGCTAAAATATGGCAGCATTACTGTAAATAAGAAGTTTAAACTATGTACTACATAGCTGCAAACCCTTTTGAATGAGCACCAGTAAAAAAACAAAACAACATACGATTGAGAAAAGCAATTAGAGGACTAGAGCCAAAAATGTTTTGTAACTTCATATAGTCTCAAAAATTAAGATTTCTGTCACCTACAGTGGTTTACTCCCTGTTTGATTTATACATATTTAATGCCAGGCTTCTATTATACATAAATACAAATTATGAAATTGTTAAGAAATGTTAGCACATAAACATTTGCATATTTTTCTTTTTACAATAACAGGACGGATGTTTTACATGACACTGAAGGTATTTGCTTATGTAGGCATACATGACATGAAAAGTTACACATATACTCAGTCCTACATGAGCTCATAAAAAATTGCATTGATTGACATTGGTTAGTAGAGTACTGTATGATGTATATATAACATTTCCACATATTACCACGTTACTTAACATTAGTTTGTATTTTCCTGCATTTTTTCTTGAACGCAATAAAAGAAAACTTAACAGATTTGTCACTGTAGCACAGTCAAAATACCAAAAATATTTAGCTGCACCTGCAGAGGACGTTGTCACACAAAAATCCTTGCAAACCTGTTTTTATTTTTTTTTGCATAACTACTTTTTTTATCTTACAGGGTTTAAGATGTTTAGAAGATTAACCTGTAACTGAGGTCAGAGTAGACGGCATTCTGTGTCGGCACAATATTTAGTTGGAAAATTACAATAAAAATGAACAATAATTACAATATTTTTTTCCTGACGAAGGCTCAAAAACATACTGCATAAAAACCTAAAGTTTCATATATCATTATTACATATGCAATTCCTTATTATTAAGCTGTGGTGGTTCTATTAGTCTAAATGCAAATGTATAGAGGACTGAAAAGAGAACGGGGTAAACAGATATTGCAGCGCCGGGCATGTGTTAGATCGTGCACTTTTAAATATGTGCTTTAAACCACGTAATGTGTTTTTTAATCTCACAACCGTTTGCTGAAATCTGTCAGGTATGTCTTTCTGTCTTTTCCAATAAATTTCCCTTTTTACCATTATCTTCTCTAAAAATGAGTTATACTATTTTCTCATTATTACTATTGCCATCTCTTGTCCAGTACTTCCTCTGTGATTCTCCTTACATGATCAGAAATACATAATCTATTTTAAATCAGTAGTCACATTGGCCTATTTCAAGGAAATGTTTGAGCATCGGAAGTGTCCGCCCACGTATAGAGACATAGCCTCAGGGATGTTTTCATCTCAGTTCCTTGGATGCCAGCTTTATCATGAACAGAACAATCCAAAGCCATCCCCTTGCAGACTGTGTTCATGATCCGATACAGTTTTTTCATTGTGTCTCTATAGGCTCATCTTCCTCTAGACTATGGCTATCAAGGAGTTCTTTTCTCCAGTCTTTAGTCTGAGGGATACTATCAGAGGAAGGGATGTCTGCTGCTTCATTCAGAACCAGGACTGGGAACACGTGGTCAACCATCTCGCATAGGCGTCCAAAGCTTATAGAGAGAGAGAGAGGGACACAGACTTTACAAAAAGTAAAAGAAAATTCAAAAGCTTGATACTGCATTTGTGTTTTTCAGTTACTGAAAGTCACACAGATGGAAATCAGAAAGACATCGAATGCTACTTACGAGGAAATATTTGTTTTGGCGTGCTCCTGTATTAGCTCTCCCTTTGGGTTGACAGTAAAAATCCTGTTCAAAGGGATGCCAACCTCCTTATAAGAATACACATCCTGGAACCACACAGGCACAATCAGCACCAAAACATCCACTACTTCTGTGAAAATATTTAAACTTTGAAAACAAAACAAAAAAACTACGCTTTCATTGTGCTTGTAAATTATTAGATTGATAATGATTATTATTAGATTAAATTGAGGCTTGACTCAACACTGACGTCGAGGGCCCTCAGGGCATCGTAATCAGAAAATGGTTGTATACAGTATGTGACTCTGTGTGTGTGGTTTTCTCACCGTGGCTCTGTTCCCAAAGGCGGCATAAAAAGGTTCAGAGTTTGGGTAGAAAAGGTGCTTGATGTCTGTCAGACACTCAATCTTGAATACTTCTGGTTTCTTTTCAATAACCTCCCTAAAACACAGTATTACATAGTTACTTATCTGTATTGTTCTTTTAATCTAATTAATCCAAACAATCGAGCGAAGGACAAATAAAGGTAGTGCAGTTTGATCAGTGTATAGCCATATACTAGAGGCACAATATATCAAATTGCAATATTCATTCTAGTATTAGTGTCTTCAATAATGGAATAACATTGGATTGCTGAGTTGCAAGTTTTGATGGGATGTTACATTTCAAGTACTCTGCCATGAACTATTTTCCTGATGCAAGGCAGCCCTGCTATATACTGTATTTACGGTCCCATTAAACATGCTTTTTATTCCTGTATATACATTCCTGTATGTGGTGGAATAATTAATGCTAAGAATAATCTTTTCTGTGTATTCAACTGTAACTCATAGTTACTGTGTGACGATTTCTTTAATATTATGATTAGTCTTATTGAGTGTAGACTTAAGGCATGGTCAAACTGAACTAGTATTAAAATTCCTACATCGTGCGTTGCCTTGAAGATGACCCTCTTCAAGCGAATGACCTGACATCCTACGAGATTTTGGCTTCCCAATCAAGTAGAAGACGCCTCCAACTCACACTCTGAAGAATCATCTATCTATATGAAGGTGATAATTGTAAGGTTAACTACATTAATAAAAGGTTGTATAGTTAGATGGAGACAGGTCAGTATTTTACATGTTCCAGTTGAAATGTCTGTCCTCCTTGGCTTGATCAACCTAAGATTCATTAAAACTCCAAACTCTGACGGAATCTTCTCTTATCATTTTATTTAAGAGTTTCTCCAGTAACACTGTATATCTCTTTTTATAGGTTTGATGCAATATTTTAATATTAAATTTTGTATATTCATTACCTGTAAGCACACAATCATCAACTTTAACAAAAAATAAAAGCCTGCAAATATCAGTCTGACTGTGTTTAATTTCTGCAAGACAAGGCACGTTTATTGGTATAGCACATTTTAGAAACCAGGCAATTAAAAGTGTTTTACATGAGGAAATCTATGTAATCTCTTAGTGAATTGAGTTATAGAAATAACTAAACTTTTCAACAATATCAAAATTGATTGAATATGACTGTACAGATATTGCTGATTAGTGAAGTTTAGACATGTGTGATACTGACCTGTGAAAGGCAGAGAAAAGGCTGCTGGGGCTGAGCAGCACTGGGCCCATCGGCAGCATGGTTCCCCTTTCATTGACCCAGTGCAGATAGCCCCTTGTCATTCCAGCCATCCCAATCGCTCTAGCTGAGCAGTACATAAA
Organism: Apricaphanius iberus; assembly: GCA_028564705.1. Classification (NCBI taxonomy): domain Eukaryota; kingdom Metazoa; phylum Chordata; class Actinopteri; order Cyprinodontiformes; family Aphaniidae; genus Apricaphanius; species Apricaphanius iberus. Next base: position 265,645 of record JAPXFQ010001320.1, on the reverse strand, counting down.
TTTATACCCGTTTCTGTCAGCGGAAAAGAAGATTCAATTACAAGACAGAGTAAAAAAAACCCTGAAAAACCTCATTGCATGAAAATATAAACTACATTTCTTTGTAATGCATGCTTGAAAAAACACAAATGTTTATCACTATTTCCACATCGGAAATTTCCCAAACTAAAGATCAGAGGCGGGATGAAGTCATTGTTTTTCAAGTTACAAGTCTCAAGTCTTGAATCAAGTCCAAAGTAAACAGAAGTCAAAATCTTTCTACAAAGTCAAGGCATGCAAGTCTTGAGTAGAGTCCCAGTGCATTTTATTTTTATTTTGGAGTCTTAAATAAGTCATTTTGAGATTTATTGATGTTTAAAAAGTTTTTGTTTGCCAGATCAACTAGAGAGATGAATTGAACTTAAAACAATTCAGAAAACAATGGGGAGATTCCTCTATAACAGGGGAGAAGGTGGAAAGAACATGGAGAATAAGCATTGCCTGTTGTAGCAAGAGAAGGAATAAATAATGGCAAATGGCCAGAAGGGCAGATGGATTTTGTACGAGTCGTTCCATTGTTGCATGCAAGGTTAACTGCTATGTAATCCTGTTTTTGTTTGGTGTATTTTCTAGTGAAATGGCTCAAGTCCAATTGACACTATAAGCAACTGTTTTGAAAGTCTAAGTGAAGTTCAAAGTCTTTAAAGAGTTCATCAAGATGAGTTGTCATTAAATTTGAGTTTCCAGTGTCACCCTATTCCAAGTTACATGACTGATGTCCACACCTAAGGACAAAATGAACAGTGAACAGTTGTTGGGCAAGACTCACAAGCTGACTCTGTGGTAGAGCCGTGCAATACCCTGATGGGTCCAGTCTTTACCCAGCGTGGGAAGGATGTGGCCAAGAGTGTCAGACCTGAAGCACATGAGAAAACAAACAATAACTGAAGTCAGTCTTCACGTTTATAACCTGCTTTAAACAAAAATACCTTAACAGAGAAAACCAAAACTAAAAATTAGGATAACCTGCCACCTACTGGTAATAAGTAGGAACTGATTGCTGATGGCTCGCTTTTTCTTACCTGGTGATGGTTCCGTCTATATCTGAGATGATGATCTTGTCATCCCAGCTCCAAAGATATATTGTGCCATGGCAGCGGCAGGTGCCTTGGTACTGGGTGGTCACACTGAATACCACTTCATTAGGACCTTCCTTTAGCTGCAGACTAACCTGTGAAAACATGTGTCAGAAATAAGGAAGATGTGCAAAGTACAGCATAAAGAAGTGCAAATAGATTTTTAGAAGTAGTTTATTCATTGTTATTTACTCCAAAACATTAAGCAAAATGAAGTAGGTCAAGGGTCATAAACATGTCTTTAAGGCCTTCAGTACTGGCTCTATAACTGTGGCCTACGAACATAAAAAGGTAACAGTGGGGTAGATATGAAGATAACAAAATGGCTTGGTTTGAAGTTTTTTTCTCTGTTGGCAAAAATAAAATCCAAAATGGAGTTACAGTAATAAGGTTGTGAACTGAATTTTTTTGTTGTTGCCATAAATATTTAACCTGTTATTCATGAAAATGTATTCATTCTATTTTTGAAAAAAATTGCTTTTCTCATTGTTCTAATGCCAAGAAAAGAAACAATGTTGTGGTAATTTAATCATTAAACAAATTTTGTGTGGTAGGTGCTCATAGAAGGAAATGTTCTTTCTGTTTTATTTGTAATGTAAATTCACCCCTCTAAAAAATGTTATTTAATAGCAAAAGAGCAAAAACGGTTGACCTCAGCCCTTGCTTTTTGTTACTCTAGACAAAAATGTGGTCTAGAATTACTGTTATGTATGAAATTGCTGGTTTTGGTCAAATTCAATATTATTCAATCATAAATAAATTCATCTTTTGACAAAAGGTGCCACTTTTCTGACATGCTCTTGGCTACAGGAGCTACAATTCCTTCCTTGTCATTAATCCTAGAGCTTCATAGCATTAGGTTAATTAGAAATAAGATGTAGAAATAAACACTGTACCAGTTGGTCTGAAGTAAGCCGAAGAGTCTTCTTATAACACACACCGGGAGAGTTTAAAACAGCCTCCGGCTGAAGGGATTCTGGCTTCTGATTGCATGGTGTGTAGTCCTCATCACTTGAAGAGGAGTCATCCTTCAAACTGAGATATTCAAGGCATTGTGTTTGGTTAAACAGGGGAACTGAAAATGATGACAGAGAAAAAAAAATGATATATTCATCATTAGATGGGTAAAATCACCCATTCATTGAGGTCATGGTGGGTGAGCCGTCCTCTCTGTCTCCGGTTTCCGTAGTAGTTTCCTGAAGCACAAAGAGATCAGAGCTAACTCAGTAAACTGAAGCATTATAAGATCCAATCATTTTAACATAATTTACCAACAATTTTTTGAAAAACAATCTGTCTATCTGTGGACTAACCGACTTAATGTCACTGTTCCTCCTTCTCCATGAAAACCACCATCGTCCTCCTTTCTTTGGCATCTTTTCCTTCATGATGTTCTCCACTGAGGCCTGAGAACAATGGTGCCATACAACTCAAAAATGAGAGGAAATGTAACTCAGAACTAAAAAGCACACAGAAATGACGACAAGAAAGGAAATAGAAAATGAGTGACTGAACCCCAACTAACCCACAGCCATGCAAGGAGAAAAGAAAAAGGTCAAATGACAGAAACAGACAGGAAAAGACATACTCTGACTAACAGCCAGTAAACAACAGAAAGGTTCATACAGGCTCTGAAGTGCTGGAGCCAAACAGACTGGGGAAGCAGTATGAGAAGAGGCCGAAAACAGAAAAAACATAACTCAAACACCAATACTTAGTGGACACACATGCCAAATTGATGATAAGGGAAAGGAATTATGTAAATGGAAGGGGGGGAAAGGAGCACAAAGACGTCATTTCAGTGTTATAACAACATATCTAAAACAATATTATAGTGTAGTATACAGATCTGTGGATGTGAGCTTCTGATAATAGTTAAAATCAGTCTTTTGCACTTGGGGTACCACCAGATACTTAATACTAAATTATTCACATCAACTAGCTAAGACTGATATCACTTTAGATGGAAGCACAGTACTTAAAAGCCACAAATGAGTGCAAGCAATGCAGTAATTTTCAGTTAAGAGAATACAACAAATTAGAATAACCTAAGCAAAATAAAGTTTCACATTCATAATGTTTATTAACAAAATGCATGCACAGGGGAAAAGTAATACAGTGGGTTGCAAAAACCAAAATCTGTGCAGAATTTTTTTATATAAAAATAGTCATATAATTACAATTATTATATAAAAATAACATATGTCAACAAAAACAACCCAACATAACCACAGGCATGACAATGACAGGAGCTAAAGGAATTTAAAACACCCAAAGACGTTTTATGTAATATCACAACTTCAGTTCCGTATTCATACAGCAATTCAATACAGTAATTTATTATATATTCAATACTGTTTACAATAGGCCTACAGAAGAAATCGGACACCTTATTTTTCTAATCCTGTGTTGGTCTTACTTGTGGCAGGGGTTTCTGATAGACCTGCATGGCCAGCATAACAGGAGCTGCTGTGGTCCAGTTGTAGTACCTATAAACACCAGAGAGGAAGCTAAAGACCTCTCCAAAGCGCTAATTTACGTTAGGTAGAAAAAAACATATGGCATTTGCTTAAAGATATTTTACCGAGCCCGTAAGGGAACATGGAAAGAAAAAAGGTGGTTTCTTTTGCACACTGTACTTTCTCACAGGGAACAGATACTTTCCCGTGGATAAAATAATACAAATAAAAGAACATTGGGACCAATTTAGCTTCTCTGTTTCATAACTATGAAAAAATGTCAAAAATATTAATACACTTTTTTAAAAAAAGAGTCTCAAATTATTTTTTAAAACATCTGTATTCATGTTTACCCAAATGAAGCATAAACTCAATGTTAAACGAGTAAACACACCCATAAATCTAAACACTTGTAAGAAGATTAATACATACTTATTTCCAACCTTGACCACCAGGTTAGGATCATCGATAATAGAGGGGTTCTCAGAGAACTGTTGGTAGGAAACTGCTCTATCCAGGAACTGCTCTGTCATTTTAAAAACCCAAAACACACACAATATTGGAAGAGGATACATGGATAAATAAAAACAACGTTAAAGAAATTATTGCAATAACAAGAAATTACTCAGCAAAATTTACATTTTATCTTAAGTGGCAAATTTCAAAATTTTGCCTGATACCTTTTAAAAAAAAAGGTTGAGAACATTCATTGTTATTTTATTTCTACCTTTTGTGATCTCCTTGTCTGAGAGTCCTCCACACAAGGAGATGGCAACATGAGGCAGATCGGCTGTCTGGTCCAACAAACTGTCCAGACCGCTGTCCATGCCGCTGCTGCCCACCGACTGAGGGGACTGGTTGGTGCTTCTCATGTCCATCATTATCTCTGAGTGCTCCCTCATCGAGCTGCTGCCTCCATCACTGGCAAAAGGTGAAACACAATCTCATCAGATATCGAAGGACTTTTTCTGGAAAATGTTTTCATTAAATTGAACATAGTATGCTCTAATAAATATTCACTTAAACTTATTGGCCTATAATTGTAAGTTTTAGACTTTTTATCTTTCAGTTTTGTATTTATTGCAATGCAGTAATTCCTTTCAATATTTCAAATAAATGGTAGGTCACAATTAGAGTAAGTTTGGATAGTCCGGCTAGGCTTGGATAAAATTGTTATTGCACCTTTTTGGAAGGTAGAGGGCTGCAACTTCCGGCTCCAACTCTGTAATGTCCTTCAGATACACGCCATCAGCCCCCAGATGCTGGCTTCTGTTTTCTAAAGAGGACAACATGATTCAGTTTATTTACAACCGCCATAAAATACAGTACCTGAATTGTTTATGGCTATGCAAAACACAACCACTACCTTTCCTCTTCGACGGTGAATCAGTACTTCTGACCGGATTTCCTCCATTAATTTCTTCATTTAAATGATCAGGGGGAGTCTTTGGGGACACTGAACAAGCTGCTGAACTCTCCACCTCCATAGATGAGGATGAAACATTTTCAGCGTCTTTCACTAAATGGAAAAGAAAAAAAATACTCACGTAACTACAAGATGTACAGAATGGTCAGGTTTTATGCTCACTGAATTTACCATACTGAAACCTACACTATTGTGACAACCCATACATTTTTAGTCCAATGCTAAAAACTTTGCATAGTGATTTTTGGGCCTTTTAAAAGCATTTTACAATAACATCCATCTAAAGGTAAGAACAAAAAAGGTCTCAGCTTTTCAAGCAGACCAGAATAAATGACTAATGATATCTATTTCTATAACAATTCTCAGTTTAGTCTTTGCATGCCTGTCATTTAGGGAAAATACTACATAGTAGTGTACGGAACACGCACTAGATGTCACTAAAGTTTAAACAGAGCGCTTTACGCCTTTTAAGCTCTCTCCGGTGGGACAGAGGCAGGATCAAAATATTAAAATATATGTATTTTCACTTTTTAAATATTTTACATGGCATAGTTTGGCTGTTTGAGTTTAAAGTAGTCAGATATTACCAAAATATTACAATACTAAGATTGTATCAAAGACTAACATAATTTTTGCCCCACTGTGGAAACTAACTGTATATTTACCATTTTCTTCTCCAGAGTTCTCCTCAGATTTCATTTTTAACTCCATTCTGGTTTCACCTCTGTTTCCTTTGGAGTTCACGGTCCTTTCAGGAGCGGTGGTTTCGGCTGACTCTACGCCACAGGGAGCCCCAGGGGATGACCCTGTGCCTGTGATGGCTCTGAAGTGGCTGCTTACAGTCACAGGGATGGAGACTGCTGCAGCCGAGTCCTGCTTCTGGTGGGAAGCAAAGAAGGATGGCTGGAAAGAAGAAAAAAAAAGTATTTTCACACTCTAAATAAATGAATGGAGTTTGTATTTTTTGTACCTCAATTCATGTTACTGCATGCCCTCTAAAGACCAGTTGACCTTTCAACTTTGGTGTTTAGTAGTAAGTGCTGAAGGGTGGACCCTAATCTTTAATTTCCTCTATAAGTTGTCTGTCAGATACACTTTAAAACGGTAATATCGGTTTTGGTAACTTAAAGAAACCTAACAGGGATATAAATTGTTTTGAGTTCAGCTGTTAAAGAAAGATAAATAAAAAAATAACATTTGTAGATCGATACCTGTGCAGCCTGTGGCAGCTCCCCCCAGGTCCACAGTATTTCAGGATTAGTCTGATTGGTCAGTTCTGAGTCACTCTTCGGTGTTGATGAAGCAGAGTCATCTGGACTACTGTAGAAAGTAAAAAAAACAAAAAACAGCATGTTTTCTTGTCAGTACAAAAGTAGCAGAGATTTCCATTTTTATTTCATTTTTCTTTTCTTAATTCGTTGCTATAATCAGAAAGGGAAAAAATGAAGATGATACCCCACAAGTGAAGAACAGTGAGATGTCCTCTGAGGACAAGAGATGGATAGACCATAGGATGGAGGGATGGAGAGAGTCTTCTTAATCACGTCACTTCATTAGTAGAAATGACACACACACAAAAAATGACAAAAGGAAATGAGCATCAGCAAAATGAAAGTGAATTGAAGCTAATTACAAACATAATTTTGGAGCATAAATGCTATCAACAAAGAACAGCCCGGAAGAGATGGAAAGTGTAAAAATATATTTTAATATGAGTTCATTACAGTTTTGCTTAATTGCTTTGGAGCAATTTTCTAATCAGATTTAAAATCTTCATAAGGGTTACCTCAACCACCACAACATTTAGCCATTCGTGCACATCCCGATAGCGGTTTCTCGTTCCTTCCAAAAATTGCAAATCTGTTGCTTCCATACAATTCTCTGCTGTTTTACAACATTATCATTGCTTGTATTACATTAGTCAAAATAAACTATACTGGACTATTTCTGAATAAAACCGATAGTCTTAATTTTATAGTCTAAGTCATTACAAACAGAAAAGTTTAACTAGTCCTAAAAATCAGTTTTCTGAATTTCTTCATTATTCTTTCCTCAAAATGTCTGTTGAACATTTTTTTTTCAGGTGAACCTCAGCTTTCACTAATGACATGGTTTACAGTTGTGAGCTTACCTAATGGTTCCTTCTTAAGTTTGTTGTAAATAGTCTGCTTTTGCATATTGCTGTGACTAATTTAGAATGACAAAAAAAGCATACGTGGCAAAAATGTGAAACATACCTATGCAGTGTCTTGTGCTGATTTACATATGTAAATTCATTAATGTGTAAATAACGTTTTTGTCAGTCGCTAACAAGCACTTGTCCAAACTTCACATAATATTTCCAAACATTTAACACAGACACACATCTACAAAACACAAATGGCCAAATGTTGTTTTTTTTACAAAAACACATTTTGTTAAGTATAGACCAGCACTTAATTTAAAAATAAAATATACCATTATCTTCACACATTACACCCATTCACCTATCTATTATCCACCACCAAGCCTTTGCATGGTTGTTGGGGGGTGAGGTCTACCTCTAGCATTCATCAAGCAAGAGGTGAACTTGTCAGAACTTTTCATTTTGAACAGCTACTTGCTTTTGCTGGTTATCAACTAGGCTTAACTAGCTGTTATGCAAATTTTAACAGTAATTTGAGAAATGCACCAAAGTGGTGGGCTGCACGGTGGCGCAGTGGTTAGCGCTGTTGCCTTGCAGCAAGAAGGTCGTGGGTTCGTATCCCGGCCCAGGGTCTTTCTGCATGGAGTTTGCATGTTCTCCCCGTGTATGCGTGGGTTCTCTCCGGGTACTCCGGCTTCCTCCCACAGTCCAAAAACATGCATGATAGGTGAATTGATCACTCTAAATTGTCCCTAGGAATGAATGTGAGTGTGAATGGTTGTCTGTCTCTCTGTGTTGGCCCTGCAACAGACTGGCGTCCTGTTCAGAGTGTACCCTGCCTAACGCCTGATAATTGCTGGGATAGGCTCCAGCTGCCCCGTGACCCCGAATTGGATAAGCGGTTAAGTAAATGGATGGATGGATGGCACCAAAGTGGTTTAGAAAAGCTGTAAAAGGACAAACAAATTAAGTGAATTCTTCAGTGATTTGTGTTAAAGTGATACCTCTGTGATTCAGTCCACTCAGCCATGTGGTATGAATTGCTGTTGGTTGTAGATCCCCGATCACTGTACACTGATCTGATCACAAACACACACATACAGTGCGTCAATACACATTCCTTCATAACATTAAGGGATTTGAGAATTTCTTCACGTCACTGTTTTAATTGAGCTAAAAACGACCGTAGACTGCTGCAGTAAAGGCAGTTAAGTGAGCCAAGATGAAAAAGAGACTGAAATTACCGGGCGAAGAGGACTAATCTTTGAAGTGGGTTCAAAATGAAAGATGCCTCTCAACATATTTGAAATAGTAACACTGGCAAGTGCAGGCTAGTTGTCTTACCTGTGGAATCCATAACTGTTTTTTAAGCAATGTGACTTGTTCTGTGGAAATTGAATTAATTAAGCTAAGAGGCGGTAAAAACAAAAGGCGTTTTGCTTCACTGGTTTCCAGAGTACTCTTCTGAACAATAGGTATGAAAGCAAAACCTTTCAACAGAATTCCAAGCGGCCATTAAGTGTTGGATACATGTTAAACATTAACATCTATATACTTTTCTCGAAAATCAAGATGAGAACAGCTTTTAAATGTGCTCAGATACAATTCTATTGGAGAATCTTCAGTCTGGTTTTGCAAAGTTAACTCTCCTGAATAGAGCCCTTTTGTTACGGAACAATGGACTCATACTGACTCTTGATTTAAGTATGCCGTGTGACTCTTAGCACACTTATTTTGACAACTTAAAGGTATTTTCACAGTGAAATCAGTTAAATAAAATTTTTGATAATATTTGGCTAATCTTGAACACTGAGTTCCACCTGGTTCTGTTTTTTTTTACCCCCTTTGAGCTTTATTTTCCTTGTGTACCTCCTGGTATCTCCAATTACTCCTATACTGATAAAATCTTGATTTGATCACTTTTAAACAACAATTTGTTCATTTTTTTGTATGCTACGGAAGTGTTTAAAAAGAACAAAACCATGGTTGGCAGATAATTCTGTATATTTTTTTTCCTGTATGACTAAGCACTATTATGAGCACTGCTAATAAGGAGATGTTAACTTGTGGTTTTATTTCCCCTCCCATAAATAACAGTACAGTAATTCTATTTTTAGCAGTCTTGCTAAAACCAGTCAGGATCACATCCTCTCTAAATTGAAGCTGCTGGCGCATCCAGGACGAAGGAAGGAGCATTAAATGCATCGAAAACCTCTATAAATCTGGCCATGTGGAAAGTAGCAGATATGCTGGGGGAGAAACAGTCGGTAGAGTGAGAGCCAGCATGCAGGAGAAGCTCTACAAGTTCTCCATGACTGTTTTTTAGGTATTATAGCTAGTGTTAGCTAGTGCTAGCTCACGTGAGCTGCATGGCGTCACATATGCAACTTTTTACTTCTGATTTGTACGCATTTTAATTTCGAATTTTTACAATCAAATAAATCTCAAATCATTTTACAAACACAGCTGGAATGCACATAATTAGTTATTTAAATTGAGGTACAACATATGAATGATTCAGGACGTAAGAAAAAGCAGCTAAGAAAATAATTTTTATCACTCCATTGACTTCCATTAATTATTTTTTCAGCCATGGGAGCCACGGCCGACTGGAAGGGCTGACCCACCTTAATACTTATTCGTTTTGGTCTGTTAAATTGTATATTTGTATTTTCCATACCATTTTTCTTTAAAGAACCTAAAGATTTATCTTGAAAGGAGTTAAATAAATAGTATTCATCCATGTAATTAATACAAATAATATTTGTAGCTTTTGCTTTATAGACATTTCTAAACCTTTAAAGGAGAGATGGAAACTGATAGTTTATTGGTACTGGATCTAATGATAACTCTGCATTATCCAACACAGAACTGAAAATGATTGAAATTCTTTGTGTCTGAAACAAGATAGTATAACTGATCCACACCGATCTTTTAATTAAAAATCTCTGTTTTTGGTGTCCCCACACACCTGCTGGTGTCCCCCTCCTTCTCCTCATCTGAGCTCAGGTCAATTGTAAACATGTCTTCATCCTCTGAGAACTTCTCTCCGCTCTCCTCTCTCCTCCCAGCTGTTCCCCCTCCCCCTTCTGGCCTTGCTTTCCTCCTCCTCTTTTTCCTCTTCTTAGATGTCCCTCCATCTTGGGGCCCCAGGCTCTGGACAGGAAGTGTGCTGCAGGGGATGTTGACTTTGTGACAAGAGAGAGTAACATACATATTTCGTTCTCTCCCCAATTGATTATCCAATAATTTATTTAGATTTTTAGCCAAGCTTACCATGAAGGTGAGAAGCAGCCCTGCCCAGCTTGGTCTGCATTAACTCCTTCCCTTCTGAAATGATGGGTGATGTTGCCAGATAGGATGGGACCCCTTCCTGTTAATAGGATACAATTGAATAATCCTTTAATTGTCCCACAGGGGAAAATTTGGTCGTAATAGCAGCAAAAAACACATATACAAAGAGAACAGAACAGAAACACACATTTTTTACAGAAGAAAAAATATTTACATCATTTACAATAGTTACAAAAACAGAATACTATACAGTTATTAAGGTTAAGTACATATAAAGTGGTAAACCCAGGTTGTAGCCTGCAAACAGAGCAGGATACTGAAAGATGTTTAAATAATTTGAATATTTAGAAAAGTTTGAAAAGTACAGATTGTGCATTGTACTGTTTATAAAACATGAATGTGTAACTTCCAATAAGTTGGTATATATAGACTGGGAAAAATAATGTGCAAGTTATAACAGAAGTGGTGTTGTTTGGCTGATTAATGCAATTTACAGTGCTGATGTAAGCATCTATGTTTGTTAGGAGCAGTTTTGATTGTACAATCTGACAGCTGCAGGGAGGAAGGACCTGCGGAAATGGAAATAGGGGTCATGAATTAATCACTTGAGGTCTTTGATATCAGCATAAACGGCACATAGATTTCTTGCAGAGATTCCCTTTCATTATTGATGAGACGCTAAGATGCCAACTTCCATATTTTGCTGTATTTTTTTGTTTTTTTACAGAAAATTAGAATGCCATCTGTCATTTTGACAGATTGTAATTAACATCCCTGAGCACTTGGGTCAGGCGAGCAGACAGTTTCAACTTTAAGCGCAGCGTTTTGGTAACTGAGGCAATCAAAAATACACTTTTATGAGCACATCTTAGCATCATCTCAGACCTGGATGCCGTACTCATTGCAACTCACAATATGGGAGCTGACAGTGTGTAGAAGAATCACTGTGACTGAACCGAACTCAGACGACAAATCGCTGCAGCTTAACTACTGATGCAAAAACAACAGATGCTGGAGATTTCGTCCTGCTGATGTAATAAAAAAAGCCCTCGTTCAGAGAGTCTTGCTGAATTCTAGTGACATTGATTGGAGAAACCTTCTTTGATTTCAAAATGCGGAGCATGGATTGAAATATCTTAGAAAAATCCATAATTCTGGACTGGAACATACCTAACCAAAACATTTTTGAAACTCTGTACTATGACCAATGTGATTTTTGCCTAGTAAACTAAAAGGGTTGAACAAGAGAAGCTGGACTGAAATTTTCACTTGCTGATAAGACATAAGTATTTTTTTCACCCTGTGATTTGATATGATCCACCGAGATTTGGGGTCTGAACCAAGATTAGCTAAATCATAACTGGCGATGGGAATTAGGGGACGAGAGTCAAATAAACAAGTGATCTGTAGTGCAGACTGGCAAATGCTTGTAGCACAATCATTTTGTTGGTGAGAAAAGAAAAGAGACCGTACTTAAGCTCAAAGCACATCTGTACTAATACCTGTCCTGCCTGGGACCATCCAACCAAGATCGAATCTGTTTTTCTTTCACTTCTAATTTTCCTTCTTAAACCCTTACTCTCTTTTTCAGACCTATCAACTTCTTCCAAAGGTAGCTGAGATTTTGTCTTAAACTAATTTAAATGTAATAAAGCAAAATAAAAATATTTTTTTTATTTTTGCTAAATGAATGAAAGTAATATGAAAGTTTTTCATATTGTTCTTAACATACATGATATATATGTAGCCGTATATAGCCGTAGAGACATAAAATATGATTCCCCCCCCCCCCCTTTTTGCACTGCATGAATGTAACAGTGCTGCAGCCAGAAGATAAAAACATGTGATTATGTTTCACATGTGGTAGCTACATTATTTGCTAATGCACAAGCCCTGACATTTCCAGAAGTTTCACACCCTGAGGAGTAGATAAAGGGAGGGGATATTTTGGGGTAGGGGTGGAACAGAAGTCTGCACTTGATCCCACATAGCTTTCTTAAAAAAAAAAAAAAGCTTGTTCCTTCAACTTGTAATTACTTAGATTAGAACTGGGAGAAAGAACAGGATAACGACTCAAACTAAAAATGTGTAAATTCACTAAGACCCATTCATCTAACAGAAAAAAAAAACTGGTCCTCTTTTAGAATTTGTAGCGATCATCTGTCCCGTCTGCACAGATCAGCGACCGGTGGATTTTTGTGTGTGAACACACAAGGCACAAGGGGTCAATTGGTCAAAACTATAAATAGGTCCCTGGCAGTTTTCCATTCTGCAAAGTGAGGGTTGGCTGAAGGAGAGGATTTAATTCTACATCCAAAAGAATAGTGTACATGCTTAAATTGAATTTCCATTTAAATGTTTAAAACCTTTTAGTATCTCTGAAAGTGAATTAGACCACTGTAATCTGGTCAGAAATTGCTCAACATCCCCTGAAACAATTTTCAATTCCAAATAATTTGTAATAAGGGAAGAATACAAATGTGTCATGGTGTCACTTATACTATTGTGAGTGTTCATGTTTTTTTTTGTCACATTAGTAGAGCCTGGCTATCTCCTCCTTGTTTCCTCCAGATAAGTTGTAACAATTCCTCCTCGGTTTCCTTCTGCCAAACTCCACCTCCAGTTCTCCCATCTAACCTCTGTGCATCCTCGTCTTTCACTTTCCAGAACAGATTTTCAAAGCAAGCAGAAGTGTCTCCAGTTTAGTCTATTTCCTGTTAAGCCACAATTAGAGTCACTAAGACCTTCATGTAAAAGGATCCCCTTGTGATACCATACATAAAAAAGTGGGTATTTTTTCCCGTTACAGTGTTCTGGTTCCACATACAGTCTTAATGGTCTCGGTCCTTCTTATCCTTCAGAAATGCTTTTACTATATGAAGCTACGTGGTCTCTGCGCTCCTCTGGCAGCTGCCTCCTTGTCATCCCCAAAGTCAGGAAACACACTAATGGTAAGGTGTCTTTCCATTACTATGACCCTGACCTCTGCAACAGGCTGCCAGAGGACCTCAGGGCCGCAGAGAACGTTCCTGTTTTTAAGAGGAGGCTCAAGACTTTTTAACATAGCTTTTAACTGATTATTTAATAATATATGTTTAATTGCCCTGCATGTTTTTTGACTGAATTTTTAGTTTAGCTTTTAGCTGACTATTATCTATTATTTATTGTTTATCTGCTTCACACTTTTATTTGATCATATCTTATCATTGTCTTAACATCTTAATCAATGTCAACATTTTTCTCAGGACTTTACAACTTAATCTCATTTTCTACAGTTATCTTAATATTTTAACTTCTTATTTTAATCTTCCTTCCAGTGATTCCTCTGTGGGAGCCCTCTTGTGGCTGTCTGGTTGCTCCCCAGATAGTGCTTGGGTGGAGGTGGGGGTCTTAAGCCTAGTTTATGCTTCTCCGACCGCAAATTTGCACTCAGACGCAGACGTATTGACGGAGACATTTTCTGCTTATAGTACTCCGCTCTTCCACTCCATTCTCTATTGTTTTTTCAGCGTTGCTCAACCAGGACAGCAGGGGGCGCTAATGCCGTCTCTACCTACTATCACACAGCCGCTTCTGTTTTTTTCTAGGCTTGTGAACACATTTCTTCCTCAAGGAGCAATGAACAACAGAAAGTAAGTTTTGATTAAGCTGTAAAGTTTTTTACTAGAATTGTGGATTATAGAATACTCTAGAAACACATGGAAACAAACAGAGCAGCCTTTTTCGTTGTTTTCCTACACCTCCTTGTGTTCAAAATTGCCAAAAGAACAGATAAGATAAGTTATCCTTTCAATATAAAAGGGTTGGGGGGGGGGGGGGGGCAGCTGGAGGGAACCCACGCATATACAAGGAGAGCATGCAAGAATTTAAACCAGACCTAAAGGCTGCAGCCATTCTCTTCTTGATGTACAGACACATGTTGTATGTCTAACCATATAACATTCAATAATGTAGCCCAGTTTAGAAAGCATAAAGATTTATTGCAGAAGTGTGATCATGATTTAGACCGCTTGTGGGGTATTTTTAGATAAACCTGTCTAACCAAGTTGTTAATTCTTTCCTTCCATTCAGAGTATTTTTCTTCCAGGAAACTAGGATCATAAAAACCAAAAAGAAAGAAAGAAATCCATGAAGTGTCCGCCCTATACTGTTGTATACTTATCCCTCATCTGATATTCAAAAATACTCCCTACATTGATGAGAAAACAGCAGAAAAGTATTGTTTTCACTTGGACTAAGTCCCTTATGTATGCTTCTCATATAAAATTTACCATATTTGACCAAAGCAAACACTGTACAATCAATAACAAAGATGTCAGAATTAGTGGACGTAGAAGTTAAAAAGTTACATCTGCCAAGGAAGTTATGTTTTCCCCAGGGTTTGTTTGATCATCTGTTAGTTAGTAACATTACTTAAAAAGTTACAAACTGATTTTGATGAAATCTTCAGGAAAAATCTGCAATGTGACCAGGAGCAAGTGATTAAAAATGTTTTTGGGGTGATCTGGCTGCTTCTAGGTAGCACTGTCCTTGGCTGAGAGATTCATGTAGAAAACAAATCCCTCAAGATGCATTTCTTTGGTTTTCCATGCTTGTCTGGGCAGGAAAAACAATGAGTTAAGCTTGACAGTTAACATAATGAGTTTTAGCTGCAGATATGACAGGAAGTTGTAAAACCAGTAGGAGCTGAAACTTTTAAAGATGCCAGGAATTAATCACATTGGTCCTTCTTTATTTCAGGCTGTATGTTTTTCGCCTACAGGTTACACTATGTTCTGTGCTATAATTGTATGTGTTTATTGACCTGCAACAATGAATCCGCCAGTCAATGCTCACCAGAATGTTCTCTGTCTCTTTGACGAAGAAGGCCTCTCCATTTTCTCCCAGCTTCATTTGCAAACTCACTGGCTCTCCATTAATTTCTATGTCCACCTGTGAGGAAAAATGTGTTGATAGTCATCAGCCTGTTCCAAACAAGTTCCTTTTTGAATTTTTCTATAGAAAAATATATATGCTTTGCTGGTTTGAAAATGTAAAAATTATATTTGAGGTGCAATAGAGCAATTATTAATCAATTAATAATAATAATTAATAAAGACACAAAAGTAAGCAAAAAAATAAAAAAATAAATTGAGAATTTTTGGTTTTACCTGCTTGTCAGTTTAGGTGGGACGGAAGTCCTGATAGTTTTGCTTTTGTGTGTTACTCCATATTGGGAAACTGGATTTTTCTCAGAAATGGCTAAAGCTCTTGTTATATAACCCAATCCTGCTTTAAACTTCATTACAACTCCATCTCTCGCCTCTCTGGTGTGTTTCATTGTCTTTTTTATGTTGTTTGTTCGCTAGTTTTATCAAAAAACCTGTGACACCTTATGTATAACCGGATTTATACTGAGATCAAAATACTTACTGGCAGATTTATAATTTTAGTGATTTACATGGACAATATGTAGCAATGAATTTTATTTCAGGAGGTTTCAGGAGAGTGAAGATGGCTTGAATAAAAATGTATTACATTCTTTTTAGATTTATATTTGTAACAAAGAAAAATATATGTATCATTTTTGTTCCACTTCACATTTTTGCACTAGTTTGCAATGGTTTATCCTATAAAACTGCAATATAAACATTTAAGTTTGGATTTCTAAAAATCAGAAAAAAATTGAAAACCTCAAGAAAATCAGTTCTTAAAAAAAAAAAAAAGATTAGCAAACACATTTTCAGAATCTTGTTTAAATGACAAGGGAAAAAAATCCTGCCACCTTTAACATACAACATGTAGGAAACTAGCTAGTACTAAATGTTCAGGTAGGGAGACTCTTACCACTTTCTCGCGGGACTGCAGCACACCCATTTTTCCAAAGCGGACATGGAAGGGGGAGCACTGCAGCGAGCCATCAGGCTGCCGGACCACAATGACATCAATGCAACCAGAAAGCGTTGCAGGGTTGAGCCCCTTGTACAGCTCCTTGACATGGACAAACACCTGGCCCGCCAGCTGACCCACATAGTTCATGGTCTGTAACTGGAGATAAAGATAGCCATGATTATTCCTCTGATTTCTACTATAAAATAGAGAATTTGTCCTTGTTAATGCATTTAGTGTAAAATACCAACATGAAACCAAACTGTGATCCCTTATGCTAGTGATCCGGCTGGTCAGTTACTGCCCACATGTGCCAAACTTACTGGAAACACAGTTTTCATTTTCTTGTCTGTATTCCTTGGGCACTGCTCTGTGAAAGGTATGTTTATTTGCCCGACTGACGTCTGTGGTGAAGATATTGTTTTTACATGTTCTGGTCTCAGAGAAAAGATACAAAAAAAAATCCCAAATGTCTCTTCGTTTTCTTCTCAATAAATCAGAGACAAGATTTTTTCAATTTAGTATTTTTAGAGATAAAGGAAATGAGAGCATTTAAAATCCAGACAAATATTAAAAATACCCAACCAACAAAACCATGGTAATATACATTTTTTATCTGAAAGGCCTTTGTTGTGTTCATAAGTTTTGTCTTTTTTTTTTTAAGTTTCTGCTTCATTGTATGACAGACCGGGTAATAAAGCTGACTAAAATCCCTGCAGCAAATGTGCCTTATTTATAGGCAAAATCATGTTACAGGAGAACATGATAAACAAAGGCAAAAATCTACCTGTCTGGACAACTATTTCATCATTTAACTGCAAAAAGTAGAGCCGACCGTAACCAAAAACATACACGTAGGCTTAAACTATAACAGGAATGTTTGCACTTCATGAAACAAAGCAAAGTAGAGCTAAGGGAAACTTAGGGGGCATAATGCAACAAAGGGAGCAACAGAATGAAGACAAATGTCCCAAAAAACAGAGTATGTGATATCTGAGGTAGGTGTGCTGACTCAGACGTTGTTGTGTGCGCATGCAGATCCAAAGACACAGTGCAGCATGTCTGCACCATCAGACAGACGACTTAACGACACTGAAAGCCATGTAAAAAACACTTGTCTCCAGGATTTTTTTTTTTTTTTACAAGAATCACAGTTTGAGGAGCATCTGCTAATTGGCAGGCCTACAAATTACTCATCACAGGTTATTCTAATCCACCACTGTGCCTTAATATTGTTTGAGCAGAGAAAAACACAATACGCAATTTAGTCATGATTATTGTAACTTCTCATCAAGTTTAAATGTAAATGACAAGAAATATTTTTTTTTACTTTTAATAAAACAAAATGGGACTGATTTATCAGGATTCCTTATAATGACCGCAAAATTGCGTGCAAATTTGCGCGAGTGGGTTGTCCTTAATTTGCGGGTGACTTACTAAGATTGCGTGAGCAATTCTCAACACGCGCAAGTAGCAGTTTTGAAATTCGGAGTTTGCGGCCGCTAATGCAAGCTGCACCACGGCTAGAGAGAGGAGGAATAATGCGCATGGATCCATCATGCATCTTTGGTACACAAAAATTAGGCTAAAATGCTGTGAATTCTGTTTTCCGTTTCTCAGTGATAAATGTAATTCATGCAGTGTACATGGGCTGCTCTCTGGATGCACGCATCGTATTGCAGGGTTAGACTGATTAAAACTGCAGCGTGTCTGAATTTTGTTTTTAAAATGTCATATATAACGGCAATTATCATAGTGATATTGTACATGATTACTACACTTTATTAGGTTTATGGCATTTAGAGTGTTAATTACTCTTAGTGTATATTGTGTGTGAATTAATTTTTTTGTTTGTCAATAATAAATTCATGTTGAATGTGGTAGTGCAAAATTAAGACATGCTTTTCAGAAGTGCTAAAAATAGACACTAAAATAGCTGGCGCAAACATGTTTATGCATTAATAAAGCACACAGCGCCTGGAGCACCTACATCTTTGTCTGTTCTCCCAATATTTTGTGTCTTCTTACAGAAATGCCCAGATTGCGTATTTATCAAGGGCAAAAGCGCTATATGGGTTGCCGTCGTCTTGCTGTGGGTTTAACAGGCGCAATGCTTTCTGCGCCGTGTTGATAGATCAGCCAGAGCCTGTTTTTGCGAGGCTGTGATGTTTGCGCTGGTTTTAACAAACGCAAACCATTGATAAATGTGGCCCAATGTTGTTTCAACATGAGTGGCTACAAATCACTGTGAAAAATAGATGTTTTTTTCTGTTATCTGCATAAGCACGTTGATGTGTTGAGCATGACTTGTTGCTCAACAACTGAGAGTGGATTTGTTTGGCACTGATTGTGTAACGGACCGTGTGCCTCGCTCTCACTTCCTTGTCCATTCAGTTTCTTTGTCCCCTGAGCAATGACATGATAACGTGTCCATTCATCAATGCTCTGCTTTCACTGTCAACATCGCCCAATAAGTGCATACTGTACATGTACACACATGTCTCCATATGTGTACTCACAAAGATAAAAACAAACTTTCACAGCTAAAGGTTATTGAAATGTCTGTGTTTAATGTCCCATGCAAGGCACGGCATGGCTATTTTATTTATATAGCACAATTTCAATACAAGGCAATTCATGCTTTAATTTCAGTTGCAGCTTGGGCTCCTTTAATTTAATGCCATGTTACAAGCAAAGTTTATTGCTGATAAAACTGGTATTTTACCTGCTTGTGTTATGAAAATGCTTTTAGTTCTCATGTTTCAGACAACACATTTTAGTATTGGACATGGATTGGACGTGAAAAAAATACAGGATCCAGTTTTTGAATAATAATTTCATTTTTTCAGAGATAAAAATTATCCAAACAATTCTAAACAGTGAAAAATACGACATAATTTTGGAAATAAATCGATAAGCCCCCCAGGGCCTGTTTGGTTGCTTAGAAATAATTAATCACTTAAATAGGACCTATCTGCCAGCAGGATATAAGCAAAACATCCAGAAAGACAATACACTGAGCTAAAGAAATGCAAGAACGGGTGAAAAAACAAATTCCTTGCTAATTCTGTGTTTTCGAAAGAGTTTCAATATCATTTCAGAGGCTTTGTGACTCCAATGTAGTGAGAGACATTGTCTACAAATGGAGCAAACTTCCCAGGAAGCAGACCTAATTTGTCTTGGTTAAGGTCAATGATCCTGCAATAATAAAAAGACTGGGCAAAAATGGTATCAATGGGGGAGACCAAAGGCCAAAACCACTGTTGAAACTTTTGCACGATGCCTCCCCATGGGCATTAATTTCAGATAAAAAGCATCATACTGAGTGTCAAACAGGGTGATGGCAGTGAGACGTTCAGGGGCTGCTTCAGGATGTGGACGATTTGCAGTAGCTAATGAAACAACAAATTTTGCTTTCAACCTAAAAACTCTGAAGGAAAATATCTGGCCACCCCCTGATAACCATAAACTCAAGTGACCTTGGTTGATGCCACAAGGCAATGGTCCAAAACAGAACAGGAAGCAACACCTGTAAATGGATCAAAAAGTACAGACCTAGTGACGTAGTCAAAGTCTAGACATAAACCATATCCACTTAATGTGGCATGACCTTAAATTACCCTGCCATGCTTGAAAAGCCTCCAAAAGGCCACATACAAAAAATTATGTGAGCCAACTGTTCCCACATGATGTAAAACTAGTTGATAGGAACTGAATGTTATTACCTTTTCACATAGGCACAGGTCGGCTTGGATTTATTTTTACCTTTAATAAAATTAATATTGAAAAGTGTATCATGCATTTACTCTGGTTATCTTTCTATAACACTGATTATTTTTTTAATGATCTGAAACATTAAAGTATGACAGAACAGTAAAAGGAAAATACATATGTAAGGGGACAATTCGTTTTTGTAATTGCACTTAATGAAGTGTGCTATAGACACATAACTAGGCAAGGCTCCCAAGCCACCCCTCTACCACAGCCAATCAAACTGCCCCTCTGTTATATCATAGTCACTCACTAGACAAATCACAGTATTTATTAAGTTAGTCCGCCAAATGTTTTGACTAAATAAAGCATCTACATTAACTAAAACTTAAGGGAAATTAAATTCACATTTACTGCCCTGTGTTACTTAAAACTGAGCACGGCTTCTACAGCTAAAGATGAATTAAAACGTTTCACCCTAATTACTAGTGAGGTGAGAAAGAGGTCACTGAGAAGGTGGACGGCTTTACAGATGGAGAACTGCAGGACTGCCCTGATAAATCAGATTGAAGGTGCCACTCCAAGAATATTCTCTGCCACTTCTAAGTAGAGAACAATTAGATATAAAGCGCACCGAGATGTGCAATAGTTTTATTAGGATGTTAAGAAGAGTGTCTTCAGAGAACCATCAACCATAAACCAGAGAAGCGCACAGACAGGGGAAAAAAACGCACGTTGCATCAACACGGGATTGGTGAGTAAACGCAGCGTGATGCGTGGCCTGTTGGGCGATATGTAAACACCAGAGCAAACACACACAACCACACACACACATACAAATAAGAGGCTCTGCAACCTGCAGTCATTCTACCTGCATTCAGTTCAGTTTAGAAGCTCGGCTCAGAGGAAGATGCGGTGAAGAACAGTGAAATACTTGGTGTGTAAACAGCCCGTTATAGCCATCCTTTCTCTGCTTACGTTATTTACGCAGCTCTTCGGTCCGTAATCTTTCTTCCATTCAATTCTCCCACTCAGTCATCAGCATTAATGCGTGTCAGTCTCCAGATCAAACATAATCGGTAACGTTCTGCATCTTTCAGTCTCCCTGACATCTGATCGTATATCCTCTCTGTCTATTGACTGTAGCTTCTGAATGCTGAAATATTCCTCCCTCCTCCTCGGAGCAAGAGAGTGCGGAGGGAGCTGATTGGCTGAGCTGCTGTTGATGTCATATATTATTGTTTTTGGAATTTTCCCTCTTAGAAATTGTTTTTGCAGCAATTTGTTACTTGTTAATCAGGATTTTGTGCGAAGATGAAACACTGTTTTTCTCTAATTAAACACAATGTAAGGTTAGTGTGTTACATCGTTAATGGTTATTTATTTTAATGTACAGTTGCACAGGTGATGATAAGGAGGAAAAATGCAGAAGTGCCCAATATGTATTAATTGCGTTTATTTGAAGAAACAATTATTTATTTTTGCACACAAAAAAATCTAACATGCTTTATTGCAGTTAAAATAATGTTATGCAGAAGATAATACCATGTTATTTTGATTTTGGCACAAAACACAAGCAGATTGTATTATAAATATAATATAAAATAAATACAAATTCGGATATAGCTTTTTAACATTTACATGTGGGATACAAATGAAATTGTCTATAGGTTGTATAATCATCTCTTGTTAAGTGCCTCTATTGGTGCAATGCAATGAAATCCTGGCTGAAAAATGGTACCCCACTAGTCAATGGTTGTATTTAGACAACCCAAGTGGGCTTCAAGCCCAGATCCATGGTCATTGATATTGTTTTTATCCAATGTCATGAATAAAAATCGTGGTTTTATATTTCACCTCGCAATGCTTTTAATCCCATCCTCATACCTTTCATCACCAAGCAGGCGGGTGAGAAAGTGGTTCCAAGAACCAGGTCTGACCCAGCAAGGAGTTGATGATATGTTAAGAAACAGTGTGAAACCAAAGGAACAACGGATTGGTGGTAAGAACCGGTTTCAAGTCAGGGTGTCACTGAACTAGTCCTGCAACGAGATTAGAGGAAAAAGGCCTTTAGTGCTCTTCCGTCCGTAGCAAAATCTATATGGCAATGTTATCACTGCAAGTACTAATGCTCAATTCTGATTATTAAATTAAATCGGATTGCTCTTTGTGTGTGGTCATTCACAACTAAAATGCAACAGCAAACAAGTTTGAATATGAGCTATTCACAGCTATAAAGAACACGGATGGCACTGAAGACGTCATTCTGTTAACAAAAGCAAAAATGTATATATTCACATCAGAATCAACAAAATTTTGACAAAATGATAAGAGAAAGAAAGAAATTGCAAAAAAAAAAAAAAAAAAAAGGGAGCCCACAATTTAAAAATAACATGTTGTGGAGCTGAGGCTGCTACCTCTCTATAGAGGTATATGTGGATCTGGAGCCAGTCTGTGTTGGAGCTGTGTTGTGAAGGGCTTCAGTGACTATTAGTTCATCCAGGATTTTAGAATATCAGGACAGACTTTTGAATACCTCTGTCAGAGCCTGCTCCGATGCAGATCAGTCAGTGACATACAAGATGGTTTTAATGTGACATGAAGCTTTCAAAAACATCAGATATGTATCAGACTTAGTGCAACATATGAACGTTAATGGGTTGGATTTAAAAAAAGAATCGTATTTGTGCTGTTGAGACTTTCATGTGGAAGACCAGAAATGGGTTGCATATATGGGCAAAAATTCAGATTTAATACTCTTTCTCCTGCAGTTTGAACGTAGCCTGTCTGGCCTACCTTTAGGGAAAGATGATTAGCTAGGCTTTCTGCTTGGGTAGATTCTGGAGAGTGCTTTTAACGGCACTCTTAAAAAAACAGTTTTGTCTCAATTATGGTGGTGCTTCTTTAGTGTATATATATATATATATATATATATATATATATATATATATATATACACTACTCTTCAAAAGTTTGGGGTCACATTGAAATGTCCTTATTTTTGAAGGAAAAGCACTGTACTTTTCAATGAAGATAACTTTAAACTAGTCTTAACTTTAAAGAAACACACGCTATACATTGCTAATGTGGTAAATGACTATTCTAGCTGCAAATGTCTGGTTTTTGGTGCAATATCTACATAGGTGTATAGAGGCCCATTTCCAGCAACTATCACTCCAGTGTTCTAATGGTACAATGTGTTTGCTCATTGGCTCAGAAGGCTAATTGATGATTAGAAAACCCTTGTGCAATCATGTTCACACATCTGAAAACAGTTTAGCTCGGTACAGAAGCTACAAAACTGACCTTCCTTTGAGCAGATTGAGTTTCTGGAGCATCACATTTGTGGGGTCAATTAAACGCTCAAAATGGCCAGAAAAAGAGAACTTTCATCTGAAACTCGACAGTCTATTCTTGTTCTTAGAAATGAAGGCTATTCCATGCGAGAAATTGCTAAGAAATTGAAGATTTCCTACAACGGTGTGTACTACTCCCTTCAGAGGACAGCACAAACAGGCTCTAACCAGAGTAGAAAAAGAAGTGGGAGGCCGCGTTGCACAACTGAGCAAGAAGATAAGTACATTAGAGTCTCTAGTTTGAGAAACAGACGCCTCACAGGTCCCCAACTGGCATCTTCATTAAATAGTACCCGCAAAACACCAGTGTCAACATCTACAGTGAAGAGGCGGCTGCGGGATTCTGGGCTTCAGGGCAGAGTGGCAAAGAAAAAGCCATATCTGAGACTGGCCAATAAAAGAAAAAGATTAAGATGGGCAAAAGAACACAGACATTGGACAGAGGAAGACTGGAAAAAAGTGCTGTGGACGGATGAATCCAAGTTTGAGGTGTTTGGATCACAAAGAAGAACGTTTGTGAGACGCAGAACAACTGAAAAGATGCTGGAAGAATGCCTGACGCCATCTGTTAAGCATGGTGGAGGTAATGTGATGGTCTGGGGTTGCTTTGGTGCTGGTAAGGTGGGAGATTTGTACAGGGTAAAAGGGATTCTGAATAAGGAAGGCTATCACTCCATTTTGCAACGCCATGCCATACCCAGTGGACAGCGCTTGATTGGAGCCAATTTCATCCTACAACAGGACAATGACCCAAAACACACCTCGAAATTGTGCAAGAACTATTTAGAGAAGAAGCAGGCAGCTGGTATTCTATCGGTAATGGAGTGGCCAGCGCAGTCACCAGATTTGAACCCCGTTGAGCTGTTGTGGGAGCAGCTTGACCGTATGGTACGCAAGAAGTGCCCATCCAACCAATCCAAATTGTGGGAGCTGCTTCTAGAAGCGTGGGGTGCAATTTCTCCAGATTACCTCAACAAATTAACAGCTAGAATGCCAAAGGTCTGCAATGCTGTAATTGCTGCAAATGGAGGATTCTTTGATGAAAGCAAAGTTTGATGTAAAAACAATCTTATTTCAAATAAAAATCATTATTTCTAACCTTGTCAATGTCTTGACTCTATTTTTTATTCATTTCACAACGTATGGTGGTGAATAAATGTGACTTTTCATGGAAAACACAAAATTGTTTGGGTGACCCCAAACTTTTGAATGGTAGTATATATATATATATATATATATATATAATTTTTATTTATAGGGTTAGTGTCAGGGTTTTTTTTTGCAATTGGAAACATTTACAAATGGTGAAAACTTCCTTTTCTTACAAGGACAGGGAAAGTGTCGGAATCTACTTTAAATCATTTGACTGGTGGTAGGAGAGAAGCATAACTGTGTTACTCTGTTCTCCATACAATTTACAGAGAAAATTGGTCTCTCCAGTTACTTGTGTAACAGAAAAAAATATAGAGATTTAAAAAAAAAAACTATTTTAAAACTTTTGAAAACTGACCCGCCCTTTATTCCTCTCTATATGGTTCAAGACCAGTTAAACCACTGGTTTTCCTAATACACTGATTTTAACAATTATTTATCAATAACCAACATAAGGTGATAAACATTTTAAAGGATATTAGTTGCAGTTGGTTTTGGGATGTTTTTGTCAGGTTTTCTCAGGGTTCCCATTTTTTTCAACTAGTAAATGTGTCATCCTTTGTTTCAAAAGCAATGCCTTGACCTGCTACCAATTTTTTTCAAATGCATCAGCTGTGATGTGGATAAATAAAATAATTATTTAAGGAAAAGAAGACATTACAATTTCAAGATATTTTTTCTATCTCTAGCTCAGGCATCCAGATAAAATGTCACTCTCAAGCTTATTCTCAAAATGCTACATCTTTAAGATTTTCTAAGTAATTTATGTGCCATTTTATTGCATCAAGTTAACATATAAGAAAATATGTCATATTTGGCAATAAGTTGTTAAAACTTGCTAAAATATGTAAAATGAGACAAAGCAACAGTAGGAAGAAACACGGCATAAGAATGAGGGCAACAAAAAAGATTTTAAACAATTAGTAAGATGATTACTTACAGATCTGCTGAATGTTGAAGTTCCATTTTTAGACAAAAACAAAATGAACACCTCATCTTTTTCTCTGTTCAACTATAGAGACTATTGGTAGAAAAAAATGAATGAGAGACAACAAAAAGTAAGTACATTTCCATGTTACCATATTTAATGTGGATTTTACACTTTAAATCATATCAGTTTCACACTGAAAGTTTTTTGTTTGTGTTTTAGCTGTGGTGCAACAACAGTAAAAGCTTCTCAGAGGTGAATTATTATGCACTAATAAATTATTTACCTTACATTATGTGTTTTTTGCTGTCTGATTTGTACAATTATCAGTGATCTATTTGAAGGTTAAGCATTTGGCAACATCACAACACTGAATGGAAGAAAAAAAACACTATGCAAACAAAATGTTCAAATGACACATAAGGTACAGTACATGCTGTACATGAACCTCAGAGAGCACCAAGATCATGTTACTATTAAGAAGAAGCATAAGTCTAGCATGTGCCTGAGGAGACAAGAATAGCATTGACATTCATACAGCTTGAAGGCATTGACATTCATGCAAAGAACCAATTGCGTTTTTAGTGACTATCAACATGCAAACAGTCCAAAGCCAAAGAGACAGAGAGAAGGTGAATTATTTGGTTTATTAGCACATTTCGCTCTCCACTATTTTATTGCACTGGTAAAGTAAGTATATTTCACAACTTAAAATTGAATCTCAAGTAAGAAACAAGTCACTTTTCGACTGTAATGTCAAGCACACCTCATAAAAAAAAGAAATTTGAAATGTTCTTTCCAGTTTAAAAAACTGTCTGCTTTATGGTTATTAGTTGTAGTTTAGGGCAAAAAACCAAAAAACTCAAAGACACCTTTGGTCTAAAAATGCGAAATGCATTGTTATTGACATATGACTGCTTTGCACAATTATAACCGATAAAACTAGTAATCTTACTTGTTAGCTTAATATAGGATGTCAGTCAGTCTTCATAAAAAGTTTGATTATTCAAAATAATCTAAGAAACATACATAAAATAAACTGTACATTATTAGATAGGTTTGTATTTCTTTAACTGTGTTTTTTAGTCCCTTTAAATTCTAGCAGGGGACGCTTGTTTGGGTAGAGCCTGATTGTTACGATCCGTGCATGTTTGGGTTTTTGGCTTTCGGCTTGTGATTATTTCTCATGGGTTATTTATGTTTCATAGATTCTGCCATAGTAGTTATCTCCTTCAGGTCTATTCCCATAGTTTATTCTTTTGCTCCCCATTCCTGAATATTTATAATATTTTCCAGGCCACAAGCTGCAGTGTTTGAATGTTTTTTTTCTTTTTCTAAACAGCCATTTAGGTTTTTTGTTCATTCTTGTGTTCATCCTTTTCTTGAATGTTTTAGTTAATTAATTATTCCATACGATTTGTTTCTTGGTTTATTCCTGTGCTGTTTCGTTGTATTAGATATGTCTCAGACTGTTCTTTCCAGCTGTTATTCATCTCCTCCCCAGCTTTCCCAATGTTATTTATTGCAGTCCTTAATGTTTAGTTTTTTGTGTTGTGTCTCATATTTATTTCTTAAATACGTTTTTGATCTTTTTTTGGATCTTACATGCTCACAGAGTTCCTTATGCTTCCATGGCGGCCTGTTCACTTGCTTCATTCCATTCACCTGTTTCTGGGTTAATTTTCAACGTATCTCAGCTGTTGACATTCATGCCCAGACATACTGTTTCTTTCTGCGCCTCACAATCAGGTCATCTATGCTTTTTTCTCTGTTAAACGGATCATGACAGTATTTTAGATAAACCTGTTTAAAAGAAATCTGATATCTTTCAAAAAGTTTATTGTATCAGCTGCAAACATAGAACTCTGCAAATAAAAGGGAAAAAACTACCTTGTCTTTACTGCGGATATATACTTATACAGTTTATACTTTTAAAATCATCCTCAGAGTCTCCCTTAGCGTAGCCTCATGGCTCATTTTGTTGTTGATTCCAAGAATCACCTCCCTCAACCTAAAGTCACAGCTATTTGAGTTTTGTTCAGTTTGATATTCTGGGCTTTCCTTAGCTCTTTGGCAGCAGATTATGTGTGTGTGTGTGTGCGTGTGTGTGTGTGTGTGTGTGGGTGTGTGTGTGTGTGTGTGTGTGTGTGAATAGAAATCTTGGTGAAACTTTGCTGTTACTGCACACATACCTTGGATTGTGTAACTGTAGATCATGTGACCATTCACTTTGGCCCCATGTCTGATGAACCCACATAGTTCACACACACACACACGCACACACACACACACACGCACACACACACACACATTTGTGCTCTCAAACCAAGCAGGAAAACAAAGAAACGTACTTGGGTTTCTAGGAACTGACCCATTCAACAAGCCAAATAGGGAGGGAATGTGAGCATGGAGACAAAAGGAGGGACGGGGAAAATGCTGAACATGTGAGATACTCAGAAGGGGCTTAGCAAAGTGCTAGCTAAGGCCCATATCGGTAAAAGATTGCAGTAAAAGTAAATAATGCTTGTAGGCCTATTATGGATATACAGTATATATACAGTGGGGAGAACAAGTATTCGATACACTGCTGATTTTTGAAGTTTTTCCACTTGTATAGGTCTGTAATTTGTACCAAAGATACTGTTCAACTGTGAGGGACAGACTAACACAAAAATGCAGAAAATCACAGTGGATGACTTTTAAATAATGTATTTCTATTTTATTGCATGACATAAGTATTTGATACAACAGACAAACAGAACTCAATATTTGGTACAGAAACCATTGTTTGCAATTACAGAGATCAGACATTTTCTGTAGTTCTTCACCAGGTTTGACACTGCAGCAGGGATTTTGTCCCACTCCTCCATACAGATCTTCTCCAGATCATTCAGGTTTCGGGGCTGTCGCTGGGCAACACAGACTTTCAGCTCTCTCCAAAGATTTTCTATTGGATTCAGGTCTGGAGACTAGCTAGGCCACTCCAGGACCTTGAGATGCTTCCTATGAAGCCACTCCTTAGTTGCCCTAGCTGTGTGTTTTTCTGGTCGTTGTCATGCTGGAAGAACCAGCCACAACCCATCTTAAAAGCCATTACTAAGGGAAAGAGATTGTTGGCCAAGATACATGGCCCCATCCATCCTCCCCTCGATAGGGTGCAGTCGTACGAAAAGCATCCCCAAAGTATGACGTTTCCACCTCCATGCTTTACATTTGGGATGGTGTTTTTGGGATTGTACTCATCCTTCTTCTTTCTCCAAACACGGCGAGTGAAGTTTAGAACAAAAAAGCTCCTCTCATCAGACTACATGACCTTCTTCCATTCCTCCTCTGGATCATCCAAAAGGTCACTGACAAACTTCAGACGGGCCTTGACTTGCGCTGGCTTGAGCAGGGAGACCTTGCTTGGACTGCAGGATTTTATTCAGACAGCGGACTGTGTTACTGATGTTTTTCTTTAAATCTAAGATCCCAGCTCTATTCAGGTCATTGACCAGGTCCTGCCGTGTAGTTCTGGGCTCATCCCTCACTCATGATACCTTTCATCAGCAAGTTGTTAAACTGAAAAATCTTCAACAACAACTAATGTCTTTTTTTAAAAGCTTGGATTGAAGACTAGGTCCAAACTGAATAGCAAATTTTTTAAGGATTTGTATTATGTCTGGAAAAAAATGTGACCAGAAACTGAGCTGTTACAAAAATAATACAAACATTACACATATGAAAGAAAATATTTAAAAAACAGATGCCTCATACTGTTAGGAAATGTGGCTTCCTGTGTTTGTTCAGTTAAGATTGACAAAAAACAAAAACAGAACAATAGAATAACTAGAGATGACTTTTTTTCTGAATTTGCTATGACTTTTTTCAAATTTTGTAGACATTTACATTTACTAAGATGAACATGTTTTTAAACCATTTTAGAAAGCTCCGATGAGGCTTTTTGAGCTTCTATGGAAACTTAAGGGGAAAGTATCTTATCTCAAACATCTCAAACACACTGCTTCATGCCTGACATCATGGAAAAAATGCAGGGGCATCAGGATGAAAATTGTGGACCTTCAAAAGTCTGATTCTTCCTTGGGTAATGTTTCTGGATCCCGGAAAAACTTGCCTTATACATCTGTTTAAACAATTATTATATTTAGGATTATGCTAATCAGGAATGAGACACGTTCAGCATCCCACAGATTAATCTGCTTTGGTTCAAAATGTGCATATCAACCCCAGAACAAGGGGAAGTTTGTAATAGTCTGAATATCCACAGTGAAACCTTTACTGGCATAGACCGAAATGCCATTCAGAGAGGAAGAAGCCATTACTATAAAATCCATGACTACAGTTAGATTATAGTTTGTAAATGCCCTCAGGAACAGAGACTTCAACATTGGAGACATATATTGTGGTCTGATGTACTGTTTAGCCATGGTGACCACCATTACATTTGGATAAAAAAAAAAAACAACAAGCAATCAGAAACCTTAGAACAGTGTAGGGCGGCAGCATCATGCTGTGTACATGATTTGTTGCTGGAGGGACTGCTGCATTTCAAAAGTAGTTATTTTTTTTTATCAGAAGCCAAAAACACAATGAAAAATATAAACAAAGTGTGAGAAATTCAGGGTGTGTGTCTTTTTACAGTGTATTGAAATATCTGATTTCAACTTTATGTGCAACACAAAGATATAAAAAAAATATGGACAATATTAAAATATAGCAAAATACTAAGAAGCTGTTAGGTCAAAAAAATTGACACACACCTAATCCGGTCAGTTTCTATCAGAATGTGAATCCTATCCATCCCGATATACGAAACAATCCAGGTGTCTCAGCATATACCTACATGCACAAACCAATAAACATGTAAACCCATATAAGCAAGGCTCTAGTAAAATGACTTGAGGAGAGGCAAAGAGAGGGAAATACATAATGTTTGCAAAAACTATATCCTGGCTTGAATATTGATAACATTAAGAACAAAAGAGAGGAAACCCATAAATAGATAAAATTTAAAACTGTTTCATACAGAAGATTCAACAAGACTCAAATGTGGCAATGTTTTTACCTTACTGTCAACAATTATGTCTTTCTCATTTGCATATTTGTAGTATTTCTATTAATTTCTGATGCTGTGTTATGAGTTTTCCTTACACACTGTAGACCCAAAAGTACAATGAGCTGAAAAGTTTTATAATCATTGAAATCAAAAGTAGCAACAAAGTCAAGCCATCTTAAATTTTACAACCAGATTCAACTTTCACTGTAGTTATAGGTTTAATCAAACATTGCGAGTAAGTGAAATCTTCGTATCAAAAGTTTTGAGTAAAGAGACATGATAACATTAAGATGTCAGGCCATGTGACTGTGTTCATTGCAGGAGGAGGAGGAGTCACTAACTGATAAGGGTTGTTGGCAACCATGACTAAGGTGGTAGGAGCTTGTTAGATAACCAGTGGGTTGCCAGTTGAGATGCCCACTACTATTGTGTTGCCAGTTGAGATGCCCACTACTATTGTGTTGGTTGCTGTGCCCTTTGGCAAGGCACTTCAGCTCAATCTGCTGTGATGCTTGGCAGTGCAGACAGAATGGCACCTTCACTTTTGTCACTCTGACTCATGGCAGCTGTGGCTACAAAGCTCCCTTTCAGCATCAGTGAGTTTATTACTGAATGTAGTATAAAACCCTTTATTTTCTTCTGACAGGAAATGTGCTATGCAAATGCAGGCCATAGATTTTAGTGTTCAATAGATCAATTCAGAGTTTACACAACTTATATTTTTCGAGGTGGTGAAGTAATAAGTTATAAGTTGGACGTTGTTAAATGCTTTGATTGTATTCAGGCCAAATTTTTTAAGTTATGGTGAACTTATAGTTTTTAAATAAGTTTACTTAAAAAATATTATGTAATCAGTTTCCTCATAAATTTTGAGTTCACTGAACTTATTTGGGTTTACAGTGCATACATTAGCCAAAATTATTTACTTGAAATCATTGACATTTTAGAAAACTGCATTACACTACTATAGGCAGACACTAGTATTAAGTATTGTCTGGTCATAAATTTTCCCTAACACTGTGCAGTAAATGAGGGATGCAAACAATGAAGTTACTTTAACAGTAGATGTCCAAGCTCTGCATTTATGCCTGCATCATACACACATCAACGGGATCATATGGCTTGGTATATGTTAACAGGTTATTTATGTTGGTGTGAGCTGATGTTTTCCCAGCTACTTTGCCTGGCAGTGTTAAGCTCACGTCAAACACGTGAGAGCTGGGGGCCAAAACAGGGCTTGTTTTGCTGAGAAGGAACTTGCCTGATCTCTCCCAGGCACTACCCCTCTGAGGTCAACAATGCATTCATTTCATCACTGCCGAGGCAGTGGGTGTCTCCTCCGGGAATGGGTCGTTCCAGCCAATTAGAAAGCAGCCTGAGACACACACCACAACTGAGATACAGAAGCCCAGGGCTTCAGAAATTCTGGGTTTCACACATGTTTATCAAGTGGAGTACTACAGCAAAAACTTTAATACTTTGCTTGAGAAAGTAAATCTGTTGGGCTCATAATTGGTACTCAGATATCAATTCTGAGTACTACACTGCCAGACATGACATGTAAAAAAAACCCCCAATAAACGAACGAAATATTCAGTTAGTTTGTTTTCCGTGCCAGGTGTATACATTAAAACCATCGCCACTCAAACAGCAACAGCAGAGCACAGCACGTAATCTGCAGTGTGATTTGTAAATTATGTATAGATAAAAGTATTTTTACAATATCCTTGTACTTGGTGACTCTAATTTCTACGCATTTTGTGAATTTAGTGGAAAACAAAATACTCACAGATGTAAACATTCTGTTTTTCTAATGTTGAGAATGCACATTTAAACATTTATTTGCATCACAAATTAGTAACAACCTAGAAAATGCATGCTGAAATGTTGGTATGGGTTTCAGTACTTATTACATTGCTGCATTTATTCTGTAAGCGATGACTTGCATACATATAATAATGTAATAAATATTATGTAGTCATATTTTTGTTTGTCTTCTAGCATATTTGGATGTGCACATTTTTATTATTAATAATAAAAAAACTGAAAATTTCAAGTAATGTAAGAAAGTTTAGTTTTAGGCATTTATCTGACTAAATAAATAAGCTTAATGAAATATAACTTACTGATTAAATAGAGTATTTTAATGTGGATCAATGTTATTATTAATGTTACTAAATTAAATTCCAACAGACTGAGAATGTTTGAATTTTTAAAATAAAAACTGAAAGCAAATTGAACTAAATCTTTTTAATATGGATCACTTGAGGAGAAAAAAAATCTTATACATAGCAAAATCAGATTGTTTCTGTTTGATAACAGCTACAGGGTTTTGGATTAAAGTTTAGCCAATAACATAATGTGACTACCACGGGCCAAAATAAGAACTTTCATTAAAGTTTAACAATCATCTATGGAGTAAAAAAAGGGGAGAAGCAACATCTTGAGGTAAAAACAGAATCAACACAGGAATTGCATTACAGTAGCACGGTGTTGTTATGTAATATCTTCACCTTGACTGGTTGACCTGGACCTGTGCTGGTCCGATTTGAGCTGCAGACGAGTTCAGTGACATAATCAGGCTGCACACTGAGAACAGCATGTGACGTGAGGGTCACATGGCTACAACACAAATACAACACCACATATTGCTGGTGTTAAAATACATGTTTTTTTAACTATAAAAAAAATAACAGCCTAACAAATGTTTAATCTTTTTAAAATTAAAATATAGCATTTATCCTGAACAATTTAAGTAAGGACAAAAAGTGTTAAAAGTGTTGCCATAACCTGGTAGCATCAGGATTTTTCTTTGGTACACACCTAATATCGGTCACAGACAATAGACAATCGCCTATTCGCCTATCCATTAACCTGAGCCATATTTTTCAGATAAATTACAATCAGGAAAATCCCATGATGCAAAATGATCCCATGATGCAGGATGAAACCCAACTTGAAATTAGAGCCATAATTCTAAGATGCACATTGTTGATAGCCAGGTTCCAAAGACTGAATGCTAAAATCAAGTCAGCATGTGCTTAAGAATATGTGCACTTATGAATCTAGGTTATTAAAACGTTCTTTTTTTCTGTATTTTTAAAACTGATTTGTTTTTCACCTGAATTTTAGAGGATAAATGAGACATTATACTACAGAAAAAGTTTTGGAATGATTTTGTTGTCTCATTTTTTTTTACATCACACAAGCATTCAAACAGGACTGTGCATAATTTTAAGAGTCACAATACATTGAAAAATCCCACTGGGAAATTTTTCTTGGAAAGTAACTGAGGGTCATTTGACCGGACGTCAAACTCTCTCTAACAGGGATCTCTACAGATTGCCATCTGAGATCAGGTTACGTCCCAGTTATTGGAGCCATAACTGTAATTTTCAATAGAAAGGCTGAATTTATGTCTTGGTTTCGTATTTAAAAGTTCTTTCATGCGCAGCCTTCACTCACCCTTGTCTTTATATTTAATAATAAAAAAGATATTGAAATCCTTAGCACTCAGGTCAGTTCAAGAGGGCAATCTTATGTTGTACTCCTTCCTTTTTACAGTTATACATGACTTTTTGTTTTGTTAGTTTCTTACCCAAGACCAGCTGTCAGAGGGGCTGTCAGCCTCATTGGGGGCACCATAGTCTTCCTCCTCCATACTGGTTATGACTTCATTTCTTGATTTGCAGTTACAAACTGCTACTTCTCCGCTTTAGACAAATATTGACGAGAAAATTTGGACGACTGAATAATTCTCTGAAAACACAGAAAAGATCTGAAAAAAAAAATCTTCTGGAAAAAAAAGATGTTTGTTCCTATGAGGCATCCCAAGTCACTGTTGACTATTTTTCCTGCTCAACTTCCTTAGAAAACTCTTTAGTTTATTTATATATTTTTTTCAGATGGACTGAAAGCTCTTGTATGAAACACAGCAGCAAAATCTGTGTGATCCGTTTTTTAAGTAAGCAGCTTGAGTCTGTGCAACAAGAGTTTTACACTAAATGTATCAACATGTGTCTTCTGGGAATGAAGTTCTTGGAGGAAATCTGAGAGTGTTGACAGTTACCAGACGCCACACTGCTTACCGTTCTTGTCTCATGCTCTATAACAACACATCACAGCACCTTTTGTATTGTCCCCTACAAAATAGATTAATATTCTACTTAATTTTTTTCATCCTATAGGATAATATAACATATATAAAGAAAACAGAAATTCATTCTGAGGACTAAGAACGTGAACCAGACCTGTAAATAAAGAGCTATAAGCTACAAGTGGGCAGATTGATACTTCACTACATAATCAAACACACACACCAAGTTCAAAATAAATGTGGATTTATACAAATAAAAGTCGTATAAAACTGTACATCTTGGAAAAAGCTGCAAGGAAATGCTGCATTTCAGTTCCTCTCAGGTATAAACATTTTTTTTTTTTATGTACTAGCTCAGATGCAGAGCAGCAATCGTACTTTTTCTACACACAGAAATAAACACATTTTTACATGATCTAGGGTATAACAAAAAAAAAAAAAAATTTCTAAGCCCAAAAGACTACAAAACATGCATCTAAAAAACAAAACAAAAAAACAGAATAAAGGTTCCCAAAAATGGGCTTACATTGCACACAAATGATTGTGTCTTCCCTGTTTCCACCATTTTGATTTGCATGCATCTGCACAGAAAATCTGCACACCCTGATAATACATAGCAAACAGTATCTGAAATCATTCATTTTCTTTTTACCGATAAATGTGCTTATTGTAAATGAAGAAAACTGAAGTTTCTTAACAAAAGCCTTAAAAATAGATCCAAACTGAACCCAAAATAAATGTTAAACTTTCTGTTCCCTCTCATCAAGAGTTCAAACAGCAGTTTGCCAGAGAGCAGGTAAATAATCATGCACCTATGTGCTGTAAATACAGAAAAAAATCCCCCCACTGAATTTCTTGGGACTCTGGCTCTTCACAGCTCCTCTTGAACCTTTGTTTCGCTCAGATATGTTTTCCAGTCAGGAAGAAGAGCGGCCGGTCCTCTTTGGCATTGGCAGTCTGGAACTCGTCGCTGAGCCTGAACCTCCACTGCTCCTCCAGCTCCAGCCTGCCCACCGTCTGCCTCAGTGAGCTGCGATCTGCACTGATTACACACAGGGTTGCACCTACACAGAGGCAGCCAACAGGGACGGATATTACAAAAATCCATTTTTTAAATTGGTCGCAGGCAGGAAACATTAAGAAAGAATCTACACAGAGTTAATGTCCTGTAGTTGAACTTCATTTTTTTTTAAATGTAAGTATAAGAAGAACACATCATTGTGACCACATTTACAGAGGGAAATTTTAGAGCTTTGATTCAAACTAGGATCTATTGAATGTTTTGCTCATTAATATATATTTTTTATTATGGACCACTGTCAGCAGTACATCACTTTCTAGTATGTTTGGGGTCTGCAGCCGTACCTTTGAGAAAGGTGAACTTCTTGAGGAATGCAGAGGTCACAAATGTGTCAGGAAAACAGAGAAGAAGTCCACTGAACAACAAGCCAGTAGTGCTGATGTTGACAGATTGAGGTTTGGAGCTGACAAAGCACACAGTTACCTGTAGGAGGAAAGCATTTTGATTAAATTTGTTTGCATCAATACCTTAATTCAGTAGCTAGACTACCCCACAAGCTATAGATGAAATCATTCACTATAAAAAGAAACAGCTTTTTTTCTCAGTATCAGACATGATAAACCAGGCTAAACTTTTTCTGTTTTAGGCCAGATAGGGTTACTAAAATTATTGCTATTTGTAAAGTGTCTTTACTTTTCAGAGTTTTCATATATTTTATTAATTATTGCTAGAATTGGTTTAGTGATGTCCACTCCTAAATATTAACCTTCATGTTCTTAAGCCACACTAACTAGTTTAGCTGTAGATTTAGGGTCATTGGTGGATTGGGAGGCCAATTTGTGACCAAGCTTTACTTTCCTTGATGATGTTTTGAGATGTTGTTTCAATATTTACATTTACACATGCTTTTGCCTTAAAATACATCTATCAGGGTTGTAATGGTACATGTATTTGTATTCATTTCATTCATTCATTCATTCGTTTGCTAAGCATGTGTACGGAGGGAATCCATCTTTTTTCTACCTGAACACATGCAGAATTTTTGTGCAGAGCAACGTTCTGCAGTGCAACTTTTTAAAAAAATGACTCCAGTCTAAACAAAAGGAACTCCCAAATATCTCCAAATTCTGCAATTTGGGAACATTACTGGTTTCTCATGCAGTTATTGTCAGGGAGTGTCTCAGGATGCAGCATGGATCGAAACGCAGACATGGTAAGGTGCAAGGTTGTTTGTTAGAATGATGATGATAAAGGCGGGAACGAGCCGGAAGAAGTTCTGATGGCACCTTACAGGACCCCTGCATTTAAGGGCGGATTCCAGATGACCAGGAGAGGAAGAAAAGAAAAGAGAAGAAGCATCCTTCCAAAGGTGGTTAAGAGGGGGCCAAAGTTTTGGAAGAAACGCCCCTGGTGGTCGGGCGGACAGCTGGGTGGTCATCCCCTGACAGGACAACGATCTAGAAGCATTATTGAAGGTGGCCAGTGACGGAAAAACCAGGATGACTGAAAGCATTGGTGAAGGAGGATTGCTGAAGGAGCTGACCGGGAACAATTAATTTACCATCAAGCTTTGTGGGCAGAAGCGAGTCATCCTTGATGCATCTGGGAGCTCTAGTTCTGGGGGCAGGAGGCTAGGTGCGGTTATCGGGGCCCGAAAACTCAGTCGAGGTGCCGACCCAGTTCAACTCCAGCCGGACTCAGGTCTATTCATGCATTTCAAAAATATAACTACAGTCGGACTAGGGTAAAAATACGGCCTTCTCTTACTGCTCTCTTACTTCCTGACTTATTGAATGATACTAGAGAAAAAACAGCTGACATCCAAATGGCTAACAGTAGCATCCAACTGATCCCAAACTCCTTATTTTATATAAATCGCACGTCTGCAGTCAAGCTGCCTTCAAGTAGAACTGACTGTTTTCCATTGGTTATATTTTTTCTACTCTGGCTATGTCTGCTTGTACTGTTTGATATTTTTTTTTAAGATCCAATCAAATCTTCAGTCAGTTTTATACTTTAACTTTTTTAAGTAACAGAACATGATGAAATCCAATTTATTTCAGGAATTAAAAGGAAGGAATTCAGGAAAAAAAAGTTTTTTGTTTAACGCAGATCAAATAAAAAAAAAGTCATTTATAGATTATTTTTATTTTATTTTATTAAAATGGACTGAAAACATACAGAAATACATTTTTTATGTATTGTTGCATCCATGCAGTTATAGTAATCTTACTATATATTAACTGCTTGATTCAAAGAAACCTGCAACAAATCCTGACAAAAATGATTGTTTTCTTTATTCTGGCACTTTGAGGTTTGATTTCAGACACTTTGTTACTTGAGTGGATGAGTGTAGCTAATACCTCAGGTCCCAGGTTGAGGTAACAATCCACAGAGAGAACAGGGTGAGTGTAGTTCTTGGTGCTGAGGGGAAACAGTTTCTGGCTGGTATGTTGGAGGTATTTTTCCAGGAGAAGCTGAGCAGGTGAGGCCAAGAAAAGATGCTTGCTGTCCGGGGCACAGATGTACTGTGAAGGCCCCACTGATGTGGAAACGTCTGTCATCTGAATACAAAAAAAAAACAGCTTTAAAAGTGATTTAAAGCTCATTTAAAAATATATACTGTATATTTTTACAATGCTATTTATTATAATGGGTAAATACAATGACTAATGTGCTTGCTTTGTTGTTTTGGCCTTCAAACACAGCAGATTTACAGTGAGATGTTTCAAATCATCGGGATCAAACGGGGCTGCACAGTGGCGCAGTGGTTATCACTGTTGCCTTGCAGCAAGAAGGTTGTGGGTTTGTATCCCAGCCCAGGGTCTTTCTGCATGGAGTTTGCATAATCCCGTTTGCATGTTCTCCCCGGGCATGCGTGGGTTCCCTCCGGGTACTCCGGCTTCCTCCCACAGCCCAAAAGACATGACTGTCAGGTTAATTGAGCACTCTAAATTGTCCTTAGGTGTGAGTGTGTGCGTGCATGGTTGTTTGTCCTGTCTGTCTCTATGTGGCCCTGTGATGTCCAGGGTGTACCCCGCCTCTCGCTGGTTGACAGCTGGAGATAGGCACCAGCCCCCCCCCGTGACCCCTTGAGGATTAAGCGGTTCAGAAAATGGATGGATGGATGTTTCAAATAATGCATAAAAATATATATATATATATACAAATCAACTTGCCTTACGTAAAAGTATTTGCCTTCCTCATTAAATCATGAACTGATTGTGATTAACAAACTTAAAAAATAAAATAAAAAATACAACCAAACCTGATTTCTGCCAGACTAGTAGAATGAAGAAAAACACTTCAACTGAACCCGTCTGACAAAAGCAAAGAGGCTGAAATACTTTAAAAGCATGTCCCAATCTGAAGAAATTCATGAACGGATGAGAAAAGAAGTTACTGACATCTATGAATCTGGAATGTCTTACAAGGCATTACTAAGGCTTTGGGACACCAGCGCACCTTAGTGAGACCTCATATCCAGAACAGAATCCAGAATGGAGAAAGCGGACTAGTGGAGAACCTTCCAAGACCGGGCTGCCAAAATTATTACTGCTCATCCAACATAAGATGTACTGCAGGGCTCACTTACTAGCTAATGCCAGTGTTCACAACTCAACAGAAACAAGAAGATTTGGGATTTTTTTATTTTATTAAAACATGCAAGTGTGACGGAAAACAAACTGAAGGAATATTTAATGGGACTAATACTGTTTAATAGCTCTTTATCCCTGAGTAGCTTAAACTGTAAATGAGGTTATCAGGTGATTCTCCAGCCTAAACATTTTCTACTTAAAAAAAGTATAACATCGTTTTGCTTTGTGGTTCTAATAAGGCTTTGATTTCATTATTTGTCCCCACCTTGGTCTTGATAATGAATGTCCTGTAACCTCCAATGGCAATCTGCTTTTTCATGACACTGAAGTTGTTGAACTTGCAGACAAGGAGCCCTGCACTGTGCAGCCGCAAGGTGAAGTCCACATCGTGACAGGTGAAGCGGTTCTGGTCGTACTGGACATTCTGACTCCGATCAACATTGAGAAGGAGGAAGTCATGAATGTGACCTCTGGAGAACGGCTCCCACTGCTTCATACCTGATTCAACAGTAATTAAACATTAATAATTAATAATGAAAAAAAAACACTTTACTTTTAATAAAACAAATCACTGATTTGAGTTAAAGTGGTTACAAATTATTGAAATATTGTAAAAATATTTTTTTTTATGTGGTGCAATAGTCTTTTCTCAAATGTTGTGTTTTCAATTGCTGCATATGGAAAATTATCTTCATTATCAGAAGTAAAGGCTTGATAATATGACTGTGATAATCCAGATAATTTGTTTAATTTATTGATTAAAAAAATAGATTTATGTTTTTTTAAATATTCTGAATATGAATCCATCTGAAATATTGATGCTGACAATAGTATAAGTGCATAACAAGCTATTTGGGCCCTGTTAAAGTCAAAAAAGATTTAAAGGCTTTTCATAAAATGCTAAATAATCACAGCATGCACATACTGAACTACATAGAAGGTACATCTGGTCCTGTGCTTCTCTGTCTAGTTTTATTTCTTATCAGGACTGTGTGCACTGTGTTTTGACTTTGTCTGTTTTCTCTCCTTCCAAATGACAGCAGATTGCCGTTCATACTGAGCCAGATTCGAAGGAAGAGATTCCTTTACATTGTTGCTGCATTCTTAATCAGAGGATTAAGGATTGCTGCAAAGTCAGTGAATTGTAGCAATCGCCTGGCTTCTTTAGATAGTTAACATATACCAATTTGATGTAATCGATCAATGAAATTTGACTGTACTGCAATGTACTGTAGTTAGGGTTGAATCGGACTAATTGTAACTGTATCTCACTAAATACCTGGATTATATTATTATTAATTTGATTTATTTCAGCTACATTTTATAACTGGGTATGACTTGCACTTGTTTCTCTAATACAGTATCTTTAAATAACACATCTTTTGATTTTTAACAAATAATCTGAAATTAATTAAACAATGTATTTATTCTATTTTTCATGGGGGGTGCATTAAAAGAATATTTTTGTTGTTCAACAGAAAATAAATCGGGAGGCTCCTTTTCATTATGATATCGTGTTTTTTCACCTGATATTCCTCGGCTGTTCCACTTCCTTATGCCACACAGACCATACTGGCTGAGGTCTGGACAGGCCTCCATGTGCTGCAAGACTTGCTTCAGTGACACAGCACGCTCAGCAGGACAACTAAGAAAGCAGAAAAAGTAAGCGTGGAGTGTGTTGAATACAACAATTACTGCCTTAGATCTTCTTTTACAAACAAAGGCATATATTCTTATTCACCTTAGTTTATCGCTGTCTACTGCGTTCCACATAACACAGGAGTCATCGGCGAGGATGATGAAGGGCCAGACATCTCCCGATGGAATACCCCCTTCCTGCCGTCGACTGCGCTCCAACTCCAAGTTGTGATAAGAAAGCTCTTTTATAAGGAAGTGAGCAGCACCTGAAAACACACCCAGAGACGATCATAAATTGGAAAATAAATAAAATTCAAGCAAAAAAAAATCATCTGAAACAGAACAGTAAGTGTCACACCTATACCAGCTCCGTTGAATACAGTTGGTAGCACAAGCATGATGTGGTTGGGCCAGTACTTCTTGTAGACAGCCATCTCATACTCTTTAACTACAAGGATGTGTAGATGTGAGGCTCCATCCATGGCATGGTACAGGTTGAAAAGGCCGTGCTCGTGCCGGCCAGTGGTGGGGGTAAAGATTGGGCTCTTAATGCAGTCTGGGCTCTTCAACAGAAAAAAAAAAGAAAATATCTTTGCAGTGAAAATAGTGCTCAATAATATAGAATAAAAAATACATTAAAAAGACCAAATAAGAACATTTTTGGCAAAAAAGAAACTGACTGTGCTTTTTATGTGAGGAAAATAGTTGCTCGGTTGTATTTGACATTTAATCAAAGGTTTAGCAGTTCTACCACCTTGTGGACAAACATTGTAACTGCACTGTGGCCAATCCTAAAGACAGTGTTGTCCAAAGTCAGTCCTCAAGGGCTGGTATCCTGCACGTCTTAGTTCTTTTCCCTGGTTCAACACACCTGAATCAATTGACAGTCCACTATCAGCACTCTGCAAAAGTCTGGGGTAGAAACAGTAGAAACTGACTTTTAAATTGGATTTAGGCATTTATTCATTATTTGAGGCAAATATGGATTTTCAGTTTTAATTTCCAGAACAAAAAACATACATCAGCAATAGCTATTTTACATATTAAAGAAGTTCCCAGATAAATATAACAAAACAGGATATATATGCAGCAGCCTCAAACATTATAAAAAAAAAATAGATGCAGTAACTTTCAAATATAGCAACAAAACCCTTCTGAAAGTTATATGTATGTAACATTATGTTGTTACATATTTCTGAAGATATTCTGAAACCTACGTAACTAAAGATTATTATACAGTAGGTTTCAGAAATATACATGTAACAAAACAGAATTTTCACTTCTATTTGTACGTCACTTGGGTGTGTTGTGTGTTAGTGAGACACTTGCACTTGTCTCGCACTCTTGAGTTTCTTTAACCTGGGTTGACTAGTTACAACAGCTATAACAATACCTCTCTCCAGTTGAAGTCTGTTTCCATGTTTGGCCTTTATGCGTGTCAGATCTGATTAATTATGAGCTGATTACAGTGTGGCACCAGGTGTCTTCAATATTGAAAATTTTCAAAATATTAACATTTTCTGAGATACTGAATTTAGGATTTTCACTAATTGTCAGTTATAATCAGGAGAATTACAAGAAAATAAACATGGCATATATCAGTTTGTGTGTAATAAATGAATCTAATACGTTTCCGTTTTTTAATGCATTTACTGAAATAGATGATCTTTTTAATGATATTCTAATCTTATGGCCGGCACCTGTATGATCAATTACACTTGTGAAAGAGAAAAAAAAAGGTCATGTTACCCTCTGTAGTTTAGGTAGATCAAGGTCTCAGTTACATCTGAGAAATATTAGGATCTTAAAAAAAAAATATTTTATTATCAGGGACCTCGTGCAATTCCACAGCGGACCACTAGGGGACTGCAGACCCCTGGTTGAGAAACACATCTCAGAATCAAAAGCACAACATGACAGATTTTGCTATGTGAAGCACAAACAAATAATTGTTGCAAAGCTAGTCTAATGAAAATATGTCAACTTTTAAAAGACCTGAGGATCTCACTGGGAATCAGCACAGTCAGATTTTGGCCGAAATTTTGAAAATACTTGATTTAATCTTTAGCAACGAATAACATACCCAGTCAGACATGAGAGGCAGCCGCATGCTCTCCAGCTGGCCTCCTGGTTGGCTGAAACTGAAGTAGTGCTCTTTAGACTTTGGGATGATGAAATAGAGCTGGATGTCTTCTCCAAGAAGAAGATGAGTGAATGTGAAGGCATGCAGCGTCGACTCATACATCTGGAATATGATTAGAGGTAACTCCCATTTATGTTTTAGAGGCAGCTTGAGAGTAATTTCTTATACTGACTTCAATCGTTGTGTGAACAGTTTGCAGACCTGATATCTGGGGTTAAAGCCAAGGTACTGATGACACTGCTCACAGTGATGATAGGTGTTGTATGCTGCATACTTGGACAGCTTTATCCGAGATGTCCGTCTGCGCAGGTACACATCCTCCTGTCGCAAAGGGTTTCCTTAGCAACACAACAGAGGAAAGAGGAGGGAATCAGTGTTGCCACAGTTACTTTGAAATAGTAATCTGATTACTGATTAGTTTATTTTAAAAGCATCTACATTAGATTTTAAGTTACTTTATTAGTTACTTTCAGCAGCTGCCAGTAACACTTCCTAATTCCTAACCATAAAAACAAGATCTACTTTTGCCAATGCTCACTTTATTGGATGTTCTTTTTTACAGTAAGGCTGGAAATATACTTGCTTTTTAACCTCACTTTAACACCAGCAATAAGCTGTCTTCGGCACCTATTTTCCTGCACACTTCACGTACTACTAGGGGGCAAATACAGAACCCAGACTCAGGTCGGATTTGTAGGGTAGAAACAAAACTAACATAGCGACCATAGAGGAGAGACTCAGTTGTTTAATTTTCAGATTACAACAGAAAAAGATGGCATCAGTGTTGTAGAAGGTATTTAAGACTATACTTACTGCTATTGTTGCTTTTTTTCTTACTGCTTTTGCCACCATTGACCCAAATACATATATTGTACCAAATATATTTTTGCGTAATAAAATTACAAAATAGTAACGCACAGTGGGTTGAACAAGTAACTTTCATTTGAGTACTGGTATGGAAATAGTAACACATTAGATTAGTTGTTACTGAGAAAGTGGTCATATTAGGAGTAACACGCTGCTAGGTAACATGGTACAGTCATCACTGGAGGAAATAGTATTGCAAGTTGGCTTCCAGTTGAATATTGTACCTGGATTAGCTTGGAAGCAAAATAAGAGAGAAAACCAAGAACTTCATATTTGTTGTTTCATTTTGTAGGTGAACGTTTTTCCCGCTTTTCTTACCATCAGCTCTTGGCTTAAATCCCGGACAGTATATAATGCTGGTGTCGTCATATTTTGCGTCATGGATGGTGTAGTCGAAGGGCATTGTCTTTATAACTTCTGTTTTGGGCCACGGAGCATTGGCTGGGTGGTACTGTACACCCTCCACAACCTGCGGAACTGAAAACACAATACACTTTATAATGTGCATTTTTAATATGTGTTACAAGGACTAAGAACATATACTATTATCAGGATATGTGTCATCAAAGAAAGGTATGATTAAATGATCTTTAAATTATTTTTTTATGATAAGAAGTTTGTTTAGCATTTTAGGTGAGAACTAATTTCTGCCACAAATACTGACTGCAGTGGATGTCCTCCTCATCGTAGATATCCACCTCCATTAGCCTGATCAGCATGCGAGACAGGAGCCCCAGGAAGTGAAGATATGCCCCTGTTTTTCCCACCTGACCATGAAAGCAAAAAATACTTCATTGTAAATATATAAGAAAAAAAGACAAAATAATGTTTTGAAAATCTGGGTCAACT
This sequence comes from Apricaphanius iberus, assembly GCA_028564705.1. Lineage (NCBI taxonomy): Eukaryota > Metazoa > Chordata > Actinopteri > Cyprinodontiformes > Aphaniidae > Apricaphanius > Apricaphanius iberus. The sequence continues at coordinate 220,942 of JAPXFQ010001320.1, read as the reverse complement.
AGTGTATGAGGGAACAGCTGAATGTTAGAAAGACAGCCAGACAGACATTACCTGTGGGGGACCACTAAGCAGCAGCCTACGAGGGTGAAAATTGTCCGTTCGTCCTTCAGTGCGATTGCTGCTGTCCATGTGGTAGGACCGAGGGACTGTCCACTGACGATAATAGAGTGACTGCTCTGTGCATGTCATCATTTTACTAAGCAGAGGTCTGAACAAAATAAATAAATAAATAGTATTAATAATTTTAACAGGCATACCAGTTTGATTTTCATCTATGTTGTTTACAGTTGTTTCCAAAGTTTCCAAACACTGGGGATCTCTTTTGGGATTGTCAGAATCAAAGAAATTAGAGCAAATGGCCCAGGCTTTTATTCCAGCATCACATACTAATACCATAAACCCTGAAAGTAGCTGTAGCTTTATTCCTTTGTGTTTTAGGTAATTTGACAAAAATATTAAGAGCAGATAATTATTTTGAAATATGACTTCATTTTGAATTGTCTGTGTTTGATAATCAGAAGGAGTTTTTTTTTTTTTACTCTCAGGATGAAAGGAAAGACAAAACGTGATCACCATTTAAACTTCACAATTGTCACACTGGACACACAAACTTCATTCTTATTTATTTTAAGGATAAGAAAGAAAATGTGTTCAGCATCAGTCACTGTCATACCTCTAAATAAAAACCTCTAAAATTAATTCACTTTCAAAGTCACCTACCTAATAAAATTTCTATTACTCCCCCTGTGTGTAATTTAATGTCAGTATAAATCCAGCTGTTCTGTGAGGCCTTAGAGGTTTGTTCAGAGAACATTAGAGAAGAAACAACATCATGAAGACGAAAGAACACAAAAGATAGAAGAGAAATAAAGCTCCGGACCATGGAACACTTTTCAAGCTGTACTAACTATGCAAAATGAGTACAAACCTATCAACACATGTCTGTCCAACCAAACTGATGGAGCTACCATTGGGAGATTTAATTGAAGAAGCAGAAAAGAGGCCCAATGTAATTCTGGAACAGCTAGATAAATCAACAGCTCAGGTAGGATAATCTATTTTCAGTACAATTATACGACATGGACTTCACAAGTCTGACCTGCATGCAAATTGCCACAAGTAATAGCATAGTAGAGCGCACAACAAACAAGTGGAAGAAGGCACTCTGGTGGATGAGATCCCAATCAACCTTTCTGACTTTAAAAGGCAATGCAGAGAGGAAAACATTGCACTACTTGAAGCATTCCAACTGTGTAACACAGTGGAGTTGTCTCAGGAAGGATGAACATAAATGCATGCCATTTTATATGTAAAAATTAATACTGTGCATCATTTCCTTTCACTTTAAAATACGCACAACCTTTTCAATAAATACATTAAAGTTTGTCGTTTTAGTACTGTTTTATTCTTAATATTTATGCTAAACACATGACATTAGGCCAGTGCTGCAGGTAACAAATAAACTCATTGCAATATAAAGAAATAAGAATATCTCTTACCTAAAGCTGCTTGCCCATGCAACAGATATGTGTGGCAAGAATGAAGTACATCGTGGAAGGCCACTGCTGTCGCTGGCTGTGATAATATCGTAAAGAGCATGGGGGAGGAGTACAGATGGAGGACGACTCAGTCCTCTCGCCCAGGAGCAACTCAGGTGAGGAGAGAAGGCCCGCGGGGATGAAGAGTCCGAGGATGAAGATTTTGAGGGAATTTGAGGCTGCTGCTGCGTAGCTGTTTGATTGTAGGACTGAGGATTTGTTTGAGATGGTGGCTGACTTTGACCTTGGTGCTGCGCCTGCTGCTGGGAGACCAGCTGGACCTTGAGATAACTTTGAACCTGGGGTTGGCTTTGGAGGTTAGGGATAGCTTGAAAATATGACTGACTGGAGGACTGGGGCTGTAGATGAACCTTTGCTTTTGAGGGAGACGGTATTTTGTCCAAGGTTTCTTTTAGAACATTTGGAGAGGCGGTAGTTTGAGATGGGATGGGATCTACAGTTCTACTATCAGGGCATGGCTGGAGAGACTGAGAGGACTGTAAAGGAGAGTCTCCTGGAAGTTACCCAACACGACAAGAAAGTGTTTTAAATGAATAAAGAAATCATGTCATTTGCAAACCTCAACTGAATTAATTTGTTGACATACCGTTATCTTGAACCTCCTCGTCTTCATTGTCAGTGCTGCTGAGTTTCTCAGGATCACTTTCGATCATGTCGCTTCCTGGTCCAGGGTTGTGTGGTGGTCGAGACTCTGCCTTCACCAGATAAGCAGCTAGTCCCAACTCCTGTTCCAGAGTGGTCCGTTGAAGGTATGAGCAGCTTATCACGCGGAGGTCACAATACTTCAATGACCTTTCACATGAAGAAATAAGACTACTTTACCTACATATGACATTTATTGAAGCTTAGCATTTTTTTCTTTTTAAAGTTGGTACAATCTAAAGTCAGGAATCTTCAGTCGAAGCACAGTGTGTACCTTGGTAATGATTCTCCAAGCGGCTCAGCCCCTGACAAGATCAGGATGCAGGGGAGAGCTTCCAGCTCTAAGTAGGTATGAGGAACCCATTCAGGATCCTGGATCTTTAACCAAATCTGCAATGCATAAACAAACATCATAATATACAGCATTTACAGTTTAACATCTTTCACTTCCAACAACTGTATTTGTGTCAAAATGAATGATATCGACATCCATCAACATACCTTGATCTGATCAGTGAAAGTTTTCCCAACAGTTAAAGCTTGGCCTGGATTCCCCAGAATAATTTCAAAACTCTCCTCCAGACCCAGCTGCCCCCTCACTCTGGACAGTCGTCGGTGAGCCCAAGCTGCCAGAGCCAGAGAGGGGATCCGCAGCAGGACCATGTGACCATGACGGGCTGGACACTGCTGCACGGCAGTGAGAAGAGACTGTACAATTTCCATTGTTTCCACAGAGGTGTGTTTGTGGAGATTGTGAGAGCTGCTGATTTTGCCAGATGCAGCCATCAGAGCGACACAGTATTGTTGGACTAACACCGTAGTCCGTATTACAGCACTGTGCAGCTTTGGGAATCTGAAAACAACAAGAAATAGTGGCTTTCTAATATGATTTGGTTTTAATATTAGAGTTTAGCGGAGTAAGAATGCTGTATGTGAGTGTTGGACCTTTCTTCCAGGGCGGATGTCATACTCTCAAAGGAGGAATCATATCGCATCAGGGGCAGGCTGTTACCTGAGCGGGTCGACTCTAAAAGCTCTGACACACCAAAATACCGCGTCCTCTCATGATACAGGTCCACATCCTGCGCATACAAGCAGCAGCTGACAGTCAGGCTGACAATCAGAGTCCTGTCTCACCAAATATCTATCCCTAACACAGTTTAGACTCACATTGCTGAATGCAGACGGCCAGTGTATCTCGTTGTAAGGGCTGATGCGAGTGCACTGTGTTTGCAAAGGGAACGGGAATGAGGTGACGTGTAGAATCAAGATGTTTGTGGCGTCTTTCACCTGTCGGGAGTTTAAAAGCCGATCCACAAGTCCAAAGCTGCTGTCCGTGCTGCTATAGGTTGTGCTGATTGGAATGGGAAAAAACCATATAGATACAAAAATACAGTTGATTACCTCGTCTTTGTTGTATCATTTCATCGAGCTAAATTTTTCTAATCCAAACCTGCTAATATCCCAGTGGGCATGGTCATGAACCAGGATGTAGAGGGTGTAGCAGTTGCTCTGTGCTTCCAGGAGAAGCTTGTCAATTCGTGACTGAGCGCTCTGGTCCATCTTAACAACATAACGCTCTGCTTCTCTGGGAGATGGAACTTCCTGCTCTGAACTCCCAAGCTCCTGAAGGACACCTGGAAAACACAAAGGAACAAATAATTTAAAACAGTAGTATATAAACTAAAAACACAATCTTTGAAACACGTCTTCATGGCTTTCGACTATTGATACACCAAAAGTGTCTCTTATGTTGCGTTCACACCACCCCAAACGTCAACATCAAGAGCGGCAAGATTACATGTAAAGTCTATGGTTGAGGCCATCAGAGGAGCGTCAGAGTCTCTGTGGCACTTTGTGTGCATTGACCGCGTCAATTTTTAAACCTTTCCTGCGTTTCCAGCAATGCAGAAGTTCTGCTAGCGGAACTTTTAACGCCCTTGATGCTCACGCCAACCAATCAGAGCTTCTGACTGTAGTAATGCCAGCCGACGTCAACGTTATATAGCCAACCACAGTCCACTAGCGCTTAAAACATCCTTCAGAGAAAGGCCCGCCCACGTACTTTCCAAGCTTCGGCCTAAAAATGTACAGGCATCAAACTAGTCGCTTTGTGAGCGTTGTTTGACGCTGACAAAGCGTGTGGTGTGAACGCACCATAACAAATACAGCTAAAGACACAAAGACTTTACTAACCGGAGCTCCATAGGTGAAGAACAGTCTGATGAAATGAGACCTCAGAAGGTGGGACAAGGATGAGGAAGCTGACCCTGTTAAAGGAACCAAGGTCCAGGTTCTGCGTGCTTGAGTCTGCGATAGCACAAACATGGGATAGCAGCTTTCTAGCCACCGCTAGCTGTATGGGGCGAACCTCACACCACTCTACTCTGTATTCTGCAAGCACAAGTATGGACATTGAGATTATTGTATACGAAATATAAATAAAGTGGAAAATAAGTGCAGTATATACAGATGCATTTAAACTTGACATTGGGATGGTAGAAATTTAAAACTCAAATTTAGATAAAACCTGATATATTCTGTTGTTAACTGTTTGAAGAGAATAGCTTGTTGTCTAAGATGGTGATTCTAAACCTTGGTCCTCAGGGCCCATTGTCCTGCAAGTTTTAGATAAGTCCCCGCCCCAGCACACTAGCATTAATTCCTTAGCATGTCTCAAGTTGCTTCAGAAGCATTTTGATCATCCATTCATTTAAGCCAGGTGTGCAGCAGCAAAGAAACATCTAAAATAAGCCGGACAGTTGGTCCTGAGAATAATGGTAGGGGACCTCTGATCAAAGATAGCTATGGTCTTTTAAATATGACAGATTCTAACACAAGGTGTGTTTCCACTATCGGAACTTCAGGGTAATTTTAACCTAACTTTACGAAATGTGCATGTCTCCACTTCACCGGGCCAGGTGAATACACAGACAACAGAAACAAGCCCGATAGATGAATGTCTGGTAAAATTACCCTGAAGTTCTGATAGGGGAAATACACCTATAGATGTAAACCAGACACCAGAAATGTAACATTACATTTCTTCTAGGATCTAAACCTTACCATCTTCAACCCTTAATAAGGCTGTTACTTTCAAAAAGTGACCAACAAAAATGGTTCAATAAGAATAACACTGTATAATTATTACTGAACCACCAGATAAATTCCACATTGTTTTCTTTATAGTTTAATATCAAATATTTAATTAATTACAATGCAAATGATTACATGTCATAAATTATGGAACTTTCAAGAAACATCACTATCACTTATTATGGCTCGTTTCTTAGGTTTGCTGAGTTAAGATTTATTGCAACTCAGCAAAAGTTCTAAAGTGCTTTCTTCTTACCTAAACAAGTGTTTTTGGAGCTTGAAACTGTCTCTTTAGGGCTAGGGGTGTCTTTTAAGCTTTGTGTTTGTGAATATTTTGGACTAGGTCTGTCTTTGGGGCTAGATGTGGCCTTAGGAGTCTTCTCTTCAGCCAAAGTCTGAGTACTGGATGGGGGTGATGCCTCGTGCTCCACACTGGCACTCTCCAGGAGGGAATCCATATTACCATCTGAAGAAACGAAAGCCATGGTAAAATATTATACATTCTCATCAAAACGCAAATGAAGAAGGCCAGAGATAGAGACGCTTGCCTTGTCCGAGGGAATTGCAATATTGGATAAGTTCCTGGGCAGCCCCAGTGTGGAGCTGGTGGCTGATTTCTTTCAGTCCCTCATTGGGAGAAAACATGCTCTCTGCTAAGGCACGACACTGATGTTTACCTGAAACAGATCCACAGTGTGTTAATATCAGTTTGGTTTCTTTAAATTAATTCACCCATTGCTTGTATTAAAATACAGCTCTCACCTGTTACCACCACAGAAGACTGAGTTTCTTGTCCCGGTGAAGTGACGATGATGACGACATAGTTCGTGTTTTCAAATCGTCCTTCCATCAACCTACTGAACATTTGCTGAAGTCCCTGAGCCAAGGTTTTAACGTCTTCCCCCAACACCACCACACCATCCCCACAGGACGATGCAGCGAGCTGGGCAAGCCAGGGAAGCTGACTGGGGGTGAGGGGCTGCTGACTCTGGGGAGGTAAAGACAGATGCTGGGGGAGCCCAGGCAAGGTAGAGGGTACCTGAGCACCGTTAAATTAAATCAGTTAGTAATTATATTATTTTATCTTTGTTACTTTTGTAAGTTTTATGAAGAATATTCACAAAGCTGATATTTTTCATGTAATTTCTGACCTCAGTGCCATAGTGCCTCCCTTGGGTTCCTTGTGTTTGTGACTGCTGAAACTGTCTGATCTCACTGAGGTGAGATTCCCTCCATGACCTCATAAGTATCTGCTCCAAGTCCTCAATTAGGGGTACCTGCTCAGTGCCTGAGAGCGAAGGACAAAGCTGTGACACCGCCATCTTGTTTCATCCATTTATTTTTCAGGAATCACTTAAACATCTGGGACCTAATATTTACTAGTCTAGTAGTTCAGCCCACTGAATAATGACTATCGGCTGAAATAATTAAGTAGCAGGCCAGGCAGCTAAAAGTTCAACAGTCGAGCATATGGAGGTGAGTGAGTTTTCAACAGGGCAGAATAAGCATATGCATGGCAGAGAATGAGGTTACGCAGTGTTACTGGTATGCTATTGCTGCAACATGACATTTCAGTTACCTACTACCTCATAGTAGTGGAGGATGTGTCAAGTAATGTTTTTAAGGGAAGGTGAGGCAATAGCAAAAGTTTAGTAGATGTACAAAAAAGCCAGATTACTGCCAAAATTGGGGTGAATCATTTTCTCTTGTGGAGCGAGATTGACAAGGCAAGAGGAAAGGTGGAGCAGAAAGGAAGAAACTTTAATAATCAAAATAAAAAAATCACTGGCAACAGGTGCAGCTACGTGCTGTAAAATAACTGACATCTTTGTCCCATAATGGAATAGATGAGACATTAAACTTTAGTGGTGACAACCAACTCAAACATCCAGCACGACTATCTTAAAGTTACAGTATGTAGTTTTTGCAGTACATCTTTGAAAATTGGCATTAAAATATTTCGTAATAATAATTACGTAAAGCACATTAATTGCCAAATATTGGCGATATTGTAAAATATGACTTTAAAAATCAGTTTTAAAATACATAGGCGTGGGTCCTCTTTTCAGGGGGGAGCCCTATTAGATGACGTCTTTACTTCTACAAGAGCCCGGATGGACAAAGCGCACGGAACAAGCCCGCTATTAAAACATTGATTTCCCCTTTAAAATGCAAAAAAGTTTCGCCATAAATACATTTTTACCTTCCGCTAGTTCCAAGCGATGAAAGAGAGACTGATGTGCTTGTCATGTTGCTGCAAATAGATAATTCTCAGGGAATTGAACGTTTGAAAACAGCACTAGTTGGACCTCCGTAGTTGAGTTCCTACTCGATACCGCATGCTTGTGATAATTTAGGTATGCACTGCCCCCTAGTGGCCGAAAATTACACACAGTGCCTTTAATGAAAATATTAGCTGATGCGCTAAAACTAACTTAATAAAACAAACATTTTAAGTTGTTCCAAAATATATTGGAAATTATGAAAATTGGAATCCTTGTATGATTCTTAATTTAACCTTTAATGAGTCAGATAAAATCCCATTGAAAATAAGAACATTTGTTGTTAACTGAACCTAGTCGATGCATAAAAAATGGTTAATTAGTGAATCTGAAAAGCTGGGATATTATGAATGGCTTTTGGAGGTGTCCTTTTAAAGATGGAGAATAGAGCAATGTCAACACTGTCAGTGCTGCAAAAGCTCCTGCTGTCAGAGTAGTGGTAGACAGCAGTAGTGAGGAATCAGAGCAGGAAACTTAAGGTACAATTTAAGTACAAATCAACCATACAGGCGATGCTTTTAGAATAATATGTGCTTCACTTATAATGATCAGTATGCAATTACCTTTATAAGTCTAGATTATTTAAAGTATTGATTTTTATGTGTATTTAATGTTTCCTTGTTAAGTGTTACAGAGAATAAACCTATTTGCAGTGCGCCACCTCTGTACCTCTCACTTGTGGTGTGATACAGTAGTCAAATTTATCACTAGTCTGGTATCTGTTTACAAATAGGGTTAGTTTCAAGTTTAGGTTGTGTAAACAATTTTATTTAATCTATGGCTACTTTTATAAATGTGCAGACTGCACGTCTAACAGTGTAGTAATAGATGAAACAGCTTTGTGTTTGTGCATGTGTAGCCTTTCTTTTATAAATTTACACTATTAAATCATTATTTACCCAGCCTAACTCACTCTTATTTTTTATGTCAATTGGGTTGTTGGGACCTAGGATGGTATCAAATTCATGGCCTCAATTATCGTCCCAGCTCGCCCCTGAGTTCATCCTATTACCAGTGAGTTGCCAGTTCGAACCTCTTCTCTTTCTGTTTTGGTTGTTATATCAAGACCCTTCACCCGTCTTTTCTGCTGGTGGTGGTGAGAGGGTGTATGGCTCCCTCGCTTCTGCCAGTGTGGCCCAGGGCAGCTGTGGCTACGATGTAGCTTACTATAACCAGCATGTAAATGTGTGTATGAATGAGTGAATGCAGTGTAAAGTACTTTGGAGTTCCCTAACTCTAAAATGCGCTGTACAAATACAAACCATTTGCCGTTAAGCTCAACATCGAAAACATTTTGCACTAACCTAGCTGGACGAGGTAGTAAACAGTGAGAAGAATTTGCATCTCAGCAGAGAGAGGTTGGATAGGGGATGGTCCATAATGTTGGTAAATTCTGGGGAGTGTTTGTGAGCTCAGGTAACAACTCTGGAGGAGAGAACTGACAAGTACTTCACTTGTGTTGCCTGTGAGCTGAGGAAGAGGGCCATGACCTGTGGAAATAAGAAATGTAGAGATAAAGAACATGTAGAAGTGAAGGGGAATAAATTGAATGTCAGCTTTTGAATTTAGTCAGTTCTCTCTATTCGTGCATCTTTTTCATATTATTGTGTAAAACAGCAAGTTAAACTAAAAATTGCTCCAAACAATCCACAGTGATGGAATTTACCAACGTCTTTTAGATGAATTGAGCCTGTTGTTTAAATTTTTCAAGTGATACTAAGTGGTTTGGGACAAAAACGTCAAGTGGTAGACTCCATTCACTATTTTGTCCATGAAAATTCAGGTAGATCCTCAAACCAGTTTAAGGCTCTTACTGATGCTGACTGCAGCACAATTACCATGAATATTTTCTGCAAAGGAAGGAATTAAAGAACAAAAAAAAACATTTTAAAGACCTGCATCCTTACATATCACAAACTTGCGCATTAGGACATTGCACACGAGCAACAAACATGGGACATTAAAAGCTTCAAGTAGACTTTATTCTATGAAGAATAAAAAATATATATTCCGCATGGTCATGATTGCTTAAAATGTTACCGACAAAATCCCACTGGAGAATACCCATCATGATCCGGGAGCTTATTCCTTTAATGAAACGATGTTGCGTCGTGTCATGCAAATCTATCAAACCTCAAGTGGCTTTGAGGAGATTCTGCAGCAGGCATCCCACAAAAGTGGTGATCATGTGGTCTTTCAACAGGAAAATGCTGTAGTTCACAATGGCCATCTAACAAAAATGAATTTTCCATCCTGCATGTCAACCTGACCTCGGTCAGAGTGAAAAGATTTTTGGATGGATGCCAAGGGAGGTTTACAAAAAACAGTTTAGTTCCAGACTAAATATGCACTTTGTGAAACCATGTTCCTCACATGGAGCAATCACATCAATCATACCTAAAAAAAACACACCAAAAATAACATGGAGCCACTGACTATTCGCCTTTTCTTGGTGCATTTAGTTGTTTGTTTGTACTGGTCCGTGAATAGTCTTAAAATTTCACAAGCTGATGAATAGCTTGTTTGATGTTTGATTTTCTATTTCTTTTGGATGTCTATTTTTATTGCCTATATTTTTTGTGTTTAAGCTCAACCTGCAATTGAGAGGTATATTAATACAAATACAACCCTTTTTCCTATTCTTAATATGTTGATCAAGAGGTCATCCTAAATAAACAATAAGGATTGTATGCTGGAAAACTCTATTCTGTCCAGCCGTCTAATATTTTGCTCCATTTGAGGCACCAAGCTGAACTAAACTTGTACAACACCAAATTAAATAACATATGGCTGTCATGTGGCTGCATCGTGTGTAAGAAAGTTCAAATTAATGAAAACTGAAGCAACATGTACTAGTAAGAGTTAGTTAAAGGCTAAAATCGCAAATACATACAGAAAAAAAGTAAATTTCCTACTACCATGTGCAAGTTTACATATACAGTACATATAAATATAAAAAGCCCCTACATCACAGTCAGGCAAAAAAGTAAATACACCATATGAGTTAAGAAAGAGTCCTGCAATGTACTGGTCTGTTAATTTAAAACAACAACTTCTCACAAATGAATGTTATGAAACAACAACAGAAGCAGAACATTTTGTTTGAAAGCTGATTTAGAAACAGGGAAACCAGGTAGAATCAAAGGACAGGCTTTATGCCAATAATGAGGAGATAGAGAAAATAAAAGTGTTGCAGGAGTTAACAGCTGACACAAAGGGGACAATATTAACAGAAAATACTTAAAAGATGATATGAAAATATTAACAGAAAATACTTAAAAGATGATATGCTCCCAGTCCCAGATGTGTTAAGCATTACCCAATAGGAGTTGGTACTTCATGAAAATATAAGACATAGTGGGTGCTGGCAATTCCTCCAACTTCCATATGACACATAACTGATCCGCTCACCTTTAAATATGACAGGCTGCAGCCGGCAAGTTCGCAGCAGCTGAGCAGGCACTGTTACAAACACTTCAGGGCACGAGGGCTGACTTGAGGACCCCCGTGAGGAGCTCTGCAGGGCTGCAGTCTCTGGCACAAAAGGGAAACAAGCAAAGAACGGTATTTACATTTAGCACGCTACTCCACAGAGCCTAATTAGCTTGATAACAATGATATCTGTTTTAACATGCAGTGTCACTGAACACTTATTTGTACCTGCTCCATTGGGGATGACAGAAGTCGCTGATAATGTTGATATGGCTAGTGACGATTGTGCTGACTTTACAGAAGTCTCTGTCAGACTGGTGGCAGATGTTTCGGGTGACCAGCCTTTGTGTCTCTTTTTTGGGGGGCCAGCATTTGCAGGTGGACCTGTCAGATTAAAAACAAAATCACATGACATAATTAGATTAGGATTTATTATTACCAAATAATCCTTGTCCTTTCTTGTGTTTTATTCTAGTGAATCATAATTTGTCATATTTCAAACAGCTTGCTTTGAAACTGACAACATGAAAGACACAGAAGTCCATTCCCTCATTCCAACACCTCAAAAATTAACACATTTACTACAAGATGTAAGAGAGAGCTTTGTGAATACTGTAATGCAAAACAGTTGTATTTTAGTCATGCATTTATCTGTCTTTTCCTCTCAAGTATCTGTTAAAATGCTGTAATAATGGAGGCACATAAAAGATGTGCCTGTTAAAAGGGCAATGAAAAAAAAAAAACACCACCAGGAAGGAAGTGTTTCATTCAGATATAATGCTGGCGATGAGACGGAGAGAGGGGACTTTACAACCCCGGTTTATGGAGGAGGAAGACTGAGAGGCAGGGAGTGAGAAGGACAGAGAGGCAAACAGAGGAAAAAGAGAGATAGAAGTTTAGTGCTCTGAGGACTGGTAAATGAAAACAGGGAAAACAAAGGCTGACCACCCCCCACCAGCATAAAAAAGTAGCTTCAGGGCTCCTGTGAAGCAGAAAGACACAAAGGGGAAGGGCTTAAAGATAACCAACACAAACGCATTGTGTTTAGAGCCAAACAGGAAGACAGGTAAATGTAGGCTTTAAGGAAAAGGGAAATTTTGATATGCATTAAAAAAAATAGATTATTAATAATAAGATCTAAAATGCATGACAGCAGATGTTCTTAAAAACAAAAAGGGTATTTTTAATAATTGTTTAAAATATCTTTGCCACTACATTGTCTTTTTTATTTGTATTTTATTTCTTACAAAATATAAACATACTAATGCGCACAATTTCCAACTTTCTTAGCTGATTCCACTTTTTGAATGCTATAGTGAATATGGCAACGTTTACCTTTTTTAATTTGCACCATGTTAAAGAGCCTTAACTTTCTTGCTCTGTGTGTTTATCTTCCAGAAAACTTTACCTATCTTCTAGGCTTTTGGACAAAACTTATAAAACCTTTAAAGCAAGGCTAAAAACCAATTTGTTTAGAGCTTTCTTCAATAAATCATCACTCAAACATTGCTAATTCTAGTCTAATTTGCAGACAATTGTAATGTCCTTTTTTGTTTGCTTATTGCGTTGTGTTTTTTTATCATGTAAAGCACTTGGAAATGTCTTCTGCAATGTGCTCTACACATAAACTTGACTTGTTAAGACTCAAGAGTTGTTAAGGGCCAAAGTGAGAACAAACAGTGGAACAACTGATGCATGACATCTGACATTTTTATAGGAACATGTATGCTCTGAGATGGCCTTGTCTTCTTGAAACTGTTTTAAAGTAATACCATTTCAATCAAACTATTCCTCAGGGTCAGCAGACATTAAAATGAAGATGCATCATCACGCACTTAATAATCTTAAACCTTCAAACACATTAAGATAAAGTCAATCACCTTGAAAGAAAAATGAAGAAATGTTCTGTAAAATTTAAATGCAATGTTAGCTTTTTTGAAAAAGCACATATATGTCACATGTTAAACCCAATAAACACTGTATAAAACTGAACTGATGAGGAAATGTTGATTTCTTATGTATTCACAAACCTTAGCTTTTCTTGTCCTCTGCAATTTAAAAGCTCCATGTTGTCACAGACATTCTCCTTCAGGCTGACACTGTTAAACAAGCAGGCATCGCCTGTTTGGATCCTAAATAGGACAATGCATGCCATTCTTGGATATTATGTGCATGTCATACACACCCTAGAAATAACTAAAAAGCTAAAAAAAACAAGGAGGGGAATCTTTACCAGTAGCTGAGGGTCTCCCTGGTCCTGACTGATTTACTGGCTGCTGGGATATGGAGGAAGCTGCTGTGTGGTTCCCATTTATTAGCGTGGTGGGGATATCAGCCGCCTGAGGCTCCACATGAGATCCTTAAAAATGTTTTTTAAAAAAAGAAACAAAGTTATAATAGAAAACATTTTAGACTACAAGGAAATAAAGTTCCTGTTTCTGTAAAGAACAAAAAAAAGACAAGAATCAGCAATGTGTCTTTGCATCATCTTTAACCTGAGGTGCTGCCTGGTGTGTGTGATGGGTGAGCCAAAGCCGGGTTGGATGGTCGTTCATCTAATGTCAGGTGGCCCTCTGAGAGACTGGATCTTATCTGTCTTATCCTGAAATCTGAAAGATAGATCAAACTTGTTGTCTGCTAAGAGAAAAACAGAATCTATTTCATATGAATGCTTTGAGAGTGGCTATTGCCTGTGAGAACTAGTTTGGTGTTAAACTCTGAAATTTGAGGCTTCGAACAACAGAAATATTCTGACGCCTGAACAAAGTTAGACACATAAAACAATAATAGATGGGCTGGATTCAATAAATCTCTGACACAAAAAAAAACATTCCAGCAAAAAAGTTAACTATAAGTACATTCCAGTTCTAGATACACCCTAGAGTACTGGTATGTGAAATTTATCAGCAGGATTCACCCAACTTCCTGAGAAAATGTCCAGGGGGTCAAAGGTTGAGTTTTTGTGCAAAAGTAGCAGCAAATTGTATGGGACCCTGATTCTGTCTTTGTGAGAGTTGTTGCATCAAACAGTATTTGTTTTTTGCCTAAATTATATACAGCTTCACACTCATTGTGTGTGTATGTAGTCAACGACTTGGTGAACACATAACAAAGAAACGGTCCTCAAATAACCTAATTGCGTGTTTCCAGAGCATACTTTAGACACGATGTTCTGCGTTTGGGTGCTCTAATCTGGGGCTCCACTTTGTATCCTTCTCATTTAACAATCTGTCAATAGGGTATCACTAGTCTGAAATTCCAGTATAAGATTTAAGAAGGCAACAAAAAGTGACTGGTTACTCGAATGTAAGGAATTCAGGACTGATTACACATATTCAGTGGATACTACTTTTTCATGAACCTGCAAGGAACATGATTTTTTTCACACAATTTTTCTCTGTATTTTAGGTACGATTTGTGAACAAAAAGATGTGGGGCATTTTATTATTTTGTTTTAGAATGGGCAAAGTAAAACATAAAAAAATTACATAAAAATTAGGACTCATGCCACTAACTTTACCCAGGATTAATCTCTAGTTTGGTTCGTATTTTTGAGTTGTGGGTCCAGTTTTAGCATTAAACAGAACTTTTTCCAGAAAAAAAACACCCTTCAAATTCCTGGGCATTGAATTCCAGCCTTTCAACACCTAAACAAAAAAGCGAATCAGGAGAAAATCTGGCAGGTTCATTCTTATTATCAAAACATAAATCTAACACTTTCTCTTACTAGATAACAGCATTAACACCCATCTGCACAAATTCTTCCTCCCAGTAATGTCCTTTTTCACCATGACCTCCAGGCTGTGGCTTCTTTGTAAAGTCTAGCGTCTCACTTTTTACCCCTCTATGAGACTGCCCTACCACTCACCGACACATTCACCACTCACCAATCAGGACTGCAGCTTTATCTGACCTACAGAGTATGAAATACATCTGATAAGCATTTTAAAAGCAGCTGTGAGTCATTTTGATTGATTGCAAAATTTAGTACCACAGTTATTGTCTGCAGACTTATGTTTATTAATGTTATCATGGTTTTGATAAAAACATGTTTAAAAAATGCATTTTGTTTTTCAACTAGATGCTCTCCTAACTGCTTGAGGTAAAACGTATTGCTTTAATATGTTCACTGTCCTGCCAAGTATGAGAAGCCCTTCAGCTGCACTGCTAATAATCAAAGCTGGCAACAAGTTAAACGGACCACCCAGATTATACAGAACAACTCTAAAAGAGAAAAAATAAAAAACTCTTTATGTGAAATGTTATATTTATTGAATGGAAACATTATAACAAACTAGATAATACTTAAATCTATAATAAGCAGTGTTGAGCATCTTGCAATAAAAAAGCAATTAGCTATAGTTACAATTACACAATTACTTTTTTTCTATATTGTAACTGATTTAGTTACTCTGTTATCACACTGTAAAAGTAATCAGTTACTCAGAAAAGTATCTGTGACGTTACTTTTATGTTCTATAACTCAGTTAAGTTCTATAATATCTGCAACGTCAAAGAGTTTTATAATATGTAAATGAAAAATAAAAAGCATCATATACGGTGTTTTTTTAAACATTTGGTATTTATTTGAACTTAATAAGATTGCAGTTATATGCAGAAAAATAAAAAAAAATATTAAAAGAATATTGGAAAATTCATAATCACACTTTTCATTCAAGTGCAAGACAGACAAATGTAGGTAAAAATAAACAGGAAAATTTGACTACTAAGTAGTGCGAATCTCTGTATCTGTAGTATTGCAAAATAAACAGAGCCCTATCCAACTAAAAGTTATGTAGATTAACATGTTTGTTCTCAGTGAAAACTAAAAATACAACAATATGCTAAAACACTCCCCTCATCTAACGACTTAGCCCCTGGTTGTAATAATATAAAGTCTTTTGTAACGTAGGAAGCGAGGCTTTTCGAATATTTGGTCAGATAGTCTTCCTCTTTGGAGAGAAGACAAGCTTGCCCAGGCTGAAGGGAGAAGTAGTGTCAGGACTTTCAGTTCAAAAACGCTACTTTTGAATTTCGCTGGTTCAAATTCTTGAAGCGAAGTCAACAACACGACGAAGGAGACTGTCTAATTTTGCTAGAAGTTAGTCCAGGAGGACTTAAAGCTGCAAGTCAATGACACAATCTGCTGGTTTTCCTTAGATAGAAAAATTTTAAACTGAATGGTACAATAGAATTGAAATGACTTGTAAAAGCAGTAGTTCCATCTCTTACCATTTCCCCTCCAGCAAATGGGAGTACCCTTGACCAGTACGCCCTGGTTATTGCGGTAGAGATTGTACGTCAAGTGCTTCTGTTTCTTCGGCAGGGTGTTAAGCTTCAGGTTAATGTGGTTGGAAAACTCTGTGAAGTAACGGAAACCTTTCTCTCCACAGCCCATACAGTTTCCCAAGAAACCTAGAAGAGGAATGAGGAAATGGGTTGCATTATGTATAAAGATTATGTGGATGACATCACCTCAGAAGCAAAAACAAGCAAAGATTTTTGGACAGGAATTTATTTTAATTCTTCTAATCTTTTCACAGAAAATCATGTCTCATTTTCCTGTGCAAGTGTTGTGCCTCACCAAGCAGGGCGTTTCGACCCCGTTCATCTGGCAGGAAGCGTCGGTCCACAGCACACACCAGCAGGTTGTCAGGGAGGGAGGGGGATTTTACCCCAACTAGCATGAACCCAGGAGGAACATCCAAGTTCTCTGACGCAAGCGAGGACAAACGCAAATCTTTGCCAGCCTGACAAAAGCCTGTTAGGAGGGCAAGGAGAGAATAGGTTCTCAGATATTAAACTGGATCCATTAGATTAAACTGCCTTTTTAATAAAGTAAATACCTAAAAGATATATATTTTTATTTTTTTTAATAAACTTTTTTGCCTACCTACATATTTCTTTTGTTTTTAGGGATTTTATGTTTTTTTGCCACACCTACATTACCCCCCTTGTGGGGACAATTAAAGGATTATTCTATTCTTTTCTATTCTACATGTTTCTGATCATCAACCTATTTTAGAATAGGGGAAAAACAATCTTATAGAAAACAAAAAGGGAGTGTTCAAATTGTGATTTTAAATATTAAGAACAAAGATTTCTCCAAACTAACTCTGTGTAAACTTAATAGCTGCCATCACGGTTTTTTTTAACTGCCAATGTGGATGAATTTTGCCTCATTTTTTGAAGAATAGCTTTAATTCAGCCATGTCTTTAAGTATTAATGGTCATTTTTAAGGTGGATTGAATGTCAAACTTTGACTAGGCCTCTCCAAAACCTCCCCTTTTTTCTCCCCTTTTGAGCCATTAGGGTTTAGGCTTGCTGATGTGCTCTGGATCATTGTAAAGCTTTGTGCCCAAATTGGGATTGATAGCCGCATATTCTCCTTCAGGATTTTCTGGTGGAGACTAGCCCCAAACCATAACATTACCACCTCAATTGACTGCAGATGTTCTTTAGGTTCATCAAATGTTTTTGACAGGTGTGAATAAATCGTTGTGCTCTTAATGCTTAGCAGCTGATTTGGTCACAAAACTCTTATAAATACCATTAATATCTTCAGTCTATTTCATATTGTTAAATCACAAGCACAGATCTTAACAGAAGCAACTGATTCCTTGAGTGCTTTAGATGTGGAGCAGTTTTTGTGTGCTTCTTTGAATGATTTGTTGATGTGTTCTTGGGGTAGTTTTGGTTGGCTGACCAAACCTGGAAATATACACCACAGTTCTCTATTTGTGTATAACGGCTCTTACTTTCACTCGCTGAGGCCCTAAAGCCTTAAAAGTAACTTGGTAACCCTTCCACATTGATAGATGACTTTGTTTCTTTTCAGTTCCTTATTATTTTATTTTTTTTTAGATCAGGGAATGATGTGTTAGTTTTTAAAATCTTTAGTCTATTTTATGTCATCAGACATGCTTTATTTAGGTGAATTCCTGATTCGTCAGGTCGGTAGGTAATCAGGCCTGGGTGGAGCTTGCAAAACTGAATCACAGATAATTCATCATTTAATATGGAGAGCAGTTATGTTTTCACATAAACCAAGGCTGTTTTGAAAAGTTTTTCTCCCCAAGAAATTAAATGATCATTTGAAAATTGCATCACATTTTCACTATTTTTTTCTTCTTCTGGTAATTAAAGGTATTCACTGATGTGAAATGTGTTGGAGTGCCAAATGATGCAAAAAACTAAATAAATATTTTAATCAGATAAAGTATTTCTTTATGAGACTGCTGAAGAGGTGCTTTTCTGTATTTCTGTCATCACATATTTATAAATGTACATGCCATCTGTGGTGCAGCATCCCTCAGGAGGAGGTTTCATCTGATAGGGTATCGGTGGACTGTTAGACTCAGAGCCATCTTCATTGTCTTCATCATCAATAAAACTACGACCTGGATAGAATACAAAAAACATTGTTTTCTTTAAGTGTGTTGCAAGAATAATTGAAATGATTTTTTTTATTCTGTGAAGCCAAAGTTTTAGACTCAAAACTAAAAGTGATAAACGCCTTGAACCTGAGCTCCCCGCAGCTTCACCTACTGTATATATTTCTTCTACCCACCGTCCTGCATAAACAGCTGCTCCGTCTCAAGATACAGCTGTGAGAAGACGGGCCGAGGAACCACGGTGTTTGACCTCAGTGATGCCTCAATGGAGTTGTGGAGGACCTCCTCGAAGCGCGCGGACCGCAGCTGGCCTGCGTAAGAGTTCCCCATTGGCGTCCTGTAAGCACACACAGCAATCAGCTTCTAAAGCCTGACAATTCTTTCGCTTGTTTCTGTTTGCTTGAAACTGGTCACAAACTGGTCGGGTTATTTTGTATTAGAAGTGTTAGCCCGGTGAAGAAAATAACACAAATTCTAATTATGTTTAAATATTAGTAAAAAAAAAAAAAAAAATGCAATTTCATCTTTCGGTGTGTTTAAAAGTTTTTCGGCATTTATTAATGATGTGTTTCCTTAGTTATTCACACAGACTCAGAGATCCATCCACACTTGCGCAAAATGATTTAACATCTGAAGCGCATCTGCTCCACGGCTCCACAGGGGCTTAAATTGTGGCTGCGGGTGCATGGCGTTTCACCAGACAGCATAATATAAAATCAGCTGCACTGACAGAGTCAGGACACCCTGACCTAGACAAAACTCCCTCCCTCTGTTTTTCTACTTTCTCCCCAAGAGCATCTCTTTGACCGGGCTTCTCTCAGTTTTTTGATTCAGTTCATCGCTAATCTTATACAAATCTAAAATAAATGTAACAAACAGATTTTAAAGACGACAAACATGTTAAGGAAAACAAACTTGCTAACAGATAAATTAAAACAGGATTGTTAGCATGATCCTAATTCCTTTGCTTTAACCTCTGGCAGCCCCCAAGCTGGCTGCCAAACTCACACAACTGACTGACAAACCTGCCTGCCCGCATGACGTTAATTGGCCGGGGAGTAACCTGAGGGTCAGCTTACTGAAAAGCCATCATTGCACGCAGTTAAAAGCCCTTTTTAGCACATTTTCAATAAGAAGCCACATCTGTCAATGCCCAGTTATAATGTGCTGCTTTCCAAAACCATATGCTGTATTGTGGGACAAAAAAAATCTACAGCAAAAACATCTATAATCACACTGAAAGAAGTTTTTTGAAACCTAACGATCCATCTTCCAGAAACACACAAGATAAACAGACATGCATGCATACACCGATTCCTAAAAGCAATTTAGACACAAATCTATTTACAGACTAATTATCTTTACTCAACAAAGAGGATTGTGTCTAAGGGGAAATAAGAAGTATCATTATTTTTAGATCACTGTATTATTATTTTTTTAAATACAGTGATCTAAAAGCTGAATCAATGAAAAAGTACTTACAAATAATAAAAATATACATTTAAAAAGCATGCATACCCTACTTAATAAACAGTGAAAAAATCAGTATGGGCACTCAAATGGTTCCAATAATTGCTGACCAGCTTTTCTGTTGGTAGTTTAATGATTTGCCTTCTGTAGTGAGCTCCAAGTCTTTGAAGTTGAAAGATTGCCCTACCATCAGACTAATATTTAACTGCCAAATATTAGAACTGCTTCCAGTCAGAAGAAACATGCTGACAAAGTTAAAATATTACTTTAAACTTACATCTGACAGGGGAACTAACAATTTTAGGTTTGGATGGATGGATGGGCATTATGGCCTAAAAAATTTATCATGATAATTTCAGGTATTTATTGCGATAATGGTTCAAAAGACGATAATATATTTTCTTTTGCAATATAGCAGATCATGTTATGCTTAAGTTGTGTTCTCCAGTGACAACAATATACGACAATGTGCGGCTCAGTCCTTCTGCTACTTCATATATCTGCAGTTTAAGCATCAAAAACCGCTGTAGACAGTGATGTTTGTAATCTACTGCGGCACTCTTCATACGTCGCTGGCATGGCTGTTTTGAAAAAGTACTTCCTTGAAGGCATGTTGTATCTTGGGTTCAGCTTATGGACAATTTGCTTGAATCCTCCTTTTTCGACAACAAATCACCACTGCTTCTGTCAATTCCACCGATTGTTTACTTTGCTTATCATATTGGAGGCAATTCGCAAAAGTGTTGGCTATTTTAATCTGGGTGAGATATGCACTTGTATTTGCTTAGCGTATCTTCATACATTCTTCATATTCTAGTTTGTGTTTCAGATGGTGGAACAAATTGGATTCATTTCCACCCTTTTTAATCACTGTTTTTTTGTTTTGTTGCAATATTACAGTAGTTTGCTCCTCACCTGATTTTCTGTAACCAAACCACTTTTTTATCATGATGACAATTTTCTACGATATATTGCAAACAATAAGATATTGCCCATCGCTAACGGATGGATGGTCACCAATCAGCCTGGATTGATTGCTGATTGCCGGATAACACACTGGGAAATAAATGGCCCAACTCATTAAATGCATCAACACTAATAAGCCTCCATGATTTAGCTCTAAACACATAAATGAATCTGTCTGAACTTTGCAGTATTTGTTAAGTGATTAAAAATCAGATAAACACTAAGAGTTCTAATTAAACAGGGATAATATTGTAAGTCTTACATTTTTGGTAAAACTACTATCTTTTCCAAGTGAAAGTGTCGCTTATATATATATATACCAACATCAGTCCATCTTGAACTGTTATTTATTTCAATTTAATCTTCATTTACTTTGCAAACAAACTGTCAAAATACAAAATCAACTGAAGATGTCATTCTACAATCTTATTATTCCAGCTTTACATTTCCATCACACGTTCAGGCTTGAGTGATGAGTGGGCTACACACAGTCCCAACCACCTCCCGCACTCTGAAAGGAGCAGCACAGACTTTTAGGGTCTTGCACCACCTTGCAGAGAGACGAAGTGAGCTGGAGACAAAACAGCCACACAACACAGCTAACACTGACAGGAAGTAATCACACCTTTTACCAAAGAGGATACTGACTGTTTTACAACCACAGACTGGGGAGGGGGTACGTTGAATGGCCGTGGGGGCTGAGAAGTTGTTACTGGATCATGCCCAAAACCCTCAATCTGAAGTCAAATTTTCATTGGGGAAAAATCTGTACAATAGCATATAAAGTAATGTTATTAAAATGTTTCTTGTTCTGTGATGGACTAGCAACATATTCAGGACGTATGCCGCCTTTCACCCAAGATAGCCCCCCCCCCTCAAACCCTGCATAAGATGGTATAGATGATTGATGGATGGACAAATGGATGGATGGATGGACGGACAGACAGACGGATGGCTGTTTCTTGTTGATATTTCTGTGAATTTGGCGCAAAGGAATCTTCTGCAGGGTTTAGAATTTAATCTGAAGCTGAATCTTTCAAATTGTGCTCTTGCTCTGTCATAGATTCCAGATTTATCTAAACAAA
This sequence comes from Apricaphanius iberus, assembly GCA_028564705.1. Lineage (NCBI taxonomy): Eukaryota > Metazoa > Chordata > Actinopteri > Cyprinodontiformes > Aphaniidae > Apricaphanius > Apricaphanius iberus. Next base: position 199,015 of record JAPXFQ010001320.1, on the reverse strand, counting down.
ACTCTCTGCTGTTTATATCCTAATGTGTTCCTGGAGAAAGTCCTGGAGACCTGCAACACACAAAAATAGTGTATGCAGGAGAGATGACAGCAGTAAGCTGTAAGTAAAACATTTTAAGGCTGCTTTGTTGATCTTTTCTACTCCCACCTCCCCCTTCTTTCCTCTTTCCTTGACGTGGAAGTGGGAGATCCTTTTATCTCCACCTCTGCACCCCCCCCCCCCCCCGCCTTCGGCCTCTCTTACACCCTAGGGAGAGAGACACTATTGTGGCGTTTTATGACCCCTTGAACCCTATTCTCATCACTACACACACACACACATTGTGCAGTTACAATCCTCTAAAATAAATTCAACAGTATACCGCAAATCAAATAAGTTTTTACTTAGAAGCTAATACTTTAAAAGATGTTTCAAGTATATCCATAATTTACATGTTTAACTGGATGTAATATGTATTTACCACTTTGTAAATGCATAATTTAAACTCAATTTGAGAGTAAAATTTTTGATAGCAACCTTTTAGTTTATACCAAAGATTAATCTCAATTATAACATCAGGGGAATTTTAAGCTTCTCCATTCAGAGCTATATTTCCATTGTGCAAAAGTCATAACATATGCAAACACACACATATCATCTGTGCTCTGAGGGGGATGGCTGAATTAGTTTGAGGGATGTCTCATGACCACAAGGTCAAAGGTGAACTGAGATAACAATGTTTAAGTAAGGCTTTGATGTGCCCTATACTTCTTGCACAAGTGCACATAAATGTGCATGTGTGCACACACACACACACACACACACACACATATATGGACAAACATTAGACCTCTCCACTTCCCACCCCAGACACGCTCTCCCAGGGTCTCTGGCTAAGCGGACACAAAAGGCTTGTCTTAGGGAGGGGTGAAGGGTCATATTGGGAGAGGTCAGATAAAGACCCCTGGCTTTTTTCTCGTTCAGGCCAGCCCACATACCAGTCACACACACAGCCTCACACACGAATAAACACACTCAGAAAAAAAAAAAAACATGCTGCAGCACCAAGATTTATTTCTTTCTGTTCACTTCGACACGTGGGGTCTCCACTTAACTCACATTCTAACTCCACAGCTGAGAAGATTACGGCGCAACTGTAGGGAAGAAGATTTATGCAGTTAGAAATCAACCAGAAATTGTATAATGCTAGTTTGAGCCTGCCATAGATATTTTTTATGCTGCATAGGAACATCACGTAGTCATTTCATTTTATGTCAGATAAGCTAATTTAGGGTAATATCAGAGGGGATAAATCAATATTCACTTCCTTGAAGTCAGAGGCAGGAGGATTCTTTTCACTGTTTATGTCTGAAGTGTGTCTGTGTGTGTTTCTGTATTCGAAACAGATAAGATAATGTAGATGAGGTATGTACCGGTTCTATTTCTATCCGTAATGTCAGAATATAAACCGTAAAAAAAGAAAAAAACTTCACATATAGCCTACTCTGGCAGCGGCAGCTGAACCCATGTGGACAGCAACCACGCAGAAGTGGATACTCACATGGGAGCATCTTCCAGCAGTGACCCACAACAAACCCTTCCATTCAGTTTGCTCAACACACACAAGGATGGATCATCAGTCAGTCAACTGGTCAGGCAACTCCTTAGGCAGCTATTATTTAGCTTTACATTTACAAACCGATCCACACTTTGCAGTAACCAGCACAACATTTTAGAATAACAACAGAAATAATCGAGTAAATCCCTACAAGTTTTTGCCACTGATATATTTCCCTGCATATGCACATGGGAAATTATTTACAATGCCATACTGCAGAGCAGACAGCAATACAAAATGGTCTGAGAATCTGACACTCTAACTCTGCTGCAGGTCATCGTCATTCTACAGTATATACTTTATGCCACTGAGTGTTTGGTAGCAGTTCTGTCTGACGCTTTGCTATCTAAGAACATGTCCTTGAGCAGATTTTGTTTCTTCTGCTCTGCCCTGCTTACATAACTCCTGAGATACTTGTATTGTCTAGATGCACGAACATCTGGCTTTAATATGTTCACGTGAGGGTTGAAAATCTCATGATGCAACGTCATAACTATGAATAAACAAACAGAAGTAAAAATGTTGAAGACAATTCTGCATCAATTTAAATCCACAAATTTTATATAGAAATATTTAGATATATGTGACAAAAAATAAAATAAAAATAAAGCTTCTCATTTATTGACAATAAAAATAAGAGGGCATCCCTTCTTGTAGAGGAATACATTAATACAAAAAAAAGGTCCGTGTTGTGCATTTAAGTCATAACTTGGAAAATAAAATAACACATAACAAAATATTTTGGGAGAATAAAAGTAGATAATTAGTCTGTATTAGCAATACAATTATTCAAATACTTATTTTAAAGTTGCAGTGAAGTTGGAATGTTATTTAACTTACGTTTAAGTTAAGAGATGTATCCTATGCACCTTCACAAAGCAGTAATTGCATATTTGCAGGACCCGGTTTTAAACAGACTAACAATAAAGTGGTAAAAAGTACACGATGGTAATGGTTTATTAAACACCAGCAACAACTGAGCATGCAGAGTGACGGACATTTTTTTTATAATTTAGACGCCCACTCAGGTAATAATTAAAGGGGGGAAAAAGCCGGACTTACCTTGACAGTCCAGCGGTAGAATCCGATAAATTACTTTTTGCACAAAGAGAGCAGACCCATCCCGCGTGCTGTCACCATGTCATCGGCGCGAGACCTACAGCGGGACAGGCTTTGGTGTCGCGCGTGTCATCACCTCTGATCCGCGGAGAGGTCCCTCCTCTTTCCTCCGGAACTGTGTTTTTTTTGTGTCCGACGAAAATACATAAATTCAACAGAGCAACTTGCGAATTATAAAGCCGAGCCAGGCTGTGAAATAACAAATCAGAGACATAAATGGATACCACGGCGAATGGAGAAGCGAAATACACACAAATAAAAATACAAAAGAAAAGAAAAAAAAATAGCCTCATATAGACTACAACATTTTAAGAAGTGGATTTGCATAGCCTCTTCGAAAATTAAACTGTATCAAAACTGCAACTTTTCTTTATCTTTTTTGCGACCGTGCAGAGTCCCTCCTAAAGAAAGTCAGACAAGAATACAACTTCCTGTATCCAACTGACATGTTTTCCATGGAAATAATAGCTATCACATGCATTGACTCAAATCCAAATGTTGGGAATTTGAGCTGGAACACTCCCATCGCATTCCCAGCTGTCTAATGCAAAACTGTGACATACCGAATAAAATAAGCAAATCAGCAGAAAACAACTTTATTATCCTCTACCAACTAACACGGTCTGATGATGAATCAATGAAATACAATTTCCCATCCATAGAGAGCATTTTTTGTTAAACAGCTTTCATTTCTTACCACTATTAATACCAAGTACATAGTAAAGGACGTGAAAGAAGTCCCAAAGGAGGTAGTTTTTACATATATACATACACACACACATTTTAAAGCGATGTCACAGAACAGAATACAGCACTGTTTTAGGAGGAACAAACAGTAACTTTTGGGGGTTAAAACGGTTCATAAAAAACTCAGTCCGAAAGGCGTTTGCCTCCCCCTACTGGACATAAGAGTGCCTTACAGCCAGAAAAAAAGAACTACAAGGAAGTAAACCCTAAAAATACTTTGGGGTAATGTGAGTTCATCGGTGAAGCAGCAAAAAAAAAAAAATAATAAAAAGAAAATGGTGGTAATAATAAAAAGAAAATGTTGAATTACCATACTAGTGAAGAGTTTTCTATTTCTCATGAGGACAGCTAATACCCTGAGACTCCCCCTCGGTAGCCTTGTAGACTCAACAGACCACAGGTGAGTTAATTTTTTTTATATCATACAATCCTAGTGGACACATAGCAGGTATAATTCATGTCAAGAGAAGACCTACCAAACACATTCTCATAAATTGACAGACCAGTTATTTGCTATCTGGTCATTTATTTGAGTAGCAGAGATCCACACCTTGGGTGGGAGAAGCAGTTCACCCGGTATCTTACCCCTATTTTTGTATGAAAGAGAGGTCATAGTTGAAAGATAGCCATTAGAATAATAAAAAAAAACATTTTTGAAACACAACTGATGAAAGTGTTTGGTTCAGATGAGACCAACGTTTCAAATTTTTGTCCAACGTGCAAAACGCGGCAAAGTACTCACACTGGACATCACCCCAAACCATCTTTGAAAAATGGTGGTGACAGCATTATGCTGTGGGCATACTCTTCTGGATAGTCCTCTGTTTTGCAGGCTTTTTTTGGCTGGCAACTACACTCTCAGGTTATAGTCTAAGCAGGTCTGTTTTTTTTGTTGTTTTTAATCCCATGTTTTTTTCCCATTATTATCACCCCAGTGTTCCTACCTAAGTACAGTCCTGGGCATTGCCTTCCCTCTGCTAACTGCAGGAGGGCCCCACACTGAAGCTCAAGCCTCCTTCCTGCTTGAGGAGTGAGCAGGCCCATTTTTTCACCTGAGGGGGTGGGGTTCCCCCAGCTGGATGTAGCATGTGGAAGGATCACACTATTCCAGCCAGATCCTCTCCAACCCCTCAGGTGCCTCAGTCAGCCAGGAGGAGGCAGTATATAGCAGAACTGATGCATGTTTTTGTGGGAGTAGCTCACATTAACTACTCAAGGGAACACTGGGAGAACATGCAAACTCCACACAGAAAGGCCTTTTGCCAACCCCACCCAGGGTGTGGGTGCTGATGATATGGAGGAACAAACACACCCTCAGCACCCACAGCACCCATAGAAGGGGAATCGAACCCTGGACCTTCTAGCTGTGAGGTGAGCTGTGCAACCAGCTGCGCCACCGTGCTCCCGACAGGCTCCTTTTCTATAACCTGCTCAGACTACAGCTACAATGGTGTGCGGCTGCAACATCCCTGAAATCGCCACTTGGTGTAAATTGGAATTGGCTGGATTAAAATGCCTGTAAGATGCCTCCGACATGCTCAGAACTCACTGGGGAATCTTGTTAACCATTCCTATCAAAACATTGGTGAAAAGAAGGTGTTATGTTGCAGAATAGAATAGAACAGAACAGAATAGAATAGAACAATCCTTTATTGTCCCACAAGGGGATATTTGGTTGTAACAGCAGCAAAGCGAGAATAAAACAGAATTTTAAAGTCAAGAAAAACATGTACAGTACATTATGGACATAGTTAAAAAAACAGACTACTGTGCAGTTATAAAAAAAAATTACAGATAAAGTGGCATATCCAGCTTATAATGTACAACAGAGCAGGATACTTGATGTTTAAATAATTAAACATGCCTTATTTAGAGACTGCACACCAGCGCCCCCATTAACTCCCATTATATGGATATACGCTGATTGCAAATTGATATAAATGGATATGGCTCTCCCGAAGGCTCCAAATTTGTCTGGGTGAGTAAGTGAACGTAATGCATGCTATAAGTAAGGTTAAGATTGCAAATCACTGTACTTTTCCTTTAAAGAAAAATAAGGCAAACCTGAATAAAATCTTCTATTAGTACCTAACACGCTAGTTTAACGTCTTACTTTTAGTGCAGCTGGAATCTAAGAAGGTCACCAAACTCCATACATACGGTAAACATTCAAATACACCATGACTATTTGGGTATAAAAGGCTTTGATTATTTACATAAGGCCTAACCATTTCTGACTCCAGTCCCCCCTTATAATTAAACCTTACCTTTTGTTACTGGGAATCTCATACTTCATCCTTTCTGCTGTACCAACTGGGCAGTACCAATCTGTACAGTGGCACAACCATGCCACGCCAACACAACATCCCCTGATGGGAGAACAGGTGTTGGACAGGGTCCAGTGGAGCAGGGAAGAGCGGGCTGCCATGATATATCAGATGAACCGGCCAGCACCAACTCCCCTAGCACGAGAGAGGGGGACCCAGCCATTTATTAAGCGCGCGTGTGTGTGTATGTGCACATAGATTGTGGGAGGTGGGGTGTGGGGTTTTTTGGGGGGAGCAGCAGCAGGACAACAGTGAACCCTAACAAAACTGATTGGCACTCAAAGACCCAACAGGGAGGTGAACTAATCTGAGAAATCCCCAAACAAAAACTACAAATGCTCAACAAACACAACAACAAAAACAGAACATCTGTTTTGACATTTTAATTAAAATACTATCATTAGATTGAAAGAAAAACACATTATGTGCCTCCTTAAAGCACGTTTCTCATGACAAAATTCTTGTTCTGTGACTGAGAGCCTAAAACGGACACAAATTAAGGATTTCCCGATTAGTTTCTCAGCCCTCTTTACTGCTAATTTTACAGGCAAATGACATTGAATATGGTGATTTTCTAAGCCGCAGTGGAGACATACTGGCCTATGCAAGGCTTGTAGGTCCTGTTAATGGCTTGAACATAATATTTTATGTCCCGTTGCTATAGCCACGGTGCTTAACTTGTGATGTAAAAATAGTCCGGCCCATTCATTTTGATATAAATACCTCACATCATTTCAAGACACAGACTGAGGTGTATGTAAAACATGTCTATTTGAATGTGCCCTGGCAGTGGAGAAGGTATTGCTACTTTAAACATAATGACGGGCCAGGTCGTTTGGTTGAGAATAATGGTGGTTTCGCTTTAAAGCATATCACTCTCATTAGGTTTTTACACACTGGTCATACGTAACTAAAGATGCACTTGTCTGAGCACACACACTCAACATGCAGACAGCCACACGTCTGCACACACACTGTGCCCACACAAACACACACATACTCATATTCACCTATAAAGTCGTTAAGGCCCTTTGAAAAGAGGCCTCATTTGAGAGAAGCAATAAAATTTTTAATCATTTTATTACCAAAAGAGTATTTAACAAGTGGATAATGAAACGCCAAAGGCGGGTTAGCTGAGTTTAACCTTCATAGAGGAAGCCATGTATCACATGCTGCCCCCAGGCATGTTGGGACAGAAATGTCATCCTCCATTATCCACCATACCTGAAGTGTGGCATTGTTCGGCTGGCAGGCAAGCAGGCGTCTCGCTCTGCAAGGCCAGGCTGACGGGAAATTAGGGGGGAATTCAATTAATGGACGTTTTTTACGCACCATGGAGAGGGCACAACTGCACACACACCTCAATGTCTGATGCACACACTGGGTAACGAATGTAACCTGCACATTCCTCAAAGCATATCCTCCACATCTCACACCGTGCAGGGCTGCTGATGGGATGGTAGATCAGGGGGAACACATGTTCTTTCCCCTGTTAACAACCATTCTCTTGCTTTTACTTTTCTCTCTTAACTTTTTTTTCTTCCCCTTTCCAGTGGACAGCCAGCTACATTGAGTCATCTATTCTCTAAATAATCCTCCCTGATATGACAGTGTTGCTCTGCTTCTTCTCCTCAGTTGGTCAATTAAGGAGAAAATGAGACAGAAAAGGGACACTCTGAGCGTGCCACCATAAAAGAACCATACCTAACTACTTGCTTTCCAATTGCTCATTTAATATAGTTTTAAATTGCCATGCAGTGTACTGCAAATGGAGATGTTGTGCATGTAATAGAAAGTGAGAATACCAAAGTAAAGAAAAATAAAAAAAGGTTGGGGGGTGGACGTCATATAGTACTGAAAATGTATTAAAAGTGGTTTCACAGAAAAGCAATCTCCAAGTTTTAAACAGATGAGAATTACACCCTCCACCTCTGGCAGCACCAAAAACAGGTCCATACATTATATCCGGCAATTTCTTTGTCACAGACAGCAATAATTTATGCCTGATAACAAAAAAATACTTTATTTTCAATAACAAGGTCCTGTGGTACTTAGAGGGACTGGCCCCCAAAGTTAATTGAAAAGTGTCCTGGGTCTCATTTACATAAGAAACACATTTAATGTGAAAAATTATAAATAAATACATGGCCACCTGTGAAATATAGCTTTTGGCCTGCTGGTCATTTATAACTTTGCCTTTAATTACGTGACAGGCTGGGCTTCTGCAGCTGTAATGAGAGGCTGGAGTGATGGAGAGGAGTGTGTGAGAGACAGAGGGCTATAGGTCATTTACTGTATGATCAGACGCACGTGCCTGCTAATGCTCAGTGATAGACAGACATACTCACAGGAGACATAGTGTTATATACTGTATGACTGAGCATTCAAACCTGCCATGCATCGATCTAAGTGCACACATACAGAAGGGGACTTTCCATCCACGTGGTCTCTCCCAGGAACAGCAAAATTATTTTATTTGAAGTGTACTCACATGTCGCATCTATATTTATTCACAAAAAGTATTTCATTTTTATTTAGCAATTCTGCAAAAACATAAGATACACAAAGTTTAAGATGAATATTTTAAGCTTCCTGACTTTTTTAATGAGCTCAATTCAGAACAGAGAAACCTACTCATAATTGAAGGGATAGTTAGTCTTTTTAAATAGGGATTTGTAAATAGTTTAAAAGTAGTCAGTATGTTACCTGCAGAATCTTGGGACATTATTATCAATAAGTAATCTAAATGATGAGAAAGGTGCTAGTTGAAAGGTCTAAAGAGTGAAGCAGCTTTCCAAGTCCTTCAGGATCACAGTCACTTGTGGAATGCACTATTATTTTATTACTAGGTCTGTTGCGATATGTCAGTGTAAGACAAGGGAGAAATAACACCCGTAATTTATTTTTTACGTTTTGAAGGCAAAATTAAGTTTGACAGGTTGTCTCTCTGTTACATGTTGTCTCTGGTATTTTATTATGACAAAAAATGTTTAATAGATTTTTTTCCCCTTTGGATTTGCCTTCTGATTGAGTCTTATTTTTCGATTAGTTCTATGGCGCATGGGTAGGCAGTGTATTGACTCAAGACAACCAGCAGAAGGTGCTGTGGGCTGTTGAACTTTTGGTTAGGAATGAAGATACTTTATTATTGTTGTATGCCAGTTTCATATTACCTTGGTATCTGAGTGGTTTGACAAAAGCGTTTACTGTCTACAGTTAGGATTGTATCCTTGATTACCATACATCATAGGAATCACAAGAAGCTTATTTTTCAGATCATGTATAGTATTTATGTCTACATAGAAAAGTGTTGCAAAAAAACCAAACAAACCCAGATTTGATCCGGAACTATATAACATACCACCAATGGGTAGTAAAAACATTGAAGACGTTCACACTTTGGATGCACTTTGGAGCTGCCTGCTGTTTACGTGGCGAGGAAGCACTGAAGGCATCTTGGGTTGAATTGTGGGATAAACTGGGTGTGTCATTCCATGCATGCATTAATTTTGTTTTTAAAAAAATCTATTTCGTTAAGTCTACAAATTAATCGACCTGCGTTAATGGGTTAATTTAGATGGACCTATTTGTAATTTGTGTTTGTTTAAAAATTTGAAGTTTGGAAAAATAAACAGGAAGAGCTCCTAATATAATTATAGGAGGGACACATGGTGGATTTTTAAACAACCCTGACCTGGCACATGTAGGCATACAGTTGGTATCTTATTTAATCTTCTCACAGATGGATTCACATACAATCTCCATTTCTAAACACCCCACTTTAGTACCAAAAATGCACTCACACATTTCTATTAGCTTGTAGTCCAAATGCTATCTGGTCTAGTCACAATAGTACAAACACTGGTAAGTTTTCTACATGGTAATAGCTTTCCATTTGTAGTTGGAACTCAGAAATTCTGACCTCTGAGTAGGAAAAATCAACTGGAACACTTCCTCGAAGTCAGACTTTCCACTTGATTACTGACTACTGTTTACTCATTCCAAAAGTAACCTTAGTTGCTCTAGTTATTTAGTTGTTTTAAAAGTAACTATGTTAGATTATAATTTACTTTATTAGCTACTTTCAGCAGCTGCCAATAACACTCCCCCCTTCCTCAACATAAAAACAATAATAATTTTTTCCAATACTCACTCCTTTGGAAGTGCATTTTAACAGTAAGGCCAGAAATGTACTCACTTTGACAGCAGCTACAGGCTGCGTCTGGGGCACGTACTTGCTTACGCACTTGATGTACTACTTGAGAGTTCCACTAGGGGGCAGAGTACAGAACTCAGACAGTGCTGAATTTGTAGGGTAGAAACAAAACAAACATGGTGACTGTAGATAAAATAATCTGGTGTTTAATTTTCAGATTACGATAGAAAAAAATGGCAGTAGTGTTGTAGAAGGTATGTAACACTTTATTTACAGCTATCGTAAATTGTTTTCATACTGCTTTATCCAATTTTGCCCTTACATACCAAATATATCTTTTTGCTTAAGAAAATTACAAAAAGTGTAACGCACCGTGACTTGAACAAGTAACTTTAATATGATTACTGGCATGGAAATAGTAACACATTAGATTAGTCGTTGCTGAAAAAGTGTTCATATTAGGAGTAAAGCCTAGTTTATTCTTCTATGTTTTGACAGAGACAGATTGACGGAACGCCTTTGTCCGTTAACGCAAGGGCTCTCTGTCACCTACGCAAGGACACACGGAGTAGAGGCCCATTTTTTTAACTATCCGTCAATGGAGAGCGTATGCATCTGATGGTCAGTTCAGTTACAGAGAGAGATCGCTTCACCAGAATGGTGCTCTATAGTCGCTATAGTAGTTAATGCAGCGTTTGGCCACTACATGCTTTATAATGAAATGATACTTGTTCTAATCTGGTCTTTTGGCAATTTTGAACACAAGGACGTATAGGAAAAAAACAAAAAAGGCCACTGTGTTTGTTTCCATTCGTTTCTAGAGTATTCTATGAGCTGCACTTCTACTAAAAAGCTTTACAGCTTAATCTAAACTTACTTTCTGTTGTCCATTGCTCCTTCAGGAAGAAATGCGTTCACAAGCCTAGAAAAAACTGAAATGACGTTGCGATAGTAGACAGGGACACCATGAAAAGTAAGCAATCCCTGCGGTCCCGGTCTAGCAACGCTGGAAAAAAACAATGTAGAGTGGAGGGAAAAAAACGCACAACCATAAACGAAAAATTTCTCTGTCAATACATCTGCGTCTGTGTGCAAATTTGTGGTCGGAGAAGCATAAACTGGGCTTTACGTGCTACTAAGTAATCCTTTACCAACATCACTGCCTAAAATGTTCTCCATCTCATGCCCCATTTGAGTATTATCTGTTCAAAACAATGACCAGTCTACTTGAACAACTCATCTTTTTAGTTGTGTTGCTTAATATCTACTCTGCTAAAAGGTAATATAAAAAGAGTATTTTCATCCTTGGTTGGAGAACCATGGTGCAAGAGCAATGGTTTTCAGCCTGTTCCTCTGGACCCACTGTCCTTTATGTTTAGATGTTTCTCTGCAAAAGCACAACTAAATCAAATGAGTCCATTACCTCCTCACTATTCCATTAAGTGATGCCTGGCAATTACCCACTAATTTTAGTCAGACATTTGAAAACAAGGTAAAGCCTAAAACATGCACAGTGGGTCTTGAGGATCAGCTTGAAAACCAATATACTAGGATATCAAAGGCATAGAAAAGTAATGCTGGAACAGCAGTCACTTACACGTTTTAATGAGCTATTGAAATTCAAGGAAAGTATGCAAGTGGTGCAAGTATTGGATGGAACGATTATAAAAAAACTGTTGTATATATTGCTATGCTTTATTTAGAATGATGTAGTGATGCAACATCAATTAAATTTACTTTGGGAATTTTTTTTTAACCATTTATATGAACCCAGGATGTTCTTGTTTTCCAGATTTCGATACAAATCAGAATTTGTCAATGTCACCAGTCAGCATTTAAACAAAATTCTGGGTGTTATAGGGTTATTAAAATGCTACCGATGCTAGTTGTGACAAAACACAGGCTCAGAGGAAGGCAGGTGTAACAAAACTGGAAATAGGTATACCTAAACAAAAGATGGGTTGGTGGCTATACATAATGGTGCAGCTCTGTCTCTCTATCCCCTTTGCTCCTTTTTTTCCACCCTCCCGTCCTTCTCTTTCCATTATGCAAAAAGGAAACAGCTTGCATTGCCCTGCAGGTACTACTAGAGTGCTGTGGTGGCTCGCACCGCTTTCACTTTTATTTTCACCTTACTGTGCGGTCACATCCCAGCAGAACTTGAGTTGTAGCAGCCTTGCTTGCAGGGGTGGTCTTTTTCTTGGTCTGCATCTACCCCTTAAAAAAAAGTATTTTGTGTCCCAGTGGAGAAAGAAGGAGGAAAAAGGAGGGACTAGGAGAGTTAGGGAGGGAAGCTATAAGCATGTCCCATTCAAGCCCTGAAAGTCCTATAATAAGCAAGAGAAGGCCACATTTCACCATTCCACCCTTCAGAAATATTACTAGATAGACAAGCAAGTAGGGGCTAATCCCCAGGATGAAATTAGCAGTAGAGGGGTTAGTGGCAGGATGGAGGTATAATAGAATGGGAGGTTATGGCGGAGGGGGGAGGGACCTGGGATGGGTAACTGAGCCCTGCTAGAGGCAACTCGTCCACAGGGATAATTACAAGATGCTCCAGGGGTTTGTCTGTGTGTCTGTCGGCAGTGCTGGGCCAGCCTTCATTTTTGATGGCTCTATTTTCAACAAGGGGAACTGGTTCTCTCTGTCTGTGCGTTGTGTGTGTGTGTGTGAGTGTGTGTGTTGCCCTTTTTTCTGTGTCTCCCGTGCTTTAGATACATAGTAAAAGCTATTAAAATTGAAATTGTTCTAGGGGCAGTGAGCGAATGAAGGAGCGAGGCGACACTCTCAACCCCCTTGACAGACTGTTTAATAATGGCTGTATAGTACAATGTGTGCATGTGTGTTAGAGGGAAAGTAAGGCCTTGTGCAAAGATTTCTTTTTCTTCTGACAATAATGTTTAGTGACGACCGGAAATCTGTTTCATCACTATCATTTTATAGGTTTCTGTATATTCTAACAATTTTTATCTTATTCTAATTTTTAAAGGCATTAAAGAGTGAGTAACTTTCAATCCACTATGAATGCAGGGAAAAAAGGATACTTGTTCAGATGTATTTTTGATATGCCCAGTGCTCTGTCCTTTTTTTTATCAGCAAGTATAACAGTTATCAGTGGTTAAACTGCATCCAAAAGTGAGATCAGATTTATTATATCTCTATTTCATTTCCCCATTTACAAATCTCCTCTACACCCTCCCTTCCTCTCTTCTGGTCAGTTGTGGAAGCTGGGAGGTGAACATGGCAGCAGAAATCTTTGACCAGTACACTGACCCCTCTCCAGGGAAACAATGACTTTGAAAATGTCAGACCCCACTCACATGCATACACACAAAATGAAGAATGGAATGGGCTAAATCGTTTATCACTTTAACAAATATAACCGGCTATTATAGGAAAACACAAAAGAAAAGGTAAAAGCTAAAGCAGTTACACTTAGGCTATTAGGTCGATTCACTGATGCCCATATAAAATCCCAATGCAGCATGCACATCAACATGTATTTCTGCACATTAACAAAGTGCATATTTGAGGTTTTTTAATGGATTTTCCAAAATTCAAAGTAACATTCTGAATTTCCATCTAGTCTGCAATTGTAGACTAGACATGGTCAAATATTATCTTTATTTTCCTCACAACCCAATTTACTAACATGTTCAATATAATCCTTTTTTTTAACTTTACTATAAGAGATTTCCTGTTTCACTGTAATCTCATGCAATAATACATATTGCATTATAACCTGATGACAGCAATCAAGAAACTCTGTCCTTACACAGTGAATGACACCCTGGAGCGTGTTATGTCTAAAAATGTTTGAATTCGGAGAAGCTGGACAAGAAAAGCTGCTTAGGTTGCTGGAGAAACCTGTAGATGGAGCTCTATACCAGGAAATCATTCGGAGTTGTACCGAAATGTGGAACCTAGCTCACAGCGACGATGCACATGTGTCTGAGCGTGTATAGGTGAGTCTGTGTGAGAGGTAGAAAGAGAAAAATAGAACAGGAAAGATGTGTGTAAGAAAGAGCAGAGAGGAAGGTTTACAGTACCTGACGTTACAGAATAGTCTAATGACCGTCCTTCTTTGTCTTTGAGCTGGGGAGACAGAGTCATCCAGCACATTCAGCACCAGAATAGCCACAGAACAACAAAGCATAAAGTGAAGTTATAAACAAGAGGGAACACACTAGATCACAAAGAGAGATGGGTCCAGTAGGGCATTTTTCTTCTGATAAATGCAACCTCTCACATAATTCACAAATGCACACGACTACTTTGACTGCAGGCTCTGGTGGATTTAAAATCTCTTATCTCAGCATTCCAAAACTTTTAACCAAATGGAACAAACTGTGCAATTCACCCAAAACACCCTTATTTTACACATAGAAATCAAAACATGCAGATAGTTGAGAAAGTCAAACTGACAGGTTTAAACAGGTTCAGTTTGATTTTCATTTAAATCAATTTCAAGGGTAAAAAAATAAAATAAATTAAACAAACAAAGCTGTCAATGTGGCAACAAAAATAGTTTTATTCGGTATATTATGATTACAATATAATAGGTTTAAATAATTTAAATGAATAAAGTTAATAAACAAATTCAACAAATGATCTGAGACTGATATTTTTGAAGTCTGGTTTACATTTTTTTCAAGAAGAATAACACATTATAGAAAGTCAGCTGGAGATTATAAAGGATTAATTTTTCTAATAAAAAAACACAAAACTATGTCAGGAATATTGTTTTTAAGCAACACTTCATATTACAAAATTGGAAGGGTAATCAATCTGTTATTGCATCGTGGCAATACTTGATGACTCTGACTCGAAGTCCAATTTAAAAATGAAAATGTAGATGTGACCAAAAAACAGTTTCACAATTCCTGCGTTGACTGCATGTTCAGCCAAACTGAGAAAAAAAGAAAGAAAGAGAAACAATAAAAGCAGGTTTTTGATCACAAAATTATAAATACTTAAAAAGCTTTAACATGAAAACATTTAATAAGATCAATAAAGTTATTCCCTACAGATTTTATTCAAGTACATTCAACATAAACTGGTTCTTAATTGTTGCAGAGAAAGAAGAAAAAATCACATCTGTTTAAAGATCAGTATATTTAGTGTACATAAAAACAAAAATTATAAAACTAACAGATAATTTGATTTAAGAAGAAACATACATAAGTAAGAAACCTAGAAGTTTGATATTTGTTAATTTATTTTTTAAATTTACTGCAGATGGTACAGTGGAGTTGCAAATGAACACAGGTCCTACCATATGCTGAAGGGAAACAGGCTTCCATGAAAATGACTCTGCCTCTCCGTTCTGAAGCACTGTGTCAATATTTCCCTTAACTTATTTATTGTTTGAAAGTATAGACTAACATGCAAAATAAAACATTTGAGGCTGTTTTTGATTTTCTCCTGCATTATTCCACACCTTTGTTGAACAAAAGAAAGGAAGTAATTACATATTTTTTTAAACAATTATAGAGATTTATATTTTAATGGAATTTACATTTCTCCAAATTACTATTTATATTTTGTCATGCTTTTATATATAAACAACAACAGAGCACACATCTGTTTCCTATTCTTTAAAGTATAAATAAAATAGAAATTAGAGATTACTCTTAAAAGGGATTATGGAAATTTTGCATTTTAACCTTTCATCCCTGTATAGGAACTTATTTCATTTGGTGCCTTTAGGGAGGTCAGAGGTAAAGGTTAACTAAAAAGAACCCTCATTGGAGTCCCGCAGGCTGCAGCGTCTTTCTCAAGTGGGAGCCAACCATCAGCTCCCTCATCAAGAAGGCCCAGCAGAGGATGTACTTCCTGCGGCAGCTGAGGAAACTCAAAGTGCCGACCGAGATGCTGGTGCAGTTCTACACGGCCATCATCGAGTCCATCCTCACCTCCTCCATCACCGTGTGGTTCCCCGGCGCCGCAGACCGGGACAAACACCGACTGCAGCGCATCGTGCGTGCTGCTGAGAAGGTGATTGGCTGCAGGCTTCCATCCCTCCGGGACCTGTTTTCCTCCAGGACCCGGAGGCGTGTGGGTCGGATCACAGCTGACTCTTCTCACCCTGGACACCGATTATTCTCCCTCCTCCCCTCAGGCAGGAGGCTACGGTCCATCCAGACCCAAACCTCCCGCCACTTGAACAGTTTCTTCCCCTCCGCCATCAGACTCATGAACAATAACAAGACCCGATAGTTCAGTTAAAGACCCATGTAGGATAGAACCATCTGCACTACGTAACTTTATTTTACTGCACTGTGTGGTCTGATCACACTTAGATCTGCTGCTGTCATTCACCTGCACATCTGTGAATGGAACCCTGCTGCTGTTCTTATGTTAAAAAGGATGTTTATCTTTTCATAGTTCTTTTATATACATACAGATTATAATATTTATAAAGACTTTAGCCTTATGGCTCATTCTTTTTATTTTATTTTTTTTTATTTTATTTTATTTTTACTTATGTTAAATGTTTTATGTGCACAACTGTACCGGAAAAAATTCCTAGTTTGTGAACTTGTTCTCAAACAATGGCAATAAAACCGATTCTGATTCTGATTCTGATTCTCAACCACACTACAGTTTAGAAAATGATACCGATAATGGGGAAATAAATGTTTCCTCACATTTTAATATTTTGCTAAACAAATATGTGTTTAATATTAAACATTTTAAATATATATTAAATCTTTTGCTTTCTCTGTGTACTCTTCCTTACAACCTTTCCAAATTCTTGCTATAATTGTTCATGATTTAAGAGGCCACAGCCAGTCATTTTAACCTTTGTCAGAAGGAAATAAAAACAAGACAGACATGTTTGTCATTTTGAAAAGATAAGATGTTCTTTTTTTAATAATGTCATGTCAGATAACTTTGTTTATGCTCTTGTCAGCAGTAATTATAATTTCCTTTATTTTGTATGCAATTAAGAAAGGCTTCAACTCAACCATCATCACCTCTGTACACCCTGTAGGAGTCTCACACATACTGTATACAGACACACTCACACACAAAGACACACTGGTGGCTCTTTAGCACTCACCACTTCACTGTTATGCATGTTCATCTCAGCACAGGATGAAAATAAAGACATCGCCCTTGTCAAAGTCATTCCAATGTCAGCAGTCTGTTTTTTTTTATATTTCTTTGAGGAGCTCCTTCTATGTTCCTCATCATTCGATGATAGTAAATATCAAGAAAGAATTCACATTGCTTGGGTCACTTTAAAATAAACCTCATCTGGTTAAACTACAGCTCTAACCTATACTTGTTTTAAGGATCATGTTATAATAGTAAAATGCACTTATATTTTGGACATTTGGAATTATACTTGCAATTATGACTTTTACTATGATTATTTTTTGCTTTGTCTGAGAAAAGTGCATAAAATACAAAAGGGCAAAAAAATGTAAAACCTAAAAATAATAGAGAAGATCTGAAATCATATTCATGGTAAGCAGTTTAAATATTTGTTACTATTTGCAGCTTTTTCCAATCTATGCTAATTATTAGATGTAATTATTCAGTGGAATATGTTCTTTTATAAGTCTCAGAAGGACCCACTGAAGTCAGAACATTGAGCCAGAAAAGAGATCAATGTCCTGACTTAGTTGTGTGCGTAATTGTTCCTAAGAGCTACAACTAATGAACTGACCAGCCTTGGGGAGGCATATATAAACCCATTATCTTTAATAAAGTCTGAAGGTATAAAATGGCCCTCCGAGGTATTTTACTGTATGCTTGGTTCTTCCTCCAGTCTGTTAATACCGGCTTATCTTTTAGGTTCTCTGCATGGTCATTCGTAACATTCTGGAATGTGTGCAAAACTCTTTATTTTAACCAGAAAATATGGTTATGATTTTAACATGATTGGGCAACAAGATATAGAGCTAGAAGATAAAGTATATCCAGATCCAGGAATAGAGTAAGTGATAAAAAAAACAAAAGCAGTGAGGAAGTCAGATAAGTGCTTGTGTGTGAACTCATTTGCTGCATCCTAATCCTTGATTCAATTCAGCTTTTAAACATGAAGAATTACATTCCTGTCCTCTGCTAATGCTTTTAACACATCCCTGTAAGAGGCCTTAATCAAGTGAAAAACTTCTCAGTGCTGCTTCCTGCGCACTCACATGCAAAAGTACGCATGTACGTTACAGCAAATATACATCTACAGCCAAGCGAAAACTGGTAACACATAATTTACTAATTTCATACACACACACCTTCAAACACAGACACACACACACACACTCACACAGACACATAGGCTGATTAGCCTAGTCGTAGTGGTATCCACCCTGGATAAGTCACCAGGTGGATAATGTGCTGCTTTAGCGCCTTAATTACGCCATAATCTGTTCAGCGCCTCACCCCCTTGCACAGAAGGACAGAGAGAGAGTGGGGGGAGGAGGGGGAGTGGAGGTAGATGGGACAAGAGAGAAGAGAGTGGAGGGAGAGAGTGGAGGTAGCGAAAGCAAGGAGGAAGAGCCTCAAGGCACTCTGCTTCTTAAACCATACCTTTTCCCCCTGATCTCATCTCTCATGTCTCTCTGGTATTTTTGTGTTTCATTTGCTTGCTTCCTTCCTTCCTTCCTTCCTTCCCTCCTTTCTCTTCTCTTTCCTCCTTCGTGCTTACTTGCCTCCCGAATTCCTTGATACACCTCCCTCAGGCCACCCGTTTTACCACCCCCTACATTCAACCCTCTGCGGCTGGCCCCTTTGTGTTTCGCTCTTCTGTGCACCTTGAAGCCCTCCTTTATTTTACCCTCATGCTGTCTTTCCTTTCACCCTCACACTTCTGAACCACCCACCATCCTCCTGTTGTCTGGCCACTTTCCCTCCATTCACCTCTCTCTGTAAGTTGGTGTGTTTCCGTATCTGAGGCCCTGCTGTACCCTGTACCTGTCACTGTGCACAGCCCTTTGACAAATCACGTGAAGGGCAGACTGAGCTTTGTAGGACGAGACAAAGCTTAAACATATGGCTACAGAGTCCCCAGGTGCTCTGCTGTATTCTGTAGGAAGTCCCTGGGAGTCTTTCTATATAATATTAGCTACCAGGTTATGCTATTCTCTGTGTGTCTGACTGCTACTGAATAATTGTCTGTCCACATTATTCTGATTAAAGGTCTGTAGGAGATTTATAGAAGATATTTCTTATTATAACTTTACAGATGTTTAAATTTATGACCTCACCAGTGAATTATCTCAAAGTGGGACAATTTATCAGTAACAAATAATAAACTGTGCAAAGGTTGTTTTGTAGAGAAAGCTTAAAAAATGGAAAACAGTCTTAAAGACAGTTGCTTCAACCGTGAGATACTGTCATTCAATACGCTGCAGAAATGTAAAAATTCTAAAACAATTATTTGACCGCTTGATAAAACTTGACTTGTAAAATAAACAAAAATGACAAATAAAATGTACTATGTTTCAGTCACAGTAACACAAAGCATTTAAAAAAAGATTAAAAATAAATATTTTTTCTACAAAGTTTTTAACATATGCTTGACAGGTGGGCTGGATTTTATTAAATAATTCAAGCAATATTACGGGATTCCCAGCAGGCTGTTCATTTTGAATTGAATTGCCTTAAAACATTTTATTTGAGCATTTACAGTCATTCTTGTCTTACAGAATTCACAACATTACAACTACAAAGAATCTAAAAAAGCTTAATTTTAAAATGTTGCAGCACAATGGTTCCAGGTTTGAATCCCAATCTCCTACACTAGTAGAGTTAGCATGTTGTGGAATGCTACTTGACACACCATTGTTTGGTGCTGGCAAAGCACCCAATCCTGGAGCACAATTATTTGTATTTGACGCTGACTGGCTGTACCATGATTCTGTATATACCGATGAATGATTCCTTTTGTTTGTACGCACCAAGATATTCATCTTGGTGCGTACAAAGCAATGGGCAAAAGTAAAATGATTATTTATGGTTCCATTATCTTTGGAAGGAACATTTATTTGGAAAATCTTCTCACCTGAACTTTTTGTATTGCTGATAAGCTAAAATAAAAAATATTTATGGTATTTTCTCTTAAACACTGTGGCTAAAAGAGCATGGTGCAATGGCTGAAAAACCTATGGTGGTAGCATTGTGGTAGAATGACCAAGAAAGCAGCAGATATACATCTGGGCACTCAGTCAGATGACACTGAAATTATGTTTATCAAATTCGCCTGAATAAAGGCAATCAATCCTGGATACTTTAAGGTCATCTAACCTAAATGAAGGCAAGCACTACATTAATTAAATACAGTTCTCATCAGGTAGAGATATTTTGTTCATCTTGGAAACAAAATAGACGAAAAAATATATTTTTATAGATTTGTGGCTGGAAACACAGACAACATTCTCTAACATTGCAAGGAGCCCAAAAGATTTGTCTTACATGCTCATAGTCATGCAAAGTGGTTTCCCAAGGATGTTTTCACAGACATGCTAACTTGAGGTTTGACACACTGAAATTGGTTTATGATGTGCAGTAACATAAGTTCAAACTTGTTGATGCGTTAGCTTGACACAAAAACACAATGGAATACTCTACAGATGGATGTCAATAATAGTTCATCACTGCGATTATGAGCACTCACATAAACAATGATGAAGGTCAATTTTATGTGTCATGTTAGACCAGTGGTTAGTAAGTGTTCAGATCCTTTATTCAGGAAAATAGAAATTACAGTAATTACTTTTAAAACATGATCTGAAACAATCCTTTTAGAGTAATAGGACGGTTTGCTTTTGACCCAATCGATGCATTTTTTATCATTTCTCACTGGCTACTGGTGTGCATATAAACACATACATCCACAGAGTAAAGCAAATCCCATCAGTTTAAATCTGATAATGAAGATGAAGTGACATATGAGGGTTTTCTCACCATGCTTGATGCCAATTAAGTGCCCCATTTAATGCTAATTAGACACCGAACCTCAATTTGTGTCATTTTATATTTTCTTTGGAGTTTTTCTTTTCTCTTGTCCTACAAGTCATTGAGGTATAAGATCTCATTTTTGTCCTATCAACAATAACATAAAACGAAATTAAAACTAAATCTAAACACAGACAAGCACACTGGTTGAAATGGCTAAAAATCAACAGTACTTGCCATGACTGGGCATGTACAGTAGCAATCAATCAAAGAACTAAAAATGTAGACTCCTTTTTTTCTCCCAGTTAGGTATTATTCAGTAATGAGTGTTAGGGGACGTGGGAGAAAAGTCTTTAATAGATTGCCCGCTTTTTTTAGACTCTTCATTAACTTTGCTTTACAAAGCACAAGGTAGATTTAAAAAGTTGCTTTAAAACTCTTTCAAAAAAGTCGCAAAGCAACATCATTTGTCATTTTCTGTGTTATTGATTAATGTCATGTTCAACATATTACAATAAAAAGTATCAGATCATACCTATCAAAAAGAAAAAAGGAAAATACAAACACCAATTATAACTATGAGGCTGTGAGAGAAAGAACGACAATGTCCTACAACATTCAAATGTTCTTTCTTTTTAAACTTTTGTTGTATTTGCTGGTGAGCAAAATAATTTTGGGCAATGCTTGTCTCCAGGGCAATGGCCTCAGGGGCAAACAGAACCCCACGGGGAACAGGTGTCAGGCAGGTGTGTTCTGAATGTGTGTGTGTGTGTCAGTGAGTAATGGCGCTATCAACTGGGCTACACGATCCATCATGCATGTCCCTGCCCCAGCACCTTTAAGGCCACAGCACAAATGCACAGACTCACATTTAAATTAGCCCATCTGCACACACGGTTAAATACACACTTAAGTACACGTCCACTAGCCACATGCACATTTAACAAACCAATCAGAAGTTGCGGCTCTCCATTTCCATCCCTGTTTTACAGACAAAGATGGGTGCAAACCGGGTACAAAACGGTGAACTCATTCTATCAGAGTTGTGCTGTTACATAAGAAGCAACGTTGAATAAATCTATGCAGAGTATTTTGTTTGTTTGATGGCTTTTAGTGGTTTACTGTAATGCACTGGAAAAGCCATGTCTTCACAAGAAAATAATGTCAAACCTCAAGAAATTCAACAGATTTTACAATACTCAACTAAAATATTGATACTGTTAAGAAATTCTGCCACATTGTCAAGATTACCTAAAGAAACCCAACAATAAAGATATACAACTTTAACTTGAACTTAAACCACTCATGATATCATTATGAACTCTGCTCCCTGCACCTTTCTCTTTGCTCTTATCATTTTTTGTCTTTTACTTTTTCTTCTGGCATTTGTTTCTGTTTTTAGCTTGCATGTTCATTTGTTGCCCTGTTTCAGAAAATCTCCTAAAATCTGAACTCATTGCTCCGCTCTATCATCACAGTCCTCAGCAGGGGAGGATGGTGTTATAATTAAAAAAACTATAAAAGCAAATTAATAAACATTAAAATGCAAAATAGCAGAAACAGAAGATGACCGGTGCTATCTATTAAAATGAAGAAACTCCCTTGCGTTTTTAAGCCTTAATAAGCAATCAGTTAATTAATGGGTTGAGTGTGTTTTAGAAGGAGGGTGCTGGGGAGGTTACAAAGGGACTTTGATAGATTGGGGGAGTCCAGAGTACACTAATGCCGGAGTTAAAAAAAAAATGTACTTAGTGTCTTCTTTATTTACACAAAACCTACTTACAGAGGCAATCTTATTTAAATATTATTTATATAAGGATTTCTTAAATATAATTAATATTATACTTTAAGTATATATTATGATGCAAATAATAGTAACACTGCTGGTCCAAAAGGTTAGCAGTGTTGCATATTTTCAGTTTGTTTGAGTAATAGCGCCTATATTGGAGTTAATACATGTTTTGCATCAGCGTACTGCTTATTTATAATCTTTTATGCATAATCATTATAAAAACATGAATACTGTATACTTAACCATGTTTGACTAGTTAAAGCTGAACAACAATTTAGCTTAATAAAGCCTTAGCTGAGTTGAATCTCGATAGATTGTTTGTTTCTCCAAACTCCTCATCTTTATTGAAATTATACATATACAGTCATACATTGCCTTCCAAGGAGAGATGAACTCTTTGGTGACAGAAGTCGACTCTCTGTCAAGATGTCTGTATGGATAAAGGAATTTAGCGCCCCTTGTAATTATTACTGTCTTTCCCCTAGTCTATATAAGTATTCACGCCTAAATATTACATTTTATTTCATTTAATAAACTAGATCTAATTTTACCTTTTAATGCTTACAAAATAGTTTGTTTTTTTTAACCTTCAGCTTTACTGACACTGTGACATCTTAAATCAGCTTTTGTGAGGACATGTGTGTGCAGACCAAAACCTTCTACATGTTCAACAACAATAAACCATGGTTCACTGCAGAACTGAGACGGCTACGCCAGGACAAGGAGGAGGCCTACAGGAGTGGGGATCGGGACCTGTACAAGCAGGCCAGGAACAAGCTGACAAAGGAGATCAAGGCAGCAAAAAGGAACTACAGTGTAAAACTGAAGGAGCGTTTTTCTGCCAACGACTCTTCTGCAGTTTGGAAGGGCCTGCAGACCATTACCAACTACAGGAGACCATCCCCCCACCCTGTGGGGAGCCCCCGCCTGGCTGAGGACCTCAATGACTTTTTCTCCAGGTTTGAAACAACCCTCACACCTTCCACCTCCCCCACCATCTCCATCACAAAAGGCCTAGCATCACCCCAAACCATCCCCATACCTGACCCCCTGCCTGCGCTGACGATCTGTGAACAGGATGTGCGCCAACTATTTCAGAGACAGAGGATTAAGAAGGCATCAGGTCCTGATGGAGTGTCTCCGTCCTGTCTGAAAGTCTGTGCTGACCAGCTGGCTCCCATCTTCACTCAGATCTTCAACAACTCCCTGGAGCTGTGTGAGGTCCCCTCCTGCCTCAAACGCTCCACCATCATCCCGGTTCCCAAGAAGTCCCCTGTCACAGGATTAAATGACTACAGACCAGTTGCCCTGACATCTGTGGTCATGAAATCCTTTGAGCGACTGGTGCTGTCCCACCTGAAGGAAATCACGGATCCCCTGCTAGACCCCCTGCAGTTCGCCTATAGAGCAAACAGGTCAGTGGATGATGCAGTCAACATGGCTCTCCACTACATCCTGCACCACCTAGACTCTGCAGGTACCTACGCTCGGGTCCTGTTTGTGGACTTCAGCTCTGCATTCAACACCATCGTCCCAGAGCTCCTCCACCAAAAACTGTCCCAGCTCACCGTGCCTCCCTCCACCTGTCAGTGGATTACCAGTTTCCTGACTGACAGGAGGCAGCAGGTGAAACTGGGTAACTTCATATCCAGCACCCGGTCCCTCAGCATCGGCGCCCCCCAGGGATGTGTTCTCTCCCCACTGCTTTTCTCCCTTTACACCACTGATTGCACGTCAAGAGACCCTTCTGTGAAACTCCTGAAGTTTGCAGATGACACCACCGTCATTGGACTCATCCGTGACGGCGACGAGTCTGCATACAGAAGGGAGGTGGAACAGCTGGTCCTCTGGTGCAGTCAGAACCACCTGGAGCTAAACCCGCTCAAAACTGTGGAGATGACAGTCGACTTCAGGAAGAGACCCCCATCAACATCTCCTCTCATAATCACCAACAGGCCAGTCCCCACAGTGGAGTCTTTCAGGTTCCTAGGATCCACCATCACACGGGACCTGAAGTGGACCTCCCACATTGACTCTATAAGGAAGAAGGCCCAGCAAAGGCTGTACTTTCTGCGTCAGCTCAGAAAGTTCAACCTGCCTCAGGAACTGCTGACCATATTCTACACAGCAATAGTCCAGTCTGTCCTGACCTCATCCATCTCTGTCTGGTTCGGATCCGCCACCAGGCAAGACAAGGACAGACTGCAGAGAACAGTCAGGTCCTCAGAGAGGATCATAGGTACTGATCTTCCCTCGATTGAGGACCTATTCCGGGCCAGGGTCAGGAAGCGGGCCAGAAAAATCACCACTGACCCCTCACACCCTGGCCACAATCTGTTTAGGCTCCTCCCCTCAGGCCGGCGTTACAGATCTTTGTACGCCAAAACCACCCGACATAAGAACAGTTTCTTCGCCCAGGCTGTCGCTCTGATGAACTCTGAATAGTCACAGAGTCTGAGTCCATTCACATGAACAATAAACTAAAACTCTGCACTGCTGTATATACTTACTGTACAATAACCCTGGTTTGGTGTATATATTATCCTTTGTTATTTATTTGTATTTATTTCTATTTTCCGTTTCAATTTCACTTATTTAAGTTCTGTACTGGAGAGAAAAGTTGCCGGAGTCAAATTCCTTGTATGTGTCATACTTGGCCATTAAAGCTGATTCTGATTCTGATTTACTGTCCCCACAGCATGACACTACCACCATAATGCTACATTTTATTTAAAACACGACAGGTTGAAAATTTGTAAATCTTTCTCAAAAATCTTTTTAGATTTCTTTTTCTGGCATTACAGCCATTGCTTTTACCCTTAGCTTTCCTGTCCCGAATGCTTGACACTACCATTAAAATGGTAAACAGTGGAGATGGTGTGCAACTCTGAAACCAGTTTGCTCGTACAAAAGGTGCAGTTACGGGTTTGCTGTGTCTTCTATTTGATTTTGGAAGAAACGTTTAAACAATTACACTTTTTCATCATGTCGTTCTGCCATGAAAGCCAGATTTGTGGAGTGTTGAACTAAAAGTTCTCCACTTGACAGATTCTTCCACGTTATCTGTGGATCTCTGTATCTTCCTCAGAGTGAATATGGTCCTCCTTGGTGCTTTTATTTATAACCTTTGAGATTAGGTGGACAATCATGGCTTGGTAGGTTTTCAGTGGTGCCATACGCTTTCCATTTTTATATAATGGATTGAAAAGTGCTATGTGATAATTTCAACAACACTTTTTTTAGATTTTTTCTTGCAAAATTATTAAAAACTGTGTATCCTTCCACTTCGCAATAATGTGTAACTTTGTGGTTTATAATGGAACAAAATCTGACCAACATCAAAAAACTATATATGTTCCTTAAATAAAAGGTAACAGATTGTTGTAAAATGTTACAATTTCAGATGAAATAGAGAATAACTGAAAATCCAAGGACCTTAAACTGCTGGCGACTTGAAGCTGCACTGGAAAAGCTATATTTAACAGTAGATCTTCAACCGTTCATCAAAGACCTACCCTTTTCCACCCATACCTCTCGGATGAATACACACATAGTCACACTATTGCACACATTTCTACACCTATACATACACAAATTAACACATATATAACCCAGCTCAATTTATAATAGTTGGCATGACCCTGTGACCCCTCTCAGGGAGGAACTAAGAGAGTTCAAATCGTGGCCTAATTACACACCGCTCCGCTTCATTCCCTCTGCCTTGTGCTCTCAGAAAGTAGAGCGCATGGCTATAGCACACACATAAGCACTAACTCACACTCGTGTTCTGCTTAGAGAACAGACAACCCGATTCAGACGGAGCACTCTTATGCTCCTATTACACATATACAGTACATGGTCATGCATATTATTTAACAGCTGCTCTTTTCGCAAGTCTTCAACCAATATTTTAGGTGATACAGTTTTACAATCTTGGGTCAAGATACATTTCAATTCAACAGTGGTCCTACATTTTTTTTAGAGTAGTAAACTAGTAAAAACCTACATTTGTCTCCTCATGTAAACTTTGCCTTAAATTCCTGAAGTTGTGTTTGCAACACAAGCCCAAAAGGATTTATAGCAAAATTAGATACAGTTTTACTTTAACCGAGAAGTTTGTTTGTGGCAGAAAAATATGAAACAATGTAAAAGGAGCGTGCATTTTGAACAAAATAAAATCTATTTTTTTGTTTACATTTTATTAAAAACAAGGCAGGTTGAACATTTTTATATCTTTCTCAAAAATCTTTTCAGACTTATTTTATTGGCATTACAGCCATGAGACCTTTAAACTGCTGACTATCATGTTTTCAATAGTACGTTGACCATTAATCACACTAGAGCCAAGTTTTGAGGTTGGACAGCCTGCTTGCCATTACCTTAACCCGCAGGTCCCTCCTTAGATTATTATAGATTCAGGTTGGGAATCTGGCTGTACCACTCTAAAACATTATTACTTTCAGTCAGAAGAAACATGTAAATGGTTACTTTAAATGTAACTCTTCCAGGGGTTTGAATAATTTTGGGTTTCAATTATACATTTGCTGCCAGAGCATCACAGTGTCCATGCCATATTCACATAAACAGTCTACAAATCCAAATTGTTGAGTGACTTACTTAGGTGCTATACATGTTACATAACAATAGTGTGTTAAACAAAAAGACAGGCAATGCTATTTTTTTTAATATTTTATCTTCTATCATCTCTTCTGAATGAAACAAAATAGCTTTGGTCTTTCACCATCGCAAAATACGTAAAAAAAGCGAATTAATTTTTATCTTAACAGGCTTTGTGACCTGTTCTGAACACACCTAAAATCACAAGACAAGCAAAGTCTATATTTGTCAAAAAAAGGCAATAATTCGTCCATAATTATTCCTAATCACAAAAACGATTTACCCCCATTTAGAAACATTTAAAGGTGCATGAGAACATATCTGATTAAAACAGACATATTTCATTTAGATGGCAGTTATATGATAACTTTTTTTTTCCCCGTTTATAAATTTGTGAAATCTTGATCCTTCTTCTTAATGTGGTGATCCAGTAATCCTGCATATCCTACCATATGTCGATTGTTTAAAATAAAAACAGTACACATCAATGGGAAACAGTGTGTGATTGTACTACGTATGTGTTATCCAGGGTTGAAAGTTCTCATTGCAAGAGTTGGAGAGACTGGTTTGAGCTGACCCAGAAGAGGAGGAGGCTTTGTTCTACTTTTGATTTCTTCTGAGAATGGAGCAGCAAGTTTCTCCCAGAAAGCTGGCACGATACATTACACACTACATCCACTATGCCTATGTGTTTTTAACTGTGCAAGAGCACAGTCTTGTGTGATTGTGTATGGATACATTTTTAACTTGTCCTTGAGAATATGTGGCCTCAACCGTGTCGGACAGTACCAGAATAACAACGTATTTCTTTTATTACTATTCTTCTTTTCTCTTCTCTTCCTATTTTAACCGTTAGTAGTTTAAAAAGAAATATATTTTTGAAAATAAATTTTGAAATCTGTAGACTAGTAGATGCCATGCAATAAAGAGAGGATATGCTGGACGTGCATACATGGATATGCAGTATTACAGAATAATAGTTATAAAAAATACAGTAAACATCAAAAGAAGCAAGAGCAGCATTTATCTAAGGTAAGGGTTTGAAGAATTGTTAAAAAAACTTTAAATGTGTTTATACCATGGTCTGGGTGAATACTCGATTCTGATTGGCTGGATGGTGTACATTAAAAAGTGATAATGTACACCTAGGAAAGGCGTCCCGTCAAATTGCCTGATGACAGTTTTAAATTATTGCGCTGGCTCAAATGGCAACGGAGTCTCAACGTTATTTTCATCCTCCTCTGGACACACACAAGCAGTAAGTAGTGTACTGGCCTTCTGAAATGATATTTTGTATCACGTAACGTAAGGTAAAGCCATCATCTCGCTTCCCATCACTGATAAATCGCTGCGGTCGGCTCGCTCTGGCCACGTTGCTTGGCAACGCCTGTATACGGGAGATATTAAATAGCGCGCTCGATTTATAAAAAAAACCTCGCGATTTTAACTCTAAAACAAATTAAAGTATTACTAATTGATTAAATATGTCTTTCTTTCGTAAGTGAACAATGTTATAAGCGGTTTAATGCCGGTCGAGGTGTCCTTTATCAGAAAATAGTTGGACGGTTCACGCCCCCGCGTCGTCCATTATTTTCTGATAATGTACACCTCGTCGGGCATTATCCCTTACTTAACAACAGTTTTATTTTAGGTTTTGTGGCCACAGTGGCCTTTATTTTGGTCTCTTTTCAATGGTGTTCCCGTTACATGTTCATAGCAAGATTGATGGAAAAAGATCAACCAATATTTCATATCCATGATTATTAAAATTCATAATGTAAAATAGCTAAAAAAAAAACTACTTTTCCCCCCTCAACAACAACAGCTGTTGCCTGGGTTCTTCAACAGTTACAGCTTTATGGGAGAGTGGCAATGAAAACGCCACTGTTGAAAAAAACTAATATCATGGCCCATCTAGAGTTTGCAAAAAAAGGCATGTGGAAGACTAGATGGTCAAGTGGGAGACTGTTCTTTGGCCTGACGAGAGCAGCTTTTCGGTCATCAGGCAAGTTGCATGCAATGTTTGGCGTAAAGATGTCCAGATCCAACCATGTGTTCGGAAATCGGGCATGATTTCGAGGTTTCAGACTTGATGTGAATCAGAACATTACCTCCTGATCAGGCCTTGGATACATATGTATATACACTCACTGGACACTTTATTAGGTGCACCTTGCTAGTACCGGGTTAGACCCCCTTTGCCTTCAGAACTGCCTTAATCCTTCAGGGCATAGATTCAACAAGGTACTGAAAACGTTCCTCAGACATTTTGGTCCATATTAACATGATAGCATCACGCAGTTGCAGCAGATTTGTCGGCTGCACATACATGATGTGAATTTCCGGTTCCACCACATTCAAAGGTGCTCTATTGGATTGAGATCTGGTGACTGTGGAGGGCATTTGAGTACAGTGAACTCATTGTCATGTTCAAGAAACCTGTCTGAGCTGATTCAAGCTTTATGACATGACGCTTTATCCTGCTGGAATCAGCCATCAGAAGATGGGTACACTGTGGTCATAGAGGGATGGACATGATCAGCAACAATAGTCAGGTAGGCTGTTGCATGGCAGTAATGATTAATTGGTACTAAGGGGCCCAAAGTGTGCCAAGAAAATGTCCCCCACACCATTACACCACATACACCAACCATTGATACAAGGCAGGATGGATCCATGTTTTCATGTTGTTGACACCAACTTCTGACCTTACCATCCAAACGTTGCAGCAGAAATCGAGACTCATCAGACCAGGCAACATTTTTCCTATCTTCTATTGTCCAGTTTTGGTGAGCCTGTGTAAATCTTAGCCTCAGTTTTCTGTTCTTAGCTGACAGGAGTGGCACCCGGTGTGGTCTTCTGCTGTTGTAATCCATCTGTGTCAAGGTTTGACGTGTTGTGCATTCAGAGATGCTCTTCTGCAAACCTTGGTTCTAACGAGTGGTTATTTGAGTTAGTCTTGCCTTTCTACCAGTTTGAACCAGTCTGACCATTCTCCTCTGAGCTCTGGCATCAACAAGGAATTTTCGCCCACAGAACTGCTGCTCTGTCAGGAGTTGCTGTGGAATTAAGGAAGGACCCAATGAGATGATAATCAGGGGCGCATTCACTGGATATTTTCCCTTTTTCGGACCATTCTCTGTAAACCCTAGAGATGGTTGAGCATGAAAATCCTAGTAGATCATTAGTCTCTAAATTACTCAGACCAGTCCGTCTATCACCAACAAGTATGCCACGTTCAAAGTCACTTAAATCACCTTACTTTCCCATTCTGATGCTCAGCTTGAACTGCAGCAGATCGTCTTGACCATGTGTACATGCCTAAATGTATTGATTTGGCACAATGCGATTGGCTGATTAGACAATTGTGTTAACGAGCCATTGAGTGTATATTCTCATTGTTAACGTTGAGGCGCTATTTTTGTTTTAATATTAGACTTTTACTAGATATTTTTTTAATATTTAGTGTTGTACTAAAGTCCAAAAGTGAAGAATTTATTTATTACTTGATTGTTCAAGCTACCATCACCAAAATGCTAAGTTTGTTAACAGAGTTGTTAAACATTAAAATAAGATGAATTACACAAAAAAACAAGGAACATCCTCAATCTTTTTCTTCACTCTTCTTTATTCCTTTTTCATGTATTACAGAAGGATCAGATCAGGACTCAGTACTGGTAGATGCTCAAAATCAAATAACTTAAACTCCAGGTTAAAAACAGAAAAACTGATTGGGATGTCACTAGTTTGGCGGACATCAAACACTGCACATCACCACAACACACCATCCCCACTCTGAAACATGATGGTGGCAGCATCATGCTGTGGGGATGTTTTACGACAGTAGGCCCTGGCAGGCTTGTAAAGGTCGGAGGTAAAATAATATATAAGGAAATCCTTGAGAACAACCGGTTTCCATCTGCAAGCGAACGCCATCGGAGAACATTTAATTTCCAGCAAGACAATGAGTCAAAGCTAAAGCCTCAAAGAAAGGGTTTAAAGACAACAAGCTTTACTGGCGGGGCCCAGGCAAAGCCCAGACCTCAATCCTATATAGAATTTGCAGCAGGATGGACTGTTTTGCAGTAATACAAGTAAGAATGGAGTTAAATTGCACTGTCCAAATGTGGATGTCTGACTGAGATTTATTCACTAGGTGCATCTACAAAGTATTGACTTTAAGGGGGTGAATATTCATTCAGCAGGTACACACTTGTTAATCCTAGCCCCATCCCTCCACCCATATTTTCTATTTATATTTTGTCTGGAAGGCTTGTGTGTTTTCAGGAGACATTTGCCAACACATACAGAACATTCTTCAGTGGCGTCTAAAAACTGTTACTTTCACTAGAGGGACTTTGCAAAACATTGTTATTGGAAAGTCCACTATTATCCACAGATTATTTCCTTTATCACCTATCCAGCCTGCCATCAATTCCCTCTTTTAACGTCTTTTACACACAAAAAAAAAAAAAAACTATTTTGGAGAGTATGGCATCATTGAAAAAGCAACTGAAACTAAGAAATAGTAAAAAAGGAAGTAGAGCTCATGGATGTCTTTGATGTTGCATAACCTTTATATGCTGTTTTATTTCCTGAAGATTTTTTGGTCCCTTCCCTGACCTATACTGTCTCCTTAATCACTGCCACACTGTGTGTACTGGATGTACTGGCGGGGCCCAGGCAAAGCCCATACCTCAATCCTATATAGAATTTGCAGCAGGATGGACTGTTTTGCAGTAATACAAGTCAGAATGGAGTTAAATTGCACTGTCCAAATGTGGATGTCTGACTGAGATTTATTCACTAGGTACATCTACCAAGTATCGACTTTAAGGGGGTGAATATTCATACAGTCACTTTTTTTATGTTACATATTTTATTTTAATTATCAGTACTTTATAAAAATAAGCTTTCAATTTGGCATCAAAGTTGTTTTTTTGTAATTGTGTTTGTAAAAAAAATTGATTTGTAAATCCATTTAAAGGGGTTAAACATCCAAGTGGGTGAATACCTTTTTATAGGTATTCATGTCGCTGCATGCTTGCTCAGTATGAGGGATTGCTGAGAATTCCACGATGCAATCTTCTGTGGTTCTGTAATTTCTACACTAAACATTGTATTGTAATAACTCTTTTTGTGAAGTGCCTTGAGATGACATCTGTTGTGAAATGGCGCTATATAAATAAACTGAATTGAATTGAATTGAATAGGAACTGTAGTTTTCCTAAGTTTATTTGCATTTTTAGGGCCTAAACAGACTCTTAGTGGGGATTCTAATATAACAAATTACTCTCCTGCTGCTTGTATTATGTTTTTCAAGTGTGGTCTTGAAGGGGGAGAGTGTAATATTACCATAGAGTGAGTGTTGTGAATGAATGCATTTGAATGAAAAGTGAATACCATTCAGAAGTGGCTGTGACTTTTTTGAGAACTTTGAGCTGAACAGTTTTTTAGACAAAGCTGTAATGAGAGCAGCACATTCTGATGTCATGAAGTGGTTCCCTCTATACAAGTGAAAAAACTATGTCACATGTAATTTCGTTTCTTTCCTTTTTTATTTGGACAACTTTTGGTGTTTTATGCATAAATAAAGAGTTGCAACTAGGCGCTTATATTATATTTAGAGTTTATGGCCTGCTCTATGCTCTTTGCAGTTGTGCACACAGGCTGATTTTCCACAGAGGCAACAAAGGGAAGTTGTGTTGGGAATTGGGCTACATTTAAACCCATATCTTGAGAGTAATGTTGGAACAGATTTTAAGGATATGGTACTAATGTTAGGGTAGGATAGGCCTAAATGATCAGCCACAAATGCTGAGAGCAGAAAGCAGAATGTTTCCAGGAGGAAAAGAACCTGATAATTTACACACATCAGAATAAACTGTTTATTTATTTTAACTAAGACACATTCTCAGTATCATTACTTTAAAAAAGAAGCTTCCTGACATGATGTGCGCAACTAAATGGCTTCATATCATGCTCTGGCATCCATTGCCCACTGGTGTGCATCTCCCTTGTTCAAATGCCATAACTATGTCATAATGGCGGTGCCAGGCAGGTGATGGTGACGCCAAGGCAGAATGACATGCACACACATACACAGCCTCTCCTCTCCCTACAGATGCCCTTAATTAGACTCCACGCGTCCCCCACGGTGTCTGTGGCAGACGAGACAAAGGGAGGCTCATACATTTGGACGGACGAGTGTGTGTCCGCTTGTGTCTGTGTGCGCTTGTATCTGAGGGGCCTATCTTTAGCAGATGCTCATACCTCCACCGTCTCCCTCTCTCTGTGCGGAGCAGCAGTGCTATCATTAAACTGTCATTGAGAAGTGGCACCACTTAATTTTAGCTGCTCTCACTGGAGGCCCTGAAGGAGATGCTAGAGGCTGAGAAGGAGAAAGGGGAGGAGAAATGGAGACAGAGAAGGGAGGTAATAAAAAGGTACAAAGGTTAGACCGGAAGAATAAAAAAAAAAAAAAATATTGAAAAGGCAGGCTATTTCATCTGAAGATGATCAGATTAACTCAAGATCTGATGTGATTAACTCAGCATCTTTGTACAGGTGTTCTTCTACTTCAAGATTTCTGATCAAGTTTTATTTGCAAATTACGTTTAGCTAATTAATTTCCTGTTTGCTATTAAGGTTAACCACTCCTCCAACTGCTTCATAATAAATGTTCCAACTTTATTTCAAAGATTCATCTAAAATACATACTCAGGTGGAATTTTATTTTTTAGCAAATTGAGAAGAGAGAATTTGATAAAACTAAATTTAGAAATAACACGGAAAATAGTTGCATATTGTATTTTTCTCAGTTATTCTCCAAACAACTGGTTGCCCTCAGATGACTTACTATGGAGACACACTTAGAGCTTCCTGGTGGCGTCAGGCTTGGTAATGAATCCATGTCTCAGGGTTGTCAGGTGAGAAGTGCCACTTCCTTCCAGAAACTCAAAATAACTGAATGGAGCGTCTGAAAAGGAACGCAGACAGACTAACGAACAGAGACGGCCACTGATAGCGTCCTGCCTGAACCAGTGTTCTGGAGAAAAGAGAGCATATGTTCAGCCATATATAGGGGAAAGACAATTCAAAGACACTCCCACTGTGGAGAAGTGTGTCTGACTGGAAACACGGATGCATACCACAGTTCACAGTTTTCCTGACTTTTCTCATTGATACAGTGACCTTAACCTTGGCATCCCCTCTCTTTCTCTCGCTCCTCACATTAATCTGTCTTCCTGATTTGTCAGTACAATGTTAACACGCTGTCGTTGTCTTCGGCAGCAGGTACACACTTGTTAATCCTAGCCTCATCCCTCCACCCATATCTTCTATTTATATTTTGTCTGGAAGGCTTGTGTATTTTCAGGAGACATTTGCCAACACATACAGAACATTCTTCAGTGGCGTCTAAAAACTGTTACTTTCACTTGAGGGACTTTGCAAAACATTGTTAATGGAAAGTCCAATATTATCCACAGATTATTTCCTTTATCACCTATCCAGCCTGCCATCAATTCCCTCTTTTAATCTCTTTTACACAAAAAAAAAACTTTTTTGAAGAGTTTGGCATCATTGAAAAAGCAACTGAAACTAAGAAATAGTAAAAAAGAAAGTAGAGCTCATGGATGTCTTTGATGTTGCATAACCTTTATATGCTGTTTTATTTCCTGAAGATTTTTTGGTCCCTCCCCTGACCTTTACTGTCTCCTTAATCACTGCCACACTGTGTTGGCATCCTTTCCCTGGACCACCTTCTTCTGTCTTCCTATCTTGTTTCACCTTTTACTCCATATACCGTATTCGCGCCCGATTTACATCTCAGTACTTTTTCACACTGTGCCTACATGCTGTGTCCATGTCTTGTCTCATACCAGAGAATGTATTTGATAGGGCAGGTCATTCACACAGTCCTTATGAGTGTCTATCTGTTGCTGTCTGTTACAGATTGGACTGCTTTTGGTGCTTGTGCCCTGAGTAACATTGTTTTTTCTCTGCATGGTGTCTGCCCCAATGTTTTTATCTTAAACTTTGATGAATCCTACTTGGATGTTGACTTTGAGTCCTGGGACTTCTTTTAGTTTGGGACTTATTTTTTGTCACCAGATTTAGGTGAATCTCAACTCCATTTATTTGTTTAAGAAATTTCATTCCAAAAAGTAAAACTATGAAAACATACATTGTAAATTAGTTACTCTAAGATTAATAATCAAGTTGAAATCAACATTAATTTTAATATATGTTTAATATATGTTTATATATATTATGACCTACAATTAGAGGTTTAACGGTACACTAAAATCAAGGTTTGGTACATATTTTGGGTCTTAAAGTCGCAGTATGTTATTTTTTTGGTACACTTTAATCAACAAACATTAATAAAAATCTGCTTCTGACTTTTTCTTTTTCTTTTCTTTGATTGGTATAAAACAATGACTTTTTTTTCCTGAATTCTTTCCTTTCAATTCCTGAAAATTATTTTATTATATAAAGTGATTTTAAAAAGGATAGAACTGACTTAATATTTGCTTACAATTTTTTAAAATAAATAAAACAGTACAATTAGACATACTCAGACTAGAAAACAGTAGAACTGTGTTGAAAAAAAATAAAAAAAATCGATTCTGAATCGATTCTTGTAGAAATCTAATCAAATTGATTCAAAAGTTCACAAATCGATTCGGGGTTGATACAGTTTCCCCCTTTGAGCTGTTACTTACCCAGTGTGAAATCAATGAATTACAGGCATATAGTTGAGATAACAGCAAAAAAAAAAAAGTTTTTTGTAGCACTGACCCATATCAATATCAAACTGGATCACACTAAATCGGATTGTATCGGATCGAAACGTGATAATCGATTTAGACTCTTTAGAATTGAAATCGTATCTTAAAATTTGAATCAATAACCAAAATAATCAACATTTTTAGAATAAAACATGCTTATATAACTTCAGAGTTGTTTTAATTTTTCGACAACCTAGTTTGTACTTCAAAGCAGCATGGGCAGCTTGTTGGGAAAATCCATCCCCATCAACAGACAAAGTTCTGGTTCGGCCCGTCTTTCTTTTTCTACTGCCCTTATCCCCATGTTACATGTCTGAATTGCCTCATGAATTTCCTCAAATGGTATGTGCATTGATCGCCGTCCTGATGCCTCCTGCCAGCTCCGGCTCTTTAACACGGTTTTAACTGGTTTATAGTTATTTTTAACGGTTTGTTCTTTGTTTTTTAATCATTTCTTTCTTTTAACCGTTTTTAACTTTTAGGGACTTATATTTTATCGGACACGTTTTTAATCAGAGCACGGACCGCTGTTACTTTTATCATGCCTCCACTCACCTGTAGCTCCAGGTGTGATGGTTGTGCCAGGCTAACCAAGAAAATCAAGCAACTGGAGCAGAGGATCACCAATTTACACCTGATCCAGGACTACGAGCGCGACGTGGACATCATCTTCGGCCGAACTTTCCCTGCTGCCACCAGCGCCCAGCTGGCCGACACAATCCCCTGCCAGCCTGTTGAAGCTGCGGAGGGGGAATCCATCGCTGGGTCTCCAGGTGGACTCGGACAGACGAACACCGGCGGAGGTACAACATCCACGGCAGAGGAGGAGCGCTGGTTCCAGCAGAGGGCTAAACCAAAAGCCCCCCTCAGCTTCACTCCGGTGCCCCAGGGTGCGTGGTTGACTGTCGGGCCTGGTCGCGGTGTGGGCGCCCGGAGCGGCTGCCACCATTCTCCTCCACCCGGCCTTCCGCTGTCGAACGCTTCGGTGCCCTGGGGGACGACTTCCCTCCCCTGACCGTCCCTCCAACCGCGCCGAGGACCAGCAGCTCCGCAGGACCAGCAGGTCAGCAGGACCGCCGCCCATCCCCTCATATGACAGAGCAGCAGTTAGACTCCGGTAGCCACCCACGTCGCACCAAACCCAGGACTACAGTCGGGCCCCCCGAGGAGTGGTTCACTACACTCCGAATCCACGGAACGACCCATCGACGCCCACTAAACCTCGCTGCAGTCCTGTGGAAGCAAAGCTGCCCAACATCCAGCAGGTCCTGGACAACGAGGGATCTTCTGCTCAGAATCAGCAGCAGCAGCCTGCACACCATCCACCCAGCACTCTCATCATTGGAGACTCTATTATCCGGCACATTAGGATGAGAGGAGCTGTCACCCTTTGTTTCCCTGGAGCTACAGTAAAGTATATTTCTGAACAGATTCTGGACTCCATCCAATGTCACCCTACTGTGAGTAAAGTATAATTCATGCTGGAACCAATGACATTCACAAACAGCATGCTAAGCTCTTAAAGAAGGATTTTATTCATTGTTTTAATCTTTTAAACGTCAAACCCCTATCTGTTTTTATTTCTGGCCCCACTCCAACCATCAGCAGAGGAATAAATAGATTCAGCAGGTTACTCTCTTTAAACACTTGGCTTTCCTCTGTTACCGTGATGCACAATATTGGTTTTATAGACAATTTTAACATTTCCTGGGGCAGGGGTCAATTGTTTGGGGGCAGATGGACTCCATCTTAACAGACAAGGTACACGCATGCTGGCACTAAGCCTTGCATACCCTCGCCCACCCCTGTCCCCGGCACCGGCCCCAGCTGCTCCTGCCCTAATGTGCAGCTGGTCCCAGTTCCTATGAACTCAATCCTGATTTTAACAGTAACACACATATCGGACTTGGACCTTACGTTAACTCATTCATACCTGTTATTGTCAGCAGAGGGCGAAAAAATAATCATAAACTAAAACAAAGCAACCCAAATAATTTTAAACAGTTACTAAAAATCCCACCTACAGTAAATCATACTGTCACTCCATCACCATCCACTATTAATATGGCTCTTTTAAATGTTCGCTCTCTGCTGAATAAAACTTTTACAATAAATTATTTGATTTTAGACAATAATCTTCAGTGTTTATTTTTACCGGAGACATGGCTGAGTGCAGATGCCCCTGCTGTTCTTACAGAGGCCTCTCCACCTAATTTTAACTTTTATTATTCTACGAGGAGTAGTCAGATGGGAGGCGGAACTGCTTTTATTAGTTCATCAACTCTTTCCGCCAAACCTGTTTTATTTAATAATTTTACCACTTTTGAATACACAGCTTCTGTTTTTAGCACTCAGATTTTATGTGTCACCGTTTATAGGCCTCCGAAAAGGAATGCACTTTTTATTCCAGAATTTTCAGAGTTTTTATCAATTTTACACAACTCTTATGAGAAGATAATTTTAGCTGGTGATTTTTATCTACATATAGATAACCTTTTAGATCCTTTATCAACAGATTTTTTAAATATTTTAAATTATATGGATTTTAGCCAGCATGTCATGCAGCCTACTCACAACAGAGGACACACTCTGGACTTGGTCATCACATATGGCCTGTCCACCAGTGTGTCCTCTGTTGTTGACTTGGCTGTCTCTGACCACTACTGTGTGTTTTTCAAAATCACCAGTTTTATCAAATTAGAGACCTCTGTGAGAACTGTCAGGAAGCGTCATCTAACCCCTGAAGTGGCTGCAGGTTTTCTTGATGTTTTTAAAAAGTTTCCTCCTGTACCTTTACCTGCCCCCCTGTGATTTTATTGTTAATGATTTTAACAGTAGGCTTAAATCTGCTTTCGACCTGCTGGCTCCACTTAAAGTTGTAAACATACATTCAAAACGCACTGTACCATGGATAAATGAAGATCTTAAAAAAATAAAGAGGAGCTGCAGGTTGGCGGAAAGGAAATGGAGGAAAAATAAAATTACAATAAATCATCAGATATACATAGAACATCTAAAATCATACAATAACGCTTTAAGAAATTCCAGAAATGCATAGTTTTCCAGAATAATCTCAGAACATAAAAATAACGCAAAATTCAGTTTTCTACCATTGACAACATTCTTAATCATACTTCTAATACTTTTCAGAAAACCTCCTCAAACACTCTCTGTGAGGAATTTGCAGACCACTTCAGAGGGAAGGTAGACACCATCAGATGTAGTATTTTATCCTCTCAAACAAACATTCAAACAAATCTGAGTGTCGGCCTTCACCAGAGGAAACACTGGACAGTTTTGTCCTGGTAGATGCTGGGACCCTTGATAAAGTTTTCTCCTCAGTGAGGCCCACCACAAGCGCTTTGGACCCAATTCCCACCCGATTTTTAAGCAATTTTATGGTTCTTTTAAAGACGAGATTTTAAACCTTATGAATTGCTCCCTTCAGATGAGTTTTTTTCCTACTGCCTTAAAAGCGGCGGTAGTGAGGCCCCTGCTGAAGAAGAGCAATTTAGATTTTGATGATTTAAACAACTACCGACCAGTATCGAACTTACCATTTTTAAGCAAAGTTTTAGAAAATCTTGTTTTAATTCAACTTAATGATTTTATTTTATGCTCATAATGTCCTAGATAAATTTCAGTTTGGTTTAAGGATGAACCACAGCACAGAGACGGCTCTTTTAAAGATTTTAAATGATTTTAGATTAAACTATGATGCTGAAAAGGTGACAGTGTTGGTTCTACTGGATCTAAGCGCTGCCTTTGATACAGTAGACCACACTATTCTTTTAACTCGTTTAAAACAGATTGGCTTTTCTGGTGCTGTTCATAAATGGTTCACTTCCTATCTCACAGATAGGACTTTTATGGTAAGTTTAGATACCTGTTTCTCTAAGGTCCATAAGATTGCATGTGGTGTGCCCAAGGGTTCAGTTTTAGGCACAGTGCTATTTAACCTGTATATGCTCCCTCTTGGCAGTGTCATCAGAAGACATGGAGTTAACTTTCACAGTTATGCTGATGATACACAGTTGTACATCTCATTGTCTCCTGATGACACACGGCCAATGGATGCACTTTTTAACTGCATTTTACGACATTAAATCCTGGATGGCAGAAAACTTTCTCCAGCTCAACCAGGACAAAACAGAGGTTTTAGTTATCGGTTTTAGGATCGATTTTAACGTTCTTTTAATGGTTTTTAATTGTCTTAATGATCTTGGGCCCTCTTAACTTTCTGAACAGCTTTTACCATGTGAACCCTCGCGGTCTCTGCGCTCCTCTAGTAGCCGTCTCCTTAACATTCCCAAAGTCAGGACACAGACTCATGGTGAGACGTCTTTTCATTATTATGGCCCTCACCTCTGGAACAGGCTGCCAGAGGACCTCAGGGCCGCAGAGAACGTTCATGTATTTAAGAGCAGGCTCAAGACTTAACTTTTTAACCGAGCTTTTAACTAATTATTATTTATTAATATATGTTTAACTGCTCAGCATGTTTTACTTGATTTGATTTTTAGTTTAGCATTTAACTGTTTATTTATTCATCTGCTTTGCATTTTTATCTTGATCTCTTATCGTTATTTTACACTTATTGTTTTATACTTTATACACTTTATAAACTTTATATTTTAACTTATTTTAATCTTTCTTGCCAGTGTTTCCTCTCTGGGGGCCCCTGCCGATTGGTGGTCGGCTGTGGCTGCCTGGGTGCCCCCCAGGTAGTGCTTCGGTGGAGGTGGGGGTACCATCCCTCCCTCCTCTTGGCGCCCTGGGTCGGTGCCTTGGCTGCTGTTGCAAGACCTTATAACAAGAATGATAAATAAACAAAATATGCCAAAGAAACAGCTATAATGAATGCAGAAATGATTACAATGGAAACGAAAGAAAAGACAAAAAAAAGCTTATCATGACAGCTATAGAACATAATCATTAGAGCAAACAGAAAGAAAAGCATGAAATGTACCACTTTAGTTTCAATTTGGAGTTCTGAAATAAAAAAAACAGCCTAATGATCTGTTCTACTGAAATCTGTCTGTACAACAATATTTCACACGCAAATTGATATTCTCTGGTTTAAATTACAATAAATATATACAGGTTTGGGGCACAATACAGTCAGAAGGTCTTCATTAAGTGTCTGCTGTCTATAGGTCGCGTTATTAATTATTCCAGCCAAAACAGAGCTAATTCTATTCTCTATGCTTACTTTGGAGAAAGACAGAGCAAAAAAAAGAAAGTCAAAGGAGAAAAATTGTTGTTAAAAATAGGTACAAAAGCAATGGAAAATAAAAACTGAGAATTAAGCAGGAAACTTAAGAAAGACACTTAAGATGAGTAAGCAGGCCAGATGAAAAGAAAAGAAGGTGGTGGGAGGTAACAAAAGGGAGACGCAAAGACCTGATGAATGGATGAGAAAGGAGAGGATGAGGAGAAAAAAGGAGTGAGGCCCTCTTCATTTATTGCTCCACTGGAGAAGAACGTAGAGCTCTCTAATGGCACTGCTATGGTAATAACAATAAAAACCAAGAGTACAAGAGAAAAAGAAAGACGACGAAAGATGGGAAAAAAGGGAAAGAGGTTATGACACAGAGGGAGACATAAAGTGTGAATGTTTTCGTTCTATGGTTTTATATTTTCCCACCAACTGTAGCTCTCTTGCTCTCCCGTACCCTTCAAACACCCACACTCTCCCTTTCTTCGTTTCCGTGCTTCCGCTGTTGGCGCCGTGTGTCCTTGCTCTATGCTTTGTTAGGCAGGGCAGTGGCACCACTGTAGCTGCTGTGTCAGGGCTTTCTATTGGTGGTGATTAATGTATGGAGATGGACTGATCGTCACCAGCCACTAACATTATTCTCACTGCCGGCACAGAGGAGGTGTGTGTAGGGTGCAGGGAACTTAGCCGTGGGTGGAAGGTGTTGAATCATACGGACCTTTAAAATGAAGGTGCATTCAAGTTATTTGTTTGATCATTCTACTAGTTAAACAGATCCTCATTTAGTTATTTAGTTTTTTCACATTTTGAGAGTGTTTTTTTTATTTATATGAGTTGATGAGTTTAAAATAAAAAAATGTTGCAGCTTAAATTACTGCCTGATTAAATACAGTTTTATGAATTAAATTTGAGTAAGATGACAGAATATTTAAAGCATATTAATAGTTTCAGGAAAATGAAGACTGCTGTTCACATTTATGATGTTTTATTGTGACAAGAGTGGGAAGAGTCCA
Source organism: Apricaphanius iberus (assembly GCA_028564705.1). NCBI lineage: Eukaryota > Metazoa > Chordata > Actinopteri > Cyprinodontiformes > Aphaniidae > Apricaphanius > Apricaphanius iberus. The sequence continues at coordinate 156,726 of JAPXFQ010001320.1, read as the reverse complement.
GAGTGGCACAGAAAGAACACAGAAGCCAGGGAGGATTGTAAACACTAGCACCTGCTATGATTTTTAGTTGTTGTTTTTTCAATTAAAGGTCTCATTCACTTATTTTACTTTATTATTTTTTTCAAAACATATGCTGTCTTCTCCAGATTGATTGAATGCCTTGTGTCATTTTCTGTGGAAAGATGCTCTCATGGTACTGTTTCAGGAGGTTGAAGGTTGTCAGGAAAAGATGAGGCAGAAAACCACAAAATTTGCTCATTAATATTCATGCTATGCCAATGTCTTGCATTGGATTGGCCAACAGCAACACGACTCTTATGCTGCCTTCCAACAAATATCTAACTTAGCAATATACTTCGCTGGTGGTCTTACAAAGACAAATTCCAACTGTTTCTTTTTTAGCTCTTCTTTCTTGGTAAAGAAACCTCAATATTGAAGAGTTATTCAACAAATAACACAAGCCCAAACATGTTCTGCCATGTTGTGGAGTTGTTAATGGTTAGCTTCTACTAGCTCACAAAATCAATACAGCCTTCCCATAAGTGGTCATAAGCCATGGTTGACAAGACTATGAATATTAACATAGAAGGAACTGGCTTTTTCTAACTCAACCATTTTTTGCTGTCTATTCCTTTCTGTGCCAAATGCAGGCAATAGTGGTTTCAGAAAGTTTTCATGAGCAGCATGCATATGCAACTCAGAGTGACCGATCTAGTTTAAAAAAAAAACACAGTTTCTCAGTGAACAAGGCCATACATGCAGTTTTGTTGCTATCAATATTGCTGCTTTATCAATCTGAATGCCAAAGTGTATGTTTTAGCGGCAATGAGAAGTGACTAAGCAGTTACAGAGGTAAAACATGAACTATATGCATGAGTAATTGTAGTATTTTCCAGAGGACCGTACTCTTGTTGCAAAGCACCCACATCTCAAATCTACAAATCTGCATCTACCCTGATCTATTCTTATTTCAGCTGTTATTGTCTAGGTATTTATCTGATTGCCATGTGAAAGTTTATCTTAAATAGGACCATCAAGTGTTTCATTAATGTAGACAAAACTTTTTTTTAATAATGTAATTATATAATGAAATACCGAAAAGTGTTGATCAGTTTAAGTATTGATAAAAGAAATTTAAAATATGAATCCTGTGTTTTAGTCACTAAGTGAGTAAATGTACAGCAATGATGAATGAATGTGGAATCAGTGTCAGCCATGAAATAGTTATTATGGCTAAAGTGACAGGTTAATAACTTTGCATTATGCAGGTTATGTTGAAATACTAATTTGTTTCAGAAATGCTTGGCAATTAATAGCCAATCCTAACATAGTCAATGTTTTTTCCATAAGCTTTAAGACCCCAGAAAGGGAAGATCCATAAATTGATACCTATTTTTGTGTTGACCTTATGTGTCATGTTCCGGTGTAGACTCAGATGGAGGCAGACAAGTATGATGAAATTATTTAGTGGCACTCACAGTCAGGGGAAACACTAGATTGACCAGACAGGGATGACTGCGACGATAGACGATGCATACAATACCAACGAACCAGCAAAGACATGAAAATACAGAGGGGTATAAATACACAGGGATGGTACCTACAATTTGATAGAATACGTTCTTGTTTTCATAACTTTTCTTTATTACTTTTTTTAATTTGTTAAACACTTTGAGCTATTTTCTGATCAGATAAACAAAACATATGTTTTCAGAAGTAATTATAATATATCTTCCTTCTAATATGTACAAAAAGTTAATCAAAGATTTTTGGGAATTACCAGGCTCCTACTGGCCTACTTACACGTATAAATCAATGTAAATAACTTTGGCGGGGAACGACACAACTATAAAACAAGATGGAGCACCCCAAACAGTTGTTATCTACAATGTACAATTACCAAATAAAATTTGCGCCATATCAGAGCACCAAATGGTGTGCCAGCTTGGCATTTCTGCCCACGCTACATATGTGTGTGCTGTGATTAGACCATAGAGACAGTAGATAAATTAGCTTTGGGAGGAAAATGGAAGTGAAAGATATACTGGGTTGTCCTGTGAGAGTTCATGTTGTAAGTTGCCCTACACGCACACACACACCCATGCAGGAGCACACCAAAGCCTTCCTCTGTTTCTTCCTCCCTATCCACCTTCCCATCCATCAGGCCATCTCAGGGAGCTGCCCGCAGTTCCACTGGCTGGTTTAATTGTTAATGCTAATTGCTATTTATTGGCTCAGATGCAAATGATAGGCTGGCCAAAGTGAAATTTTATGAGGAGTGAACTCCCCCTCTCGCACAAATTGAAAAAAGTGAAACAAGAGGAAGAGTGAAATGAGGCGAGGCGAGAAGAGCTTAATGGCAGCGCTTTAATAGCAGAGAGCAAAAATTAAGACTGATTTAAGAGACGCTGCTAAGTCCCCCCCAAATCCTCTGTGATCCCCTCTCAGGGAGACACCCATTTGGCAGAGAAGGAGAGAGGGATTGAGGAGAGCGGCGTGAAGAGAGGAGAGGGCTTATTACCAGAAAATCAAGAATTCACACCAACTTGTAGGCTTGCATGTCAGTATTACTTTATATTGCATTAGTTTTATTTCTAACAGAAAAGTGAATTCCTACAGACAGACAGACAGACAGACAGACAGACAGACAGACAGACAGACAGACAGACAGACAGACAGACAGATAGATAGATAGATAGATAGATAGATAAGAATGTGAAAAATGACACTTGGCGGAGGTCAAATGCAGTCAGCAGCTTCTCACTGCCTCCCTCTACACCAACTGAGTGTGCACTTGAACATCATCCACTTTTAATACACTCTAAAAGGTAAAGTAGAATTTGCACAACACATTACCTTAATGCAAGCTGAAATTTGTGTGTATATGTGTGTGTGTGGGTGCGTGTCTGTGTACCGGCATGCTTTGCAGAAGTTCAGGGATGCAGGGCCAGCTTTGCATCACTCTGTGACATACCGATGTCCTCTTTTGATGCTTGCTCATTTGTTTCCCTTCCATCCATTACTCCCCCGATCCGCCTTGTCCATCCATCGCTCTATCACTCCATCTGATTGAAGGAGATTCCCTCCATCCTCAAGGTGCGATCGCCCTGCCAATTAAAGACCAATCTAATCGCTTCTGGGCTTTTGGTGTGTTTGAGTGTGGGGGAGAGCTGTTTGTGTCTGCATGTGCACACTTACTTGTTTGAAACTAGATGGACGTGTGTGTGTGTGTGTGTGTGTATGGGTGTGTGTGCGCGTGTGTGAATGTGTTGGTGAGAGATCTGAGAGGTTAATGCAGTTAAGGTTATTTCACAGTCCATTAAGAAGCTTATGTTGACCTTGTGACCCTAAAGCCAACAACATGGAATGCATTATCATGACAATAGGACTGCACATATGTGTGCATGTATGAGATGAGAGGGTTATTCCCAAGTTAGGAAAATATCATCACAAAGGTAGAGAGGTGTATAGAAAAGCGAATCTGAAACCTCTTGCATGTGTGATCTCTGAGGGTTTGGTCAGCTCAGTCTGAGAGTCATTTGTACCATAATAGTTAGTCTACAGAGAGTAGCATGAAGGACAATCAATGGCCATGCAAAACGGAAGAGAAAATGCTGACGCTTGTTCTTTTTTTTAGGTTGCTGGAAAATTTGATTCGATTACGTAGAGAGCAGAGCTCGGGACTGTGTGCAAGAGAGGATGTGTGTATTTGTATTCGTGGTGAAAAAGGAAGAGGCAATTTGTTCGCTACAGAAAACTTGACAGAAATTAAACAAATGAATGGTTTCTCAAGATACAATTGCACGCCTACATCGGATGAATGTTTATTTTAATCCATAAAATACTTATTTGCGTTTAATATTTGTTGCACTCTATCATATTTTGGACTTCACACTTTTTAAGAGCTCAACACCACTTTTCTTATTGCCCCTCAGTTTATATCTGTCTTGCTCTTTTTGTTGTGATTTTACCCACTTATTCCCTTAACACTGGGCGAAAAACTCTGACCCCCATCTTGGACCCAGTTCATCCACCGCTCTGGGCAGGTTATTGATCCACACTTGAACTGAGGTCTGGCTGTTGCATTCATGGCTAATGAGACCGACACGGCCGGTCTGGGTCTTGATAGGTTACAGTGTGAGGACCTACAAATAAACTTACAATGCCTGAGGGAGCCCCAAGATTGAATTCAACTGGTTTTTTTTCACAGCTGAAAAAAAAAGATTAGATTTTTATAAATTACGAGATTCACACCCACAGGACGGATTGGCAAAATAAAAAAATAAAAATTCCTTTGTCAAATATGTTCTCACACAAACCCTGGCTTTAACCTACACCCCTGCCCTCCTCTCTCCCTTCAGACATTTTTAGGTTGATTGTTGTGCTGTATCTCTGTGCTGGAATCATGCCGTTTTTTGTTTTTTTCATGTTGTTTCCTTTTAGTTATCCACATTGTGCAATTGACAGCAGAACTGTTGTTACATTGGACAGTTGAAAATTGATATCCCTGGCCATTTCTTTGCGTCCCAGGCAATATGTTACCTTTTCATGGACTTATCAAACTGATGGATGGGAGGGGGCCACATCTCTTGTGGCCTCTGCTTTAATCAACCACACACTTACAACACACACAGACACAAGGCAGACGCATCAAAAATACGAGCACGGAAATATTATGGGACTTTATTCAGGTTTGGGGTTCAAAAAATATAATTGAAAAAATATATATAAATGCATATGGAAATTAAATGCATCCAATGCTTTTTGCAAGAACTTGTTTTTACATTTTGGTTGCCTCCCCATGTACTGTATGTTGTTGTTTTTTCACAGCAGTGCAATGGTTAAGTTTTTGATTCATGAAGAGTTGACTCTTCTGATAAAGATAATGTTTCTTATAGAGATATGTCAGATCACCAGGCGACAGACATCGGAGCTGAAAGATATGTCTATTGGACATGAGGGACTGTTTCATGCCTTATTATCACACTGGCATGAATTGGTTCCTGGTCAAGAATGCTGGAGAAATAATGCTGGAGAAGATAAGCAGTGATTGTTAAATACTATTCAAGGTTTTTAATCAAAAGGGTTGGGAGGGAATATGAGAATACAATCTGTCCCTCCATGTTTGACCAAACATGTTTATTAAATACTAAAAGGCCTGAAGGTTTCATCTTTGTTTTTAGAAGAGCTATAATTTTTGTCGTAATATGACAGTTATGAATATAAGAGATCTTTGTACCTCAAATACTTGAACAGTGACTTGAAGTTAGAAGGCCTTATCAAACATGCTAAATCTGGTCAAGAATCACAGACAGAGTTTTATTGTTCTAGATAAGTGACTTCTTTATTTGTTGTTGTTTTACTGCTTATTTAAAAGGATATAAATTATTTTTATATTCTAATTATTGTAAGATGTTTATAACATAGTTTTCTTTTTCAGAATTGATAATCCTTGTACATTGTTTTAATATATTTTTACTTTGTCAGAAACAGAGTGGTTGATTAAATGAATGACAACAACTGTAAATCTAAATCTGCCATTAGGTATGAAGACTTAACTGTATGCTTTAATGTATAAATGTCGATAATCTTGGAATGCCTTATTTTCTGTTAAATATAAAAGTACTACCTCTATCAAACAACTTGTGGCACTTCATTTCATTTTATGTTTTAAAGTCCTTAGAAAACAAAATCACAGCCGATGTGTTAGACATTATGAAAAAAACAGAGGTTGATTTCATAAAGTAAAAGCTTTTTTGTACTTAACTTGGCTTTATTTTCTCATGTAGTTTACTTCTTTAAACTTATATATTTCTGAATGTTTATATAAAAGTCAGTCAATGCAGAGACTAATTCTGTTTTAATGACTCTGGAAGGTGTTTATCATTGAAGGGGAGACAGCGGTCTGTTGTTGGTTTTGTCCAAAAGAAAACACTATAGGACAAAGGACACACACTCACTCACATATAGATGATGATACTCTGTAAATTGTCCTTCACACGGCTCCCCCTGCATATTGACTGTATGTCCTTTTTCTCAGGCTGATGTTATTGTCAAATTGTTTCTCAAACGGGACACAATTGAAAAGGCGGACAGTTGTTCAATGGCTCGAGTTTTACCATTGATTCCCAATAGGGGTCCTCTATTCATCTGTCGGCTTGAGGAGCAGAGAAAAACTCTGCTTCCTGCTTGCCCCACCGCCGCTCGCTTTAGGTGCAGAGACGGCTGCCTTCACGTGCGCACACAAACACTGGTGGGTGCTTACATATATGCATGTACACACACATCTTCTTTCATTTAAATATTGCTCCCATCTCAGAGCAACCTCTGTTACTTGATACAGTATGATCCCCCACAAATCAATAGGAGCCAAGGAGACAACACACACATGAAGACTCACACGCACGCTAAAATCTGGCTCTGTGTAGCCCACAGGCAGATGGTATCTGCTTTAGACGCTTGTTATTCTCAACAACTCTGATATGGAGATCATTAGCTGAAGAAAAACACTAGGACATGTTAAGGTACCCGAAGCATACACGAGATAAAAACTTTACTAATCACAATATTCATGCGGGATATATATATATATATATATATATATATATATATATATATATAAAGATATGGGAAAGATTTTTAAAAGCTAAAAGTCCAAGTGTCCCATTATATCCTAAATATTAAAAGTAAATCAATGAGATTAAACATCAGATGCAAGGACTGCCTTTTATTTTGTAAACTATAAAAAAGAAAACTCTTTGTCCTGTATTAAAGTCAGCAAGGAGCATACATGTAAAAGTTGTATAAAGTGCACTTCTACAGTAGGAAATGCATGTTTGTTTTTCTCTATTGAGAAGACCGGACTCATGCCGTGTCATGATTTGTAACAAATGTAGGTTCTACAACTCATCATTGCACCTTGTCTGAAACTTTAGGAGGAATCTCTTTAATTAAGAGTAGAAAAATTTAAAATTTGATGTTTATTGCAAAAGCTTTTTTTGGTAACTAACTTTCCTAATTTGTAGTACTATCATATCCGATTCAGTAGGTCTTCTTGTTAGTTATTGGGCATGACCAAATAACACAATTTGCTGAAAAATCTTTAATAGTCAAATTCAAAACAAACTTTCTTAAAGTTTTTCCGTTTTGCTCAAATGTAAGTGTGAAATTATCCAACTCTTTTCACACTGTTGTTGGGTGTTATCATGTTTAAGTTACACGTCTTGGGAAATGCTGATAAAATTTCTTCTTTATAAAGGTGGAGTTAAAACATTATCTACGCACAACTTATTTCAAAATATATTAAAAAAATATTTTCAAATATAAATAGATTATGTCTACATGGTACACAAAATGTATTGGCATTACACAGGGTGTATATTCTTAATTGAAGAAAATGGTCTTGGTTTATGACATATATGATGTTTTGTGTATGTATTGTACTCCATGTAGGGATTTGTAATTTATGTTCGTTGACTCATGTTGAATTGATAAATATTACTCGCAAACCTGACAACTAGTATTAAAGTGGGGTTCGTTTAATAAAAATTAATGAACCTAACCAATGATATTATTTATTTTATTTCTTATCTTTAACTAATGAAAGAGGGTATTAACAAGTCTGTCTAGTGTCAGCATATTTTCTGGGAGCAGATTAAATGTTTCCATGTTTTGGTCATCAGTTTCAAGCTCCTACCACTCAGACAGTGATTGCCTTAAAGAGGGCATAAATGAAGCCTGCAAAGATTGTCTACTCCCTCAAAGGTCAAAGTTTCAAATCGTTTTCAAAAAAATATTAGCTTCTTGAAAAACTACTCAGAAGAAGAGTTAACATGTAGAAATTCCACGATGAATAAAAGAAGAATAAAATACTCCAAGAAGAATAAAATACTTTCTCCTTCTTTGCGCTTTCCCCCCTATATATTTTAAATTAGGAAAATTAAGAGTTTGTATGAATTGTGTGTGTGCGTGAGAAAGAGGCAAAGTGACACACAAAGAGGAAAAGTACAGCAGCACATACAAGCGTGTGGTGTATATCTCATGTGTTTGTACTTGTAGTAAAAACCTCAGTTGCTCTGTGTTTTTCCATCTTCTCCATCTGTTTGTGTGTGTGTGTGTGTGAGAGAGAGAGAGAGAAGGAGGCAGTGTCTGAGGGAGCATGCAGCGCTAGATTGATACGTACCGCCGGCATGGCCATTTCTACTGAGAACGGCCACACTCCTCTGCCTAATGATGCCACATCCATCCTGGAGCGCAGAGTGCTGCACGCTTAAGTGTGTTGTGTATGGGCAATGTGTGTGTGTCCACAAGGTGTCTATCCTGGGGGCTACAGCGCAGTGCCTTCCACAGCCTCTGATCAACTTTTATTTGGCACTACTATGGTTGTGTGTCTATACGTGTGTATAGGTTACAAAGTGAAGAGTCCTACGTGACCATTAATATTAAATATAGATACCCTTGTCAGTGAATTACATCCTCTGATCCCACATCCTCCGCCCAGGGAAGAGAGGTGAGGAAGGAGGAGTCATGGGAGGTGAAGAAAGGGATAAAGAGAAGCGGAGAAGAGTGTGAGTGAAAGAGATAGAGGTGAAGGGAGAAAAGTAAAGGAGTCATGAGAGAGTGAGTGAAAATGAGAAGGTGAGGTGGAGGAATATGAAAGGAGATAAAGGTATAATCAAAAGTTTTAAATTGTTCAGAGAAATAAAATAACAAGGATACAAGAGGATGCGAAGGATCAAATGTGGTACCAAAGCTTGCTGCAAGTGAATAATCTGCTGCTGCTCAACATCACCTTCTGTTATATTTTAGAGATGAAAAGGGGAATGTAAAAGGTAGATGTTTATGTGAGTTGTACACTTTGAGCAGAAGAAAACATCTCAAATTAATACAGTAATAATAACTAAGAAGAATACTCTCAAATAGGTGACAAGGAGCTTCAAGGAGTACCAACAGGAAGACTTACTGGAATACAGAAAGTTTCTTTCATTTTTTAAAATTTTATTTGCGACATTAAGAAGTTAATTACAGAGCTCTTTGCTGACTTCGGAAAACTTGTCTACTTGTTTTTGTGGACTTGGTGAATTAATTCGACCTCGTCCCTCATGGAGTCTTGTGGGGGGTGCTGCAGTATTACAAGGTACAGGGCATCTCTCTATTTATTATTATTATTATTATTATTATAATTATTATTATTATTAATGTGTCTTTGATAAATACTATACGTAAGTACAAAAAGCTGCTTAATATTTACATAATATAACTTACTGTTTACTCTTTACTCTTTAGATCTATGTAACAGATTCACACATGCACAGGCAGTTGATATTGGGCACTTAAACTCCTGGTGGATGGTTGATCTGAATCTTTGTCCTTGGCTTGAAGTCCTCCTTGCATGTACTTGTGCATTGAGCCTGCATTCAAACACAAAATTTGTCACATTCGCTTTAAACTTAAATACATTTTGAAACCATGGTAAAAAAAAACTGCTATACATTATTTATAGGTTTATGTTGGCTTATAAATCACTGGCATGTGACATGAAGAAATTCAAAACTATTTAACATTTATCATCAAGAAGTAGAGAGGCGCAATATAAACATTCTCTCCACAACTATAAAAATTCTGATTATAAAGGGAGAAGATTAGCTTAACTGTAAGATGTGTTTTTTCTTTAAATTACACCATCAGCAGCAGATGTTCCCCTTGGCCTGTATGTTTAAAAATATTAGCATAGAGCAAATACCTAATTTGATAAAGGTTTGTCTATGTTGGCATATTAAATCTGAGTTAAAGATGGGCCCAATATTTGATCATGATAAATCATATCCATAGATTTAACTTATGATTAAAAACAACACCGGATTTTTTAAAAAATGTTGTTACTTTACCATGACAGTTTTGTTATGATAGTTATTTAAGCATTTGGGTGGACATGTTTTATTTCTTTCTGTTTCAAAACAGCACAGACATCTGACCTCAGAGAGGGAACTTTTTTGTTTTTGAGGAAGATTTATTAGGAGGAACTTAATACAACAAAAAAAATATTCAAACTCTTCAGAACATCTTTACATTCAGGTCCATATTTTAGATAAACAACCTTTAAGACCACTGCTCAGAGTAAATTATCGTTGATGCAAGCCTGATGTACAGGTTGATTAAGGGATCATTTCACTTTGTTGCTTTTTTATTAACCTGTTTTTTCTTTAAAGAAATGTTGCTTCAGAAGAGAATAACTGCTTGAAAACAGTAAAAAGCTCCAAAGGATCTCTGAGTTTGTTGATGACGATGGTGAGAAGGAAGTCAAACTTTTTTCTTTTTGTCTTGCTTTCTTTTTGTATTACTTACTGTTAACTTGTTTTGCATATTTTTTTATTGTAAATCTGTGTTTATTATAATATTTTTTTTTCATAAGCTTAGTTGGTACCCCAGCAGCCAGCTTGGTGCCCTACGCACAGTGCGTGATTCGCTTGGGCGGAGCGCCGGCGCTGGGCCCCAGGACCGGGTCTCTGCTTTTTGCAGATGATGTGGTCCTGTTGGCTTCATCAAAATGTGATCTACATATTTTGCTGGATAAGTTCATGTCTGAGTGTGAAGCAGCTAGGACAAGAAGCAGCACCTCCAAAGATTGAAGATTAGATTGGAACTGAAACCCAAACATCCTGGGTTGGAGCACCTCTGCTAGTCATGGCGTTTAGCACAACAACAGCAACAAAAAAAGGGCACAGGCTAAAATTAGGCGACAATGGTGATGAGATCGAGTTTTAAGTTAGAAAAGAATGAATAACATTAGAAAAAAAGCAGTGGGACAAGTGAAAGGGACAGAACAGCAGGAAAGGAAGAAGGTGGAGGAAATCCGTGGAAAGAGGGATGACAGAGGGGACTTAGGGGTTTAGGGATGTATGGATGGAGAGAAGAGGTGCCAGCCGATTGATTGTGCTGGGTGTTAGAGACTTGTGGAAAGAGGGATGACGAGAGGGGGAAAGGGAAAAGACAAAAGAGGACTGAATCTATCACTGCTGGAGAGGAAGTGAGAGGAAGATGCAGACAAGCGAAGGGATGTATAGATCAGAGAGGAGGTGAAATAATTTGGAAAACAAATGTGCCAAAATGAGAAAGTTCAACAGAAGCAAAACAGACGGGAACGACGTAGATGAAGAAAGACATCAGTAGATGTAGAGATTTATTAGATGATCCAAAAGTGAGAAGTGATTGAACAATGATGGGTGAAGGAAAAACAATGGAGTGAACGGCAGCAGCTTTGACCTGTCATCTGTCTGTAATAAAAGAGGGAAGGGAGGAAGAGAGGAAAGGAGGAGTGACAGTTTTATTTTCCTAGCCAGGCGTTCATTCCCATATTCCCTGGCAAGCTCGCACCTGATGGAAAGATGGCAGAAAATCAATAGTCCATGTGCGTAATGGAGTAATGACTCTGAGTGTATGTGTATGTGTTGATAATGATAAGTGTGTGTGTGTGCGTGTGTGTGTGTGTGTGTGTGTCTACCCGATCCCTAAGCAATCACACACAGCTTAAGCCAGTCCCAAGGGGTGGGGGCCACTTTAACTAACAACTTCATTACGGCAGCCACACACATTAACCATCGCTCTCTCTCACACACACACAAAAAACACACACATACACACACTGTTGATCATCCAGACTTTTCACAGATATCATTCAGCTATAAAACTTGACAATGTCATTTATCAAGTTTGAGCTTGCTTTGAGATTGTTTCACTAATATTTCACGTAAAAAATCTTCAGTAAACTCCCATACAGTACACTTTACCATGGTATGGATTTAATTTAATATTTTTTGCTGAAAAGAAACAGAATTTAAAGGCCAAATCGAGTCATATTTTGTTTCAATAAAAACTATACATTGAATGTATGGAACATTGTCAAATTGAAGATGAAGGCACTATAATAAATGAATGATGATGCAGCATATGGAAACTAATAATACATCTCTCACAGAAAAGTTACAAAAAAGAATATTTCCATCAGGAAAAAAATATAATCTTAAAAATGTGAATATGACAAATAGAATCCGGACACTTATTGGCGACAGAGAGAGGATGGAGGTAGCACTTTTGCATAATTTATTAATCTTCTACTAAGAAGATGTGGATGATTTCCATGGAAGTAAACATTAACTGTCTCTTCCACTTGAAAATCTTCGTACAACAAGATCACGAAACAATTACAATATTCTGTTTAAGAGAAAGAAAAAACCCTAAAGATGATTGAAGAGGGCACAACACAACACATGTCACAGTCAGGACAGATAGCTTGAGCGAACAACCAGACCACAAAGGTGCCAACAGCAAGTAGTTTTTCAGTTAAAAAAAACATAACCTCCCCCCCCCCCCCCCCCCCAAAAAAAAAAAAAAAAAAACAACAACAATGTAATTGCTCTTTTATCTCCTCTGTCAGGGCAAAATGTCTGCTGGTGGTATGACAGACAGCTGCATTACTGTAAAACTCTAACAAGAAAATCACACACTGGTTATCTGGAGGAAAGCGAGACTTGCAAAACCACAGAATGGCTTGTTAATAAGAAGTGGGCTTTTTGGCCAAACTGTATTTTTTGGGAGTAAAATGCTGTTGCATGCCTGTGTGGATCAAAGTAACAATGCTGAGTGTTTCCAATTAGTTCTTAACTGGTCATTTGCGTTTGTGGTGAATAACAGGAATAAGCTACCCACTGAGAGCTTATTAATCATTCCATTGATGGTTTGTCCAACCTAGCACTGATAAGTGTGTGAATGTGTGTGAATGACTGAATGTAGTGTAAAGTGCTTTGGGGTCCGTAGGTACTAAGCAAAGCACTATACAAATACGGGCCACTTACCATTTACCATAAGGCTTATACGACCTCAGCATAAAAACAAAGATATTTGCTCTCTCTCATGACAGCATGAACAATATTAAACCATTGTGTTTTTCAGCCCCAGTCGGGATTTCTTGCAGCCTATTCTTAACAAATCATCTAGACCAATATTTTTTGTTCGTTCGTTCGTTGTCTGAAACTAAAATGCTGTCACAGGAGGCCTTTATAGAAACTTTCGAGGAGTTTTGCACTTTTGTTCTCGTAAAGCTTAAAATCCCGTACAGAAAGGATGTTGTTCCTGTTTGTGTCTCCTTATGTAAAAGAACAAATCTCTCTGTTCTGATGGAGTTTGTGTTGGACAACATTTCCTTTTCAAGTCCTCCTTGGATTATTGACATATGAATATTTACTTTGTGGATAGTTGAGCTGCAGACTGTATCAATTCCTTTGTTGAGATTTGATGTTGAGATACAAAACATGCGATGGCAAAGTTCTTAACAGATTGTTAATATTATTTGATAATCTTCCACTGTACCTGACTTTTTAAAGCTGTCATATATTTTTTATTGGATAATATGTAATATAATGACCATGACCAACATGTCAGACCACAGTTGAACAAAAGGTGCAAAAAGTATAATTTATGCTATTTAAAAAAAAGTGTCTTTGAATGATATAAACAAAGGTCACATTTATTAACATAATGTGATTTTCCTTGTTAATCTACGCAACTCTCAAACTGTTCTCAGTGTCTGGCAAGTTTTGCCGAGGCTGTGAAAACATTCCCAGCCCTGGGAATGCACAAGGCTTGGCACATTGCCCCCCACACGCATGCAGCAATGCACCTCAATCAACCAATTAGGTCATCAAGGGGATCTCTCATCACAAAGACAGGCCCACTGCCATGCCCAAATGATTGGGTGCTGGCTCTCTCTCTCTCACACACACGTATATCCTTTCTTTCTCCAACTCAAGAAACCTCCCACTGCATGGAAACACAAATGGACACTTGCACTATTCAAACACACACCCTGCCTTCCAACTCATTACAGGTCCACTGATCAAAAAGAATGATGCTCGGTTTAACTGTCTACCAGAGGAGGATGGTGGGAAAAGAGGAGTTTGGACAAAGGGTCGCTCATTGTGGCTCAGCGTCGGAACAGACCAGCAGCTCACGGCAGCAGCCCCCTCTGTTTACTAGCGGCTAATTAATTCGCCACATATGCTGAGAACATCTGTCGCTAGTGACCTGCCGGGAGTGCAGAGGACGCACTGCTGCGACAGCCCGCTCCCCCCCATCTCTCATTAGTACACACACATTTACTGTAGCATACACACAATTAGACACATGCACGACAAGCAGACGGCTGTTCACTTGTAAGTGAAAAGAAACGCATACCTTTACACATGAGCACTGAACTGGACACACGCTCAAACACACATGATCTTGGATCTCTCTTTAGATCAGAACTTGTAGATTTAAAGGTGTAAGTATTTTACAACATGCAACTATTACAATTTCTGTGATTTTTTTATTTCAGTTTTGGAAAATTATGTAAAAAAATAATGTAACACCTTTATTTCTTGTTTCAACTAGTATGCCCTTCATGCTGCACTGTGTCAAAGCTAAACTTTGTGAAATAAAAAGCGAAGCTCTGTGAGAGTGCAAACCGCAGAACCAGCAGAAAAACTCCCACCAGCCAATCAGATGCATTAACCTCCACCATCCCAAAATCCCTCAGGGGGGGACTAACAGAGACAAAGACAAACTCTCTTCCCCTTGTGTCCTGTGTCTCCCCTTCTTTCTCACAATTTGCCTCCTCCAGGACCCAGTTGAACAGATTCAAAAATCTCTACCTTAAACTCAGCATCCGCATCCAGCTTCCAACACAGAAATAACCCTCGGAAGCAGAATTAACAGGATTTGTGGCCTTTGCTACAACAGATTGAAGGCTAAAATAAATTATTATAAATACATTTTTATTAGATGACTGATACATTTACATGTTTGACTTTTGGTACAACAAATGTACATAGAATATAATTACCCCATCAGTATTATTCCCAGTTTTAAAAATATGCAGAATACAACAGTCCACATATAAATACTCTTTAGGAGATAAAATAACCTTTAAACTTCTACATCATTTTAACCTTAGTTGTTCTTTTTGAAAAGAAATACAAAACACTTAAAAAATTAAAGATCAGCTTAAATGTTTAACATGTGAACTTTAAAGATTAAAAAGACTCAACGCAAAACAAAACATCCAGTCAGTTTGATATTTTTAAAATTGTAACAAAGCTTAAATTGTGCACAGAAATCAATACAGTAAAAAAAACCACCTCAGATATAATGTATTTAAATTACAATACATTTATTGATTGAATAAATTTATTACAATAAATGTAATAACTATAAACTGCAAAATAGCTAATTAGAATACGTTTTTATGCTGTTCTTTTTTAACACTTTATAACAGCATAGTGGCTTAGGTTTTCACTGTTTAATGGTTCTACTCATCATAAAATCAAACTAAAAAAAAAAATAGAATGTTCCTCTGTCAAACCATGGTGTCTTCCTTTATGGGGCAGACCCCCCAAGAATATAGAATTCCCTTTTGAGTTTCAAGGGGTTTGTTTCTATTTTTGATTTGCATGGAAATATTATTTTCTGTCTTTCTAATAACTAATCGTATAAAAAAAAAAACTTTTAGAAAAACCCCAATGATGAGTCCCACCAGGTGAACAGACCGGCCAGTCATCACCAGTCAACATATTCAGCACTTATGGTGTCACTGCAGCTATCTTTGCTAATCTTCAGAGTAATCACAGCATTCTTGTGACATCCAACTCATCATGAAGTCTCTGAAGCAACCAGTTGACCACTCAGTCAGTCAACTTATTAACTCAGCTAAAAGACCAGCGAACAAGTCAACGATTCAGCCACTCGCTGAAGCATCCGACCGCGTATCCAGTCAGTCAGGCAGCCACCCAGCCAGTGAGCCCCCCACCTGTCCCTGCTAATTTGGTGAGGAATCAATTAAGGCTGTGTTTGCTGAGTTCTCCTTGCCTTCAGCTCATCTGCTCCTCTCTAATGCAATTGTCCTGTGTGCTGCGTGCAGAGCGGCATAATAAAGTGATAAGGCTAATCAGGTTGGCTGCTCCTCTTCTCTCACCATACGCACACTACACTTATTCTATTAGATGTGTAATGAGATTCTGCACTCCATCAACACGACGCCACTTTGTGTGCATGAAAAGGCGTGTTTTTTTAGGTGTGTGTGTATGTGAGTATAAAAATCTGTGTTTGTGTGTGTGAGAATGTGTTTGGGCAAGGGAGAGCTTATGCTCTTGCAGAGGAAATTTGCTCCATTTACATTCCATCATTAGCTTGAAACAAATGTGCCCTTGAGCTTAGTGCCCCTGTCTCTGTTGGCTGCAAACACTTTACTTTGGCACATGATCATAGTATCATCCACACACGTACAGACGCGCACTCTTCAGTAAGAAACTTGAGCATACAATCAAAGGCATACATGCGCAACCACTCACTTAAACATTACTAACAACACCATGCATTGCTCAAATGGACAGTTAATGTCATACATCCTGGTGAGATAATCAGCTTAGGAATCATCGTACTTTTAATAATGTAATACACACGCGCACGCACTCTCTCACCCAGACATCCCAGCGACCAACTAGACAAGCAAAGAGAATGATGGTTGAGTAGATGTAGAGGACACAGGACTCTATGATGTGTAGAACAGTTCTGGTCAATGGGGCAGATAATGAGTTGCCATGAACAGCAGCAGTCTTGTGATGTCCAGCTCAGCTCATTACCATGGCTAGCATATGTAATCAGTGTGTTGCTGGGGCGTGTCTTAATGTACTCCGCTATTCCTCAAAGACAGACCTGGGCCCACGGGGTGGGTCATGAGAAGGTAAGAATGGATCAGTGGATCAACCTCAGGAAACATTTGTGATTAGTATTCACCAATTGTCTTCTTAGTATCTAATGATGCAATTTAGACTCATAAAGCACACAAGAACAAAATGCCATCATATGCAAATGTAGAAATACACAGATATGGCAGCCATGCATTGGCATTAGACGGTAATGAGCTTGTTGATTGCACATGGTATTGGTCCTGAAATTGGCAAGAATCATATATATTTTTAGTTCACTTTCCTTACATTAATATTTTTTTTTTCTTTTTTCTTTTTTCTTTTTTTTAACGTGTCCTGTCTAGCAGTATGCTACTCAGAATTGGTGTCTGAGTACCAAGTACAAGCCCAACAGTTTTACATTCCCAAGCAGAGTATTACAGCTTCGCTGTAGTACGCCACTTGGTGTATATGTATACGACAGCCCCACCAGGTGAACAGACCGGCCAGCAGAAGTCCTGGAACCGGCAGGAGGACTGGGCGCCAGGCACGGTCCCCACCGATCCACCGGACGGCACCAACTACAACCCCGGCACCCCCAGAAGAGGTGCCCCAGTCAATCCAAGGAGGACGTCGGCCCGAAACAGCGGCCGCCCGACACATCGGACCACCCAGGACCTGCCCGACATGCACCAGGACCGAGCCGGGCCACAACCGGGACCCCCGGCCCCAGGCATCGAGAGCCATCATCAACCAGCGGGCAGGAGCAACCATCACCGACGGGGAGTGATGGGGAGGGAAGAAGATGCATCAGGCCAGAGAGCAGCCAAACACCCAACCTGACAGGTAGACATAGACAGACAGAGACACTCATACGTACCCTCCCTCTCATGCGTACACATTCTTACAAATACAGGACATACGAAAAAAGGACGCTATACACTCATTCATACCCCCCATACGTACACTATACTCCATACTCCCAGGCCCATGGACAGACGCCCCAATAGAGAACCCTGCCCCTGCACCCAGGAGACAGACCCCTTTGCCCACCAGGACGGGGACAAGCAGACCACCAAGGCCCCCACCCCGGCAAGAGTAGCCCACTAGCCTAGGTCCCCAACCAGACGACCTGACAATCTACCCGGGCTCCAACCCCTGATGGTCAAACGAACAGGGGTGTGGAAAGACCCCCAGCCTCTCTCCCCCTGCTCAATTGTGGTGTTGTTGCGTGTTGTTCTAATGTGCACTTAAAACAGAGGGGGGGGGCATGGGAATACTGCCGGGTACCCCCATCTCCCCCCCCGGGCCCTCAGTGTCTAGATGCGTTTAACCAGTGGGTGCCGGCACCACAGGCGAGGCCCCCACAACGGGCCCCTATAGGGGGCCCCCCATGAGGGGTCCCGCCCCCAGCGCCAATGCGCCACACCGCCAGGTCCCTACATGTGCGTTCCATGTAAATGTTGCAAGTGTAAGTGTCTAAGTTGCTCAATAAAATCGGGACCCAGGCCGCCACCGGGTAGCGAAGACGGAAGCTCCATCCCGCACCCCAGTGACGTGCCCACGTCCCAAGGCCTTGTGAATGGTAGAATGAAGGAGCAGGTGGACAGAGGCATGGGGATGGGGAGAAAATAACTGGGGTGACCATTGCCAACCCCAGGGAGCCAGCTCCCCTGCTGACTCCAATAGGCACCCCCGTTCGGCCCGATCCACCAGGGGTGGGAGGCCCCAGCACGTCAAGTCGGGGCCCATGGCAGCGGCACCCCCGAGCCCCATGGGGGCCCCGGCAATCCACCAGCCCCCATGCCAGGGGCATACCTAAATCCTTCCCAACATTCACACTGCTAACAAAACACATGTCACTAGACACCCAGGTTGAGTTTAGCCCCCCCTCCCCCTCAACGCCCTCCCCCCTCCCGTCCCAAGCGCACCCCGTTAAAAAGAGCGCCTGTGCTAGATGGTAAAAAGCCTCCCC
Source organism: Apricaphanius iberus (assembly GCA_028564705.1). Classification (NCBI taxonomy): domain Eukaryota; kingdom Metazoa; phylum Chordata; class Actinopteri; order Cyprinodontiformes; family Aphaniidae; genus Apricaphanius; species Apricaphanius iberus. The sequence continues at coordinate 138,033 of JAPXFQ010001320.1, read as the reverse complement.
GCCAATAAGAGACGCCCCAGGCACTGCCAGCGTCCGAGGGCCACCACCGACTCGGGTACCCCGGACATGCCGCCCCAGGCCCAGACCCCCCCCAGAGCAGCACAGCACCAGGCCAGTAACCCGTGTCCGCCAGCACGACCCCCCTAAGGCGCCGCATGCAGCCACTAGGAGTCACCACACAAAGCCCCCAAAGTCCCACCCCAGGCGAGGGTCACGGCACCTACCGCCGAACCGCAAGCGGACCCACCCCCAAGGACCTCCCCGCAGTCACCACCAACCCTTAAGCTCCACAACGGCAACCGTGTCCCACAGAACGGAATCAAGGGCCCGACACCACTAGGTGATGGAACTGATCAAGGGTGACCAGAAAGATTGATCAGATGTGGAGGCAGATGCCGTTTCTAGACCAATGTAATCCAGAAGGAGATCTCTATATTGATTAATATTCAGAGTATTTTTATTTTTCCAGTTCAAGAGGATATTTTTCTTAGCGATGCATAAGGCGATGTAAAATAATTGCATAGACTTTGTATCCATGGTAACTTCATCTACATTTCCCAGCAAGCAAACTGTGGGAGCAGGTGTGATATTACATTTCAGACACTTTGATAGATCTTCACATATCTGGTACCAATATTTCTTAACAGGTGGGCAGAACCAAAGAGCATGAATATAATTGTCTGGTAGATTGCTTGTACATTGTAAACAGGTATCAGACGGCGTATAACCCATCTTGAACATCCGTTGCCCTGTATAATGCACTCTATGAAGGATTTTATATTGTATTAATCGTAGATTAGGATTTTTAAGAAATGTAAAGGTTCTTAATGAAATTTGAGACCAGAGGTTTTGGTCTATTGAGATGGACAAGTCCATCTCCCATTTTGAAATAGGAAGGGCTATTGATTCATCTATTCTATTCAATGTTTTGCATATTTTAGATAGCAGTTTGGGAGGGTTAAGATTAAGGAAGTCTAAAACTTTTCCTGGAATTTGTAAATCAACTGTATTGAGCCTAAATTTATTTTTAATAATTGATTTAATTTGTTGGTATTCTAAGAATTTATTCCTATTAATTCTGAATTGTGTAACCAATGTATTAAATTGGATAAAGTCTGTTCCATCAAATATATGCTCCAGGTATTCAATTCCTTTACAACTCCAGCCTGGAAAGTTGATCATGCATTTTTTTTGTAAGATATCCGGGTTATTCCAGATGGGTGTACGCCTGCATCGGACTAGTGAGGTCTTTGTCATTTTAAGAAATTCCCACCAAGCTGTCAGAGAGGAGCTGATATTAATACTTTTGAAACATTCATTTTGTTTTATATTTGTTGTTACATTAATATTTAAAATCAAGTCTTGTAATTTATTTTGTTTATATATATGACAGGATGATCATTTGGGACAAAACTTGCAATTGTAGATAATTTAATTGTCTGTTCTGGCCCTGACTTACCTTTGGTTAATGTGAATAGAAATCAACACTTTGTCTCCAAATAGCTTTGTTTCTAGAATATTGTTGTATTGGTGTACAGTCTTATAGGTTCCGTATTTCTTCAAGCACACACTTGACTTTAAATCATCACTGATAGTTAAGAAGGAAGCCAATATACAGACACAGGTAATTATTGATTTTAACTTACTTTTTAAGCTAAATGGAGTTGAGTAGGTGATTTTCACTGAAAGAAGATTTCTAAAAAGTTAAAAACATGCAAACAAAAATAATGTGTTTTAAATATGCTCAAACAGCACATGCAGTCAGCTTTGTTAGGACTGCTAACTATGGTACAATTATCTATTGTCACCAGAGAGTGAACTGTGTTGTGTTAATATCCCTCTGCTTTTGGCTTTTCTTTCTATCCATCCATTTTCTTAACCGCTTAATCCTTAATGGGTCATGGGGGTGCTGGTGCCTATCTCCAGCTGTCAACGGGCGAGGTACACCCTGGACAGGTTGCCAGTCCATCACAGGGCAGGACAAACAACCAAACATACCAACATGTTGCTGAAAGGCAACAGTGCTAACCACTGCGCCACCGTGCAGCCGCTTTTCTTTCTATTTTATCTAAAATGTTTTATAATCCTGGGGCACACAGTGTCTGGAATAGAGAAACTGTTCTGTGTGGACAGATTTGTTTTCTTGATGTAGTTAGCAGTAGTAGTCCTTAGTAGGCCCTGTTTTGGGCCTTTAGAGTCACATAATAGGGTGTTTAGTATATTTTGAGCTTGTTTTTCTGCTTTTAAAGCGATATAAAGGCAGATTATGATTTATCTGTTTTAGACAATATATCTGGCTAAAATAAGGTGACATTTGCCACTTTACAGCATTTTCGAAGCATCATCGTAACAATGTTGGTATTTTAAAATCTTTTAAACTGTTTACTGTTTAACTTTTTTTTTTTTTCTTCAGTAACATAAAACACTCTGAAAACAAAACAACACAAGGAATAAAGTACGGGGGTACTTTGGAGGCCAGAAAGCTGCCACCAAGACTTAATTAGAAAACATGCAGGCACTCGCGCACACATACAAACACAATATCAAGCTGTGCACATCCTCATTAACTTCATCAGTATGATAAAACATGATTCTCTCTCATCCCACCCAGGATTCCATAAAGAGGAGATAGTATTTCAAGCTACAGAAACAAAATCTCTAATTATAACCTTATTTGAAGAAAACAAGGAAGCACTTAATAAGCAAATGAAAGTGATAATAAATCAGAATATGGATTGGACCTAACAAACTAGATTATACGGGTGAACCCCTGCCGTGAGTGTGAGGCGCAGTAAGAGGCAAGTGAGAGAGAGTTATTAATAATATGACAAAATGAGTAAATTACAAGGCTAAATACTCAAAGCTGTAATTATGTCTCTCTTTAAATAGGCCAAGATGAGTGGATGTGGGGATGAACGGATTGAAAGAAGTTAACTGCTTTTCTAATTATTCCTCACTCTTATTTGCTCACATTCATGACGTAGTCCCTCAGTCTGCATCAGTGTTCATATTGGCCAGGCTTTGAGTCAAGCACTTTCAGCAATTAAAGAATAAACACAGAAAGATCACCAATTATAAGTATTCAGTTAAATTTTGCATATGTAATCATTATATTCATCAAAATGTAAAAGAGAATATACTGTAAAAGATTATGATATATAATTTGACTCTATGGACACAACCAAATCAATTTAATAAGACATTTCCCACATTGCAGCGATGGACTATACCGCGCCTCTCGCCCGTTGACAGCTGGAGATAGGCACCAGCCTCCCCGTGACCCCTGGAGGACTAAGCGGTTTAGAAAATGGATGGATGGATGGATTTCCCACTTAGTTTTTTTGTTAGGGATTAGGGAAAAATTGTTCTGTGAAGCGTGAATGATTAAAGTTTTAAAAATAACACAATAAAATTGCTTTTAGGTTTTGACTTATATGTAGGCTCTTACCTAAAAAATCACTAAATATCCTTTTAAAGCTTTTGTTTTTAAATGATTTTACCGCCGTGTGCAGAATAATGAATTTGCATACCAATACTATTCAGACATTTAATTATATATGTTCATCCTGGTATGTGACTGAAATTCTTTGGAAAATCAAATGCATTTTTGGTAGCTAGATCAATCAGCCACATCATGTTGATAAATAGTGAGAGGGACAATATGCTATAAAAGTACGGTTTATCCAGTGGTTACTCCAGAAAGGGGCCCCTCAAAAACATTGGACTGAAAAAGGGTTGTTTGGTCTTGAACGTTTTAAATGTCTAAATAATTTATATAGTAGTTAATTCGGCTTGGCTGGAAAGTGCAGGAGAGAAGAGCAGAAGGCAGGAAAGAATCCTGTATTTCCCATAGAATAGTTAAACAAACTTCCAAAAAAGCAAAAGAGAGGGAGAGGAACTTATATATTCTTTTTAAAGAGAGCTGAGTTGCACCACACAAAAGGTTTAAACCAGGGATTCTAAACTCTGGTCTAAAACATCTACCATCTTGCAACAACATTTTAGAATGAAGGCCTCATAAGCTCTACAGAGCTGACAGACTGTTGATGATACAGATACCTGGATTTGAGTACTTGCCAATACCGAGTACCAATACCTCACTACTTCTACCACACACAAAAAAAGGAATGAATTGGAAGACAGGTTTTATTTTCTTCTCTGACTGTTACAACAAATAATGATGAATTTGATTTTTAAAAAATGCAAATATTAACAACAATGACCACAAATGTAAAATTTCAAGTTAAAAATAAGCATTTTCTATGAAATGATTGCAGAGTTTCCACATTTTAAGTATTGGGTCATGGTATTGGTTAACTGTAACCGATATGATACAGTACAGAAGAGCGGTATTGGCCCCGATGCGCGATACAGGTATTTGGATCGGTGCATCCCTAAACTGAGCCATTTTATTCAGGTGTGTTGGAGCAAGTTAAGATAAAACTTGTGCAGAAAGCACAAATATTAAATCAGGGTAAGAAAGAAGAATAGAGTAGGAAAAAAAGTAGAGGCGAGGATCATAAGAGAAAAGGATGCTTTTTTTTTGAGTCATTATATTAATTATATAGTCAAACTTAATTCCCCTCTTGTTTTATATTATCTGCTCTTAACGTATGTAAGATTTATCCATGGACCAGTAATCAGCAGCAGACTGAGATACTGTTGACAGGTAAAATTGTTGGTTAATAGTATTGTTTTGCTTCATTAAAGTTTTTGGAGTTTTCAACCATCTGGTAGTGCATTTTTCTCATAAAAAACCCTGCCAGAGTGATTTTTGGCTTAATTCCCACATGTCTATTTATTTATTTATTTATTTTTTTTACGTGTCCTGTCTAGCGGTTTGCCACTCAGAATTGGTGTCTGAGTACCAAGTAAAAGCCCAACAGATTTACTTTCCCAAGCAGAGTATACGTACCACTCATACGTACCCTCCCTTTCATGCGCACACATTCTTACATATACAGGACACACGAAAAAAGGACGCTGTACACTCATTCATACACCCCATACAAACTCTATACTCCCAGGCCCAGGGACAGATGCCCCGATAGAGCACCCTGCCCCTGCACCCGGGAGACGGACCCCTTGCCGACCAGGACGGGGACAAGCAGACCGCCAAGGCCCCCACCCCAGCGAGAGTAGCCCACTAGCCTAGCTCCCCGACCAGACGACCTGATAATCTCCCCGGGCTCCAACCCCCGATGGTCCAACGAACAGGGGTGTGGAAAGACCCCCTGCCTCTCTCCCCCTGCTCAATTGTGGTGTTGTTGCGTGTTGTTCTAATGTGCACTTAAAACAGAGCCCGATTGCTGCTGCTAATGGTTCAATAAAAATAGCAAAGGGGGAGGGAGAAAGTGGACATCCCTGCCTGGTACCTCTCTGAAGGAAAAACCTTGATGATGTTTGATTATTGGTCCTAATACATGCTGTTGGTGAGCTGTATAATATTTTTAACCAGTTTACAAAAGAATTACTGAATCCGAATTTATTTAAGGCTGCAAATAAAAATTTCCAGTTAACTCTATCAAATTCTTTTTCTGCATCTAAAGATAATATATTGGTTTGGACGTTTTTACAGTGGGAATAATCTATTAAATCTATTAATCTACGTGAATTTGTTGAAGAGAGCCTACCTTTTATAAAACCTGTTTGATCAGGATGGATTATTAGAGGTGTTATTTTCTCTATCCTTCTTGCAAGAGCTTTGCAAATTATTTTCAGATCCACATTGATAAGAGAAATGGGACGATAACTGGTAGGAGACATAGGGTCTTTTCCTGGTTTTAATAGAAGATTGATGTAGGCAGAGTTCATGTTTGGTGGTAATCGACCATTTTCCTTTGTTTCCTGCAACATTTTGTAAAATGTTGGTGCCAGAATATTCCAGAATTCTTTATAGAACTCTACTGGAAATCCATCTGGGCCTGGAGCTTTATTATTAGGCATGGATTGAAGGGCCTCCTGGAGTTCAGTCACTGTTAGTGGTGAATCCAGGGCCTTTGCTTGATTGTCTGAAAGTTTAGGAAGAGTTATTTTATCCAGAAATTGTTCAATTTCATTATTTGATGGGTTTATCTCCGGTGTGTATAAAGTCTCATAAAACTCTTTGAATGTGTTGTTTATTCTTTCAGGATCACATATTATATTCCCAATTTTGTCTTTGATTGCAGATATAGCTGGTTTTTCTTTATTTATTTTTAACTGATTAGCTAAGAAGCTACCTGATTTATTACTACTGTATGTTCAAAGTTTTCTATTCGAAGTCTTTGGATTAAGAACTGCGTCCGTTTATTAATAATTTAATTTTATTCTAATTTTGCTTTCCGTATTTTGCTTATGCTCTCTTTATCCAGGGAAGCTTCTAATGATTTGATAGTTTCTTCTAATTCCTAAACATGTTTATTTTCTGTTCTCTTTTTATTTGATGAGAATGAAATTATTTTACCTCTAATCACAGCTTTCCCTACCTCCCAGAGAGTTGATGGCGACATACCAAGGAGATCATTAAATTTCATGTATGAAGCCCATTCTTTTTCAATATATTTAATACATTCTCTATCCTTAAGTAATGATGTATTAAATCTCCAATTTTTATATTGAAGGGTTGCTATTCTATTTGCTAAATTTAAAGAAACAGGAGCGTGATCGCTGATAACTGTAGGATGTATCTCAGTGTCTGAAATGCCATTCAACAGTGAGCTGCTGACTAAGAAATAGTCCAATCTAGAATAAGAATGATGGACATTTGAGTAAAAAGTGTATTTTCTGTCGTTGGGATGAAGTGATCGCCATGCATCGCAAAGTCCATAATCGCTCATGTACTGTTTAACTATATCTATGGATTGCCAGCTGCGCTGAGTCCCTGCTGTACTGAGCCTGTCTATTTCTTCATTTAATCCAAAATTGAAATCTCCCCCAAGAACAAGTGAGCAATCCATGTGATTAGCCAAAACCGAGAAGAAAGTATGAAAGAATGAGGGGTCGTCAACATTTGGACCATATACACTAACTATACATAACTTTTGGTTATGTATAAATAGTTTTAATATTATAAATCTACCCTCTGGATCTGTAACTGTGTCTATTACTTTAAAATTTGTATTTTTATTTATTAATATTGCTACTCCTCGTTGTCTAGAGTTATAGCATGAAGAAAATATATTAGGATACTCCGGTGTTTTTAAATCATTAGCAGTTGAGCTTGATTTATGAGTCTCCTTGTAGTAAGACGACATCTGCCTGCAATCTTTTAAGATGGTTGAAAATCTTAATTCTTTTTTCTCTGGAACTAGATCCGTGAATATTCCATGTTAGAAATTTTACAGGATTCATAGGGCTAAGATGAACATTAGACATTTACTATAGCCAAGGATGAATATAGGTGTAGTCTTGGTTTATCTATGGAGTTGCCTGATTGAAAATCCAGAAGCAGAGATAAAGCGAGGGAAATAACATACCATACAGGTGTGTAAAGAATGATAGCATGATGGAAAAACATGAATATGCCATGATAAAAGTCTGTGTGTGTGAAAGAAAAAGGAAGAAAAGTCATAAACTGATTTGGTGACACGAATGTGAAAAAAAAAGAAAAAAGAAAGCAGTCAACCTAGTGCACAGCCCTACCCCTACCCACATTTACAAATATAAACAACCTGCTCAGCTGTGCTTCTTTAAACTATAGTTGTCTGATAAAACAACTTCTATCTAGACTCTTTTAAGTATGACTAATAAAGCCATGGAGTAACCTGAGGGTCCTTAGCCTTACAACCCTCACTAATATGTTTCTTTCTAATTGGAAATAACACGCGTCTTCTGTCCAGGATTTCTTTCGGAAATTGATCATTAACGCTGTAATTCGTCCCCCGCAGCTCTCTCCCACGTCTTTTGACGTGTTCTTTCTGTTTAAAGTGTTCAAATATGGCAACAATTGGTCGCGGGCGGGTGTTGTTGGGTTTCTTACCTCCGAGCCGGTAAACCCGATGGAAGGTTATGTTTTTAACGATGTCGCTTGGCAGTTTCAGCTGATGTTGGATGAACTGTCGGACGGTTGTTTCAGCGTCTTCCTCAGCCTGCTCTGGTATCCCAGAAAAGAAAAGATTATCCAGGGTGTCCAGGCTGGTTAGCTTCTTATCTATTGAGTCCAGGACGTCGCCGTAGCTTCTTTCTGGCGAGTTGGTCGAAGTGCTGGCCTCAGAGCGAGTGCGTTTCTGAGATGGAGTACTTGTCGGTGCATCCGAAGCAGGTTTCCGTGACTTACCCATAACTATGTTTTCAAAGCACTCGTCTAGGTAGCAATCCAGCGAATCCAATGTTTCCTCGTCCAGGTTGATTAGATGAAAGAAATAATTTGATGGTTAGTTTAAACGGACAGAAGCTGCGTTTGGTTCAAAATTATTGCCTTATTTTACCTAACATTGTATGTTTATTTTACTAGTATTCTGCCATGTTTACTTACGCACAGCTCTCGCGAGAACTCAGCAGCTCATCCCTCCAATTCCCACATGTCTGAGTAATCCTCCTGTATCCTGCCCTATGAGCAGCTGCACCACCCTCTCCTGGAAATCGACTGAGTGGTAACATAATGACGTATTTTATGTCATTATGTTACCGCTAGGAAGTGCTACAGGTATCAGCACCACCCCTGCACACCCTCAGCCTTTTCAAAGGTCATAGCTGCACTGGTTTTAGCAGCTTGAACCACTATTTTTTATTTCTATTTTACTTTCTAAAATGTGTCGGTCAAAATGCCTGGTTGGCTGCATGGATTACAGGATTTTATTCTACATTCCTAAAGAACAGCAGCTGGATCAAAGAACAAAGACGCCTGATGGACAGAGAAGAAAGTAGCAACATGCTAAAGCTAATGTGTGTTATCCATTTATCAAGCTGCTTATGTGATCTTATACCAGCATTGTGTGGTCAATTAATTGATCTGTAGCATCTCAGAATATTCAGTTAACAGGTGCAAACAACACCCATGTTTTTGGCCATGCTAAAGTGACACAAATGGCAGGATTCGAGGATCCCTAGACTCCCAGGTGAGAGTCATGCACGCTAACCAGTCAGCCAAGAAGATATCTTCATGGCTAAGTAGCTAGGGTGCATGACCTATAGGGGGCATAGTGACAGGGCCCCATACTGTTACTTTAAGAAAATCCCAATCAATCATCTAGGCTAAACCACAGATCTTCTTCAATCCTAACTCCCCCCCTAATAAGGTCGCTGAAATGACTGTGTGGCTCTGTTAATTGTATTATGGATACACCATTCAAACATGAAAGAGTTTATGCTTTGGAAGGGTAAGCCAAACAATCTGGGAAATGCAATTATCTCAGTGGCAAAATACTGAGATCACATTGTTATTGCTGTAAAAGGCGGTGCCACAAAATACTCTTTTTTCATGCCACTTTAACGTTAAAGTCTGGTTGGTGATCAATTTTAATTAATAATGATGGATGCTATCAATGATTGTTTCATGTATGAATTATTTGCTTATAGTCAGCATAATTTGGCTGTAAATGGCAAAAATGCTTTTAAAATAACAAAGAAGAATTAAGAAGGAAGCAATGCAATAACAGTAAATACCATAATATAAGAATTATTATGTTTAGTGTTTGACCACAAACATCATCATCGAGACCACCAGACAGTTCAGTGAGTAATGGAAACATTTAAAACAGGAATAAATTATTAAATAATTGCAAACATGTCATGGACCACTCTTCAGTCAATCAACTGAAAAGAGAATATGGTGTAATTGCAAACCTAGCACACCAGTCTGTCCAAATGAACAGACAGACAAGAAGAGCAATAACCAGAAGCAAGGCATAGAGGACCATGGAAACTCTAGAGGAGCCGCTGAGATCCACAACTTACAGTAGGTGGGGGAATTCGGTGGCAGGACGACTATTAAATGTCCACTTGAATAACCTGGCAATTACTGACGACAAAAAGAAGAAAGAAACAGTTGTGTTTTAGAGTGGACTTCGTAATTATAAACTCTTCTATTGGGACATATTTCTTGTTTAACAAATAGTGATCAGGTTGAATCTGCAGTGTGTGGATGTAGATATTTGAGGTTAGATATAAATGATTTCAGAACCGGTTGAAAGCCAGCATATTAAAAAAAAATTATTTCACATATTTTGTGGTACGGCTGCTATTGAATCTGAAAGCCAAAATCCTATATCATCATGTGTGTTTAATGTTTTAACCCCACTCATCTGTTTTCAACAATGAAAGATAAACAAAGTCTGCTCAATAAGTAATGCTAATTGCTTGAATCTGTAAAATAATTTAGGCTTTTCAGTCCGAGTCTGACCTACAGACCCATGTATCATTGCGGTGCCCAGTGTGCGAATCATACCATGGGCTTATGGGGAGCCCACTTTATTGTCAAGGGGCAGCTCTGCAAGTTAAAACTATGATACCAACTGACTTATAGCCTGCCACACAAAATGTAGGCATACCGATGCATAATGACTAACTACTCTCATGCAATACTTTGCATAACCACCACCTGATGACACCGGTAAAACATTCCCCGTATATCACACTCGCACACTGTGATGCTTGCCATACACATTATAGTTCAGCCTAATGTAATTACTTAAAGCAGGTCTTACCTTAGAAAAGCGACCACAGAGGCCGGAAATCAGCTGTTTTTGCTCGTCCACCAGCCCATGATGTAGGATAACGATGACCGGATTCAATCCAGGAGGTGATGAAGGGTGCTGGGTCGAATCTCTCTAACGGAGGTCCATTGAGATCCACAAAAAGCAGAGATGAGAGGCTGGTTTCACACAACCTATTGCGGGTCTTGCTGTCGGTGTCATTAACAGCTGAAAAGCCTCGCTCACACTCAGATGAGGTGGGTAGATACGTCCTGCTTGCTGTAAATAGTTTCTCCAGCGTTTTTCCTGGTCCCACATCTTGTAATTTCCAGTCACGGAACTCCTCAACTGCTTCTCTGGCAGATTCCCCGAGTGTTTTAGCAAGAGCTCGCACCTCGTTGTCTCCATACAGGATCAGTGTGTTACGGTCCTGTGGCCAAAAGTGCTTGTTGAGGGGTTTCAACATATGGACGAGGTCTGATTCTGGCATTCGCTTTGTGAGATTGTCCATGACAGACTGATAAAACTGACCACGGTTCATCTTTCTGCTGCTCCCGACAAGTTCAACATCCTTAAACAGCCCTTGTGAAATGCGCTGCTCGGCCTTCAGCGCCAATTTACCTCCACTCACTTTCATTACCTTCACTACATCGATGCACTGCTGAATATGACGACTAGCATCCACAATATCCATATTTCTTTGCTGAAATTTCAGTGACAGGCTCTGCAGCTCATGGAGCAGGTCTTTCATGCAAGCCAGATCCGCCAAAAAACCAGAGTTTTTAAGGTATTTGTGGAGACCCAGGAATTTCTTTCTCTCAGTGTCACTACGAGATACTTCATCACTTGCCGTTTTAAACTGGCACACTAAAGCAGGGTAGTTATTCCAGACTGCTTTCACAGCGTTATAACTACTTGCTACCCATCTGATGTTAAAAATTTGTCCGATTTTAAAAATCTGCACATTTAGATCTGCAGCTGCTTCCTCAAGCAATCTTGCATTCTTTGCGAACTGGTGGTATAACGCATACAGCTTAGATATAAAAAACTCAAAATGGTTACATTCAGGAATGTCTTTCAGAGTGTCGTGGACAGCCAATTCTAGGCGATGAGCAAGACAGTGTATGGACTGGATGTTTGGAAAGTCACGTTTAAGCCTTGCAATAACTCCAGTGCTTTTGCCGGTGAGAACTGAAGCCCAGTCTGTGGCGATGCTGATCAGATGTTTCCCTAAAAAATCATCATCCAATCCAGTTTGGCGAATGCTCTGTCTCAGGCTGTTGTAGATGGATTCAGCATCTGTGCCATGTGTCAGCTCTACAATGTCTAAAAAAACATTGTCTACATCTCCTTTCCCACTCACATCGCATCTCACATAGATGATAAGATAAGCACTTCCGTGCACTGTGCTCTTGTTGATGGTAATGCTTATTTTTGAGTTTATCTGTTTAATATTCGAAACAAACTTCTTCCGCATTTGTTGTGCTATATGGCCTATCATTTCAGCACACGAGTGATCTGATTTATGTACAGTGCCGACTTTCGTTCCATTGAGCTCCTGCAGCTTTATCAAAGATGGGAGTTTTTTATAAGCCAGCCTTTCCTTGGCCACCATATAGGCACACCTGAAAGCGTTTGCAGTTTCTGTCGTTAAAAAGGAATTGATCTCACTGACCTTGCTTGGCAGAATCTCCCTTTGTTTAGTTGCTGCAACTTCAACTGCCCTTTTGTGTGCTATGCTATCCCGGTGTGTGTATATTTTTTTGCGCAACTTGTTCTTTGCATTGCTGCAGATATCCCCATTAATCCACTCTTCTGATAAATGCGTTCCAATTACCTTTTCCGAAAGAAGTGTTTTTGCATCTCTGCATATAGTGCAACCAAGGTTCCTATTCTTGTTGGCAAACAGCCACGGGCAACGATCCTTCCATTCTCTCCATTGCTGACTGCTTCAACCAGCAGTCTGGCAGCAACCTTGACCGTCATCCCTGCCCCTTCTCCGGCAGTTGTTACAGAGGAGCTGGGTTGGCTAGCATGACCGGCACACTCGCTAGCCTGTTCCTCTTTTGTGGTAACATTATTGTTACATTCATCTCCATCTTCTTTCAGCTTGTCTATATGAGCTGTTGATGCTACGGCATCCGGCTGGTCTGACTCTTTCAGCCTTTTACTAAATCCTAACGTTGTTAGGGTTACTTGCTTTCTTTTGGACATTATTAGCTAGGTGTATTTACCAAGTGTATTTACCGCTTGTTTGTTTCCTATATTTTGTATTTAACGTAGGCCTAACAGAAGTTTTACTTGCAGCGCCGCCAAGCTTCAGTGGTCATGGTAATTATAGCATCCATAGTCGTATAGGGCAGGCTACAGTGAATTTGTGAGCAATAAACATAAAGTTTATCGTCAGTATTATAGAGACCCCCCAACATTTCATAAATCATGTTTCTAGGGGAGCTCATGTCTCATTAAGGGGAGCTATAGCTCGACCAGCTCCCCCGTGGTTCGCACCCTGGCGGTGCCCCTCTCCCTCCCTCTCTATCACAATATTTAAGTAAATTCGTTTTCCTCCAGTCACCCTCCCATCTTCTGTCTAGATTCTCCACCATTCCCAAATCTCTTTAGGTTTGTCTTGCGCTACAGGACATGAAATTGACTTGTAAAGAGGAGACACGTATTCACAAAGGATTTTACCATTCAAGGTTGATTTCATTTTATTTGCTATAAGGGCTGTCTGTCTCTTTGCATGTTAAAGATATGAGGTGGTTGTGCACACACACCCATGTATGTGTGTTGCTTGGTGCTTTGTATCTGCCACTCAAGCAGCCGTACGGATGTCACGCAATCTCACTTTCTTTGCATGGTTATATTTAACATATGCTTAACAGGGTCCAAGGGGATCGCTCGTGGAACTGTCTGTGTGTGTGTTTGTGCCCCTGAGCTCCAGTACCAGTCCAATAAAATTGTCTGGGAATGACAGCTTTATTATCTTGCATAAAGTAAAACAAATGTAGACTTGTCTTTCCATCAGAATACCGAACCAAGAGAACAACAAACCACACAGACTAACATAAACACAGTGGAACATTCTGTACTTTCTTCCTATTTCCAATTAGTCTCTATTACCTCGGTAATGTGTGTGTGGGGAGTGGTGTAGGACGGGAGTGGGGGAGGGGTGCTGGAGCAAATATATATATATATAAATGTTAATATCTGGAAGATGCTTTGTTGTCCTTCATTGAGTCGGTGTATGATATCTGTGTTTGTGTAAATGTGTTTCAAAGGTTTGCAGGCAGATGTCAAACAGTTAAGGCCCATGATGACCTCCTGACAACTCTCTCAGTAACTGGGTACCCCGGTACACCACACAGGTATTGTGTGTACATGGGTGAGAAGGAGAAAGAGGGAACGGGAAACAGACGTGACCTACCCCCCTTGTATTCAATCCCATCTGCCTCCTGACATCTGACAGGACCATCACATTCAGCCATTCTATGGAACTGTGTGAGTCTGTCCCACCTCAAGCAGAAAGGTAATAGTATGTAAATAGCCCCACATATGTCATCTATGGGAAGATGGGGATGGACACACACTCATGCATATACACACTTTTACCTCCATTACACACACCCTAATGCCCTTAGGGTTGGGGGGTCTCGGCCCCTGTCTCATTTCTTTGGGTCAGTTTCTCACACTTTTGACAGGGTCAGACACCTCTCCTCTCGTTGTTAACCTGCAATAAAAAGTCACACAGCCAGATACTCAAAAGTGAGCTTAGGTGTATGTGAGTGGTTAACTGAGGAGTGTATGAGATGGAAAACTGTTTGTGTGTATGTGTGTGTGTGTGTGTGAGAGAGAGAGAGAGAGAGAGAGAGAGAGAGAGAGAGAGAGAGAGAGAGAGAGAGAGAGAGAGAGAGAGAGAGAGAGAATTGCAGACAAGAAATGGAGAAACAGAGGTGTGAGAAGATTGGGAGTATAACCAGTATTTTGTGTGTGTGTCCTCTGGGCATTTCCTTCGAAATTAGCAACGTTTCAGGCTACAAGCTTTCATTTTTTTCATATCAACATTTTGACCAACCTTACTCTAGCATTAAGGATGGCACAGACATGTTTTTAGGTGCTTGAAAGTACTACATACATTTATTTATTGCATCAAGACTTTTTGACTGTGTCAGCAACTTCTATTTACAAAAATGATAAGCAATTTCCAAACTATAAACTGCTCTGGTAAAAAAGATTGCCTTTGTGTATTTTGGGTCTGTTTCAACGTAGTTTAACAATATTTAGTGGCAAAACTGAAATAAACTTACCATCATTCAACAACCCACCCCACTGTTCCTCCAATCATTTGAGCTACAACTAGGAAGTTCCCTTGTCAAGGCAAACACAGAGCAAAGGAAAGGGTGCTCCAGCCGCCAAGCCTTTGTCAGACACCTGCAGAGCTCACCAATCATACCATTCACACCGTACTTGTTTGCTTTTGAACCGTAAGAATAAATTCGAACACCCAGCGAGAGATATCTCAGAGGTAAGGGGAATGGAGATGATAGTGCAAAGCACCATGCTGTCTTGAAAGTGATGTAACATTTTTTTCTTTCCCCTTCTGTAATTGTTTTAATTCACTCTTTAACAGCTTTTAGCTTACATGTGTTATCATTCATTGATGACACACTGAACAACATTGCAATGAATATTTTACCATATATAGTTAAATATTACCTTTAAAAGTTGTATTATAATTTTTATTTTTTTTAATGAAACACTAAAGAAATGTATACTGTACAAAATGCATTAAAAGCGTTTGGGAGTTTTTTTATAGTCCGTTATTTTCTACAAGAATGTAATTTTTTGCTCTCAGGTTCACAAGGTGGGGTTTGTGATTAGTACTGTAAATACAAAAAAAATCACTGTTTCATAATTTACTGATAGGATTACTCTATTTTTGTGAGTACATGTGAATGTGTGTTTGTGGTCTTGTGTGTGTGAGGTAACAGTTGTTAAGTCTGCCGAGTGGTCACAGGTACACAACAGGATTAAAAGCAACACCTATCTGTTTGTGTCTGTGCAAGAGGAGAGCATTAACCATAGCAAAAGCCTTCTGAATTCTAAACTGTGGTTTCCAGCTGCTGAAAAGCCTAGTATGGCCTTAAAATGAATGTAAGAATTAGTAAAGAGGTATTTTAAGAAGCTACTCCAAAAAAAGGTAAGACTACCATATGCATTTTATATTGATGATAAACACACACTAAATGAGTAAACACTAATAAACTGTCTTCTAGTTTTGGTGCTTATAATGGATTTTATTATCTATTTTTTTATAATGAAATCTAGCTCTTGAGGGTACTGAATTTCATGACGATACAGAACTAAATCTTACCTAATATACATCATAGTATCCTTTCAACTTTTTCAGCCTTTAAGGGTTTCTGAAGTTAGGTGTAATTTTACCAGACTTATTGATAATGACATCCGGTTATTTTTATATCAATGACTGTAACTTTTGCTTGGTAACAGATCATTTCCAAATCAGATGACTGGCTTCATTCGCACATAACATAGTAACATAAATATTTTAAAAAATAAATAGAAAAAGGTTATTTACATTGGATAATAACATAATGTCTTGTGGTGGGTTTAAAACTACAGGATAGTGTAGGCACTAAGAGGAAAAAGAAAGATAAGCACTTCTAATATGTAACATAAAAAGTCATTTGTACTGCTTCCATTCTCTTTAACCTTTCTTTTACATGGGTGCCAAGTCCAGCCCTTGACAGCTACTATCCTGCAACTTTAAGATTCAGCCCTGCTCCACCATACCTGAAACAAATGGCTGAATTGCCCCATCAAAGCCCTGTAGATGCCTGGCAACCAGCCATTTATTTGATTCAGTTGTGTTGGAGAAGGGAAGCATCTAAGAGTTGCAGGATCATAGCTCCTGACAGCTGAGCTTGGACACCCCTATTCTGCTGTATACTTCAGTACATATTGATGACATACTTGACAAGATCCGTTTTTGAAAGACCTTAAAAAATTATAGAAGATGTAAACTAAAATAATATGTCATGAGCCTGATGTGCCTGCTGGACTGGCGACCTGACGGGGGTTTCCTCTAGTCAGTTGAGCCCTGAGATAGACACCAGCCACCCCCTGCGATCCTTCCGTATATATAATGGATGGATGGATGGATCCTGATCCAGATGCGCTATGGGGAGTTGTTCATAAAGTTACACAGTCATAAATTCATAGCCATAATTTGAATTATTTATCCTGCCATAAGAGGAAAAAAAGCAAAGGTCCGTTTTTAAAGCTGCCAACTGAATCTGCAAAACAATACAATTCAATTAAGTGTATTTATGTAGCGCAAATTCAACACAGATTCCATCTGAAGGCACTTTAAAAGGAAATTAATTTCAATACAATTGTACAAACATTACAGTGAGTTAAACGTTTTATGTTTAAGTAATCACAGCAAATTATGATGAGCATCGTCTGAATCGATGCTACCCATCCAACAGGGCATTGTAGCTGAGAAGGATACCAGACCAGGTGTAGCATCTATGGAGAGAAAAACACTGAGAAGAAATAAGGGTAGAAGAGTAGCAGAAGAGAAAAGTAGAAGAGTGAAGAAACTTGGTCAGTTTAAGCCTATAGAAGCATAACAACGAAGATAGCTCAGGATAACATTTCAACTATAAGCTTTATTAGAAAGGACGTTTTTTAAGCCTGGTCTTAAAAATAGACAGGGTGTCTGGCTTATGGACTAAAACTGGGAGCTGCTTCCACAGGAGAGGAGCCAACTAACTAAAATATCTGCCTCCCATTCTACTTTTAGAAATCCTAGGAACTACCTGTAAACCTGCAGTCTGAGAGCGAAGGGCTCTGTTAGGAACATACGGAACAATCAGATCTCCGATGTATAATGGAGCTTGATTAAGGTCTTTATACGTAAGGAGGAGGATCTGAAACTCTGTCCTGGATTTAACAGGGAGCCATTGGAGAGGAGAAAAAACAGGAGAAAGGTGATATATTTTTTCAATTTTCATCAGAACTCTTGCTGAAGCATTTTGGATCGACTGAAGGCTTTTAATTGAATTTTTTTATGAAAATTAAAAATTTGAAATTACAGTAGTCCAGCCTTAACCTGTAATTCATACACTTTAATGTGCCTCTATTGTTAAGAATAAAACATCTCTTAATATGAAAAACATTTGTGTTTCTGTGCTTCTCAGGCCCTCTTCATCAACTTTCTTCACTACCAGCTGTCTCCCCTCATTTACATGTTTTCTACCCCCACTAAAGGAATTAGCCTCAAGTTTCACAAGGTAAGGCAACAGACAGAGATACGGACACCAGTGTAAACGCTGTGTGTGTATGTTTGCCTGATATAGTTTTGATTTCAACTTATGTGGAAGATGTGCGATCAAATTTGATTAGAAGTCACATGCAAGGTTCCTACATATTTCCTATTTTAAGGTTTTTATTTTTCATTAGTTTGTCAATCCATTATCAGGCCAAGTTACACTTCTAACTAAATTAAGCAGAAAATATTTTTCACTTAAAAAAAAATATCATTATGACTTATAGATCAGTGCTTGTCTTCACTTCAGTGGTTTTGGTATGTGATGTTTCAAACACACGAAAAATGTCAAGTGTGAAAAAGAAAAAAACACTTTATTATTAATGATGCCTACACAACTATATAGACATCAGTGGGTTTTCTAGCAGTAACTCAACAACCAAGATACAGACAGAAAAATATTTGTACCGTGAGTTTACATTGACTATTTTTTTACATTTAGGTAAACAAGAACTGGATTTCATAGTGACAAGATTGGTCTTTCAGATAATATTTTTTTTAATCAAAATTTTATTTTAGTTTGATCTAATGTTAATCTAAAAAAAAATGACACATAAACAAAAAGCTCTGTATTATAGATGTATTTTTCATATTCCTTTTAAGAAAAATAGGAAAGTCAGAGAGTTCTTTCTGTACTTTTTAAAACTCTGCAGGAACCATGTAAATATTTCAGTTAAGTTGAAAATTATTGTAAACAGCAAGGGCGGTCAAAAAACTCCTCACTTTATTTTATTCTGTTTTTGCTTTTTTTTTCATTTTTGCTTAATGTTTCAGAGGGTTAAATACATTTTAAAACCAGAAAAAGATATACAAACTTTTAATTTTGAGGACAAAAAGCCATTCAAACCAGCTATACATAAATAATAGTTGCCTTTAAAACCTTATAGCTGATTATAAAAAAATTGCTGTAGAGAATTTAGCTGACAATTAGCTTCTTTCGTCATTATGGAGGAAATGTTGTCCTTTTTTTGGCAGAATTGTTTTAATCCAGCCTAATAAGAACATTTTAAAGTGATTTATTTAAAGTGATGACATTACATCTAATTTGAAATTACCTTAAAACTTTGAATAGGCCACTCCAAAATCTAAATTTATTTTTTTAAGCCATTAAGTGCTAGACCATCTAGTGATCTTTACACAACGCAGGTGCGCTTACGCTTAAGGTCTCAAGTTGTCAGACATTTGCCTTCAGGAATTTCAAGCAGAGAAAAGAATTAATGTTCCTTTAGTTATGGTAATTCATCTATTCTAGGTCCTCAAGCAGGAAAGCAAAGTTAGTTTTTACATCCTGAAAACCTACCCTGATGGGTTCAAAATGTCCTGTTACAAAACCCTATGTTGTACAAACTTAGAAATCAATAGTACAAATGTGCAAAACAGCAAAAAAAGTGAAATAACGATCACTCCATGATGGTTAGATGTTTGGTCTGTTGTTTCAGGTTGGAAATAGTGAAAAAAGAAAAGGGTATTAGAATAAAGGTGGAAAGAACAAAAGTCTACTAAAGAATCAAATCTTTTCAGATAGAGCAAATAGAGGTAACAGTGAGCTTTATATTCAAACCATGGTAACATGTACTTCGTTGCCTTACCATAACCTTGTAGAAAGTTTCATGCAAACCAGTTTAACTCTCATAGTTCCCTCTGTCTCTTAACTTTCTCATCTGCTTCCCTGCATGACTGGTGCTCTGTTTCCTTTTGTTTTTGTCCTTCATCTCTCTGTCACTAGGTCCCTTCCATCAATACAGAACTGTCAGTCACAGGACTGACAATTGGCAGCTGTCGATGCATTGTAGAGGGTCGCCACTCTCTATACAGGCTTCAGCTCCTAAAATGCTATCAGGTGTCAATACAAATACAAACACACACACACGCACATACACGTCTCCAAATGCTCAGAGATACCACTTTCTCTTTGCATCCTCATCACACTTTATCATCGCTGACACAGGAAAATTTGGTTTGGTAGCAACGAGATCAGATCTGATGAGGAAACAAAGAACCACCTTCTGACTATTCACTCTTTAGCTGAGTACACACATACATACATAGACTACACTACACATACAAACTGCTAATAAAGGTCTGTGACACAGCTAAAGTCACTGACACATGGCTCCCCCTAGTGGAGACCGAAAGGACCTTAGCAATGACATTTGGGTCATTGACTGCATGGGAGCATAATGAGATCCATTGCTTGATTCATTTATCCCTCTATTGAAAATGTGTATAAGTATTAGTATATAAGTTAATCTATCTCTCTATCTATCTATCTATCTATCTATCTATCTATCTATCTATATATATATATATATATATATATATATATATATATATATATATATATATATATATGTGTGTGTGTGTGTGTCTGATTATGTTCTATGTACAGGAGTTTTACTAAAGGTGTAAATACTGCCCTGGGAGAAGTAATTGGGATAAACGTCAAAATCTACATTTGTCCTATGTTCAATTAAACAAAGTTGGGTTTAGAATTGGTTTACAATAAAAAACTAAAAAAAACAAAAATCCACATTTTGCTATGTTGAATTTTTATACAATCTTGATACAATTTGTTTTAAAAAACATAATTAAGTATTATCTTATAGCTTGTTTGACTTATAAATGTTATAGTTTTTGCAGTTGCGTGAGTATAAGGAAAAAACATAATATTCTGATGCCAACTGGAGGGATACATTCCTCCTCTTTGCACACATGGTATCCATTCGTATGTGAAATGTGATTACAAATGAAAGTATGAACGAGAGTGCAGAGTGCCACAGCTGGCATGGCATCTGGCTTGGCATATCGTTGCCCAGCCTCGCCCACTGCCTGCGTGCTCTAATGTGACTGTCGACAAGCCCATTAAGAAGCCATTACTAAATGCTCTGTCTCAGCTCCCGTTCCACTCCTTACAGGACAGACCCAAGGGAATAACGGCAACATGAGGGGAGCAAAGGGAAAACGGAAAGGAAAAGAGTATTGACATTTTTATCTTTATTCAAAAAAGGGTAAAAAAGTGTTAGCAGAACAGAAAAGTAAAACATTTATGTCAAATGCTAAACTAGATTTTTTTTTTTTGGTAAGAAAGAACAACTGTCAATTTTGTGACGGACTGGCTCTGAACTCACTTTTTATTTTACCATCAGAGCAGAACAGCAAGTGAAGGAGTTTAACCTCAGGGGACAGAAGGTTCTGATGTGAAGTTTGAACTTTAGTAAAAGTTCCAAGCTAAACTAAAAAATGAATACCCTATTTTCACAAAAAGCTAAAGTAATCTCTAAAAAAGTTAAAAAAAAATGCTGAAGATTTTTCTAAGAAATATATTGGAGCTAAAATGAGTTAACTTTTAAAAGTTAGATTAATCTGTCCTTCAAACTAAAAAAATTACATTTTAGAGGTCAATCATCCAGTTTGAGGGTCAGTCTGTTAAGTTTTCTGAAGGCCACCAGCAAGCATCCTTAACATCCATGCAGTTTGAAGGTAATGAAGCTGAAGAAAAGAAACAGATTCTTCAATGTTCTTCTTCAATGTTTTTCATAAAGCCTAACTGATAGGGTCTTCTGATAGACTAGACTAGAATTTCAGCAATGAGTAGGATCCTAGTCAAAACTGAGAGCAGAGTGATTCCATGGTGGCTGCTATTGAAGGAAATGTCACCAAGAATGAGCTTCCTTTATCATCTCTTAAGGTTTTGAGATTTCGAGATCCTTTAGTCTAGCTCCAACTGTGTTGGCTGTGACTTAGTCAGCTCTGCAGCAGGAGTTTGAAATGATAAGGTCTCCAATGGCAACCTTCACAAAGGCAATCTTGATGCAGGTTCCTGTTGGCCTTTGGGGAGCGTATTGAAAATCTGGCTTAGGTCATCTGGAGTGTTCTTGGTGTTCAGCTGGTGGAGATTGTTCTGCAACCTGAGGAAAAGGGTCAAGAAACATAAGCCTTGTTTTCACGGAGTGGTATGGTGCACCTTGATCCTGTTGGGTCCGACGTATTCAGGAGCACATTTTCCCCATAAGCTGGAGTCTTACTGGAGTTGCTTTTTTTATTTTTAAACAAACCAGTGTTTATTTGTGGGCTCTGTGCAACGAGAAGGAACATATTCTGTGTACAATGAGGTGAGATGAAACACCAACACTGGTGTTTATGCCTCATGCTTGTCACAAGTAGTGATGTTTTTCATTCACCCAATCAAAGGACTGTGTTGTGTGACGTCAGTAGCTCCATTCTACCCGTACCGGACCACTGTCCTATGGAACTACAACTGAAAGCCGACCATTAATGGACCTGTACAGGCCTGCTGTATGGGGCATCTTTTACAACGGAAACAGACAAATAGGCGAACCAGACTGGACTGGACCAAACCGAGCCACAACATTCCATTCAGTTGAAATGAGGCTATAGGTGATGATCACAATCATATTACTCTCTTGGTGGAGGAAGTTGACAGTCACTGATTGGGTGACAACTGATAAGTGACCGGCACAGTTTATGGGTATGGCACATCACTCCATTGAGGCCATTGAGTGATTTTGGATTATAAATAAGAACATATTCATAATTATACCCACAATCCTGTGTACCATTACTGAATGGTCTTATCTGTGTATATACATAGAAACGAAACCGATGAATTGCTCTCATGAGTGACTGCGACACCTTTTTCTCTAAACCCAAACCCTTTATTAGTAAGAAACCCCTTTCCAGCATTAAACACACACACATATACACACACTTACATTAGTGCACGCTGTACAAGGTAAGGGTTAGGTTTTCTGTAAAAGTTTGCGTGTCTGCACCGGCTGCTTGAACTAAGCGGGGCTCTTAATCATGGCTGTAACAGGCAGCATTACCGGCAGCAGCAGCAGGCTAATGATGAATGCCTGAGCCTCTGTGAAAATCCTGACCTCTTTTTCTGCTGCGATGCACAAAATGCTCAAGTTCTCTCACAGATAAACACAACTGCACATGCATTAATGTACACATACACATATAAGCATGTATTAACATAAAAACAGAAGAGTTACAAAAGCAAAGGAAAAATTACATATTGTGTTTGCATAGCTGACTTTACAGCTGGCCTCATTGTTAAGGGAATGGTATCATAATAATTATGACAATATTATGGGTACTTGGACCTATATTTCAGTTTACCGTCTAATAAGTTAGACTACTTAGTTAACCTGAGCAGTGTTAAGAGATACTGCCTAAAATATAAAGCGTTGGCCTGGAGGATACTAGAAAGCGGCCAATTTAAGGATAAATATAAGAAAATATACAGAGAGGTGGCGTTAACATGTGGTGTCAGTGAGAGAAAACAAGATTTTGAATTCAAATAAAAGGAAAGAAAAAAATACATGTGACAAGAAACAGAGGGGCACAAAAATATAAAGAGAAAAGAATTTCCAATGAACGTAGCGAGTAGGTATAAACGAGTACAAAGTTTTGATGAAGGACAAACTAATGTCAGGGACTGGGGCAGTTCTGGCTTCCTGCTCCGCGGCTAGAGCGTGTGATCCCGCCTGTCACTCACACTCCATCGCCATGACAATCATCATAATGCCGACGCCTGGAGGTGGGGACAAGCCTGTCCTTGTAACAAACAGAACCCTTCCTCGATCTGACGCCAACAACTCCTGAGAAAGTCTCTCTCTCACACACACACACATTCACATTAGACAATGCATTGAAGTCACGGATAAAAACTGTGGCACAGAAAAATCAAAGGATGTTCCAGTTGAGATTAAAAATGAAAGGTGCGGTTATCAGCAACGATAACATGATGTGATATGCTTCTGTCACTGTTTTCAGAGCATGCTGCATGCATTGTCAAACATATTCATTGTACAGTATGCATCATGTGGCTGTCTGTGTATGTAAAAAAGAATGTGTAAACATCCATCTACTCATTCTGCACAATCCAGTAATACATATTCCATGCGATACATGTGTGATAGACAAGTGATGGAGAGACAGACACATTGTGTATGGTAGGGGGGGTTATGTGGGTTTCTATTGGCCACAGGAAAGAGAGAATGGACTTGTCAAACCAGGGAAGACATGGCAAACTGGATGGTGATGCCAGCCTTGTGTGACAGCTCCCTCACGTATAAACACGCATCTACGCACACATGCTGTTGCCCCCCTAAACCTGCCCTGGCTCGCACTCTTGAGCTGTGAAAGCTGGGATGCAGAGAGAAAACGAGACTGGTGGAACCTCCTTTAACCAGAGGCTGACTGGTCTGTGTGCATGTGTGTTTGTGTGGTATTGTGGTGGAGTGGGGTTCAAAGTGTCACATCAATTTCTGGCTGTGTTGTTTCTGCAAGAGGCTAACCCCACTGCCACTTAAGTTTAGCCCAACAGTGAACAGCATACTGACAGACAGGACACATACATACAACAGCACACACACAAACACACGCACACACAGATAGTCTCTAAACTGCAAACATATGCATTCGATTTTTTCATGAGTAACTCGTTTTTATTTTATTTTGGAGACAAGTTTTTTTTTTTTGCTTTACAAGTCCAATATAGCAAAGCTATAAATGAAGCAAACCTATAGATGAAATTTACGCTGAAGAACAGAAAAAAATTAAAACAAAAAAAACCCAATTAAAACAGAAAAATAAAACATCGAAGACATAAATAATCATTAAAACAAACTATCATTATGCCATTCCAGCTATTAGTATTTACTGAGCAAACGTACCTCTAAACAGATGGGTTTTTTTCAGCTTTGATTTAACCACACTCATTGTTTCAGCAGCTTTGCAGTAATCTGGAAGTTTGATGCAGATTTGAGGAACATAGAAACTACTGCGTAGAAACGCTGCTTTTTTATGTTTGGTCTGATTCTAGGGGTGCTGAGTTGGAATTAAAGGACCTGAGTGGTCTGGGGGTTGGTATATTGATGACAGATCTTCAAGTTACTTTGGTGCTAAGCCATTCAATGATTTATAAAACGATAAATCTACTATTCTGAAGTCTATTCTCTGAGCTACAGGGAGACATTGTAAGGTCTTTAGGACTGGGGTGATGTGCTCTACTTTTCTGGTTTTAGTGAGGATGTGATGAGCAGCATTCTGTATCAGCTGAAGCTGTCTGATTGACTTTTTAGGCAGACCTTTAAAGACAATGTTGTAGTATTGTAGGTGACCAATTTTGGCTAGTTCATGTCATGACTGTTTTGTGAAGGTTCATAAGAATACAGTGCCCAGTAATCCCTGACACAGTAAGTGTGTTTACATCCACCAGGGGAAAGTTAAATTACTGCCTTAGTCTGACTAAAGTCAAACCAAACTAGAGTTTGAGAAATCGGAGTAAGGGACCAAGATAATACGATTCGAAATCAAATTTCTCTGCAACCAACCTGCCGCCCCCACTCCCACCCCCTTTCGGGAAGTGACGAGACACAGATGTGTGAATCAACAACATTATAGTAGTAGAAGAAGAAGATTATGGCAGAAATGTCAGCAGCCGGACTGAGTGTTGGAGTGACAAAGAGACTGACAATGATCCTGCCTTTATTCTTGAAGAAAGCTTAAAAAAAGGGCCGCTTTTCTCCACCTGGCAATGAAGTTGAAAGCACTTCATTCAATAATTAAATTTTTTCTCTGACACTTTAACTGTAACAGGGCTCTCACTTTGGCTTAGCTATTAGACCGAATACGGCCAAAAGCTTGATTTAGATATCCATGTAAACATACTGACTGCTCCCCTCTTCGGACCACAATTGATAGATATGAACCACTGCAGACAAGGAACACTCCACATGAGCTGCAGATTTGGAGATGCTCTGCCCCAGCCATTTGGTCATAACTCCTTGGCCCTCTTCAAACTTTTTTAAATCTTTATTCTTGCATATTTATCCCTCTTTGGTCATCAACTTTGATGAAAAAAGTTTGATGAGATAAATAGATGATCGTTGTTCTTCACATCCCCTGTAAGTGGTCATAATGTTAAGATTAACTGGTGTATATAGAGAAATTCCTTCAGGAAGGCTGTGATTTGTACATCTAATACAGTATAAGGTCTTGACTCCTATGCTCAAGTAATGGTTGAGCTGAAATCTCATTTTCAGAAAGTATCACACCACTTGCCTGAAAAAAAAAATATTTAGCAATGCTGCCATATACTAAAGTGTCCTGATACTTAAGGGTTAGCTGAGGTGGAGTTGCTGGTTAGACATCCCCAGGGGTGACCTGGCCTGGGCCCAGACCACTTTAACAACTTGTCTCCATTAACAGGCTCCCAGATATTATTATGCTCCCTTGGGACCATGCATGATCTAACCAACCATTTACCCTCTCCCTCTCTTTTCTATTTCTCTCTCGTGTCTGCCTCTCTCTGCCTTGATGTTACTCTATGAAAAAAGACAGCAGTGAGAAAAATATGAGATTGATTTATTTGGTTCGGTGTTCTTTGCAATGGAGTCCTCTCCCACTCTTTCTTCTACTTACTTTCTCTCTTTTTTCTGCAAATTGGAACCAATTAGTGAGTAGAGCACTTGTAGTGGGGAATGTAGGGCAAGCGTGGAGTAATAAAAAAGTATTGACTTTTCTGTGACTGTATGCGGCGTGAAAGGGGTGCCGCGGCCTTGTCCGACATGAAAGGAGCTCCATTAATTTCACTTATTTCACCCAGGCCCCTGTCAGAAGGCCCTAATGCATCCCAGGCGCACTTCTCACATGCAGGCACTCAGATGGCGAAACACAGCTCCTGCCTAGTTACCAAATGAGTTTATATTATATATCAGAGTGACACAGAGAGAGAGAGAGAGAAGTGGAGGAGAAAATAGTAATTTCTAAGTCACTTATTAAGACACAAAGCGAGGACTCTCAATCTTAGCTAATTTAGGGACAGCTTACCATCTTCGTCCTCTTTCTGTTTTTATTGCAAAGCAGGAGGTGAAGGCCCAAGTTAAAGAAAAACCGCTCAACCTAGTTAAAGAAACTATAATAATTTTATTTATTTTCTTCAACCAAGTAAGCTGATCAAAAAAAGTCAAAGCAAATAAAAAGAAACAGGATGTATGCACTCATTCAACACATTTGAATGTTCATAACTCAAATTATAACTAAAAGTAACCTGTTTAAAGGTTGCTGTTTTTTTGTTTTTTGTTTGAAAATTTACTTTTAGTCTCACAAATAAGTTTCATGAGAATGCAGGGTTGCATTTTCTATCTGCAGTTTGGAGCTTTATCTTAAGATATGAATTAAAGTGTTAAGTGTGACTGATTTTTTTTAAATGTCATATTAGAAACACACAAAAAAAGGCAGTTTTTAAAAATTATATTGATTCATTCACTTTTCAATTCCCCAGTCTACATATGTTTTGTGGCCTTGGAGAAGGCATTTGAATATGTCCCTCGCAGAATTCTCTCGAGGTTACTCTGAGAGTCTAGGCCCTGTACAACTGATGTCAGAGCTTGGGTGGCATTGCCGGCAGTAAGTTGGGCTCATTTCTGTTGAGAGCTGGACCCTGCCATGGTTGACCTTTGTCACAAATTCTGTTCATAACTTTTATCAACAAGATTCCTAGGGACAGCCAAGGTGTTGAAGGGATCCATTTTCATGACCTCAAGACCGGTGTTACACCATTTTTTGCGAACATCATATTCTGTTTTGATAATACTTCCGTAGGTCACGAATAGTAGATGCTCATATCATATTATGTGACCGCTCCATGACTCATGAAAGAAAAGAGTTTGAGAGGGTACAAACTTTCTTCAGGTGACAGCATCTGTATAGATACCTTGTAAAATTCATTGGTTTTGATTGTAAAGGTCACCGAATGACAGTGGCTCAGAGGTCACCAATTCTAACAGTTCACCTAATATTAGATTTTAATAATGCCATTAATAATTTTACAAAGTTGAATAATGTTTGTTCATGAATAATCAGCCTAAAAGTGCCCCCCAGAGTCACAGAGTATGATGGTCACAGAAAATGAGTAACGCCGGGTCTCTGCTTTTTGCAGATGAAATTGATAGGTGGATTGATGCAGTGTCTGATTAGAGTGCTGTACTGGTCTGTTGTGGCAAAGAGAGATCTGAGCTAAAAAGCGAAGGTCTCAATTTATTCCCTCATCTATGGTCACGAGCTCCGCGTAGAGACTAAAATAACGAGATCACGGATACAAGAGACCGAAATGAGTTTCCTCCACAGGGTGTCTGTCCCTTAGAGATAGGGTGAGAAGCGTGGTCACTCAGAGTAGAGCCGCTGTTCCTCCACATCAAGAGGAGTCAGTTAAGGCGACTTGTATATCCCTTCTGAAGCTCCTGTCCTCACAACTTGATCCCTGATAAAAGGAAGACAATGGATTGGTAATTTTACCAAATCTGGCATGTATGGAGAGAGACCGAATCCCAATTTGAATTTCTAAAAAGTTTTCATCTGCACATAGCATCACAGATTTGTCTAAGAATGACATACTGTTTTTTTTGCATCAACATTTTTTCTTTTTATTGATCAAACCAGCACATTTTACGAAGCAGCTGGAAAAAAAGAGAGATTCAATAATCTATGCATTTAAAAGTTAAAATATGTGGTACCTACTAATATATATGATAAATATCTATGTACTTGCACTCCATTGTCATGACAATCTCTTGCTATGAAATTATACAGGTTTCGAATTACAAAAAGTAAAGCAAATGAATAAGTAAATCTCAACACACCCTACTCATGCGGCGGTTGTAGTGGGTCTTTGTAATGCCATCTGATCATTTCCGTTCATCTGCATGTCTACTATCACCGAATATGCCTGTGTCTAAGCTTGTGTTTGCAGGTAAATTCATGCATGCGCGTGTATGATAGAAAGAGACAGCCCCGTGTGTGTCTGTGTGTGTGTATACAAGAGAAAAGGCGTAGAGTGAGAGGCTATCTGAAGACAGAAACTAATCAGGGTGTGTGAGATAAGAAAGCAGCCTTTATGGTGTATGGTAATCAGTCCCCCCACCACCACCCCCCCACACACACCCCACGGCCTGGCACCACCATGCATAATCACCAAGACTTATTCACATGATTGATGAAATATGCGTCTGTGAAATCTGAGCCATGTTTGTTATCATCCCTTTTTCCAATTCTCCCCTCTCTCGTTCCTTCTCTCTCAATCTTTTTTGTCTCATTCAACCTCTCTGCCACTCTCTGTATCTGCTGCCTGTTCTGCAGTGGCTTAAGATGTTTGGTACCATGTACAAACAAGAAATTACACACACAGCATGGGGTCTTTCTTACGTGCATACACACCCAACCACTCTCCCTCTCCGTTTGTCTCATAAATAATTAATATGATTCATAGGACTTGCATAAGAAAAGAAACATCATTGGAAGGGAAATTTTAAGTAAAATAGGAAAAAAGTCAAGATGAAAGACGTTGGAGATGCATTAATTGTTTCTCCTGCAGAGAGAAGTGTTTTCTGGATTAGAGTGTGATGAGCATGATATGTGATAGATGAAGTTAGATAGAAGAGCGCTCCTCTGATGGAAACTCTATCTCATAATTCATAGAACAAATGCTGAGTTTATAACTGCAACATGAAGCAAATATAAAAAAAAATACTTAGCAGCAACTTCTGACCAAAAACAAAAAGCGCATGACCAAGGTACCAAATATGTAATTAACCAGGAAAAGTCTTAAAAACAGCGATCCATTGAAAACAAATTCCTTCATTTGTTCCAAATATTAATAAACAATGGCGAAACAAAATGCCTGTTTGACTGAAATGTTTTTCCTTTGACATGTCTTGCTTATCTGTCACAGTGCTTTTAGGTTACTGTAAGTGGTTATTTAGATTCAATCTGGCATTTCCTTAAAGTGTGATTTTAATATATACATATTTCAATTCGAAATCCCACATTTCTGAAGAAATTGCAACTTATTCTATGCACTGGTTTGTTTCTGAAATGATTAATTAAACAACCCTATGCGGCAAATCTAAAAGCGATCTTTCCCCTGTGTTTGACATACATTTTACTTCAAAATGTGTTGTAGAAGGAACAGACCTGTGTTGATTTTTGTTCCAATATAAAAAGGTGAAAAGAAGACAGATAGTGTTTGACCCATCCAGTGCCAAGTTTGGCACAAAAAACACAGCATGTGTAAAGCAATCTGACAGGATTTAGATTTGGGCAGAAAGTAGACATAGGTGGGGGCTGAGACTGAGTCCAAGATTAAGACTGGGACTGGTGAATTAAGGCTCGCAGCCTCGGGGTGCTATTACACATTTATAATGAGAAACGGAGAAGAGGGAGGCTCGCCTTCGCACCTCGACACACCTTAGATTAAATATGCACAATTCCCATGCAAAACGGGCTGCGAATGGCAAGATTTGCAGTGGTGTCTAATCCCCTGTGCTGGAGTTGTTTCAGCCAGGGTTAACAGGCTCATCAGTCAACACAAGCTGCTTTGCACAGGACATCAGAGCCATTTGCAGTTGTAAGTATTTGTGATTGCTTCCTTTTCCAGGTCCCACCACATACTACACCACACTGGCTCTCTCACACAGCTGTAGACTGGCCCCTGGACATATGAACCTGTAATAAGACATATCCAGGAAACATATATGAGCCATTGCGGAGATAAAACCAGCGTAGCACGTTCGAGATAAAAGTGTGACTTTCACATACATATCAAGCGGCTTATCAAGTGCAAAACCAATGATACCAAACACATACAAACCAGATAAACACAATTCGCACACAGAAACACATTCTTCTAAACACGCTTGTAATGCTAAAACACGTACAGATTAAAAATACATCTTATATTTGCATTTAAAAGATGCTTTCTAGCAAGTTTTTGAATGCAAAAAAACCCCAAAAACTAATGGAAGTCTGCAAAATGTACACTGTGTGCTGAATCCTTGGTGTCCGTCTACACCGTAGCTCTAACGCAGTCCATTTGCATTTCACAGCCCAGGTTTGACTTCTATCACCAAACACACTGCTGTATGAGAGGGCTGTCATGTTCCTCAAGTATTGGTGTTGTGCATGTATTGAGCTATTCGATAGGTGTGTGTGTGTAGGGGGGTTGTGGTGGGTTGAAACTAGGTACTGCATATAAAAAAAACAGAGAACTAGTGCACACACAAACAAGGCAGCAAAGCAAAGAGGGTGATGACAGGAGAAAGAGATAGAAGGTGATTATACCACACTACATGCAGTATGCTTCAGTGGAGCATATCTGCACAGGGACAGACTGTCCATTAAAGTACAGGCTTCCCTATTCAGCTTCTCTGCCTGCTTTTTCTTTAATCCATCTACACGTTGAGTGGAAACCATCTGCATAGACCAAAAACAGCCACCCACTTTGATTCCACCTCAAAATCACTATAACACCAAAGCATTTCACTGTGTGTGCAACTGTTTCATGAAACTGTGTGCTATCCTGACAGAGGATGAGTTATTTAACGCAAACACAGTGCAACTAAGACAACTAATTAAATACATAAATCTCAACTAATTATGTATCATGGATGCACAAGGCCTACTTTCCTGCTAAAATACAACCAAGTTGTAAGTTCTGTTCATGTCATATGCTGAACCCCCCCTCAATCACAGCATCAAATTTAAACAATATCAATAATATTTTAACTAGAAAAAACGTTATTGGCCTCAACTGAAAAATGTTTTCAATTTGTCACAAATCACTTTTTTACTTTAATCTAATAACCAGACTTCAACATTGCTCCTTTTTTAAACATCATTACCACTTGTTTGTTTTTTAGCTGTATCCCAAATCTGGCTTTAAGCCTGTTCCGTCTGGATTTCAATCAATGCTTTGAGATAACTTATTGCAATGGATCTGATTCAAACACATATACTGCTTGTTAACAGCTCCTGGAGTGCAAACACAA
This sequence comes from Apricaphanius iberus, assembly GCA_028564705.1. Lineage (NCBI taxonomy): Eukaryota > Metazoa > Chordata > Actinopteri > Cyprinodontiformes > Aphaniidae > Apricaphanius > Apricaphanius iberus. The sequence goes on along the minus strand of JAPXFQ010001320.1, from coordinate 106,207 downwards.
ACAAAAACTGTTAAAAGGTTGTTTGAATTGTTAAAAGTCAGATGTTATCTTTACTCTGGTCAACCAAAATACTTGCAGATCTACCAGCTCTCATACACCTTCTATCCATTTCCTATACCTGCTAATGCTGGCAGGTTTAGGGGTTTTATTGCCAAACTCCAGTCCATTACACACAAGATAAACAACACACACAAATCTAAGGGCAATTAAGAGAGGGCAATAGGCTAACATTGATGGTTTTGGACTGTGAGAGAAAGCGGGAGTTTCTCAACAGAACCCACTACATTATGTACAGAATGACAGAACAGCGTCAAACCTCAACTGGACTTTACTCAGCCCCACGTCAACGTTGCTGTGAAAAAGCATGTACAACTAGTTCTGATAACTTTCTATGTGATCTTTCACCTCCTAATAATCCTCAGATAACTATAGGAACTGTTTTTAGTAAAGGGAATTAAAGTTACATGTATCAAAAATAACAATGTATCAATTATTGCTAAGTAATAATATGCTAATGATGAATAAAGCCATGGTGCCATAATATAACTTCATCTCTTTGCCTTCTCTTATTAATTTTACAGTGAAAACAGATGTTTATTGTTGGGTCCTCACCAGTTGTCCGTCAGTTTGATAGATGGGGTAAAAAAAATGATGCGATGACATATTCAATTGTTTTTCTTTTCATTCAACTTAAATAATTTTTAATCGGAACAAGCTGAACAGAGAACTAAATATAAAAAAGTGGAAATAGGCGCCAGGCCCCCATAACCCTTCAAGGATAAGCAGTATAGATAATGGATGGATGAAATTAGTGAGATCCATTGAGTATCGTGTCCAGGGCAGTAATCATGCTCTGAGGCTCTCATATGAGTCTTTTTTTTATAGATTCAGTTACCTGTACTGCATAGTGAAGTTGAAAATATCTGGGCATTTGCATCAAGTGGTCAGAGGTGTCATTACTAATCAGTGAAACAATCAAAACCAAACACAAACAAAAAATACAAAAAATATTCAATTAACGCACACCCTGGTCTTCACCACGGTTACCATTATGGCTGAAACGGGTATTAGCTACCACACATGATGATGTGACTGCCAGATGATCGTGGTGGAAGAAATGATGACAAATGGGAGGTGTTTTCTTCTTGAATCTATAGCAAAAGGTTTTTACTCTGACAAAATCAGATGCTTACCTCTCAGGGGGATTTCATTTTAATACCTCATTATCAGCTGATAATAAAAACCTGCAATGATGAAGATCTAAACAACCAGGCATCAAGCACAGCCTGAGAAACTGCAAATTATTTCTATAAAATATTTTTTTATTTAAGTCATATAAAACAAAACCATTTAAAAACATTAAATCATAACTTTCCACTGCACCAATGCAGACGTTCACTCCAAATAAATGCAATGATCCTTTTAATTTAAATAACCTCAGTTTACAATAAGAAAATGTACAGTTATTTTGTTAAATGGTGTCAATTCATTTCAAAGAAGCTTGATTCAGCCTTATTTCATTAAGATTGTCCAATTAATATTACTGTATGTGCAGTACTGGTAGGCTTTCAGTGTAAATGCCACAGTAATGGAAGGCAACTGTTGGGTTAATTGATAAATCTGAGGTCCTAAGTGGGAAGGAGAGTGGTGGTGGTGGAAACGGTGTTTTATGGCAGTGCAAATGAAAGGGCAGCAGAGTTTTACACATGCTATAAAATGGTTATGGGGAATTAGCATTTCTGTTTTCCAACTAAAGTAACAGATGGGTGTACTGAACACATCACTAAACAGTTCAGAAGAATCCCACATCTAAACATATTTAATTGTTGATTTGTAGTCCATCCAGATTGCATGAGCTCAGGTGATTTCTGAGTTGTGGAATTACCTGATAATGAGTACTATTATTAATACAAATGTTTCCCAATGATCAGTCACTGATTGTCTTCTGACAACACAAATAATATTTGTTATTGATCAAATATCAATATTGATATTGGGTTTTTATGTGTATTTTTGTAGAGATTCTTCTCACTTTTACCCCACAGATTTAGAGTCAGTGTGTGATAATAAAGCATGAAAGGAGGCTTTGACCTTACCCCTGTGAGGGCAAAGCAGTGAATGTGTTTAGGGTCAGTTGTACCATGAAGGGGCTAACACATCGGTGTTGCAAAATAAGGCTCAACAATAATTCATGAGTTTTTAATATCCATAAATGTATCTATACACACCATGAATGTTGTCTTTGTGCTTTTTACTAGAAAAAAATAGATTTTTGTGCAAATGTGTGTTGCGTACAACTTAAGGTTAGTTACGATGAGACTATTTAAAATTGTGATGGATGTCAGTCTAATGTGAAGGGAAAGAAAGGCTCGAAGCGCATGCAGCCACAGACGTGACCAATCACTGCACTGCACTTGATTAGCACGAAGTCTCCTAATTAGCTATCTTTTGTGGTTACAGGCAGATCCGCTGGTGACATGGCTAATAACAACCACAAATTTGCATAAAAAGAGAGTGCTTTCCCATATTTGCATTTTACATTAGTCAGACGATAGAAATATTCCACAGTTTCATTTTACAATGAACATTGCATCAGTGTTGAGTTTCTAGCTTCAGTTCTGTTTTGGTAGTGTTCAAAAAGCATAAAACTTTTTTTGGCTTTTCTTTAATCATTTTAAATAATTTAAAACAGGATAGCAATGCACATTATAGTAGACGAACACAGTGGATTTTCTCACATGTAGCTTGAACACAAACATATTGATATTACTGCCTCACAAGAACAGACTTACTGACCAGTATAGTATTGAAAAGAAAAACTTCGAGATGAGATATTGGTTGCACAGCAACATGTGGCTCCTGAAGTTGATTGTAGATCTGCAAAAATTCACCTTTATTTGGCATGCTTTGGAAATCTGTTTGCTTTGGTCAAGCTCCTCTTTCTGTTTGTCCGTCCTCAACTCAAAATGGCATTGGTATTCAGAAGTTGAATTTCATGAAAAGACCTTTCATTACAGAATATCTCAAATTTACAACCAAAACATGAAATAAATACTATATTAGGCCTAATTTCTGTTACACATGCACATGCCAATGTTTTCCACGCTTTCCTTTTTGGAACTTGCTCCTTCCCCAAAACAGAGCTCCTGCCTCCTTGTCAGGTCATGTACTGTATGTGAATGTGTGAAGCTAAGTGCAGAATCCTTATATGGGAAACATTTACACAGACAGACTGCCTTCCTATTAATCAGATGGCTTACATAAACAAAGATTCAGTTGTCATACACTTTTTCTTGTGCTTATATTGGAGTGGGGTGCTGTGTATATCCTGCCAAGAGTTGTGATGGTCAAACCAAAGAGCCCTAGTCTGGGATAGGAAAAAATGGAACTATGTTAATGATGAAGCTTCAGGCTTTGTGTAGAGGCTGAAGCAAGGCTTAGGGTGATTATTACAAGCATTGCTGGATATTGTGGCAGTGGCTAGGTGAGAGGGCTATGGTCGGGGTTGGAAAATAATTAGCAGCACAGCTGAATAGCACGGCTAGATAATGTCGCTGGGGGGAGTTGGGTGGGGTGTAGTATGAAAATGATGAGTACCAGGGTTGAGCTGTCCACTCTACTGGTCCTGTGAGCTGTGACAAGAAGCTGTGCTGGCTGCTGTTGTAGCTGGCGGTGATGCCAATGATAGGAGTAGCGCACTAATTACCACAGAGTGAGAGAAGAGAGAGTAAACAGAAAGTAGGAGCTTCAAACAGCCATCTGAGAGTGGGACAATATGAGATATGATTAGTTTTGAGTGACGGCGTTGTAAAAGAGCAAAAAAAAAAAGGCCTTATCATCTTTATTTTAAAAGCTTAAAATGTTTAAACAGTCCAAATTACAGGAACCTACATCTATATGCTTATTTTACTTATTTTAAGTATAATTTCCCATTTAGTAAATTAAAGGAGAACATTTAAGATTAGAATAAAACATTAGAATAAAACAAATATTTTTAATACAGAAAGGTTATCATAATGAAAAATATATTTAATACCTGCTTATAGGTTGTTATTTTTGAAAGGTAATTTTAATCTAAATAATACAGAGCTTCATCAGAACACGTTTTAATTTATTAAACGTGTATCACAGTTTTTGATGTCACATATGGCTTTGACAACTAGTGAATTTCAAAATCAACAAGATCTAATAAATTTTAAACAACTTAAACCATCCATACATCCATTTTCTGAACCGCTTAGTCCTCCAGGGGTCACGGGGGGGCTGGTGCCTATCTCCAGCTGTCAACGGGCGAGAGGCGGGGTTCACCCTGGACAGATCGCCAGTCAACTAAAACTATTCCACAAATTAACATACGGTAATATTAAAAGCAATCAAAGGAAAATGAATACACATTTTTGTCAGTATTATGATTTCAAACATTTTTGTCCTTATCATCTTTCATCTGTCAATACGGAGTGAAAAGGAATTCTCTCCGCACGTCTGCTGAAAATGCTGTAGTACTCTACCTATATCGGGTCCATTGGTGGCACTATTAGAGAAACACTGAAAAGAAGACTGAGCATGAGCAATCAACTCAGATGCAAAGACGACATATCTAGCTTCAAATGACAGCCAGTATATGATGTCTTTGGTTATCCAGATCCTTTTTTTTGTTGGCGGTGTTGGAGGAGGGACAGTAAATCATATTCTGGGATTCATAATAAGATGAGCATTTGCTTTATTAGGACTGCAACACCATACAATGCAATTTTTGTTAACTTTATCACAGAGTTGCACATGTACATTAAATCAGAAAAAAAAGCTGGAGAGCTCATACACAGGGAGACAAGTGAGCCGGCATTGTGAGATTCCTCCACTCTGGGAACCAGTTTACAAAATGATCATGCCCTGAAACACTATAACTGGCTTTATCTCTGTGTAGACAGGGCCTAAGTTAGTTTTAAACTAATTATGATTGCTTTGAGATTATTAACACAATTTGCTTTTTGTTCAAACAAATAATTCACAATGCAAAGTGAAAACAAAAGATTCGGTGGAACAAATTTTTCATTTAATAATTAGTAAAGTAAAAAATAAATAACCTTTTGGAAAATGTATCTTATTTTATGAATCAGTCACCGCAGTGAATATCTAATTTAATATTTTGGTTTATTAAGATGGTGACTTAAAAATGGCATATAAAATAAGTTTTTGGTATTCAAACAATCTATTTACAATCTAAAAGCCAATCTCTATTTTGAGTAGCAATCCTAACTGTTCATGAATACCAGAAGCAAATAAAAAAAAAACATTCATCAACACCAATGATGCACAAAGTTACTTGTTTCTCAATTATTTTCTACCATGCCCCCCTAGAGAACAGAAATGTTTTCACGCCGCCCCAACCAACCCGCTGAACTGATGTCTGAAAATATTTACATTTCAATGATACGAACCACTGGCCCCGTCACACTTAATACAAAGACTAGAGATTACAAAAAAAGGTTAATTAAATAAGTTGCAACTACTGCAAATGGTTGCAGCTTATTTTATTGTTTTAGGTTTTACAAGGATTTCTAAGTTTATTTAATAAATTCAGTTGGTAACAATTAATCCAGACTGCTCAGTCTGTGTGATGCTCAAAACAGAAACTCAACTGACTGGAATGTGCATATTTAGATTAAACTGTATTATTCAAAGCATATTTTTTTAACTGTGAACATTCGTTGCCTGTCAGCTTTATCAGTTTTTTACTGTTCAAAAAAGGGAGGCCATATAACGTTTTCTATGTCACCTGCACTGTTTTTCTTTTCAACTCTAGAGCCCGATGAAATCCATTTAATTATTTTAGAAATTGTAACATTCCTCATGCCAGGTCTCACCTATCAGTCTGATTTTATGCACCTGTGCCATGCCTGATTGCTTTCTCCACTCCATCTGTCTCTCTCACTATTTAAACAGCCCCTTGCCTCTGCTTCCCTGCCAGATTTTCGAACGCTCACGCCAGTAGATATCAAGCCTTTCGTTACTGATCTCCACCACCGACCTGTTTCATGTTCTCTGAGTTTCTGCCTTTGCCTAGCCCTCGTCTGACCTCGATTGCCTTTCTGACCTCCCAACGCCGAACCCAGCTTAAGACCCTGACCACCGATCTCTGCCTCCCCTGGATAAACTGATCTCCCGCCTGCCCGTGTATGACCTGCGCCTGTTTTCCGGTTTTTGATTCTGATCAGCCCAAGTGACAAGGTGGATATTTCAAGCTGTTTAAGTATCCCCACTCAGGAGGAGAAGCACGTGGTGCACCTTTCCTGTCGCTCTTGTGAGCTTTCTAAGCCCCGCAGCAGCCTCCGCTCCTGACGTCACCGCCCCAGAGAATTCCCAGTCATCCTCCCCGCCGCAGGTTAGTGAAAACTGCAGTTCAACGTCTACATTCTTCCCCCCCGATTCGCTAACCAATAACCTTCTCTCTTCAGAGCCAGAGTTCCAGCCTGCAGAGTCTTTTGCACATTTATAATCTATTGTTTAATAAAACCTCCTCCTGAGTTATTGCTCATTCCTGTGTTGTGGCTGAATTTTGGGTCTTCCTTGTGGTCCGTGACAGTAAAATCTGGCCATAATGGACCCATCGCCCACACAGGAGTGGCGTGCAAAAGTAGAGGCTAGTGTTGGCCAACTGGAGACAAATATGCAACAGATGATGTCTATGTTAAGCAGGATGACGGCTGTGACTGCCCCGCCCACTCAGTCGGCTACGACTTCTCCTACTAAGCAGCAGTATGTCTCACCAATCCATGAGCCACGTCTTACTCCTCCTGAGGTGTTTAGTGGGGAACCAAGTCAGTGTCGGGCGTTTTTAACCCAGTGTGAGATACACTTTGAACTTCAACCCTCCTCCTTCCTCACAGAACGTTCAAAGGTGGCCTATGTTATCTCCCTTCTGTCTGGTAAAGCTAAGCTCTGGGGAACGGCTGAATGGCAGAGAGATGCTGCTATTTGCTACAGGTACAGAAACTTCTCTCAGGAGCTCATCAGGGTTTTTAATCCCATTTTACCTGAGCGGGAGGCTGCTCGAGGTTTGCTGACCGTTAAACAGGGCAGAGGGAGGGTGACTGAATATATTATTGACTTTCACTCCCTCTCTGCAGAAAGTAACTGGAATGAGGAGGCTTTGTGTGATGCTTTTTACCAGGGCCTCAACGAGGAAATAAAGGATGAGCTAGCCACCCGTGATGCCCCTGTGGACCTGGTCGAACTGGAGTCACTCGCCACTCGTATTGATCTGAGGCTCCATGATCGCAGACAGGAGAGGAGTCGCTCATACCAGGTACGACGCCCACAGCCTGCCATCAGGTCCTCCCCTGGTCCCTCCTTGCCTTCGGCTAGAACTGAGCCACCCATTGCTGATTCTACAGAACCTATGCAGATTGGCCGGTCTAGACTGTCACCCCAAGAACGGGAACGAAGGTTACGCAAAGGGTTATGCTTTTATTGTGGAGGGGAGGATCATCAAATCCGTCAGTGCTCGTTAAAAGGCCAGGCTCAGTAGGTAGAAAGAGGCTTCTACTGAGCCATAATTCACTCCGTAAGTCCTCTCCAGTCAGTTTAATCGAGGCTCAGTTGATGGTTAATGGGACATCAAAGAAAGTTTCTGTCCTTGTGGATTCTGGAGCTGACACGGAGTTTATGGATTGTGATTTGGCCAACGGTCTGGGGATCAAATTACAACCTACCCCTAGGGCTCAAGATGTGATCGCCATAGACGGTCACGTTCTTCAACGCATAACATTAGAGACGATGCCAGTGAGAGTTATTATTGGTAACCATCATGAGACGGTGTCCTTTCTAATCATCAAGTCCCCTGACCTTCCCGTGATTTTTGGAGCTTCTTGGCTCAAGAAACACAACCCACACTTAGATTGGAACAAGGGTGTGGTGCAGACCTGGTCACCGGGGTGTCTTAGTACGTGTTTGCTGTCGGCCCATGTTCCTAGTCAAAACCCTGGTGAGATTCAGGAAGTTTTTCCTGACCTGTCCAAGGTGCCACCAGAGTATCATGACCTCAAGGAGGTTTTTAACAAGCACCGTGCTTCCTCTCTTCCCCCCCATAGGCCCTATGACTGTGCCATCGACCTCCTTCCTGGTACATTTCCCCCTAGAGGACGTCTGTATTCCCTCTCTGCACCTGAGAATCAAGCCATGAAGAAGTATATTGAGGAATCTTTACGTGCTGGCATCATCCGGCCTTCTTCGTCCCCTGCCGGAGCTGGGTTCTTCTTCGTGGGAAAGAAGGATGGCTCACTTAGACCCTGTATTGATTACAGGGGGCTCAACGAAGTCACAGTCAAATACAGATACCCTTTGCCCCTTATGAACACGGCATTTGATCTCATTCAAGGAGCCAGGATTTTCACTAAATTAGACCTCAGAAACGCCTACCATCTGGTTCGTATCAGGGAGGGGGATGAGTGGAAAACAGCTTTTAACACCCCAACAGGGCACTATGAGTACCTGGTCATGCCGTTTGGCCTAACCAATGCACCAGCTGTGTTTCAGGCTCTAGTTAATGACGTGCTGCGGGACATGATTGGTCAGTTTGTGTTTGTCTACATTGACGATATACTAATCTTCTCGAAGGATCTTGCCTCACATCAGCAACATGTCCGTGCTGTTATTCTCCGTCTCCTACAGAACAACCTGTTTATTAAGGCAGAGAAGTGCGAATTTCACCAATCTACCACTTCATTCCTAGGTTTCATCACCTCCCCTGATCGCGTTTCCATGGACCCCTGCAAGGTGGCCGCAGTGAAGGATTGGCCTATCCCTCAGAGTCGGAAACAGCTTCAGCGGTTTCTAGGCTTTGCAAACTTCTACCGCCGGTTTATTCGGAACTACAGTGCTGTAGCTTCACCCCTTCATTCCCTTATGTCACCCAAGAACAAGTTTAGCTGGAACGATCGAGCAGATCAAGCCTTCACCAAGCTAAAATCACTGTTCACTTCAGCACCAGTACTCCACTCCCCAGATGCTACCCGTCAGTTTATAGTGGAGGTCGATGCCTCTAATACAGGAGTAGGAGCGTGTTAAGCCAAAGGACACCTATGGGAGCTATTCATCCATGTGCCTTCTTTTCCAGAAGTCTATCAGCTTCAGAACGAAACTACGACGTGGGGGATCGAGAGCTGCTGGCTGTCAAGTTAGCCCTGGAGGAATGGAGGCATTGGTTAGAAGGAGTCAAGGAGCCCTTCATTGTTTGGACCGACCATAAAAACCTGCAGTACCTCCGGTCTGCCAAGCGATTAAACCCCAGACAGGCCAGGTGGGCTTTGTTTTTTAGTCGCTTTAACTTCTCCTTATCCTACAGACCTGGAGAGAAAAACACCAAGCCTGATGCCTCTCTAGGATTCATGAGGATCAGGTCCAGGAGGAGCCAGACTTTATCCTGCCCCATCCTGTACGGTTGGCAGTGTCTCGACTCGAGCTGGAGGAAAGAATTAAAGAAGCCCACCGGCAACATCCAGTCCCTGAAGGGTGCCCCAAGGATCGCCTCTACGTTCCAGACCACCTAGTGCCTGAGGTACTTACTCTTTGCCATGGTTCTCGTCTCTACTGTCACCCAGGGATAAAAAAGACTTTGTCAGTGGCTCGGGACAACTTCTGGTGGAAGAACATGTCCCAGGATGTCAAGGACCTTGTTTCTTCATGCCGGGTGTGCTGCCAAGCTAAGTCCTCCCGTCGATCACCCTCTGGATTACTACGTCCACTGCAAATCCCTCATCGTCCTTGGTCTCACCTCTCAATGGACTTTATTACAGGTCTGCCCTCCTCTAATAACTTCACCACTCTCCTCACGGTCGTTGATCGTTTTTCTAAGATGACCCACTTGGTTCCCTTGGTCAAATTGCCCACATCCAAGCAACTCGGAGAGATTTTAACCCGTGAAGTTTTCCGTCTTCATGGCATCCCTGTTGACATAGTCTCTGACCGTGGTCCTCAGTTTGTCTCTCGATTCTGGAGAGAGTTTTGTAACCTCCTAGGGATCCAACTGAGCCTTTCCTCTGGTTTTCATCCTCAGTCCGATGGGCAGACGGAACGTATTAATCAGGAGGTAGAGACTAAGCTTCGCATGCTGTGTGAGCAGGATCCCACAAGCTGGTCTCAGAATCTTCCCTGGGTTGAATATGCCCTCAACTCTCTTCCTTAATGTGCCACAGGTTTGTCCCCTTTTCACGTTGTTTATGGCTTCCAACCTCCAGTGTTTTCCCTACAGGAGGTTGCAGCCAGAGTCCCCTCTGCTCATGCAGCAGCCAGGAGGTGTCAAAGGGTTTGGAGGAGGGCTCGTAGGGCCCTACTTGCCTCTTCGGTTGTTTATACCAGAGCTGCTAACCGTCGCCGAACTCCTGCTCCTGCATACCAGGAGGGGCAGAGGGTGTGGCTATCCACGAAGGATCTTCCGCTTCGCTTAGACTGTCGCAAGTTGGCTCCCCGCTTCATTGGCCCATTTCCTATCTCCAAAGTGGTCAATCCTGTTGCTGTTCGTCTTCACCTCCCAAGGAATCTCAGGGTCCACCCAACCTTTCATGTATCTAAGGTTAAACCTGTATCTGTATCTCGGTTCTGTCCCCCCTCCAGACCCCCGCCACCCACCCGGTTCATAGCTGGTGGCCCAGCGTTCACTGTGCGACGCCTTCTCCGGTCCAGAAGATGGGGCTGGGGGCTGCAATACCTGGTGGACTGGGAGGGGTATGGTCCTGAGGAGCGTTCCTGGGTTCCCGCTCGGCACATTCTGGACAAGTACCTCATTCTGAACTTCCATCATACCCATCCTGACCAACCTGGTGGTCCGTCGGGAGCCGGACCTTGAGGGGGGGGTACTGTAACATTCCTCATGCCAGGTCTCACCTATCAGTCTGATTTTATGCACCTGTGCCATGCCTGATTGCTTTCTCCACTCCACCTGTCTCTCTCACTATTAAAAAAAACAAACCCCTGTGCCTCGTGCTTACCTGCCGAATCTTTCCGAACGCTCACTTGCCAGTAATATCCAGCCTTTCGTTACTGATCTCCATCACCGGACCTGTTTCATGTTCTCTGAGTTTGCTGCCTTTGCCTAGCCTTACGTCTGACCTCGATTGCCTGTCTGACCTCCCAACGCCGAACCCAGCTTATGAGACCCTGAACCACCGATCTATGCCTCCCCTGGATAAATACGATCTCCCGCCTGCCCGTTTATGACCTGGCCCTGTTTCCCCGTTTTTGATCTGATCAGCCCAAGTGACAAGGTGGATATTCGAAGCTGTTGTTTAAGGTATCCCCACTCAAGAGAAGCACGTGGTGGCACCTTTCCGTCGCTCTTGGTGAGCTTTCTAAGCCCCGCAGCAGCCTCCGCTCCTGACGTCACCGCCCCAGAGAATTCCCAGTCATCCTCCCCGCCGCAGGTTAGTGAAAACTGCAGTTCAACGTCTACATTCTTCCCCCCCGATTCGCTAACCAATAACCTTCTCTCTTCAGAGCCAGAGTTCCAGCCTGCAGAGTCTTTTGCACATTTATAATCTATTGTTTAATAAAACCTCCTCCTGAGTTATTGCTCACTCCTGTGTTGTGGCTGAATTTTGGGTCTTCCTTGTGGTCCGTGACAGTAATACTTTATTTTAGAAATTCCACCTTTTCCATTTAGATTTTTCTGAATTCTGTGTGTAGTTTTAGTGACTGAAAACAATTTACCAAATAACCAAATAGATCCACATTTACTGTTATTCACCACTATTTTCACAAATTTAACCAAGCTGTGGTTCAAGCATTTCCTCTTATTTGTAAAGAACAAAAAAATCTTGTGCAAAAAAAGAATCTCACAATTTTCATATTATGAAAGAAAATATCTTATCAACAAATAAAATCTCATAAAGAGACCTAGAAACAGTAAATATTCTTAAATTCTATATCAAGACCTTTATTCATTTTTCAGTGATATCCAATTCAATATCAGTCTTTTGTTAAGCACGCTTCATGCAGCACTTTGTTCGCTTTGTTTGCGCTTTCTCCCTGAATGGAAAGAGCTCACTTCTCCTCTATTGATGTGGCACTTTACTATCAGTGGTCGTCACCATGAGCTCACAGAACTCAGAGAACGGTAGTTCTCCCACTTCATAAACATCTCTGACCCTCACGCTAAGCTTCAAGTTGTTTGTTGTTGATGGCTTTTTTACTTCGGGGGAGTGTCTGCGTTTCAGTTAGTTTTTTTTTTTTTTTTTGCTGTCAGGTTCAGTCTACCTGCATGGAGGAGGGCTGTAAACCTTGTTAAAGAAGGGAACCCTTATAAGGAGCGGCAGCTGGCAGATTACTACAGGGACAGCATTTGTGTATTCCGTTTTGTTAAACTCCGCGATTTCATCTCCCTGTTTCACACACTGAATTTCTGCTTCGTCTGTAAACTTTGTAGGCTTCTTCTGGAAGGCTGAACAGGCAGCCTGTTGATAAGTGGGTAGGTTACTGCTACCACGTAGTGACTGGAGGCTAGATCATTGTTCAAGTATGAATGAAAGCCTCGGCTACCGGGAGGCACGAGAGGGTGGGGGTGGGCTTTAGCACTCCACTGTTTGAGAAGCACTGCTTTAGTATGTAGCGTATGCTAATGGCTCATTCCATATAATTCCTTATATTCAAATACAATTCAAATTGAATTAAATTTGAATTGAAAGCTAACGGGTAATTCCATATAGCTTATCAAAAGATAATAAAGAAACTCCGTTGGGATGGAGTGACTCATGTTGCATGATTAAAATAACTATCAGGTACCATAGGCCAAACGGGCTATTCTTACACAAGCAATGTGAAAAATTAAATCTAACTGCACTAAAAAAACTGAGAACCAATCAGAAGAAGCTTTAAATTGTTTATCCTACTCTCATTTGTCTACCTTGACACAACCTCACTTGAACAATTCTTAGATCTCTGCAGCAGGGTGAATCCGCTGTCTGGGGAGATTAGCGTTAGAGGGAAGCAGCTGTGGTTTGCTTACTCAGCTAGCAGCAGCTGTGTGGGGTGCTAGCAGTGATTGGAGCTAGCAGTGACGCGGCCGTAGCTAGCCACCGTTAGCGAGGATGTCGGGTTGTCCTCTCAGCTTGGCTCTGCAGCTTTTGGCTCCCATCTTCTCCCACGGACCGGTCCTTTTTCAAGGGCAACCTTCATCTCAGGAGCATCAGCTAAACAGCACTCGAAGTCAGTGAGGCTCTCTCTCTATCTCTCATCCATGATCAGCACACTTTTTATGTTATTTCTGGATCCAAGAAACTTCAAAAAGAAGCATTCTCCCCTCACTGGAGTACCTGGAAATTCAAAGCACCCGCCTCTCCTGATGTTAGCTGTCTGCCAACTTTCAGGTAAAAGGATATGTGTATGGGCGTGCATATGTGTGCAGAGCATATGCTTCAATGGGGATGAAGATGTCATATGAAGTTCCTCCTTTTCCTGTTGGAGCTAATTGTGGGATTATTAGTCCTTATGAAGGAAGGTCTGTCTTAAATCATGTCATCACAGCTGGAGCCCAACAAAACTCTTGCAAACGTATATCTCTGGTATTCTTTCAATGCTTTAGAATTATTCTATTATGACTATGACTGAAAGATCCATAATTAAGGAAATGTATTTATATTCTACACATATCTACAGATCTACAACCTTCCCAATAAACATACAACCTTGCCAATAATTTAACCCCCCCCCCCGCATATTGCAGAGTTTGTAAAATGCAAAGTGCTTTCCCACAATCTCCCTTGTCAGCTGAAGGATACCCCATCCACCCTCCAACTGAGCCCTCACGCTTATTTATTGCCACTTCCTTTGGGGCATGTTAGTTCATTCCCCTGTCGCTGCTCTCTTCTTCCCATGCTCCTCTTGCTCTCTTGTTTCACTTCTCGTTTCCGGGCAATTGGGTCTGGGTGCTTATGGTGGGGAGTAAGGGGCTGGGTGGAGCTGCTGGGAACTTTGGATGTGTGTGTGACTGTGTGCTGGGAAGCGAGCTAATAAAGGATGGTGATCCATGAAAGGCCTTGAGCAAAGACACAGTCAATTACCTAATGCCTGGACCCGACTGCAGGGCCCATGCTCACACATTCCCTCTCTAACAATTGCATACATACACGTCCATGCTTACACCTCATTTACGTATACATGGAGATTGGGCAGTAGAGGGCAAGCTGTGAATCGTGTGCTCTTGTGTGGGTGGGTGTGCATATGCGTGCGATGGAGAGCGATGATTTAATAAATTGCTGTCACTTTTGACAAATTTGTGCAGCACAAGTTGAAGGTTTCAGCTCTACTGCTTCTGTGTTTTTCATCTTTTCTTTGGGGTGGGGGAGTTGTGTCTTTCTGACAGAATCCAGGTACCTTTATAAACCTGTTGGATTTGATTGCTGGGTATCTATAGAGGCTTTATAACTAGGCTTCACATCTGGATTTATGATGAATCATAAACAAATGTATAAATCAATAACAAACTGCCTCCTTCTGGTTAAAAACACTTATTTAGGAAACAATTAAAATACATGCCTTCCAATAAATGTTTAGTTTTCATATTATGGATATTAATGTAAATCAAATGAAAATTTGTAACAATAACAGACGGTAACTACTGTAATTTAATTGCGGTGGGACAAAAGACTGTAAACGCTCGGAGAGGCAAAAAAAAGTGGGTGGTCTTTAATTGTGTAGTCAGGGAAATTATTGTGTGAGACAGATCAAACAGAGGGTTAATAACAGCACTTCACACTTACACACATATAGCTCAGTAGATTAACTTGTGAGTGGTAATGAGTTTATAGTCAAGTGTTTCAGCGTAGACACCCGCACACACACAATTCCTAATTAAAACTCAAGAGTTTGAACCTAAGAACAGAGAATGTAGAGAGAGAGAATGGAATACGGCTTAATATGAAGCCTGTCTGAAGCATTTTTAATGCAATTTCCAGTCATATAGCAAGAAACTTTTCATAGTACCTCATCTGGTCATAAAGGAAATACTGTAAATACATTTCATTTGTTTGTAAAAGAGCAGTGATATTGTATCTAATTCAGGTGAATTCTCCTTTGCATTAAATATATGGCTAAAATTCCTACAGTGAGATAATGGGAACTCTCAATAACTCTTGATATCAAATATTGGTCTAAATTTAATCCAATATAATCCAAACATCCATTATTTTTTAAAGTCTGCATCACTGAGAAACTGTGTAATACTTGTTCTTTTTTAAATACAATCGGTCACTCTGAGTTGCATATCCATGCTGCACATGAAACATTTATTCAACCCTTAATGTCTGCATTGGCCAGAGAAAGGAAATAGAAACCAAAAACGAAAGCAAAGTCAGAAAGAGCCAGTCTCTTCTACGTCACAGAGAAAATTAGTATTGATTACCTCACCCATAGTGGTTTCCAATTGCTCACAAAAAAAGCCTGTATTGATTTTGCAGCCAGAGGAGAGCAGAGCATGTATCTGCTAGTAGAAGGTAACAATTAGTAACTCTACAACATGGTAGAACATGTTCAGGCTTTTTATTTTTTTGTGGAGATAACACATTGGCTTTGCATTCATTACCCAAGAAAGAAGATCTGATGAAGAAACAGTTGAAATGTGGAAAACCCTCAGGGAAGTGTAATGCTAAGTTAGTTATTTTTAGAAGGCAGAGTATTAGTTGTGTTGCTGTTAGCCAATCCAAAGTAAAACGCTTGACTATCATAAATAAAATTGGTAGAGGACGACGACTAGATTTACAATAAAACAAAAACTCATTCTCAATAAATACTGCAAAATTATTGGGAATAACTCTCTCAAAAACCTCATACAATTTAAAATGTGTCCACTGGTATTTTTAACCATTCATTCTTTTAATATTTCCTCTTCCAGTGAGAAGAAAAACACCGGTAAAATTAAAAGCTTACTTTAAATTTGTCAGGGATGTGAATAATTCTGCACTTACCTGTGTATTCACTTCCAGGACTGAAAAAGAGAAATATCTTTTGATTTGAGTAAAAAAGGCACAAGTCAGACATGCGTATATCAAAACATTGCTAGAGTGATCATTATGTTTAGAAGACCAAACTCATGCACGAATAAACATTTTTAAAAGATACTCCGTGTCGGCATTTTAGGGTACTAATCCCAGCACTGTGTGACTTTTGAATGGCATGGCATTGCAGCATTCAGGCCAGCATGCTTGATAATAATATTACTCCAATATTCCCGAAATGCTGGATTTGGGAATGAAGATTACGCCTTGCTGCAACAGAGGGTGATGTCATGATGATTTGTCAAATGTGAACAGTATTTTAGAATAAGCACAGTCAAAAACACCTGGTCACGCTTTTATTGCCGCGGCAGGCTGACCATAAGGCTGATGGTAAATGACCTGTATTTGTATAGCGTTTTACTTAGTCCGTATGGATTCCAAAGTGCTTTTAACTACATTCAGTCATTCATGCACACATTCACACACTGGTAATGTCAAGCTACGTTGTAGCCACTGCTGCCCTGGAACGCACTGACACTGGTACCACCAGTAGGCAACAGGTGCCAAAGGACACAACTCGAACCGGCAACCCTCCGATTACAAGACAAACTCCCAACTCCTGAGCCACGGTCGTCCCTGATGCCTGCACTTTCTATTGTGCCTATAAAGGGACTAACTTAGTACAACACTAAGATGTTTGAGCCATAAAGACAATACCTTTCAAAGCACTACAATTTCAGTTTTCAGATAGACATAATTTCTGTTCTAATTTTAACATGCATCTTTACACTGATAATTTATAACAGTGAGCCAAGCAATGTATGTGTTTCTTCACAAATTCAGTCGACGTCATACTCATGAGGCAAAACTTCACATTAAAGACGCTGTAAAACCTAATTTCAAGAAAAATATTTATCACAGGAACCTAATGTAACTTTGTTTTCTGCAATAATGTTAGACAGAGACAGACTTCAATTCTTAAAAGAATCCTTTGGTCAGGAATATATACACAATCTGAGGGGAGCTGTGGGAGATTTGCTGCTTCTCTACATTGAATGAGTCACTAAAGGTGGTTCAGTTATGAAATCATTTTTTTTACTTTATATTAAGATGACCCATGAGCATCCCCCTCTGGGGATTTTCATGGTACAGTAGGTCCTAGTGGGAGGGATTGTATATCCATTCCCATCTCAATTATTACAAACAAATCTTTAAACAACTGACTTAATTATTAACTTATTCTGTGTAAATAGTAATATGGTGGATTATTTTCTCTAGTGATTTGTTGAACAGAGAAGGAGGTAGATCTTTAGCAAATGGCATGCACTTTGATTCTCCCCCTGGGGATCTGCTTCACTTATTGTGAAGCTCCATACATATGGTACTTGCTTTTCCCAATGTGTCATGCAGTGCCTCCAGGAATGCATTTCTTAAGTTATTTGATTACATTTTCTAAGACCAACTTAGAGTTTATCCACATTTCCATCAACACATTGTAATTTGTAAACCTACAATGTTTGATGGAAAAGTTACTGATTTCATTTAAAGTAAATACAAAATTCTAAAAAATATACTATTTTCAGAGGTAAGTTTTACATTTATTAAAACAAATAGTTTTCTAACTTGTTTGTTGATTTTACCAATGTAATATGACAATACAAAAAAAATCAATAGTGTTTCAGTTACAATGAGCATGACCTTTAATATTTCCAATAAGTCCCAAACATGTACGGGTAGTGCACTTTTTTTCTCATGGTGATGAATAAACTTTTCATTAAAGAGGCTAACAGTTTTTGTCTTGTTTAAGATGACCTTCAGTTGTGTTTTGTTTTGAAAAAGAAAAGGTGGGAGCATGAGGGGGAGCGATAGAGGAAGGGACAGGGAGCCTGTCCTTGCTCTTATCGCTATGGGATCAGTGGCCTGGCCTGACCACTTCCACAGCCAGCACCTCAACCTTATCCATCACCACTAGATAGTTATCACACCAGGGATATATAGGGTGTGAGGCAAAAGGGAGAGTGCAAATGAAAGAAAAGAGGGGCTTCCTTCCCTGAGAAAAAAAGTCTAATGGAAACAAACAGAGCACACATAGGGAGTGGAAGACAAACAGCTATAATTATGCACACACAATGTATTTTGGTGTCATGATCCTTTAATACCACAATTAAAAAGCTAGTAAGCCGTACCTCAGCTAATTCATTTCATATTCTTTTGCCTGATTATTTAGAAAGCACTTTGCTTGAAAATAGTAGTTTCCCTGCGCTACAGTGGCTATATTAAAAAGTAGCTGGTGTGTCATTCCTACTATAAGATGCTGTAAATACTCAATACAAGATGTGATTTGTTTGAAAAGTATTTTAATATTTTATCACTTTTGCATGACCTAATACATACGTCGTAATGTTTTATTACTTGTTGTGTTGTAGTACAGCTCTCAAAACTATCATCCATCCATCCATTATCTTAGCCGCTTATCCAATTCAGGGTCGCGGGGGCAGCTGGAGCCTATCCCAGCAGTTAACAGGCGTAAGGCAGGGTACACCCTGGACAGGACGCCAGTCTGTCGCAGGGCCAACACAAAGAGAGACGGACAACCATTCACACTCACACTCATTCCTAGGGACAATTTAGAATGATCAATTCACCTATCATGCATGTTTTTGGACAGTGGGAGGAAGCCGGAGTACCCGGAGGGAACCCACGCATACACGAGAACATGCAAACTCCATGCAGAAAGACCCTGGGCCGGGATACGAACCCACGACCTTCTTGCTGCAAGGCAACAGTGCTAACCACTGCGCCACCGTGCAGCCAAAAACTATCAAAGAATGATATAATTATGAAACGAATATGTACAAATTCTTTACCCTAAGTAAAATAATGAAAAACGTATGGAAGAAAGTAGATGGCGGTTCTGAATGCAGATGGTAATAATAACTTTGTCATTCACTTTAAATACTTTAAAGAATATGAGCTGTATTAAGTATTGACCTTACCTTCTGATTTAGAGTTGCCAAAAGTAGCATTTTCTGTAAAAGTAAGTAGTTACTCAGCAAAGTAACTGTGGCGTTATTTCTATGTTCCATAACGCGCTTATGTTTTATAATATCCATAACATAAAATATTTTTATAACTAAATGATGAATAAAAAAACACCATACACAGTATTTTAGAACATTTGGTATTTGAAGTTGACACAATAAGATTGAAGCTGTATGCAGGGGTTGGGGTGGGGTGGGGGGAGTTGGTACAGTAAATGTATACATTTTATTATGCTTTGAGGGTTTTTTGGGGTCCTAGCTGTAAAACCAATATCTGTATGAATGCTTTATAAATATATTTTGTTCGATTTGATGCAGGAAAGCTTAGCAATTTACTTGAGAAAGGGAGAGACTACAAATTGGGTGACATTTTAATAATTGCTCAAGGCCTAAGAGTGCTATATTTTGTTCAGTATTTTAGTGATTAAAGATATTACCTCCACTAGCTTCTGATTAAAATTATCATCGCTCCAGGAGTAGCACTTAAAGTACCTATATCACGCTATTTTTTAACTTACAATGTCTGGGATAGGCACATATATGATAAAATGTTACCGTTGGCATTATATAGTATTAATTTTGGCCTGAAATATAACTTATATTCTGGGGTTATTCTTCGACCCGGAAGTAAAATGCTCAGTTTCTCTAAAATTCCTGCCTTCCCTCCCATGAGTGGCACCCACTTCATGATGAAGCCTTGAGCCCCGGTCTGACGGCAGTGAAACAAGTGATGTTAAAAGCCACATTATAGCTATACTGTAATAATGTATATATATATATATATTTCTGTAGTTTAAATTAAAGGCTTATTGTAGTGCTCTTTATACATTTAACATTTTATTAAACTTTATTATATTAATGGCTCAGACCACTTAGGTCCTCCAACTCTAGTTTACTAAACATCCATAGAATTAGAACCAAACATGGTGAAGCAGCTTTCATTTTCTATGCCCCACAAATCTGGAACAAACTTCCAGACGACTGCAAAGCTGCTGAATTCTTAAGCTCTTTTAAATCAAAGATTAAAACTTTACTCTTTAGAGTTGCCTTTGAGTATGAAGATTGTAATATAAATCTTTTGCCTACATATTATTTGTATGCTTTTCCTAAAATTGCAGTTTTTAATTAAATGGTCTTCAACAAATCATATAAAACATCTTGAAATGTGTTCTTTTATTGATTCTTATGTTTTATACTTAATGGCTGTTTTAAATTTTGATATTTTTATGTGGTTTATTGTCTTACTACTCTTGCTATCATTTCATCATATGTTTTTGCTGTTTTTACTTTCTATGCTTTTATCATGTTTGGTTTCTTTACCACCGAATCATGTAAAGCACCTTGAATGACCTTGTGTTGAAAGTGTGTTGTACAGATAAAATTGCCTTGGCTTTCTGTGCCTGAATGTAGGAATGTGACAGCAGCTGCAGCTACTTTCCTGACGTATGTATTTCCTGTATTTCTATTCTGCTCTTTATTGTTACTTTGAGTGTTTGTGTGTGTCGAATATCAGTTAAATTCGAATGGAGAGCCTAAGTCACGCCATTCTACTTCCGGTCCATGGGTCCCCGACTGCTAAAAAAAAGAAAGAATGAGAGTCAATGGAACAATAAAAGTTATTTTCCGATCCAGTTTGAAATGCGCCGTGGATCCGACATATGAAGTCCGTAAATTTTAAAAACAATTTTGATGCAGAGAAAACGCAGATTTTCGACCGGAGGCAAAAGTTACTTTAGGTTTTGGGTAAAAACGCTTGGTGGACTACAACTGCAGAAGAAGAAGCAGAGCTAGGGCCGTAGCCTCCAGGATGAAGAAAGAAGCATTAAACACGGAGAAAATCTCTGTAAATCTGACCATATGGAAAGTAGCAGCTATTTTGGGGTAAAGCAGTCAGGGAAGTGAGAGCCAGCATGGAGGAGAAGCTCTACAAGCTCTAGGTGAGTGTTTTACGTGCTATAGCTAATGCTAACTCCCGTTAGCAAAATTATGTCATATATGCGACTTCTGACTTCTGATTTGTAGGCATTTTGAATGCAAATTTTTACAATCAAATAAATCCCAAATCACTGGACAAACACAGTCGAAACACACATCGTTAGTTATCATTTAAATCGAATTACAACATATGTGTGATTCAGGACGTAAGACAAAGCGGACCAGAAAATAACTTTTATCCCTCCATTGACTTCCATTCATTATTTTTTCGGTTTGGGGACCCATGGGCCGACCGGAAGGGGAGGAGACTTAGGCTCCCCATTCTGATTTCACTGAACTTATTGGAATTAACAGTGCACAAAATTAGCATAACAACAGTCCAGCAGGAAATTAGAAACCCAGTGTGGAGATGACAGCAGTTCTGTCATAATTTAATCACACAACCCAAATCCTTTTCTTCAAAATGAAGAAAAATTTGGAGATGTAACACATCAATAAAGTAACCCCATAATGCTGTTATAAGTTCACATAAGCAGCTTCATAAATGGCTAACACATATTAGCATAACATGGAGCTAGCATCTACTTTACTGCTCTGGCCACTTCATTAGGCATCTTTATTGTTGGAATTGATCTGGCTAAAAGAGTTAATTTCACCGACAAGCCCCTTTGGTTCTGGCCAGACATCGATGAATTGACTGTCACATGATAACCTGTTGTAGCTGGTTAGATGCAGGATTCCAGAGAAAGATTCCAGCCATTTCTGGCGATTTGACTATTCTTTAGGAATGTTGCATAACGTCCTGTAATTCTCACAGCCAAAATGGCATTTTTGCAGAGAGATTTTAGAAAGTAAAATACTACAAAAAAATAGTCGTGCAAGCTGCTTCGGACTCTCGCAGCTTGCACCTGTGAAGAAGGCTTTTAATCTGCAGGGGCAGCGCGGACACGTCGGGCACTTCCTAGTTTGACAATGACCATGTCATGAGTCAGTCGTTTTCCAGAAGAGGGCGGTGCAGCTGCTCAGAGTACAGGATTCAGGAGGATTACTCAGATGTGCGTGAATGAAGCCAAAAAACCACTCTGTTGGGCTTGTTAATGAGAAAATTGCATTACAACATGGTTGAAAGCTCCAAAAAGTTGACTTTGCATGATATAAGACCTTTAATGTTTTGGAAACATGTAAATGATTGAAAGATTTATTTACTCAGATTAAAAATTAACTCATCACATGAAAATGAAATGAAAGATCAGATCATTTATTCTAACATACATAACTTGTGACTGATGGACAGCTCACCGGTCTGAGGTGTAGAATTTTAGACTTAAGATTTTTGCTTAAGTCACATAGAGCACTGATTACGCTGTCTTTTCTCCCTTTGATTCCTGTGTCAAGGCCAAGGTTTACTTTAAGGGATGGCTGATGCAGCTGGGCTTTAAAACTGCTGTAACACTGTTTTTATTTTTGCATCACTTGAACATGAAAATTTCACTATACTTTTTTCCATCTCTCACATTTTAAGCATGTTCTAATCAATTGTCTTCCTCATCTGGTATGACCTATTTGATTTTTTTGCCTTGTGCTTCTTGCTGGCAATAGGAGGTAGTCTGGTCCTCAAGTCCCAGGTTTTGGTGGAAATGGTCCTTTGGGATTCAACAGACCCACAGAAACTAAGTCCCACTGAGTCACAAATGCCTGTGAGATAACCTGTATCCCTGTGGGCCAGGCTGGTAGGAAGCTGATACTTGACCTGCCTCAACAGCAGCTCCATATCATGAGTTGTCTGCCTGTAAGGAGAGTTGAACACCCCAGGGCACTGAAAGAAGAGAAACATAGATGTTAGTTCGAGATGCAAGAGAAATGGACCCAGATATGGAGGCTATAGGAATAAATATTTAGTGGTAACAGAGTTTAGGCAAAAACTGCAAGTAAGTTATTGTCGGAATTTTAAGTAAGTTTCATTAGTTTTCATCATTTCTGTGCAAGTTGCACAAATCTGGAGGTGTTTCAACAAAACAATAAAGCAGTCATTTTACTATAAGTTTTATTATGGCTGTCAAAATGTAACTATTAATGGTGGTCAATTAATTTGTAGAATTAACACATGTGATTTTTTTAATGCAATGACACATGCACATAATAACCCGCACTGTTTATCCCACAGTTAAGTCCGCGTTGCATTCCATACTTGTCACTCAAACAGCATGGTGAACCTGAACTGCATCCATGGTTCCATGTAAAAATCTCTCCTCAGTTGCAGGCTTTATACAATTATCAGTCTATGTCACTCCCTGCTCTACTGCACGTATCATCTGCACAAAGAGACCGTGCACACTGTGTACACCGCACCTGAAGTTTCTGTAGAAAAACTTTAAGTTCATTAGAGTGAATCTTTGTATAGATATTGTTGTGATGTTTAACCATGATTTTATGGAGGTTTAAGGGTGCAGATGCATTTTTCCAAAGAGAAAAATTCATTTTAAAAGTAGGTTTTTTTCAGGCGCACTAAAGAAAAGGTTGTTACAATGTGACAACACATAAACTGATATTTACACATCCTAATAATTCTCACAACAGTCCCATTTATTATTTGAACTAACTTTCTCTTTTGGTTACAGAAAAATACTAATTTAATTGCAGGCATGTCATGTTTGAGCTAAAGAAAAGAGGCCTCAGGCTCAAAATGTAGTTAACAAAGTTAACTGAAGTTCAGAAGCAAGGCCACGCTTCAAACTCGCTTCGTTCTTCCTAATAAGCCCTGAACTTGCCGCACCTGGCATCACCGGCCTCCCTTGCGCTTCTATTCACGCTGCGATACACATATAAACCCTGCCTACCTCTCATTTCTCTTCTGTCTCGTTCGTTTTCGCCCATCCCTTCCCATCCCTATAGGTTGCCTGGTCCTGCCGACCCGCCCTCTCTTTCTCTCCGTTTCTGGGTCCTGCCGACCCGCCCTCTCTTTCTCTCTGTCTCTGGGTCCTGCCGACCCGCCCTCTCTTTCTCTCTGTCTCTGGGTCCTGCCGACCCGCCCTCTCTTTCTCTCTGTCTCTGGGTCCTGCCGACCCGCCCTCTCTTTCTCTCTGGGTCCTGCTGACCCGCCCTCTCTTTCTCTTTCTCTCTCTGGGTCCTGCCGACCCACCCTCTCTTTCTCTTTCTCTCTCTGGGTCCTGCCGACCCGCCCTCTTTTTCTCTCTCTGTCCCTTCCGTCTCTGGGTCCTGCCGACCCGCCCTCTCTTTCTCTTTCTGTCTCTGGGTCCTGCCGACCCGCCCTCTCTTTCTCTCCGTCTCTGGGTCCTGCCGACCCGCCCTCTCTCTCTCTCTCCCTCTCTCTGGGTCCTGCCGACCCGCCCTCTCTTTCTCTTTCCCTCTCTCTCTGGGTCCTGCCGACCCGCCCTCTCTTTCTCTTTCCCTCTGTCTCTGGGTACTGCCGACCTGCCCTCTCTTTCTCTTTCTCTCTGGGTCCTGCCAACCCACCTTCTCTTTCTCTCTCTGGGTCCTGCCGACCCGCCTTCTCTTTCTCTCTCTGGGTCCTGCCGACCCGCCTTCTCTTTCTCTCTCTGGGTCCTGCCGACCCGCCCTCTTTTTCTCTCTCGCTCTCTCACTGGGTCCTGCCGACCCGTCCTCTCTCGCTCTTTCACTCTGGGTCCTGCCGACCTGTCCCTATTAACCCCTCCCCCTTTCGTTCGTAGCATCCACCGTTCGCAGCATCGCGGTTCCACGCTTTCGTTCACTCCTGTTCCACCCTTCTAACATCTCTTTCTTCTAGGTCCTGTCTGGGGGGGTTCTGAGCAGGCTCGGAAAGACGGTTTCTTCCTGAAGACTGCGCCCCCACACTGAGTCTTCCTCCGGGTCTCCGATGATATGTCTCCCCAGACCTTTCGATCCTCCACGCCTTCAATAAACTGTTCAAATTCAGAATCTGTAGCATTGTTCTTTGCTCGTGAATAGTTGATTCTATCCGTAGCGTGGTCCTGGCTAGTGAAAGTTTATTATGTGTAAATGTAAAAGTAGAAATTAAAACAGAATTTCCCTGAATCTATCCTGTATTTTCTGGAAAAAAAAGCCATGGCATCTTTTTTTCCCCTATTATTTACATCGAAATTGTACTTTTTCAGTCATATCTAGGAATGTTGATTGTTCGTGATTAACTCACAGCTACCCTGTGATTAATTGGATTAAAATGTTTAATGATTTGACAGGCGTAGTTTTTATAATTGCTAAAAAGTATTTTCAATAAGTTAAATTTAACAAGTCTCCTCTTGGTGGTGCTCTCAGGACTCTTCCTGTATGTGATGACATCAAGGGTAAGCCTAGTTTATATGACTCCGTCAGCAGGGGTGCGAAGACACGCAGCATCATCATCTGTCGATGCAAGCACTTTGAGACAGGCCCACAGAGGGTGGCGAAAACATGCACAATTTTTTTCTACGTCCTTTGAAAACTATGGAGAACACAAGCCTGTGATTGGTCAGCAGGCCACATCCTTTAAATTCGAGTGCTGAAGATATCCAGCAGCAGACATGGAGCAGATCGAAGGATGCCTTGCATAAGACAATATGAGTTTTCACCATCTATTACTCTTTTGAGAATTGAAAGAGGATAGCGTTGTTCAAATGAAGATTTTTGGTTTAAAATACATTGTTGTTGAGTAGAGACATGACTGCAATGGTTGCAGGACCTACCAAGAAAAGTGATACGCCCCCTGTTGTCCTGGCAGTAAACTGCTTTACAAAACTCGCCAGGCCACGGAGAAGCCTGAGAGGAAACCGTCTCAGTTTATACGTGTGTGTGTCTGAACAAACGTTCTGCTGGAAAAGTAAAAACTAGCCTTTAAACTCTGTTAGGCTTGAGGTAACACCAAATGCTGAAGGTGTTCTATGCAGGCATCTTAACCATGCCATATTTACTGTTCTCTTTGACCGAGAGACAGATTTTTCCCTCTTCTGGTAACAACATGTTTTCCTCTGAATTATTGTGTCGTTTTTTATGTACATTCTTTGTCCAAAGCTTGTAAAGGTAGTTCAAAACAAGTCTGTAAATTGTGATATAGACATCTAGAGGTGAGGAGGTTTTCTGCATGAAGAAAACTATTTTCCATCCATCCATCCATCCATCCATCCATCCATGAAACAACGAAGGCAATGATGGACATACTAAGAAAAATTACAGGAGCTATGAGCAAACACTAAAGTTTTCAATCATACACCGAAATCTTTGTTACACCACATGCATTTTAACACAAACAAAACTTTGTTTTATTGCTTTTAAAATTGGAAGAGATGAGCCACCGACGGTCTCAGTAATAATTATTCAAATCACAGTGGTCCTTTTGCCTGTCTGTTAATTAAGAGACCAAAGCTTCAAGTCAGAGGACTCTGTATCTACTCTATATGCTAATAACACTCTTTGCTATTTAAGCCACTTTAAGACTGAGACAACAGAAAGAGAAGGGAACGAAATCAGAAGTGGAAAATTGTTTTATATTATATCAAGTAAAACCTCACTCAGCTTTTTAAAACTACATTAACAAAGTAGTTAATTAGACAATAGTTCACTGCTAGATTATTATTTAAATTTCTAAATGTTATATTAAACTTAACTAATCATTTTTGGGTTGTAATCAAAACAGGCAATTAGTCAACTTTAAAAAAGTCTATTCTTATCTTTAAAATTCCACCAGATTGAAACCAATATTGCATTTTTACTGAGCTGATTGGATGGGTCACACCACTATAATAGTCCTTAGACATGCAGAAATCAGTAATGGAAGGACAATTCCAGGATCTCCATCCTAGGATTTATCTGTCTGCTTGGAGCTGGTGTCTATCTCTAGCACTCAACGAGGAAAAGGATACACTTTGGACAGGTTGATAGTCCATCACAGGGCAACACACACATAGGATAATGCCTACGCACACACTAAGACCTAAGAGCAGTTTAGAGCAGTCGAGGAGGAGAACATGTTAACTCAAGGCAGAAAATTCTACCCAGGATTCAAACTAAGGAGTTTCTTGCTGCAAGATAACAGTACAAATACTTTCTCCACCGTACAGCTCATATTATTTATCATTTCTGTATAATCTAGATGACTACATTAATTCAAAATAAAAAATATGGGACTGAATCTAGTTTTATTTCAATTTAAAAAGAACTTTTCATTCTACTTTAATTGTTTTTTTTACTTGGTACAAATATATTGCATTTCTCACAACTGCTTATTTTACATTACAATTTTCAACCAATAAAATAATAACCTATAATAATATCACAATTAAAAAAATAGTACAAGAATAAGACTTTGCTAAACTTTCACTACAAATAAGATTATCATATTTTTTGACTGTTAACTTTGCACAGACAAGAACATAAAGTAGTCCAGCATACAAAGATTGCCTTGAGATAATATTAGTTGGGATTCTGCACTCCTACGAAATGTTCCCAGCCTTGGACAGGACTTTTTATCCCAAGGACTGTTTCTATACCCACACTCTGAACTGGACAGTCGCACAGCAACACATACAGTAGACACCAAAAGTTTGGAAACAAACTTCTCATTCAATACATTGTTTTTTTTTCTTAGTTTTTTTTTCATGACTACATTGTAGATTCTCAAAACTATGAATGAACAGATGATGTATGGAATTACTGTATGTACTTAAACAAAAAGGGTGAAATAACTGAATACATGTGTTATATTCCTCAAAGTAGCCACCCTTTGCTCTGATTACTGCTTTGCATTCTCTTGAGCTTCAAGAGGTAGCCACCCGAAATAGTTTTCCAACAGTCTTGAGGGAGTTCCCAGAGATGCTTAGTTGGCCCTTTTGCCTCCACTCTGCGGATCAGCTCACCCCAAATCATCTTGATTGGGTTCAGGTCAATTTTTCAAAAAGTACTACATAATACCATATTTCATAGTTTTGATGCCTTCAGTGAGAATCTACAATGTAAAAAGTCATGCATATAAAGAAAATGCAATGAATGAGAAGGTGTGTCCAAACTTTTGGTCTGTACTGTGCATTTCTAAATATATATTAGCACACAGACAAACTTATGTTCTTTGGAGTTTGTTGGTACACACATACACTTTCTTTCACACAGAAAAACACACACATACACACACAGATATACACAGACAAAACCCCAAAAGCACCCAGCCAGCTATGAGAAGAACAATGATGTTGACCCCAGGAACACTGCATCTCTGTCTTTGTCAGAGTGACTTGGGGCCTTTTGGTAAGCCGCGTCTGGGTATCTGTGTGAATGTGGTTGTGTGGGTTCATTGTGTGTGTGGGCTAGGGTCCGAGAAGTGAGGAAGGATGAACTGTGGTGGAGAGCCATCTATTCACAGCTGACAAGGTCAGAGCTACTCTGAGTAAGATACCCCTGCCATATGAAGAGGCAGAAAGGAAGACAAAAAAATATATATAGTAAATTAGAAAGACAGAAGACAGGGAGAGTAGATGAACCCACTTTTCCTTTCTTTTCGTTCCTGTTTATTTATTATTTACTATTACTTTATTCAGATAAAAAAAACACATTGGTAAACATCATTGGCTAACTGCATTGAAATTATTCCAGCTGGTAACTTACAAAAGTCCTCCCTTTTAAAATAAGCCTTTTGAAACCAATCAGAAGATGACAGCATTGGCTGCAAAGGCTTGACAGAAAGAGAGAGGAAAAGAAAAAGACAGAAAAAGTGAGAGTAGTGGTGCTGAATCAACAGTGACCAGTGTGCTTTGTCTTCATTATGATCCCAGCAGGGAGTCGCAGAGATTTGTGGACGCCACACACACTCACTCTTGTGCACCTGTACCAGGGGAAAAACTAAAATACTCCACTCAGCACATCAGAAGAGCCATGAGGACTCATGTGCACACAGTCAACCTAACTCCAAACAGACCACTTCTGTTAACAAAATGGAAAAAAAGTTACAGTTGCTTTTTTTATTTCCTTTTTTTTCTCTTCGTAGTATGTCTCTAGAGGACCACCCTATCTGGAGTGCTTATTTTGATCTATGTTACTTCAAGCAAATTTAACTTTCCAGGTGTAAATGTAGGCATGTTTAAATATTTCAGAAACAAAGTCTTACTTCGTATGCGCTTCAATTTTTGTTAGAAAAACTAATTATTAGGTAAAGAGTGCTCAATCTGACATGTTCAATCAACTCAAACAGTTGACCTCTATTCAGTTTTGTTGTTAAATTCAACAAAAAATCTAAGATTCTATTTAGACTGCTAAATATAAAATGATAACTAATTGGAACAGATATGGCAGATTACGATTATCTTTATATAAATTAAACAGAAATATAAATATCAGCCCTACTGGACGAATGATCTGAAATAAAGCAGACAATGCAGACTTTATTTATGCATAGATAAATAATATGACACATCAAACTCAAAGTGTTATCCAATTTTTTTGGGGTGAAGAAAATGCAAATATTACAAAAAAAAGTGAAATTAAGTAATATAAACGTAATATTTAACATAAAAATAACTAGGGAAAGTGTTGTTACTTTCTAAAATGTTTCTTTGAAAAAATAGAGAAAATAAAATGCTTTTAGGAAGAATGCTGAAGTGGTATTTGGTCTGATCAATGTAGTTTTATAACAATATGGTAAAACATGTGTATTTGATTTTGTGTTACCGAATACAAACCTGGTTTGTGCTGATAAGATGGTGCAATCGATGAGCTTGGTAAATTTTCATTTTTTGCCCTTTTGCCGCCTCTAGATATTCTCTCTCTCTTTTCTGGGCCTCTTCAATCTCATCCAACTCTTTCCTGCGTGAAGCACAATACATCCACATATATTTTAATACCACAGTTATTTATTTATTTTTCTTTGACAGAGTTGATTTTTTGGAAAGCAAATAAGTGCTAAAAAATGTAATATACAAATACTAGATTAACAGAGTGGTCAAAAATTATAAAACAAGAAACTCGAGTTTGGTCATGGAAATGCCATTCAAAATTAAAGTTACTTCCTTCATAGATCAAGAGCAATTAATGAGTTCTCTAAATAAAAATAAACATTTCTAAATGTCATATTGCTCTCACAATAAGTTAGGACATTAGTATGAGTTTTAGCTAATTTGTAGACAAAGTCAACCCAATTAAAACAACATTTCTGCAGGTGTTAGTATGTATTATAAGCACACACTGCCAATTCCCTGAAGTGTCCTTCAGAGTAATAAAAAAACTGCCTAATCAGACTGGGACAGACATGAAAAGGCAATGGCGCAGTGGGAGAAAAACAAGGAAATGAGACTCTGCAGAGGGAAAAAGCAAACTGAAAGCATGAGAGGGTATAAGTGGGAGGATGATGGATATATTTCATCACAGTAGCCAGGACAGGTCTGTCTGTGACATCTGTTTAGCAAAGCTGGCTAAATGGGATGCATTAAAACCCCATACACAGCCATTTCAATTTCACAATCACACAGCCTTATTGTTACAAAAGGGTAATAACTTAAAAGGGGAATTGGAAACAATTACTAAAACACATATGCCATGATAATTTGAAGAGACGCGCACAACGCAAAGAGTAAAACCAATCTATTTCCGCAGGCGTAATACCAATAAGAGTTTAGCTAGAGCTCATCAACAATCCTGCATCTTTTTTCGTTTCCGATCCCTCCTTTTTCTCTTTAATTTCTCTCTGCCGTTTCTCTCCCTATCCAACTTCTGGTTTCAATTACAAGTCTCCACACCGCAATCCGGATATTCAAAGTGTTTCTGTAATGTGAGGTTAACAAATTCTGCGGCAGCTGACATTTAAAAGGGAATTACAATGTGGTCCCTTGTCCTTTGCATTCTCATTCCTTCCAGAAAACCAGATTAAATTGCAAAATAAATGAAATATTCAGAGCTCAGTATGTGCTAGCATGTAATAAAAAAAGGAGCAAGTCTGTATGTGTATGTTTATAATATTAAGCACAGCTATTTAATATAGTGTGGGGGGTTTGTATGAAAAGTGTAAATATTGAGGTTGCTGGCCTCTATTTGTCTACCAAGCTAACAGGAATATTACCTGTTAATGTAAAACGTAAAGTTGTGGTTTTCTGTGAGAATCTCATTCACAAACCACCTGGTGCATGTTTGCTTATATGTATATTTACGACTCACAGATCATGAACCTGCTTTATTAGGTTTGTATGTTACTGTTTTGAGAGGGCTTGGGTAAAACTGTTTAAAGTGTGATAGTATGTGTGTGTGTGTGTGTGGGGCTGTATAAATCAGACATTTGCATGTTTGTTTTAGTGTTCATTCTAATTTTTACAAGACTTTGTTAGCACGCACAAATTTGTGTCCGTGCCGGAGTTTGTGTCTTGGTCTGGCTGAATAGGTGACCTTTGTTTTCCTGCCCCCACTCCTCTTGTTATTAATTGCTGTGTAGTGGACAAAAGCCAAACAGATTTGTAACGGCTGAAGGCACCTCGATCTGTGTCGACCCGACCAGCCATTGCAACATACAACCCTCATTAG
This sequence comes from Apricaphanius iberus, assembly GCA_028564705.1. Classification (NCBI taxonomy): domain Eukaryota; kingdom Metazoa; phylum Chordata; class Actinopteri; order Cyprinodontiformes; family Aphaniidae; genus Apricaphanius; species Apricaphanius iberus. The sequence continues at coordinate 74,760 of JAPXFQ010001320.1, read as the reverse complement.
CCCTGTTCGGCACGTGGCTCGTGCCTTCTTCCTGTGTGTGTTTGGGAATGTGGGTGTGTTGTACTAAGTTGCATAGAAAATATGATAAAGATATATAAATGCACAAAGACTTTTGTGACAGCTGTCATTAATAAGCATGTACCAACAATGCCTAGGGCTCTTATCCGACAATTACTCTTTCTATAACCTTTAAACTATAAAGATTCAATTCAGTTCATTTAACTACAGTAGGTTAAATCCTAAGGAATACATTTTTTTTGTGTTCACTTTTGCTGGAAAATAAGCTGAGATCAATCGGGGCGTAAAGGAGGAACATATTTGGGTCTGCTGGGGTCTTTGAGTTTTGCAGACTCAAGAGTGGGGTCTTATGGTAGCGTAAAATTAGATTTTTTTAAACCCAAATTAATAGAGATATCTGGAAAATGTAATGTATTAGTCATCACTTATTGCCCAGTCCTCACTAACCTTCATATTTGGATATAAAGAAGAAATGAAGAAACTGAGAGTTTTGAAAAACACTTTTTAAAGTGAGCCCTTCAGAAACCTCTGCAAGCTAAAATAGTTTAAGGGAGGTATAGTACATGAAATTATAGTTATTTTTATTCAGACTATGCAGACAGATTTTCTGCTGAAAACGGAGGGAGAAACTATACTTAACACAATTATCTGTAGTAATGTAGCTGGACCTTAATTGTGTGCAAGCAATTGCTCATATCAAATTTACGGACTCATGAGACATTACAGTTATCTGGAAACAAAAAATTTTCAGACCACGCCAAAGAAAATTGGGTAGATAACTTTGACCTGAAACTGAGCTGTTGAGCATGCATGCTAATCTAGTATAACTACTTTCCAATAACTGGAAACACTTGCTGACATTTTTGCCCTGAACTTTTAACTTATTTAAATGTATAATACTGTACGGCTACTTTTCTCAGTATTGCTTTAATAATTTACTTTCTGGGTTCACAACAGGGGTTCAAGGACTAATGGAATATCAGAGTGGAGATCTAGGGGACAGCAGGCAACACCTTTGGTCATCCAGGCAAAGACCAGAACAGCTAATAGGCCAGCTTCTAAATATGTAATCGAGCCTTGACCTGATTGGCTGATTTAATTGCTCCAATTGAATGATTCAAAAGTTGGCACAGAGTTTATATACAGTGAGTCAATTTGGACTGTGACACTAAAAGCAGTTTTCCTGATTAACTAGTTGTTTGATTAATTCATCAATTAAAGTAAAAAAATAGAAGGATATCTAGTTAAACTATGGCCCCAATAAATATGTCCCAATTGTTAATGCTAAAGCAAAAAAAATAAAATTCTGAATGTATCTCACTTACTTCTTTCAATTGTTTTACACTCAAATTAAAACACTATATCACATAAATACACAGAGACAGTTAACACACAAATACAATCAAAATAAAGGAATGAACTTGACTGTACCCAGAATGGATCAGAAGGAAAGAACAGCAAAAGAAATACTGACGCACAGAAGCGGAGAGTGATCGCAGGGCAGGCCTGCTCTATCTCCAACATAGCAGCTCCCCTTTCATGAATGTCCTTGGAAGGGACACGAGAGTGAGAGAGAGAGGAATGAAGAAAACTTGAGTAAAGAAAGACATGAAAAAGAAAGTATGTAGAGAAAAGGGGGAAATATAGCTTATAGAAAAGAAATGTTGCAGCTCAGCCCAGTGGCAATTCACAAATTCCCCTCAATCCTCCAATTTGGTACTTTTAAGGGTAAGTTAAAAAGATTTCACTACAGTACAGGATTACAGCAAGAATTATTTATCTGATTATGGCAGTAGTAATTACCCAGCTGTTCATAAAAGATAGAGGAAAAATTCATGTAGTCAACAGGCCATGTTAGTGGTGGCAACCATGACACCAGGACATTTAGTAAATATGCAAAATGTGGTTGTTCTGCTTTGCTAATTGCCCCCATCGTCCCACTGCATGCCCTTAATAAAGCCTGAGAACTTAAAGTGTCACCCTGACAAAGTGATAAATCGTTGGGGTATCAAGAAAAAACTGAGGGAGATAGGGGACTTCGCTGGGGTCCTGACTTCATTAGACTATGCAGAACGAGAGAAAGGATGAATGAAGATGGACACTGTGAACCTGCGGCAGGGAGAGGGAAGATGTAGTACTAAATAGATTAAGATAGAGAGGAACAAGGAGAGAAAGTTAGAGATGAAGGAAGTCTTGTATAGAAGAGGATGGTGTAAGTGGCAGGGATTAGTTGGTTGTTGTACCTAATGAAATGGCACAGGTGGTTTTTGTGCTGAGGTGCTCTGTCATCAGAGAGTGAGACTGAAATAGACTAGGAGTATGAAAGGACAGAAAGCAGTTCAGCAAGAGACATACTACCACTACTACTGGTACTACTACAACAACATTCGGCAGACAGACAGACAGACAGAACGGAGGAAAAAACATACAGGTGGATTAAACAGCACAACTTTCTGGGGTGAGCGATCAGGTCATGAGTGATCCAAGGACTAAGTACCTAATGCAGGGCGGATATTTTCAATGAATCACGGAACTGTGTTAATTGATCATGACCCCTGTAGCACTGCATAAACATGTGATTATCTGAAGCAAGGTAGAACTGAACACCCTGAGCACATCAAGAGTTCAGTTCACTTGTGAGTCTACATGTGCACTTTGTTTACAAAAAGAACATGATGTCATACATTTATAATGTGATCACCAGACCAAATATGGTATCTTTAAATCATGTCAGTAACCTCGTATAATATAATATAGTATAGTGATGTATAAGCTTTAATGACTTAGTCCTAGCTCTTTAAAAAAAAAAGGTTGAAGAGGAAGGATGTAAGGTGAAATGCTGGTGGGTTCCTGAGGAGGAAAGGCACTGATCCAAGGAGCATTTTAATAAATTTACATTTAATTTTAGTATAGGCCTAGAGATATTTTCGGTTTAAAATGAATTAGCAACATAAAAAATATGGCTATTAGCTAAAGATTATAGTTTTTTTTTTGTCAAAAGTAAAAAATTGTGTTTCTTTAGCTCTAAGCCCTAAAGCAGAGCATATTTTATTAATGGACAGGCTGCGGTTCAAATCAGAGGTTAATTTTTAATTTCTTCACATCTTTCTCTCTTAGCCCTGAGCACTTTAAAGAAATCAATTCTCAGCCTCTACCTTCTGCTCCATCTCTTCATGTCTCAGTTTCTCATATTTCTTATTTTAGTCTTTGAGGTACAGCGTTCAACTGTACATTTCCCCAGTAGATAAATTCCCCTTTCTTAAATGTATATAGGAGTAGATATTTACTTTGGCTCAAATTAGAATTGGAACCCAGCTAACACAGGGCTTGAACTACACCAGGCCGCAGGGACTGATATTAGATGTAGTTATCTACCATGACTGGTAATAACAGCTATCTGATATAGAAGGGAACTTGACATCAACTCTAGACCCATCGTCCACCAGATTAATTACTTCATTACTGAGTGCAATCTAGATGCTATTTTTCTATGAGAAACATGGTTTGACAGCCATGATGAAACATCTACATTGATAGAGTCTACTCCGTCAAATTAAAGTTTTCAATTTGAAAGCAGGAAACACAGATGAGTTATCACAGGACGACTTAACTTGTACAATAGCGACTACATTCCCAATTTTAGCACAAACACGGCTTTCTGTTTTGCAGAGACCGGCCGACCCTCCTTGAAACAACATAATCTCAGGCCTTCAGACTTTTGAAAGCCATAAACATTTTTTATAAGTAAAGGGTCGGCTTTATAAATAGAAATAAATGTTTCCCCAGCAGATTTGTGGCCAGGACCCCGTCGAATCAAACTGACATATTTCACGTATCTCCAAGGGTCTTTAAATAACTTTGATTTTGCTGTCAATAGAGATTTTAAGTTTCTCTCTAAACTCTCACTGTCTTCAGACATTAAAGAAAACATTTATTTTTTTCAACCTTCAACTTATTTTGAGCAAATATTATGTTCATTTACTCACACAGAAAAGTTTGAAGCTACTTGGAAACATTCAGCAGTTTAGATCGAGCCGTGATCAGCGTATATCCATATAATGGGAGTCAATGCGGCAGTAGTTCCTTACCTGTAATAAGCCATTATCTGCCCTAAAATGCCTTCATTTAACCAACGTTTTGTTATTAAACGTTAGCACCACTCCCTCTGAGTTCAGAATGTCTCTGAAATGTTTATTTGTTCTGTTCCAGGGTGAGTTAGAAGCCAAAATCCAAATACACTATTTTGATTATGTCACCACTGTGCTCCATGCTGGCTGTAGTCTGAGCAGGACTTTCACTCTGTGACTCTATGGCGGTCGGTTAGACAAAACTTGCTATTGCTGACATCATCATGGTTCACGTTTATGTGTTTCAAAATTGTACTAACTGAATGACCAAATGGACAAAGATCAGCTTTCACAGGCTCCCTTTCCACAACCTACAGACACTACAGCTGTAATGGCAGCAGGTGTGACGTCATTAAAATTCCATGTTAGTGTAAATTGGAATTGTTTACATTAAAAGGCTGTAAAAATCCCAGATGCTAATACCTTAGCACCTCCAAGACGATCTGAACTCGCAGGGTAATCCCGCTAACTTTTAATAACAAAATATGGGTAATGAAGGCGTTTTGGGCCAGATAATGCCTTATTACAGGCGACAAAGTCCTGCCCCCAATGACTCCCCATATGTGGATATATGCTGATCACGACTCAATATAAACTCCTCCTAAACAACTTAAATTAGCTCCAAACGTTTCTGGGTAAGTAAATGAATGTAATATTGGCTAAAAAAAGGTCGAGGGTGAAAAAAGAAATTATGTTTTCTTTAAAGTGGTTATATATCAGGGATTTCACCGCTAACTCTCTTGGAAGTGTGTGTTGCATCTCTCTATATCCCTTCATTTTGTTTGTTTTCTGCTAACCAACCACTTGTGCATGCGCACAAAGATGCCAACAATGATCCACTTATTGGAAACTTTTCGTCTAAACAAACATAAACAGATAGTTAACACTATTAGTCCCATTACCCCAGATTATAACAACCAGTAAGATTAGTTACCATAACTATGCAGATGACACTCAGCCTTTCATTACAATGTCACCTGGTGACTTTGAACCCATCCAAGAACTAAATAAATGCATTGAGCAAATCAAAAGATGGATGAGTCATAACTTTCTCCAGCTGAATCAAAACAAAAATTTAATTGTAACTAATTATATTTGGATCCAAAGAGGAACGATCAACAGTCATCTTACATCTTCAGTTAATCCAGCTAGAAACTACCGATTAGGCCCGTAATCTAGGTGTAATAATGGACTCAGACCTGAACCTTCAGGGTCACATAAAGGCAATAACAAGGTCAGCCTTCTATTACCCGAAGAACATTTCTAGGATTAAAGAACTAATGTCGCAACAGGACCTTGTAAAACTCATGTATGCATTCATCTTTAGTCAGATTAATTACTGCAACAGCGTCCTCACAGGTCTACCTAAAAAGTCAATCAGACAGCTGCAGCTGATTCAGATCCCTGTTCATCCCATCCTCACTAGAACCAAGAAAGTAGAGCACATCACCCACTTGCTCCCTGTAACTCAGGGAATAGACTTCTAAATACTCCTACTAGTTTATAAATCATTGAATGGTTTAGCATCAAAGTATGCTGAACACCTGCTGTCAATATACTTACCTAGCAGACCACTCAGGTCCTCCAACTCTAGTTTACTAAACATACCTAGAACCAAACATGAAGAAGCAGCTTTCAGTTTCTAATCTCCACACATCTGGAACAAACTTCCAGATGATTGCAAAGTTGCTGAATAGTTACACTCTTATAAATTAAAGATCAAAAGCCATCTGTTAAGAGCTGGCTTTGAGTAATGTTCTAATATAATTTTGTTTGTGTTACGCTTGATACCTATCTTTTTTTACACTTAATTATGCTTTTCAATGTTTTTATGGTTTTATGTATTTTTTTTCTTTTTCTTATGCTTTTCCTAAATTGCTGTTTTTATCATGCTTGGTTTGTTTCTCTACCACCAAATCATGTAAAGCACCTTCAATTACCTTGTTGTTGAAACTGTGTCATACAAATAAAATTTCCTTGCCTTATGTGCCCATATCAACCCCCTAGACCAGGTGTAGGGGGTAGGAGAAGCAGCTTTCCGTTTCTATGCTCCCTTTATGTAGAACAAACTTCCAAACAACTGCAAAGGTTTTGAAACACTGAGTTCCTTTTAAATCAAAGCTTAAAACGTAGCAGTTTAGAGCTGCTTTTGAGTAAGCGATTAATAAGAGCTGGGATGTCATATGTTTAAACTTGTCATACATTTAATCACCCAAAGCACCTTGAATGCCTCCTTGTTGAAAGTGTGCTATACAAGTGTGCCTTTGTATTCTTGACAGATTTTCTTCACTAGTTTTGGACATTTTAAAAGCTTTGTAACAGTTTGATGTCTGTGATATTTCTTAATAACAAACAATGGACAATGCACTCAAAATATTTCATATCTGTCCTGTTGCAGTTTAAATTAGGATTTTACTAGTTTTTCCAACACTGCAGGTATTTTATATTTTGTAGGCCAGATGGTTACATTCATTAAACACAGATTTTGCAAATATGAATAACCAATTATTTTTTTTTTTGTTAATCTACATAACAAAAATTACAGGTTACAAGTTCAGGAAGGCAAACTCACTGTAAGAAAATGTTTATGAACACAAGAAAAATAATCTTCAGGCAATGGTATAAATACAGAATGTACAGATAAAAATTAAAAGCTGCATAATTTTCTATCTTACCTCATCAACTCATTCTTCATGAGAATTTTTTCCAGATAGCTTTTCCAAGCATAAAAGTTATGGATATACTTCCTGACATAGAATCCTCTCCACCTTTGCTGAATCTGTAGGAAGTATAGATAATTTTCTCAAAAGTTTACACTAGAAATTATGGCAGAATAGAGAATAGATGTTTAACTGCAACATAATAATAACATGTTTTGTAAATTATCAAATACTAAGTCACTGTGCTCTGTACAATGAGTTTTCTACAAAACATTATTTGCTAAGCAGTCCAAGGACTGTCCCATACCTTTCGTGAGTTTTGTGCTGAGATAATTTTCATAAAAATCACATGCAGCATTTTATCATACAAGACAGTGACAAACAGGCTATTCAAGGTGGGACCGACAAGTGTCACAGCTCCGTATATTTAACCATTTCAGTCCACACTGACTTAGGAGACAGCAGATTGGCTCACACATACACACACACACACCAGCGGACCATTTTAAGGCAATGGGCGGATGTCCTTCAGACTAATTAGGAGATTAAAACAATGGCAGGTAAAAGAATAATTATGGTATGAGAAGAAGGAAAAGGAGGAGGAGTGGAGGCTGTGGGAAAACAACAAAGAGCAAAATGAGAATTAGCATTGATCTGCCAGTCAATAGATAATTTTAAAATAAAGTAATTGGCACCACAAGTTCTTGCTGACCTCTGTTGACTAGTGAAATCAATGCTGTTGAATCTAATACAAATACGAGGTGCAGCATGTAAACACTAGTTTCTATTATGGCCTAAATAAATTATCTTCTGTTATTCAACACAACGTGATGAAAAGAAGGGTAAATTGGAATTAAAAGAAGGGAGTAAACATTGATTCAAAGGAAACATCACAACGGGATCCGAAGACAACTGTTTTTTTCCCCCTTTGTTTAAAAAGTAGAGTTATTTAGTGAAGAAAGCTTTAGATGTTGACTCAATCATTTATCATCATCTTCCACTTGTGTTTTTCACAAATATACCAAATATACAGCTGTTGCATCTTTTCATATATTTGAATTCCTAAGACTGAACCTTGGTATCTCACCATATATGTAGGCCAGATATTTAAACATTTTTGTAATTAGGGATATTTTTGAACTCTAAATATTTAATAATACCATAAGGCTTAAAAACCTATTTTCGATATGTTTTAGAATCTGTGGGTTGTGTAATGCCTGGGTAGGAAAGCTTTACAGGGCTCATGTGGAGACTGAACCCTCTGCTTGCTTACATTTGTAATCAGTACACCATAGACTAATTTAAAACATTAGTAATACATTTCAATAGTGTTTGTTGTTGGAAGTAATAGAAATACTTTAGGAATATAAAATGTTTTTAATGACTAATAAAGGCCCCTCTACTTTAACTTTTTTAAGCATGTGCTTTCTTACACAGGCCTACATCAGCCCTAATCTTCGTCCAGGGTCATTTTTTTTTTTCTATCATGGCACATCAGGTTACTATACTTGTAAAGTGTACAATAAGTTTTCAATTTCAAACTAAATAAAAACTCTTACAAACACATTCCCTTTTTTGTCCATCTGGTGCATGACCGATTTTTTTTTCTGCGTTCCTACTTTTCAGTCAATTTTATGGTGGATGATGAATGAGATTTCGCTCCAAAATGTTTTGATTGCTGTAATGTCCTGTACACTTGTCTAACCAATTCCTCTCTATACTGGTTGCAATCTGTCCAAAATACTGACAAGGAGCGCAAATTATGAATCTACTGTAGTCTGCAGTGGAGCAGCAGTGCACAGATTTTGCCTTCTTTAGCAGGTGCAGTTCTTGTCCAGGATCAGGAGAAAGTTGTAACTGCATTTAGAAAACCTAAAGTTAAATCTTTGTATTTATTTAATTCACATATTATTCTGCTAAATCAGTGAAAGAAAGATGGGGATATTTTGTTCAGCTTGTTCAAACTGAATATTGATTACAATGTTATTGAATGTATCAATTTTATTTTAAGATTTGACAGATAAAATAGGTAATGATAGGATTTTTTGACCCTGTCCGTGAGTCAAAATGATAGACGAAAAAGTGACAAGAGCAAGCGTTCAAACTGAAGCCACTTTCAAAAACATCAGATATGTATCGGATTTAGTATCACATATGCAAGTAACCTGGGTTGCATTTGAAAAAAAAAAAGATTTGTGCCGTTCAGACTGTCATAAAGCAATCGGATATGAGTCGGATATGAAGCACTTTTGCTAGCAGTGTGAAAGTCCTAGAATAGCTGACTCAGTGGAGTCATTTAAACCTATCTCTTTAATGCTGTGTCCCGTGATTGTGTTTCCTATTCTGTCTACAAAGCACTTTGTTATGCAGAAAGGTGCTCTAAAAATAAAGTTTTACTTACTGACTTTCTTGCTCAAAGAGCAGCTAGTAACACAGGTGAAACTTGAAAAATGTTAACGTCGTAAAGAAGTTAATTTATTTCAGTAATTCAACCTAAAAACTGAAACTAACATATGACATTGACTTGTTACATGAAAAACGAGTTATTAAAAGTTCTTATTTGTTATAATTTTGATGATTATTGCTTATACATTATGAAAACCCCAAATTCAAAATCCCAGAAATTTAACATATTTTGAAAAGATTAAATGTTTTAGGCTCAAAGTGTTAAACTCTAATCAGCAAATTAATCCAAAACACATGTAAATGGTTCCTGAGCCTTTGAATGGACTGAGTCTGATTCAGTATGCATCACTGCTGCACTGACAGTTGTGCAGAAAACCGACACTGGTATCCTCAATGAGGAGGGAAACCTTTAAAAAGTCATTAAAAAAGAAGTTGGATGCTCCTAAAGTGCTGTATCAAAGCTCATTAACATAAATTTATGTGGAAGGGAAAAGTGTGAAAGAAAAAATGTACACAAAAAGCAGGGATACGCACAGCCTAGAGAGGATTGTCAGGAAAAGGTGCTTAAAAAGTGTTGGTGACCATCACCAAGAGTGGATTGAGGTGGTAGTCAGTGGATCAAGAGCCACCAAACACAGATGGATCTTGGAATTGGGCTTCAAATGTCCTATTCCTCTTCTCAAGCCGCTGCTGGTCTTTTGCTTAGTGGTCCAAAGTCCTCTTTTCTAATGTGGACACATTTTTCAAACGAATACCAATGTCCCAGGAAGGACTGGAAAGGCACAAAATCCAGGATGCTTGATTTGGGGAGCCATGTTATCTTCTGGTGTTGGTCCACTGGGCTTTATTAAGTCCAGAGTCAATGTAGCCATTTACCAGGGCATTTTGGATCACTTCATGCTTCCTTCTGCAGACAAGATTTATGGAGATGCTAAATTTAAACCTGCCCACACTGAGAAAAGTACCAAAACCTGGTTCAATGACCATGGGATTATTGTGTTTAATTAACCAGCAAACTCCCCTGCCCAGAAACTGTCCCAGAAAATTTTATAAGACACTCCTTCCCTCTCATTTCTCTTATATTATACAACTAGATTTGAATTTGGTAAGTAGGTATGAATTTCCACAGTTATGCTGATTATACAGAATTATATTTATCCATAAAACCCGATGAAACCAATCAGTTACGTAGATTACAAGCATGTCTGGAAGACATAAAAACTTGGATCACTCTGAATTTTCTGCTCCTAAATTCAGACAAGACAGAGGTTGTTGTCTTTGGACCGGAACCTTTAAAAAGGAAACTGCTAGGTCAATCGCTTCATCTGGATGGCATTAATTTTGCCTCTGGTAATAATGTAAAGAACCTCGGTGTAATTTTTGACCAAGACATGACATTTAAATCTCATATTAAACAGGTTTCTAGGATATCTTTCTTTCACCTTCGGAATATTGCTAAAATTAGAAACATCCTGTCCAGGAGTGATGCAGAGAAACTAGTCCATGCATTTGTGACTTCGAAGCTGGACTACTGTAATTCCTTATTATCAGGAAGGCCACAAAATGCAATCAAAAGCCTTCAGTTGATCCAAAATGCTGCAGCAAGAGTTCTGATGAATATTGAAAAGAGAGATCACATTTCTCCTGTTTTGGCTTCTCTCTATTGGCTCCCTGTTAAATCCAGAATAGAGTTTAAGATCCTCCTCCTTACGTATAAAGCGCTTAATAATCAAGCTCCATTGTACATCAGAGATCTGATTGTTCCATATGTTCCTAACAGAGCACTTCGTTCTCAGAATGCAGGTCTACTGGTAGTTCAAAAGGTAGAATGGGAGGCAGATCTTTTAGTGATCAGGCTCCTCTCCTGTGGAACCAGCTCCCAGTTTTAGTTTGTGAGGCAGATACTCTGTCTGTTTTTAAGACTAGGCTTAAAACTTTCCTTTTTGATAAAGCTTATAGTTACTTATATAGACACTAGACCTTATAATCCCTCTCCGATTTCTAACAGTAATGTATTCATTTACCAGAATAAAATGATTAGAGGATTGAACAAAGGTTGAATCATGAATCAGGACAGAAAAAGATTTACACCAGGTTTTAAGGCTAGAAAGTGATGGACAAAGATAATGCCAGAGCGGGCCTTCATCTACTCCAGTTATATCACTTACCAATAATATTTTCTATAATACATAGATTCTGGAGAGGGCGCAGTCCTATGAGCAAGGAGAGATGCATAAGCACTACAATATTTACCCACTTACCTCCTTCTTTCCTCCTGGATTTCCAGGCAGGGAGTAAAGGGAGATGGAGTGTTCAGCCCGATCCGGCGAGGGGAGGATGTAGCCCTCTCAACTCCATCTCCCTCACACCGTACATTGCTAGTAGACTTAAGAATTAGGAAAAACAAAAAAATCATTTTTTAGACTCAACTGACCCTAACACACCTTCTACTTTTCTTTTCTACTACTCTATATTGTTGTATATGTAATGAGTTTATATCATATATTAGTTTCATCTTTTAAGTTGAATTTTACTGAAATGAATATAATTTTGCAAGATTTTCTAATTTTATTCTAGTTTCACCTGTACATATATTTGAAAATAAGAGGATGTTTGAATATTTTTTTTTAATTAGGGAAACTTGAACTTTTCAATAATATTGCATTTTAGACAATCCCTAAGAAATCAGTTTTTTTTTCTCATGCAGTAAAGCTTAACAAAAATATATATCTGTTTCCTCTGCTACCTACTTTAGACACAACCACTGCAAAATTATACATGTTTTCAAAAAGAGTGTCCCCATACTGGCATCTTTATTCTAAGTGCATTAAAAAAGTAAGTACTTCATCCAGGAAAAGGGAGTATTAGAGAATATTTTCCAAAGAAGTAATTGCTTAATGAATAGCCAAAAGTCCTGATACATTTTTGCCCAGGGATTTCCTAAAGAAACTATTTTAATCGATCTAAAGGGTTCAAAAAAGCCCATCAAAATCTAATAAAGAATAAGCTTTTGTTAAGAATATAACCCAGCAATCTTTCCTCTTCCATATAGCCATGTTACACTATAAGAGGCATTCTACTTCTTTGTCATGTCAAGTTTTTAACTTGTATCCCTCTGGAAAGACCTGCAAATCAGTTTCCAAGGATTTGAGAGTCATCATCCACAAATGGAGAAATCATGGAAGAGTTGTGAACCTTGCCAGGACTGGAAGATTAATTAAAATTACTCAAAGAATATCAATGACTCATTCAAAAGGTCAGAAGGAACTGAGGACAAGTTTCTTCAACACTGGAGGCCTTGCTTGCCTCAGTTAATAATAGTGTTTATGATTCAACGACAGGAAAGAGACTGGGCAAAAAAAAAACAAATCCATGGCATGACATGTTGGTGCCAATGTAATGGTCTGAGGTTGCTTTCTTGCTTCAGGACCTAGATGTCTTGTCACTATTTATACAATCATGAATTCTGCTCTCCTCCAGAAAATATCGATGAGTTGGTAAATTTTAGTTCAGAAGTAGAGGACATTAATCCAAACCACACCCGCAAGTCCACTTCTGAATAGCTCAAAAAGGTAACAGTTCTTTGAAGAAGAAATGGTCAACCTTCCTCACCAGCAACATAAAAGAGTGATATATCTCAAAGAGTTTCACAAATACTTGAGGGCTGTTGTTGTCTTCCAGGATAACACAGTAGGGGGGGTTACTTTATTACATAATTATAAATGTGTTTTTGTAACTCCTCTGATTATTTTGCACTGTATGTTAATTAAATATACAACACTATTTTTATTGTACCATAAAGCTTAATTAAAGCTCTGCACAGATGTCAATATGCTGCAAATATTTAAAACAGGGTATTTCACAAATAAGGAGTTTCAGCATGAATAGTTTTGCAGCAGCATTGGTAGCAAGATGTGTTAGTGACATTGCTATTCACTGGGATTCCCGTTCACAGTAAGCAGCAGAGTGTCCCATACCGAGACACTATCATGATATTTACCCTGACTGCCATCTCGTTGTAGAAATTCATCTTCATGGTAAAATATACCGCCTGTGAACACAAAGGAAAAGATGCCGTTACATCTTGTCTCCCGGCCCTCTGATCTGTCCACGGCAGGCATCAAAGATAAAGAGCTCTTTATACATAATACATTGCACAGAGACAGCACAGATAGGACCATAGCAAAGGGGGAGGGTGGAGGAAGAGGTGTTAAAATGGAGAGAGAAGCAATGCAAAAAACAGGAGAGCAATGAGAAAAGGTGAGGGAGATGGAGGAGTAGGGGGTGAGAGAAAGTGTTTAGTGGGCCTTTGTATGAAGGGGAGGACAGTACTCTCTTAATATACTAACACAGGCAAGGGCCAAGAAAATCTATGGTAGTCAAGCATCGCACTAATGGAGATGTATGACGGCCAAACGCTCTCCTCTGGATTTCATAATCAATGACAGGCCTGCCACAGAAGAGACTAACAAAGGGCCAGAGAATACTCAGCGACGCAGTCAACACGCTGTCACAGACCGAGCGTGCCAGCCAACCACTGGGGGTATATTTCAGAAGCAAACTAGAGTGTCGGTCATAAAAGAGATTCACATTTCAACACGTCTCTTTCAATAATGACGAAGAAGAAGGGAGAGAGGAAAAGGGGCAAGAACACAAAGACTTGAAAGGAGATTGTAAATTCAGCTTGATGTTTTTGTGAAGAAGCTTTGCACAAGTCACATTACACACGATAAGGTCCCAGAGACAGAGGAAGACAGACGGAGAGCAAAAGAGGAGGTGAAGCGTGGAATATCTCTGGGCTAATTCGAAACAGCGCACCATGGCAATTTTGAGTGATTCAAATTAGCACTCGTCTGTTTTTAAATGAGACCAAACAGCCTCATTTTATCCCATATGTGTGTGTGACACATCCTTCACTGTTTATTTTAACACCCCTTCGCCCCCACCTTCTTTACCATTCTTGAACGCCTCCCAAACGGCAACTGGCAGTTATGCTTTAGCAAACAGTCAATTTACAGGAATGATAAATAGCTTGTTGTGATATATTTACAAAACTCAATCCAGGGGAAAATTATATGTGAGAGCGCTGGGTATTGGATCCGGTATCAACAATCTGTTCAATTAAGAAGCAGTTGGAGGCAATATGCTGAAAATGCGGCCTTGTTTTACTAAAGCACACACATACACAATCATCATGTGCACAACTCTTCCCTCATTTCTATTTGTCACTAAACTCTCTCTATATGAATCCCAGAAGTTATGATATGATGGAATTCCTTATCGTAATTCATCACATTTGCTAAGTGTTAATTTGCACATGTCTAACGAGTGAATTATATTTCTTAAGGTCAGAGACAGAGACTTTGAAATATGGCAATTGAATTCTAATGCATGCTATCATAACATAATCAATATATCCATTGCTATTCCAGGCTCTAACTTACCTTCACCATTTGTCTGACACGTGCCCTTGCTGCAAAGCCCCGCCATGTCTTCTGGATGACGATTGCTTTCTTGTGCAGATGGCTGGATGGCAGATCATATTAGGGGGAAAACTAAATGGGTGTATTAGTTGCAAAAAAAAGGTAAAACTTTAAAACGGAAAAGGAGAGATTGAAGGCTGAACGTTTTATTATTTCAATCATAAACAGGTTAGTTTTTAATTACAATTGACCTTATTTAAAAAATAAAAGCATAACCCAGGCAGAAACTAATTTAAAAAGGGTAAATATTCAGGCCAAAACTAGCCTGAAATAAATGTACTTTTATTTAATAATGACTTTCTGCAAATAATTTTAGCCAGAAAAAGGACTGGAAAGGTCAGGAAAACATTATTTTCTCAGGCAGACTCTCAGAGAGACACATGAACATGGAAGGCCTCCTCGCTTCCAGGCTTTTCAATCATGCCAGATGAGCCTTTCACCCCCTTTAGTCAGTGGTGCACATTTGTATTCATCTTCAAACATACTCTAAATGCAAGTCCACTGCGATTCTTTGCCTCCAACGAGGCCATCAATTTCCAAAAGGCCATTTATATGCCCAGAAAATCAATGATTATAGTGGGGATAGCACAACCCTGGAGTTGCACTTAGGCAGCTAAAATTGTTGCTAATTATCCACTTAACGCATTGATCAATTAACTAAAGTAATCTGAATTAACCTACTGTCTGGAAGTTTGTCTGCTGACCCTGCAGAACGGTGCTAGGGTCACAGCATCGGAGGAAGCATGAAGGTAGAGACATTTCTCCGTGTGTTAAAAGAGCTACATTTATTCCTTTAGGCCATTTGCACAGCTCTAGAAACTGGATAATTATGTGAGTGAGGTAATATCAGGGTTTCCCTTGAACTCATCACTTAAAGCTGTGCCTGAATGTTTTACAGCCTTCAAAGAGAAAAAAAAAAAAACGAATCTTAAGGTTCACTTTGTTGCTGTGTGTTTTTGTATTTGATAGTTTTTTTCTCAAGTACAAAAACACTCGGTTAATTAAGTTGTATTTTTAATCAAACACTCATAACTTGCAAAGTCTGCAGGACTACCTGAGATATGCCCGCACCTTGCAGGCTCGGAACCAACTCTGAATTCGGATGGCGGCCTGGGACTCCTTCTGTCTGTTCTCCTCGGCTTGTCTAAAGCACAAAGACCCATGAGAAAAACATTGTACGATCTATAGTTAGGTAATGTTTGTGTCGCTCTGTATAAATAATATGTTTACCCCAAGCAGACACCATCCAGATTAAGAAGGAGACAGAGGCAGATCAACTAAATGCGCACTCCTAATGTTTAACTACCAAACAACCGTTTTACTTTGATTCTCTGACTTTGTCAGGAAATCTAGAAAATTAACAATATTTTCAGATATATTTAGAGGTGTCCATTTTCTCTTATAAACAGGCAGTTTTTGATAGGGGTTCTCATGAAGTCATTCAAATAACAACATTTTAATTCACCATTCAGGAAAGAATCCCATCACACCACAAAAAAGGGTTTTTGAGGAATACTACTAAAGTACAATGACATTTGTACTTGAATGTATAGCTATTTATTTTTTAGCATTTTAAATATAACCTTTCTCACTGTCGGATAAAAACTGTTTCACTGAAATCTTTCAATGGCTGTTTCTACTTCTCACTACAGTGAGTTTCCCAGTTCAAGAAATGACTGCATCATTTTTGGGCCTCTAAAACTTTATTAGTGTTTCTGTTATTATTCTGAATCCTACTTAAAATACCTTCTATGTTTTTACAAAATGATGGAAATATCTGCTTATATTACTTCCAGGAAACAGAAAAAGATCAGCCAAATAAAAATAATAACAATGTAAATTGAAACATTTAAGAAATACAAAATACTTTGAGCCTACATGTATTATGAAAAAACGAACTTCGGTTTAATATACTGGAAAATTTCTAAAATGTGTGCTGTTATAAACAAATGTTCAAATTCTGCTCATAAAAGTGGTAAACAACATCATCTGGCTCTTTGTAATTTGTTGAGGCCCTCAGACAAGTCTAATAGTGACTTTAGGTTGTGACACTTAAAAATATATAAAATAATTGATTAAAATGTTTTGTGAAACTGATAATAAATGGTACTGTATATGATTATAGGTCTAATAAAATGCACTTAGGCTATAACCCTGGCATTGTTATTTTGATTGAAACTTTTTCCATCACACTAAGTGAAGTGATGGAAACTACTATGAGTGTGACACATTTTTAATAACCCTTATCAGATGTTTTCATGCTAATCTTTGTTTTAGAGATGGCATTAAATTGTACTCAAACATAAACTACGCACGTATATTTTTGTTCTTATTTGCTTATTAAACGGAAATAAGAGGCGCTTGAAAATTGCGATAAGCAAACATACCATTGGTTTTGCGTAGCCAAAATTGGTCTTGGTTTTTCCTTGCTTAATTTTCGTCAATGGCGTTAACTCTTGCATGGAATTTATTGTTGTTGAAGGTTTAGATACATAAAACAAATGATTGAAGTTAGATTTCAGGTGTGTGACGAAAGGGAAACGACTGCAAAGGGTGTTTTTCGCTTTTCTTTGAAAGCTGTTTTTTTCTAGATTTGTCAACAAACAAGTCTTCATGAGAGAATGCTAGGATGGACATTTATTTTTTTTATTTCTATCTGAGAGGAGGGGGTACAGTCCTATAGTTGCACAATCAACCCTTAAGTAAATAAATGCAATTAACTAGTACAGCGACACCAGTTCTAAAATAAAATACAGGGGAAAGTTTTCTAAAAAGCTAGCATCTCATGACGCTAGAAGCTGAAGCTGAAGTTAGTTTAGCACGTTGTTGTCAGAAAGCTCAACGACAGCCACAGCTCTGTTTCTACCGTATCTTTGAAGCAATATATATGAAAATAAATGTAACGAACCTGTTTCTGTGGAAGTATTCCTTTCTGAATTCATACACTTGTTTCAATTTGAGAAAGTCAGCCATTGCCACGCAGACTGGAGTTCGGTTTACCTGTTGTCGTGGCAACGACAGCTGCGTTCCAAAGAGGCGTTCAAGGCTCGTAGGGAATAGTGGATAACCTACACTTCTAAAACAACAAGAACTGAAGCAGTTGTGACCAAGGTTATTAACACGTTTAGCTTAAAAAGTTTCAAAGTAGTGTCTTTACTCCTTTGAGAGCATGTTTCATTAAAATGACCGTTTTTAGATAATTTTCTCACCTCTCTTAAAAAAACACAAGTTTTTTGCTGCAAAGAATGAATAAACCAGATACTGTTTAATTGTGTTGTTGTGATAAATATTAAATAAATTGACAATAGATAATAGATCTAATACACTTGACCTAACTGAAAGTCACAGTACTTCCAAAAGAAAAAAATAATCTGAAAAACATAAGGGCGGCAATTCCAATAGAATAGAATAGAATAGAACAGAACAGACCTATCATTTATTGTCCCACAGAAGGATAAGTAGTTTACTATCACCTTCTCATTTTTAAAAGATAAAAAAATAGAAATTAAATTGAACAGTAAGTTAAAATTTACATCACAAGAAAAACTATTACATTTATTAAAAATACTATACTTTGATTCATGAATATCATTACACAAAGATCATTTTTTTAAAGTATTTAAATAATAACAGTGGGGAGAACATGCTGGAAAAGTCATTTGAAAATGTATGCTCTCTGGATGCAGATTGTAGATGTTTTTATTGATCTGCCAGCCGCCAAACCTCTTCCTTCCATCCGTTCTTTCATCTATTTTCATCCTCTCCTGACGTTATCAACCATTATCAAAAGTTATCAGTTTAGGTTTCCCTGCTCTCCCTTTCCTATTTCCTCTCATCTTCATTCCACTCCTCTTCAGTCATATTCCCCTGTCAAAGTGATCATCGAAGCAGTGTGTATGTGTATGTGTGGTAGTATGTGCCTCTGTCTGTCTGTCTGTGTAGTTTTGTATCTCTCTTAGGAAAGACACCTGGCTGCCTGCTGGTCAGAGGTATCTCAGCATTATGGACGACTCCTTGAAGACAGGAAAATGACAAATACTTAGATTGAATAAGTATGTGTACTTCTTAGATGCTTTTTTTTTATGTCTGCTCATCCACATACCTATAAGCCTCTATCAAAAAACCTTGTTTTGGATTTTTTTTTCTGTGTCTCCTGTCTTTTTCTGAAGCCAATTTGTTGGTTGCTATGCTGGCGAAAAGCAGTAAGCAGACATAGGCATAGAGTTATGGCTGCAGGGGCGAACCCATGGTTGCACAGTCCATCCATCGAAGGACAGTAGGAGGGCGGCCTCCCTGGTAATTACCGGAGAGCTGTTGTGACATCAGGCAATGAAAAACGTGTGTGTGAGAGAAACATAGAGAGAGATTTTGGGAGACTGTTGTTTTCACAAGGCAGTAAGAATGGCTGGAGGCTATCCATCCTGCCACAACACTCATTAGGTGTCACCAGGTGTGTCTCTGTGAGAAAATGACAGAAAAAACTAATAAGAGCACTTTACAGGAGACCTGCTGTTTAATAATGCAGATTCTATCTGACTACCTGATATCTCTGATATTTTCACCTTTTTTTGCTCATCCTCTGTCAGTTTTCACTCACAACATTGTTGTCGCTCAGGGAGGTAATAAACATTTAAGGACAGTAATCCAGGAATACTACTTATCTGATCCTGATGTATTCCATTTCTCCATACGGGGCATGTCGCCTAACATGCATCCACTCACCTCCTGCAGTTAGGAAGCTTTTTCAACCAGTCATTCTCCATGCCTAGTCTCCCTAAATGAGGGGCTGATGTGTTGCAGCCAGCACTGGTCAGAAAGACACACAACAGTGGTGATATCAGCTTCTGTGGATAAGCGACGTGTTTGTGAAAGTGCTCAGTACTGTGTGTGTTAATCGTTATTGTATGTGTCAGCATATGAGTGATTAGATAAATATGCTTGTGGATGTTGGCCTGTCTCTGTTTTTTCAGTGTCTTTCTGTGCGTGCATGCTCCTGCAACCGCAGCTGGATGCAATGAATGGAATGTGTTTCTCGGCAGGCCTTTTTCGGCCATTATTACTAAACATCTGTCCATAGCACATTAATTTCCCCACCCTGACGCATCTCTCTCTGCCCAGGGATCACTTAATTGAAATCCATAATGACACTTTTTTTTTCTGCTCTCCCACACTGGATAGAATGAAAAAGGAAAATGTGTTTTAAATGAAAAGGGTATTTGTGCCTGCTATTATCCAATCACTAACCTACCGTGGTCTACACTTCAATTAAATGACATTATAAATAGATACGCACAATTTAAATAAAATAAATCATGGCAAGCAATATTTTACATTTTAAACACACAAAAAATTACTTTTTGTGGCATCGTTCAGTTTTTTTATTCAACAATAAATATTGTTTTCACTATGTTCACTAAATAACTGACCAGAGATCCGAATCTACCAGCTTTTCCTAGATCTTGAAAAAAAGCTGAAGTTCATTCTTTTGTTTCATTAAATGCATAGAAACTAAAAAATCAAACATTTAACAGCCTATAAATTTACCAACCAACATCACTTTTTGAACGTAAGGAAAATCGGATTTTGTTTATGGGAATATTGACGCATAGATCAAAGCTAAACTATTGGTCAAAACTGTAATGAACAGGTCAGATCCAACAGCAAAAAAAAAAAAAATCAACAAAAAAAACAAGAAACTTGGTAACAAGTTTTTTTTTCAG
The DNA here is from genome assembly GCA_028564705.1 of Apricaphanius iberus. Taxonomy (NCBI): domain Eukaryota; kingdom Metazoa; phylum Chordata; class Actinopteri; order Cyprinodontiformes; family Aphaniidae; genus Apricaphanius; species Apricaphanius iberus. Next base: position 54,346 of record JAPXFQ010001320.1, on the reverse strand, counting down.
TATACTTTTTATTAACATTATTTGAGCTACTTACTTTTTATTCAGTGCAATGATCCTCTCTCTCTTTTTTTTTTACCCTATGATCTGTCATTACATATACAGGTCCATCTTCAAAAAATGCATTTCATCAATCTGTTTAGAGCTCTAAGATGCTGAAAGTTGGCCCCTTTCTTCTCAGCAAAGCTGTTCTCATTGCTTCTTCATATTTTCTGCCTGAGGCAGCGGTTACTTTAAAAGTGTGGATGGTTTTACAGCAAATTATGTCCATCTATGCTTTTGTCATCCATACTCACCTCCCCTTAGTCCTCCTTTCTATATTCCTAATGTCTTACTAATGGATAAAAACCATGATTCTGGCGGTAAAGGAGAAATATCTTACCTTTATTATCTCACATATACCCAGAAAAAGGGAGGGAAGGAGACTAATGAATTGAGCATTGTGTAAAATAGTTTAATGCAGGGGTGGTTCATCATTATTTGTGGCGGATTGCATGCAGACAGGGGTGATCCATTAGTGCGGTCGTTTCCATCTGTGTATGTGTGTGTGAGTTTGCTTGTGTGTGGTGATGAATCTCTCATTGTGACAGTGGGGCCGGCAGCAGCAAATGTCCTTCTGGATTGGGCACACACACAACCACAAACACACGCACATGCACAAAGCCCGGCCTACAGTACACATGTGGCATTTTTGTGCCATCATTATGCCTTTCATTTTGCTTTTCAACAATTTGTCATTTTCCTGCCTGCATTGTCTTCCTCTCTCTCTCTCTCTCTCTCTCTCTCTCTCTCTCTCTCACTCACACACACAAACACACACATACAAACACATGAAACCTGTGGCAGTATGTTATCTGTGTTGGTCGTCATGGGTGAACCTAACAGTATCAAAGGGAATTTTATTTTTTTTAACAAAAAAAAAAACTACAACTTTGATGTCATGTTTGAAAAGCCAACCACCAATTAAATGAAATATGACTTTCCAAGACAAGATTGTGATGTTGGTATACCTAGAAACCAATGTTTTTACCAATTGTTCTGTCTAAATTTGAGCTGGATGAAGATGATCAAGTTACAAGTTTGGTAACAGATTAGATCTGATCTACATCTGGATTTTGATTTGGCCACTCAAAGTGATTTGCTACTTTATTGATATACAATCCTAGTTATGTATCTCTAGTAACCTAACATATAGTTTTTTATAACTGTTGTTAAAACTATGATGTTTTTGTCTGTGGGCCTTTACTATCATTACATGTTCTGGCTTTAGACTGCCTTCTTACCAAAGCTTAATTTTATTTATTTATTCTCTTTCTATGAAAACAGAAAGCCTTTCCAAAGACTCATTCTTTCTGACTTACGTTTAAATTAAAGCTAATTTTTTGATTAAAGATATAGAAAGAAAATGAAAGAGCAGAAGGAGGACTGTTCCAATATTTGACAGGTAGCATTTCTGTATGCATGTCACTGCAACTAATCAGTAAACAAATATCAGAAGCATTTTTTCTGTTTTTACTATTATCTTCCTTTTTTGTAGAAAGGAGGGAAACACACAATGCAATCAAAGCAAAGCAAGATGTTGAAAGTAAGATCAAGGCTGTTTTCTTGCATGGTTGCGACATCTGATGACTATGCTTTATATTCCACACATTTACGCACACAACAACATTCTTCATTCAATATAAAACCTTCAGTAGTTTAATAGAATGTAGATTATAGAATGTAGTTTTTTTTTCCTCTCCCTCCGACTCCATTTTGGAGGTAGAAAATAAATCATCCACTATGTGCTGTGATCGTGGCAGGGTGTAGTCTTACATCTCTCAACTCTACCTCTCTGCAACACTTTACTATCACACCCCACTTGGTCTTTTCATCTCCCCCTATCTATTTGCTGGTCCTGTTTGCTTCTAGTTTTGGTTTACGTCTGTCTGATTGGTATTGCAAACTAGTTTCAGATTGATCTGTCTGGGGTCTTTTGTGATGCATCACAGTGACACTGATTCTTTTTTTTTTCCTGTGGCTAACCTCTTGTTCTCTGTAAGTATTTGTTGAGTATTTGTTTCCTTTAGTTTCCCCTTGATTGTTTTTCATACATTGGTTAACTCAGTTAGAAAGCACATGTAAAGATTTCCGATAAATTATTAAACTAAATGTATAATGTCCCATGTAAAAAAAATATGTATAAGTAAAGCATATATACCCACTGTAGAAGTTGGTCAAGACGGGGCAAAAGTTAAAGGCATGAGATTTTAACTAGTGCTTGATTTTATTTTATTTTTCCCCTGCAGAACGACTTCTATGCATGCAGACGACACTCTCAATCACAATAAAGCTACTTAAACCACAAAAATGTGACCCTAAAGAGGTTAAACTCCAACTTTTCAACAAGAGGCTAACTCTAAAGGTCTGCTATGATAAATTCAGATGACCAATCCCACCTCATGTTTGTAAGCCAAATCCTAGATGTAAGGATTAAATATTTGTTATCTAACATACAAACATTTTTCTTCAGTTTAGCTATTTTACCTGAAAGTAGCTGACCGTTATGTTTCAGTATATGTTCAGTGTGTGGTTATTTTTTAGCATTTTTATGCCTATTATATCTGTATTGTTTATTATTATTCTTTGTGCGAATTGATTGGATTTTTGGTGGCTTTAAAATATTTTTAAAAATCAACATATTTGGCTGTTGCATGAGTTATGATAAAAATGTATATATTTTAATGGGTTTGCAAATGTTGCAACAAAAATTACTCAACAGCACCCCCTGAAACACTTAAAAACATCCTTCCCATTTACGTTTTTTATTGTATAGCTGTTTGCAAACTAAATGTTGAGCTAAATATTTAGTTTGCAGACCACATAATTACCTTCCTAACTAAATATTTCACTTCCAAAGTAGATATTTACCTTACTAACTAAATATTGTTTGTAGCTCTAAATATTTAATATCATGTCTAAATTTTTTTCTTTCTAAACAAATATTTAGTTTGCAAACAAAATAGTTAGCTGTCTAACTAAATAGTTAGTTTTGTAACTACTTTGCAAATTAAACATTTCAATATAAACTGTTACATTTATAAATGAATGAACATGGTGAAAATATCACTTAGAATAATGAACTTTCATTTTCTATTTCTTATTACAAGTTTTTTAATGTGTAACTTTACAAAGGGCACCCCATAATCAGTTCCCTGGTGCTTAAGTGATTAGTTAACTAAGCTGAACTGTTTATTCATTTTACTGGTGAACATCCAACACCGATGTTACAACTGTTTGCCTAGATTGTTACTCTTGTTTTTGATCAAAAGCTGTCAAGCACTGAATATCTACTTTTTCTCATGAAAACACAGACAAATTTGTAGTTTATTAATTGATCTTCCAAGTTAAAAAATAGATATTGAATGTATTTGTTTTAATTTCTCATTACCTCTACAAACCAAGAATTTATGGTCTCAGTATAATTTACTTCTCAAGTCAGAGCAGATTTTTTCAAAACTCTTAAATATGAGTCTTTTAATATTTTTGATGCCCCTAAATTGAGGATGTAAAAAAAAAAGCCCATTTTATTTCCAGCCATGGTTTATACAACCTAAACACTGTCTTTTCTTTGAAGTCAGATGGGCAGAGGATAGTATTTTTCTTGTTTTCATCTTACTACCCAGCTAATTGGTTGGACCAACAGGCTTGAGAGGTGGCCAAACCTGACAATGAGCATGTGAGGGAGTGTCTCAAATGTCCTTTGGCATGCTTCAGAGAGCTAATCATAACCACAGTGCAGAGATTAATGAAGTCAAGAGCAATCAGTTTTGACACACAAAAGAGACACATGTGCACACAATCTCACTTGCATGGACATACATGAGGACATACAGTGGTTCTGGAACACATACAGTATACTGTTCTTTGCTCAGTTGGTGACATGTGGATGGACATAATGATTAACTGAATCTCTTCTCGTGTGAACATATGTACCTACATATGTTGTATTACAACTCAGTCCTCGACAGAGTCAACCTTACATTACCTTTCATCATTAAAATGACTGACCCTCCTTTAGTCCATTTGTTTTATTAAATGTATTGCTTGCATCAAACTAATCAGTTTTTTAAATGCTCTAGTTGAAATTCTGTCAGTCAGAAAAGAATAGAGTACTACCTCCTAAATTGCTTTAAAATTTGCAGCTTATGCTGTGTTTTGTTTGTGTACCTACTCAGCTGCAAAGACTGCAAATAAATTCTTGTGAAAACTATCTGGATAAAATCGTTGGTCTGTGAATTTTGGGTCAAAGGTCTGTGGGCTTAGCTCAAAACCTTCTCCCCCTTTTCCACTAAGATTCTCTCTACATTCTTTAAATAAATGTCTTATTTCTTTTAAGCTATTATTGGTTTAAATATGTATTATTTTTAACAGACACATGACTCATGCTTTTATTTAGTCTACACTTTTCAATATAAACCTGATGGTTACCAGTGACCGCCCAATCACATGCACCAGTAAGCCTGTATTTGTAACTCACTAGGTGTAACAAAGACATTCTGACTGAGTTGAAACTGTGTTCCACTAAATCCACCCACTGATGGCTTTTTTTGTGTGTCCTAATTCCCCTCACAATTAGCACTGCCATGACTTAAAATCCACTTTAAAATATTATTGTTTTTTTAAAACAAAGTTTGATTATTATGCATGTTCTTGACTGATAGATAAATTAACAGAGCCCAAATAGTGCACAAAGTTAATGCCTATTGTGCCGTTGTAAATATAATGCGTCTTCAATAGCCTACGTTCAGATACACACGGAGCTTTATTCATTACACAGCCAATCTAACTTACAAATCAACTGAAAACAGGTCTGACCACAGGCGTATGGCCAGGCCAAATAGCCTTTCATTAAGTGCTATTTGTGTGTGTGTGTGTGTGTGTGTGTGTGAGAGAGAGAAAATTATGCCGTCTAAGGAGGTTGAGAAAGAATAGTTGCCCAACTTTGAAGGTCTTTACTTTTCAAAGTAGCTTTTGTTACTCTTTTCTCTCAACTGCTTTTTTATCCATCCATTTATCCATCCATTGTCTATACTGCTTATCCTCAAAACGGTCGCTGGGTGGCTGGTTCCAATCTCCAGTAGTCAATGAGCGAGAGGAGGGGTGCACCGTGGACAGGTCGTCATTCCATCACAGGGCAACACGGAGACACAGAGGACAAACAACCACACACACACACACACACACACCCTCATACCAAGGGCACATTACTGGGGTGGAATTTCTATCTTCGCTATCCAGTGGTGGCCTGGGTCTAATTTTATTGTGAAACTTATTCGCTCCAATGTATAACATTTTCGGCAGACACACACATGTTGGGACATTGCGGTCGGAGCCCTTCAATGAGCTTTACCTCTGGTGCCCACTGCTTAACTGCATTTAGACACTGAAGGCCCGTGGTGGGGGATGGGGGTGTTTGGTAGCATTACCATGTCCAACCCCTATGTCTTAACTACACATTAGAACAACATGCAACAACACCACATTTCAGCAAGGTGGAAGAGGCTAGGGGTCTTTACACGCCCCTGTTCGCTGCCGTCCATCAGGGTTGGGGTCCAGGAGTAAGGACAGACTGTCTCGTCTGGCGGTCTGCTTGTCTCCATCCTGAATGGTAGGGGGTTCATCTCCCGGGTGCAGGGATGGGCTGCTCTCCTGGGGCATCAGTCCCTAGACCTGGGAGTATAGAGTGTATATGGGGTATATGAGTGAATGTAGAGCGTCCTTTCTTTGTTATCTTGTTGTGCTGGTGTAAATGTGTGTGCATAAGAGGGAGGGTTTGTATAAATATGTCTGTGTGTCTCCGTCTACCTGTCAGGTTGGGTACTTGGCGTCCTTCGCACCTGGCGCATCTTATGCCCTACACCTAGTGGGGACCAAGTTCCCCTCCGTCATTCCCTGTTGGTGACTGATGCGTCTTCCCACTGGTGCATTGGTGGCTCTCGCTGTCTGGGACTGGGGACCTGATTGAGGGTCCGGCTGGCCCTGGTGCGTGCCTTGCCGGTGGGTCGGGCGGCAGGTGTGTCGGGCTAAGTTCTTACTTGGATTAGTTGGAGCACCCCGGGGGTGCCGGTTTTGAATTGTTGGGTGGTGCCGTTCGGTAGCTCGGCAGGAGTGGGACCTGGTGCTCAAATCTGCTGCCTGCTCTGTCGGTTCTGTGCCTGGTCAGTTCATTGTTGGGTTTGTCTGGCTTGGTTTTGTGCCTGGTCTCAGTGCTCTGCTTTGCGTGTCCTAGGGTGGCAGTCCGGCCACTGTTGCTGTTCCTCTTATGCCCTGGTGTGGATAGGGGGCTCGGGGATGGGGGGTCTGATGTGGGGGCTGGGCTGGGGCAGCTGCGATCTGTCATCCATTGGCCTGCTGTGGGCGGAAACCCTGTCGGCCGATACCTGATAGGGGCCCTGCTGGGGTGGCGGGGCCCATGGGCTCGCCCCTGCGACCTTCCGGGCCCCTGCATTGTAGCTACTGGATGTTTCCCAGGGGTTTCCCTCTGTTCCTCCCTTCACGAATTTTTATGTCTTTAGATTTAGAATATGCTAACTAAGAGCAAAAAGGAACCACAACCATACATTTTTAAGTTAAGTAAAAAAACAACAACAATTTACTTGAAAGTGAGATCCACTCTTGTCATAGAAACATTCCTGTTCAGCTGTGACCACAGAATTGGTGACATACTATTGGAATAAAAAACAAACAGATATGTCTTGTTGAAATTAATCCCATTCTTTAATTTCCAATGAATAGAAAGAGTCTGGTTTCTTTCACATGGGGGTGGCTGTTCATTTCCTCCTCTCACACTCAGAACAACAGTATAGAAGGCCTCACTGTCCTTAGTACACCTAAATCACTTTGCTAAAAACTAGTTACAAGTTAAGATATGTAATTCTGTTCAGCATCTACTTGTTAACATCTGTGGTAAAATGGTCTACAGTCGTAAGCAGCAAGATTTTACTCATTGTTTTACCCATTTACTTCTAAGTTGTAAGTATCATTTGAAGTGATATGTCATACACACTGTAAGAAAGAATTATCCATGTTGTAATATTATTTGTCCTGTTTGTGTAAAACCATCTTGGCTGGAAGTAGCTTTTCCCTCTTTGTTATGGTTGGTCAAACTCACCACCAGGTTTCAGCAGGATATGTTTTACAAAATCTGTGCCAAAAACAGTGCTGGTCTTTGAGGAACTTAAGTTTTGTAAGTTATGTATTTTATGCAAATACATATGAAAATGGACCTCACACACATAGCGACTAAAATGTGAGTGCATTAATGCAGAGATAATAAGTTATTTGCTTAACAGTGCTGTTGCAGGAGATTTCATTCATTCGCAGGCACTTTGAGGATTAACTCAAGATGCAAACTTGGGTTAGCGTGTGTTTGGCTTGTGCAAATACCTTAGTCAATTTGTTTGCTAATCATTTAAATAGTACCAATCTTTTTTTTATTTATTTTTTTTATTCTTTATTTATTTTTTGACTGCAGTAACAATGGCATTTCAGTCTTTCTAGCTCACAATCATTATAGACTTGACAGAACAAAAAATTACATTTATATAACATTACAACAGAAATTGGGAAGAGAGAAAACAAAAAACAAACAAACATTTGAGTTAACAATAAACAAAAGTACATTTTGTGACAGACCTTGTATCCCATAGAAAATATAGTGATAGCGACACCTTATTCGGTAAACATTTCTGAATGAATGTTTATAACTGATATACATTTTTTGTTTGCAATCGAATTAAGAGACTTAAAATAATGATTCACCTCAATCAAAAATAATTTAAATGATGGTAAAGAATTCTGGAATTTACATTTATGGATATAAAACTTCCCTAATAAAATATAAAGGTTCAATAGTACCAATCTTGGAAAATATTTGTTTAACAAGAATGTGTAAAGAGATGACTACTTTAAACATTGGAACAGGGGGCAAACAAGTCACGATAATATGAAAAGACCTAAACTACACAACATATGTTGTTATGTTATAAAACACTGGAAAACAAACAAACTCATAAACATAGAAAAACAACACAAAGATAAAGCAGAACACAAGATGCCAGAACAATGGCAAATAGCACACCAATTCCAAACTGATAGTGGAGTGAATCCATAAACCTGATGATGATGATGGGGTTGTCTCTTAGCATGTCAGAGGCAGCAGTAAAGGTCACTGAGCACTGTGGGAGCATTTACGAAGGAGGAAAACACTAAATACTCGTAATCTCCAGTTTATTTGCCGCATGGATGGTTAAAAGCTACTCTCAGCCTCATAAAATTAAAACTAAGTGTGCATCACACTGTGGAAAAAGAGGCATGGATATAGAAAGACAGCAAGAAAGGAGAGGAAGAGAAAGGGGCTTATATGATGAGGCGAGAAAGATAGTGAGATGAAAAGAGCAAGAAACAAGGAGGTGGTGAGGAGGCTGAGGAGGAAAATGGGAATTGAGAAGCGGTGATGTGCAGCTGCAAAACATTCTTTAGCAGAATGAGCTGTCACCTGTACCTCTTTTGCTTGGCGATCTATGGTTCACACCATCTGCCTTTGATTAATACATTCCACCTAAATCATTGAAAGTTGCCCTTTCTTTCTTACCCATAAAATGCAATACACAACACAAATCAGGCGCTTAAACAGTGAAGCCAGATAACAATCGGAAAATAATGCATCTTAGCTGGGCCATCCCGATAAATTGTTCCTTATAACACCCTCCCTTAAACCAAAATCAATTCATCCGCCTCCCATTTTTATTAAAATGTCCAGTAATAAATCTTCCCACAATGTTTGTTCATCTGTTTTTTGATACATTTATATCACTTTCAGTTCTGCTCCGGTGTTTTCCCCTCCCTGCAGAGCGTAAAATGTGAAAATCTATTTGGGGGCCAATGGATTAGTTAAAGGAGGTGTTATGGGCCCCTGTTCTTCAGGTGAAAAAGGGTGTCAGCTTTTTAATGTGTGAGCATGTGCCCATGTGTGTATGTGTAAACAGAATCAATAAATGTGGCAGTGTGTTGAGTAGATAGCACCCTTCCCCTCTCTTTTCTGATTAACCCAAGTCACTGAAAACCTGACAGCAATACAGAGACGTACGTGGAAGTATTGGCTAGTATGTGTTTGCAATATTTATGTAAAAATGCATTTGTCTTTTTGTAAAGCTTTAAAATTTCATATACAGTCACTACAGCACAGACAATTGAGTTTAACAAATAAAATATAATAAATATTTGTGATGCTTTAGACAGCTTACTTCAGTAAGCTGTCTCTGGACTGCTTACCGAAGTAAGTTTGTTTATACACATTTTACTGAGGTTTTTTGTTTTGTTCTGCTACGTCAATGATGGACGATGTAAGCATTCAGATAGCCAACCACAATAGAAATACAATACTATAAGCCTCATCGCTGAGTATTATCTAATTTCTTGCAAGATCAATAAAAGCTTTGCAAAGTGCTGGATCAGTTGGAGATGTAGTGTAATTTATTCTTAGCACTGAAAAATAATTTATTTGTATTGATTAATGTTAATTAATTATGCTAATTGATCAGGATGAAAACAGTTGTCCAGAGTGCCCTCCTACATGCACATTGATAAACTGACCATAAAGAACCTATTAGTTTATCCTAAATAACTCATGTACAGAGAGGTAAACAGAAAATCTGTATGTATAATGAGGCTCTGCTCACACTGGCACAGAGTTTATTTATAACCTGTTTTATATTTCTCTGATTTAAAAAAAAACACTCTACTATTATAACTGTAAATGTTTAGATTCTTTTTTAGGTGTTATCTGAATTGTTAAATTTCTTATTTTTGGTTTGTAGACTGACGTGTTTCAACAGCACCAAACTAAAAAAAAAGTGTTATAAATTACCTATCACCATAGTAAGCTGTTTCTAAGGAGATGATCATACCTGAAAGAGAGAAGGAGAGGGCAAAGAACGTAAACATATAATGAGGGCACTCCAAACTCAGTCAAAGAAACATGCAACTCAGGCCAGTATAGGGCAGGAGAAAAGCCTATGGAAAAACATAGTTATCATATATGTTGCTCTATTTTTTGGAAAAAATAACATGGATATTTCCTAAGCACAACATCCAGGTGCATTTTAAATCTGGTAACACTCTCAGCCAAAGACCGGTTCATTCCAAGGACAAAAAACAGAAGCTCATTGGCATGGTATTTGCAGTTCAGTACAATGAGGAATGTTCAGTGCTGTACACTGGAAAAACTAAAAAGCAACTAGACAAAAGGATGGCGCAGCACAGAAGAGCAAACTCATCAGGCCAAGACTCAGCAGTCCATCTACATCTAAAGGACGAATCTCTCTCTTTTGAAGACAACAATGTACATGTTTAGGATAGGGAAGACAGATAGTTTGAGAGACTGAAAGAAGCCATCCATGTTAAACATCTGAAACCAACATTGAAAAGAGGACATGGCCTCAGGTTTCCCTTTTTAAAACACATGTACAGCAGCTTGAATTTTCTACCTTGGGAAATTTCCCAAAAACTCACACCTTGAGGCATGTGACCGAAACAGTGCATAGTTTCAATGTTAGTGGCTTCGTGATTATCAACACTTACCTTTCCAAGATCATCTACTGATTAGAACTTATATAACCTTAATAACCTTTTAAGGTATAACTATAGCTTCGTTGATGAGCCTTAATGACACTATCTTTAGATTTATAAATCTGATACTCCTTATAAAGCTTTTTAGAACTGAATAAGCCTATTTGATGACAGAGGAAACTTTTTTCAAGACCAGAAAAATCAGTTTACCTAAATTTGAAATCTCAAGATTATCATATCTAAAGTTTCTTTTTCTAATATGATCATAAAAAAGTAGATTCACTGGATACTTTTTTCCCCCGGTACAATTAATGTAAACCCAAAACCTTTTATGTACACATCAATTGCTTAAAACAAAACAGCCAATCACATCAGAGTAACTTAACATATTTAGACACTATTTAGACAGTGACATTGGAAATGGGATGGTTGCTGCTCTTAGTATTGGAAAACTAAAAACCTACTGTGATCTACTGAGCTGCAGTTGTGTGGACGAGAAAAAAACAACAACCTGTTGATGATGGAAGGAAACAGGAGGACTGATTTGAAAAGGTTAAATGGCAACAGAGAAAGTCATATAATGCAACTATTGACATATATGTTGTTAAAGATTGGGTTGAAACTCAGTTAATGTAATGTCCTTTCAAGTGATAGAAGTCCTATTATTTTTGTCTCAGTTGGGTTTGTACTAAAATCAACAAGCCTGAATTTTCTATATGAGTCAACTCGAGCCTTCGTAAATCAGTATGTATGTGTATATGTGTGCAGAAAAGGCACGTTTGTAAGAGTCTATGGAATCAGATGTGTGTTGTGATGGGGCAGAAGGCTGCGCAGAGCCGCATGGATTTGCTGCTAAAGTTTGAACAGTTTTAAATTAAAATGTATTGCTCATTCTCAATGTATTGATCTCAGACCCAGCTGTGTCAATACGCCTCCCCGACTATTTTTCCAATAACTTATAAAGATCTGCCAGCCAGGCATAAATTCATAACATAGCTCTGAGTATATATTCTCCCTCTCTTTTATCCCGTTCTTTCCTGTCCCTTTTCCTTCCCACACGATTCACGATTCTGTCCATTTTTATCATCTACTTATTTTTCTGTCTTTTGAAAAATCTTTTTCTCCTTCCATTATAAAATCCTTTGTCACATTCTCAAATGTAAGCCTGAGATAAAGTTTCTTTTATCACCTTAGGATGTTTTGGAAATGTTGGATTTTGCCTTTTTTATTGAAACAAAATTATTTTATTTCCTCTTAATTTTTAATAAATAAATAATGCTAAATTGTATTAATAAATATAAATAATAATCACATTTCTAGAAGAAACAAATTTATCCTGGTTTTGTTGAGTTTAATAAATATATTAAAAAAAATTGTTGATATAAAAAAAAAAAAAACTCTTGTGAAATGTTTCACATCATTAAATCCCATGTTTGTAGAAGTATTACAAATATTATTTTAGGTTTTTCTGTTTTTTTGGGTGTTTTTGTTCACAGTTAGACTAATACAGTAGTGACATCACAGCTCTCTTGCCATACTTAAAATAAACATTTTTCTCCTGCTCTTTCCTCCTCAGTTTCTCTATTTTCATTTTTCTCTGCTGATCTGTGTCCACTGTCTCTCCTCTTCCCCCACCAGCTTTCCTGTTCTTCCGTTGTTTCCATTTCTCTTGCTAATCTCCCTCCACCTCTTCTCACTGTCAATACCTATCTAATTCCACTTTAGCACCAGTAATTGGCTGATGGATAGAAGCTATGGATTGGCCTCTTCCTGATGACTGCATGACACTTTCGCCCCCCCACCCCTTCTGTAGCTGGTAATACTAATAGAATTCCAAATCCGTAGCGCTGGGATCCTGTCATGAGTAGGTCAACAGCTGTGTCAAGGTCCTATTGGAAAGCTAGCATCCAACATCTTAATTTAGACTTAGCTTTTTGTTTTTTCTTTTGCTCTCAGTGCTTCACTAAATGATCAGTGTGAATGCTGCAATTTGCTTGTGTCATTGTTGACTGCCAACCTCCATGTGACACCTTGAGCTCCATTTGTCTTTTTTTCAGTCATATCTCGGTTTTCATGTTGGTTTGGCACCAGTAATTGGTTCTTTATAATACGTCAGACAACCCTCAAATACTCTGAATATTGTCTGAATACCTTTTTCAGTGGAGCTCATTAAGAAAAAATGATTTTGTACAGTAAAACCCAAATTTAATTGCTTGCAAATTAAACGTTTATAAAATGTATTGTTTATCATTCAGTTGCTTTTTGCAAGAACAATGTGCATTTTTAAAATTAAAATAAAAAAAAAAATTGTCAGACTTTTAGTGCGTATCTTAGATCCAAATAAATGTTTCTCATTTGGATTTGGTTGTGGTCTGCTGTAGCTTTAAAACAGTAAAAGCCCATAAAACCAAATGCACATAGCTTAAGCTGTGTACTACATTTCTGGGCCATAGTGTGTGTGTATGTGTGTTTGTGTGTGTGTGTGTGTGGATTTGATATAGTAATGTACTGGGGGTAGAGAGGTTGGCTAAATCGGGTTGCTATGCTAATTCTGTCAGTTGACTGCATAATGCAGTGCAGCAGGGAGATGGACTGAACTTGACCCTGTTAAACCTGACCTTGGCCTCCCTCTTTTTCTCCCTCATCTCACTCGCAGATGTCAGTGCAGGGGTCCCCAGATTAGACCAATAAATCTGTTTGGTGTGTTTGGAGATTCTTGGCAGGCAAAGAGAGTGAATGGTTTTCTCTTGCTTAAGATTTTTTTTTTTATCCACTTGTATCAATCTATGGTTTAAAAGTTTTTGTCACATGCTGTGGGACACCACGAGGGTATTTGCAATATAAGCGGCTACTTTTTTCACAAGCTTTAGACAGTGCGTTCCATACGGCAGCTAATTTAAAGAATTTGTTTTGTAGCTAACTGCCTGCAGGGAGCACTATAACAGGAAGTGCAAAAGGGAGAAAGACGTGTGAAAATTATACACGGAAGAAGACACTACCTGTAGTTTTCATGCAAATACCATCATCATGGAAAAAACTTGAAGAAATTAATATAATGTAGCTTTTAAGTTAAAGAACAAAATAGAGCTACTGCACATTAGCTTGAGATCATTGGATAGGTGGTGAGATGTTGGAGGAGTGGAAAGAACTGTGTCAGTGTAAAATTACAACAAAAGCTTTTCATAGGACATAAAGTTACTAAAGAAGACAACTTCAGAGGATTTAGTGTGCAAGAGGAAGATCAAGATAATAACCAATTACTTTTATCGTAGGCTAAAGTTTGTTTTATTTTCGAACCAGGCTTTTAACTGTCGTATTGTGTTAAGGCCGTGCAACAGATTTTCAGGAGGGGCTGGAAAAAAAACAATGCATCTCTTAAATTAAAGTGAAATAAAAATCCTCCCTTTACCCCCTTTTTATGTAAATATCTCATGTTACAGAATGAAAATGTGGGGAGATTATATTTAGGTGCGGTGTATATATGATGTACATTTATTTTCTTTGAAAATCAAGCTGGGATGTCTTATATTCAGGTGTGTTCAATAGTCTGAAAAATATGAAACACACTCAAAATGATTGGAAGCCAATCCAAAATGTTTCTCAAATCTTAAATCATGGTCAGATTATCTGTTAGCACCAAAATGACGCACTTTCTGTTGCAAATTAGCAGTTTTGAGTAATTAAATTTTGAGCAGCTCAGAGTCTCACCTGTTATGTGCAGAGTGTACTTAATAGGTTGATTAGGTTGATATCCCAAGTGTTTAACATTTTATTTTAAAACAGGGAAAATCCAAAGTCCACTGTATTTATTTAAGATACAGTCTTAATGATATAGTATTCCATTAGATCAGAGCAGAGCTATTTGCATCATGCAGGTTGCGTGATAAAAAAATACCCTCTCCTGAAAGCTACCTGTAATCTAGTAGGAAGAAAGAATGGAAGCATCATCTAGAGCAGAACTGATACTCTTGAATTGAGGTGGGCCTGATGCTTTTGGAAAATATCTCTAAAATCAAATAAAGTCTAAACAGTGCTTAAAATTCTCAGTTCCTATGAATTACTTTCTGCATAATATATATTATATAAACATGGAAATTTCCAATAGAAAGTGTTTGATATGCAGGGATTAAAAAAACAGACCTCAAATTCAATAGTTGTACAAATATTACCTTTATTGAACAATATTGAGATAGAAAAGTAGTTTCTCCCCCAACAAGTTTTTGGACTGAAGGTAGAAAGGAGGGAAGAGGCAGTGGCAAGCAACTGAAATACGATTATTAAGCCACACTAATGAGATGTAATCATTGGGAAGAAACCTTAATTCCTTTATATTCAGGTAACAGATCACAAATTTATCTCAAACATATTATTATAGACTCTATGTAATAAGTTTACAATATGATATATTGTACCTCTTAATACCTTCAAAGTCAATTATCTGCAAGCAACTCATGTAAATGGAAAATTATGAGTGCAACCACTGTCTTTTGTAATCTGCAGCGGTGAATTAAGGTGATCTTTTTTTATTTCGAAACGCCTTTACAAATATGATTTGCCCTGATTATTTACTGGAGTGTCTAACTTATATCAGTACCTGGACCATCCATTAAATGACATATTTTATTCATCTTTTTGAGCTCTTATATACCTCTGGGATGCCGAAATGCATGCAAATAGTTTCTTTAATTTGCTGGACTTGATGGGAATGTTTTTGCTTGCTTGTACATAATGTAGTGTGATCTTAGACAAATAAAGTAAATACTTATAAATACATTTGATTAATGTTTTCCCCATTCTTTAATTTTTTATGGAGAATGATTAAGAGAAACAAAGCCCTTTTTGGAATTATTTGGTAAAAATATATCTGATTCACACATACATTGAGATGTGTTGATATTGTAACGGAAAAAAAAGATGAATATTTTAAGCAAAAACTCAAAATCGAAAAGCAAAATCTTTCTTTTGACTTTTCTGTTGTGAATGAAAATTCTGAAAATAATGTTTTGGTTTTACTTTATAGACTAATTGTTTGAAATGCACAACTCAGCATTTTGTTGAAAACTTTTTAGCCTTTCCATTTGATGATCTGTTAAATAAAACATACTGACAAAACACTGGCATTTTATTAAGTTATTATGTTGTGGATACCTACACATGTAAGAAGTGATTGTGTAAACTTTTTAACAAACAATGTTGTTGCAGCTTACTGCGTCTTTATAAGATTTTACTGCAAATCAAGGACCTTTCGGGTGAGTTTTTTTCTGTGTATTCCAGTTAGTATTAGAATATAGTGGATTTTTATTCTCTCATTTATACCTGAGCTTCGCATGAACACACTGAAAACAGAAATTGTGCTGTCATCAAAATGAGTGAGAAAAAATATTCCATCTAACTTCTATGGTGTTGATAAGACAATGATTAAATTCAGTTTAAAAGAAGAGACTGCTGTTTATGCATATTTCTTCTGATTTATTTTTAGGAAAATCTGTTGTGTATGAACGAATAAATGGAATGATAACTTGGAAACTAACACAACTTGAAAAACAGGCAGCAACACATGGTGTGGATCAGCCATTCACCTGAAGTCAACATTTGTTTATTTTAGCTCAGTGTTAGAAGGTGGGGTTACAAGCCTGTGTGGAATGTCCCTTTAAATTATTCAAAGCCCAATCAGGTGTCTTTTCTCCTCTGATCTAAAGATGGGTATCAGAGGTCATTCATTATTTTTCTCCAGGTCACCTTCCCCTTGTTTCCTTTAAACTCTGACAGCTCCACAAACTTGCACAGCCTATCTCTTTCAGTGACACAGTGGCCACATGCTGTTACTTTGGGTCATGCAGCAGAAACAAAGCAGCTGTGTGCATATGTGCACTCTCACACCTAGGTGCACATATAATATGCACATTGAGACACTGACTTGGTTTTTCTTTGCCCTGAGCTCTATTGTGAGTCAGGACATTTTTCACTGTCCTTTTGTGTTTTCTTGTCTCTGAACACCTTCTGAATGAGATTTAATGAGATGCATTTATTGCTCCTCATCCAACTTGCTTTGGTGTAGCAACAACATGTGATAAAGGCCATTTTTGAACCAAGGGAAAGCGAAAAGTAAAGTTACGTTTTATTTGTCTTTTAGGAAATATTTTTCTCTTGGCACAATTACATGCAGAGTTCATCATTAATACTATACATAGCAGTCATAAAGAACACATGTTTTACTTAAATATAAGAACGGGGGAATTTTTATGAGAATATGACATTTAAAAAAAAAATATTAGCAGAGAAAGCAAAGAAATTACTCTGAACGCAGTAATTTCTGTGTGCACACTTGTAATCTTGTGTTGATTATATACAATAAATGCATACAGCTACTTTGCAGTTATATGTGCACTATTCAAACGGCCTGCTTGTGTGAGAGCTTTCTCCTACAGCATGTGTGTCTGCATGTTCACCGCCGGGGGCTCGTTGTCAGAGCTTCTCTTGACTGGCCAATTAATTATGATGGCCTACTTATGATGTGTAATGGGATGATTTATTAGTAAACACACAAACAGAGCAGGGACACAGACAGTCAGGTAGCAGTGCTGCGTTTCGTGGTCCGGAATCATATACTGGGGCAAGATCAAGATCAGCCTCTACCTCGGGCTGTCCTATTCATTCAGAGGGAAGATTACAGCTTGTAAACCATGATTTTATATATATATATATATATATATATATATATATATATATATATATATATATATATATATATATATATATATGCATTTGCGAAATGGAGATAAGGCTTTGGTGTGTTTATTGTTTTCCCTGTAAGGCTTTTAGCAAAAACACTGATTTTGGGATGCCAATCTATTACATAGATCCAATTTTGAATCCTTTAAAAGTTGCTGAACAACTTTAGTCTGTTGGCCTTTATTTCTGTATATACATCATTCAATTTGGTAAGTTTTCCTTTTTTTAAATGTAGTGTTTTGAAAATAAAATGCACACCTTTCAAATTTTGTTTGCTGAATTCACTGTCTAAGCTTCTGCTGTTCATGCAGATGTACACTAAGTTGCTCTGTTAGTGTGTGTGTGTGTGTGTGTGTGTGAGAGAGTGTGTGTGTGTCTCTGTGTATTTTTGGTGTGTTTTCTGCATTAGGTGTGGCATAGGTGAGGCAGGTCTGTCCTGGTGGCGAGGAGAGCTATTTGTTTCCTTGGCTAGCTGTCTAACTAGCTGGGTGGGTGTCCTATTTCTGGATGACACACACACAGACTCTGTCCCCCTCCACCATACGTTGCGGGACATAATTTATGATGGCTCTGTAACATATGGACTTTTCATCACTCAATGGCAACAAACTCTCTCAGCTCACTGTTACAGCATATTGTTTCTCTTCCCCTCCTCTTCTGATAATAGTCCTCTCCTTTATTGTTTTCTTTCTATTCTATTTCCTTTTCTGTCTTTCAGCCATTGGTAGAACCGATGTCTTTCACTTGCCAAAAATACATCTAGACTTATTGAGCACGCAAGGAATTAGTGAACCATACATTTCCTTCTGCATGCACCCATCTCTTTTAGTGAAGCTGTCAGTGAACTTCACCCAGATTGTTTTGACTCAGTTTATTACCTGTTTTCCAGTAATAGAGAACTAAATAGATGTTTCTTATAAATCTTTCAAAAAAAACATAACACTAAAACACAAGTGTGTAAAACACTTGCACATTATCAACAATGTTGCACTCTGTTTAGCAAGTTGCCACACATGTAGAGAACCAGCATTTCTCGATCTAAGATTTATAACTCAGAGCTCTGTTGATAGTATAAACAGCAACAGTGACAAAGTAAATAAATAAAGAGTTTTAAGGTTGATTTTTGTCCTCAATAAGTCTATTATTCAGCCAGGTTTACTACTGAGATGTGATTACATAGGAACCCTCTTTAAAGAACCTCATTAAAAATAAACAGAAAAGACACAATCTTACAACAATAAATACAATATGCTTTATTTGGAGTGTGGTCCAAAAGTATTTCTAGTAATCTCTCTACTTTGTTTAACCATATATCTTCGATGTTGTAATACGTGTAAATTTTTATTTTTTTTAATCTCCTGAGAGATTCCAGGTTCTGGTGCACTTTTACAAACTGTTACCAACTTATTTAATTCATGTTTCAGTAGCAAACCTTGTTGAATGAGCATTCCTGATCTGAGTGTTTTTTTAAAACATGTCCCTATTGGCTGTAAACTGTGCTGAGGGCCTGATGGATCAGATTTTAATGTATTACTATAACTCATGAGAATCAATCACTTGCGGGGGGTTTTCCCTTTCCAAACAAAGCTCCCAAGTCAAAGACATATTCTCTTTTCAACATGAAACCTCAGCTTTTGAAATCTATTCAGAATTTGTGAAAATGTCATCACATATAATGTGATATATAAGGATCAGATTCAGTTTATGTAAAAGAATGACACATTCCAATCCACCTTTACAGAGAAAAGACAAAACTTGCTAAATTATATTGATTAGATAATAAATATCTTTAAAAAGCTGATTTAAAAGAAATGAGAACAATTTGGATTTTTGTTGATCAGAGAAGTGCTGACTGACCATAACTTGTGATATTACAGTGAAAATTCTATCTTAAAACAAGAGAAGCACATTAAAACAGGCCGGGGTCACACTCTTTAACCAAATTAGGAAATATATTTTACAAAATAAAAAAAAATGTTGCAATTTTTTGGGTGCTTTTCTACAAAAAACTGTTCAGGGCTGTTTGGGTTTTTTTCTTAACCAGTGTAGCGACACTCTCTGTGTAACTATTGATGCTACTTTGTCCTAGTGATGAAGCAAGTGGGCCGTTGTTGGGTCGATGTATGTCATTGTTATATTGATGTGAGGACAGACCCCTGAGGCCTGCAGCCTTCAACTCCCCTGAAAGCAATAAATCTATGGCCTACTGTCCCCTGTACACAGTACCTCACATAGCCTTTCCTTCTATTTTAAACATGTGCACATACACACACACACCTCAATACACACATTATCTGCCACAGTAAGCGGGAAGTATTAATAAAAAGATAATGCACGCAGTATATGTATATTTCTCTGCAAATTATACTTGCATTTTAAGTTCTCTTAATTCATGTTCTTCCCCTGATTCAGTGTTGAGTTTGCATGAGTTTAAGGAAGGAAGCAGTGTTTTCTGTTAATCATTTTATTTCCCTTCAATCAGCCAGTAGAGGCCACTCACAGCATTCAGTACAGACAGACAGAACACATGCACAGACTCACATACACACACAGACGACAGCTGTCCATGACAAGGCAGGGGAAAGTCGGGTGCAAGTGAGACCATGAAGAGTAGCAGAGGGGAAAAACTAAAGCTGGGATGGAAAGAGGATGTTAAAAATAAAGAAAGGAAGAGTCGAAAAGAGACAGCTGCGAATTCAACAAAGAAAAAGGATAGCAAGACGTGTTTTGTCTGTTTGCTCCCACTCATGTTTACCAAGTTTGCACCGCTGAAGTTCTCCACTTTTGACTCAGGCAGAGAGAGAAATTGGTGAGAAATTGGAATTGAAATTCATCCAGTTTTCTTTGTGAGGAGTGAAAAGTGGAGTTTAGTGTCCTGTTGTCACTGTAATAATACACAACGGTGCTGTCAGCGTGCATACACAGTGTTGTAACAAATCTATTTTTACTCAATTGAAGGAAAACAGCACTGACAGGAGATAAACAGAAGAGGAAAAAGATTGAGAAATCAGAGGAAAAAATTGCTAAAACATTAAATTCAAAAACTGGAAGTCACTCCTCTTTTTAAAAATACAAGCTCCAGCAGACTTTAATATTTTTAACCATACTGAGAATATTTTAATTAATGTCCAGCACCAAGTAATATAACTTCAAAAACGTCAGTACACTGTGTAGAATTTAAAAATACTGAAGCAATTCTAAAAACATATAATAACTTATTAAAAATTACATTATTTTATGAAACAAACAGGTTTGTTGTTATCTTATTTAAGCAGTAGATTTGTTACAGATTGTCAACCTTAAAGCAATATTTTGAAACAAATGTGCGTAATCTGGGGATTTAATGAAGAGGTTGTTGTTGCTGAGGATAGTGAGTGACACATTATAGTTTTGCATATATATATATATATATATGAATGATTCTCCACCAGTTATTTTGCATTTGTTGTATATTCTTTCATTGGAAAGTAAATGCAAAATCATGACCTCTCCACAGTGGAACCTCAAAGGAGCAGGAAAACAGAAAGGAAAATATGAAAGACAGAATTAAATGGTTTAAGTTTCAGAGCCTTTACATTACTTATTTAAGTTTTAAAATCTCTAAAACTGTGTGTAGTATAAAAAATGTATCCTAAATAATGCATTATCTTCCTCTTTCTTTTTATAGCTAGCTAAATGTTAGTCAAGTATGAGGACTAAGAATTCTTTAAGGATGTTTAGTACTTACTCAACATGAGAAAATAAGAAATACGTGTTTGCAATAATTTAATTTAGCTCTGTTGTGACATTACTGTATAAAAAATTACTATGTATGAAATATGCCTTTTGTTATTGAATTTAGTCTTTTAAAGAAACCTAAAACGATTGGTAAATTGGTTCACCTGTAGTGTCAACAGGAACAATAAAAAAGACAGTAGGCCTACAGAGCAGAAGTAAAAAGTGAAAAAAAAAATAAAAGCACAAAATAATGTGACCTTGCCAAAGCACAAAGGACAGAGAAGTTTGTGAAGATTGTTGCTTTGGTATTATTTTGGTTATATTCCTGTGTGGATGGAGAGGGAGTGGAGAAGCCTTGCTGTGACTAATGGGATGTTTGTCGAATCCAAACTTTCTTTTGCTACCCCCCACTTTCTCACAACTCTCACATGAATAGCCTCTTCTCTCTTTTCACTTGGGTCTTTTTAATCATTGTTTTTTTTATTATTAACTCTGTTTGTTTATTGTTTTTGTTTGACCATGTTTACTGCTGGCGGGCTCACCTGCAGGTAAAAGGACGACTGTACACTTTTTACTCTGTGTCCCTGTTTGAGTTTGTGCGTATGGCACAATCTCTGCAGTTCATTGGTTCTCCTAGTCCAAATGTTGTTTGTGATATTACATTTGTGTGTTTTTCTGTGTGTATATGTATGCGCCTGTGGAGGTGCTATCTGTGTTCAGATAAGACTGTAAACCAGATTAATCTGGCGTGGAAGAGCTTGTCAGCAGGACCGCTGGATGTGTATGCGTGTGTGTGTCTTTGGAAGTGTATATGTGTGGCATGAATGCCACTCTCCTCTCAACTAGCCCATCAGGTGAGCCAAGGCTTTTACATTGTCTATGTTTGTATGTGTGAAGAATGCTCTATAAGTGAATGAGTGTGCAGGGTCCAGTGGAAGATAATGTGATCATGGCTCCATGTAACTCAGCATGACAACAGTGTGTGTGTGTGCGTGGGTGAATGTGTGTGTGTGTGTGTGTGTTCGGACTGTGTGTTGGTGTGTGTGTGTTAGAGAAACACAGCATGACAAGAGTGTCTCTCTATACCACTGTGGAGAGAATGGATTACTGTGCTCTCTGACTCGAAGCATTGACACACGTGCACACTTCTCAACTTCAGACCAACTTCTTTAATTCACACTTGCATACCTTAACTATGTGCTAAATTTAGAACATTTATGGATTACTTTCCCTGTTGTTAATAGACCATTAATATATCATCACTTTTGAAGAAATTTGAAGATGGGTGAACAGCTACATTATTTCTCTGTTGACATTCTCTCAAAAAAGAAAGAGTTATTGTTATATCAGGGAATTCATTTTCTATGTTAATTTTTAAAGGCTTGAATTTTCATTTGTTCAGGAGATTGAACGGAACAGATGAGCGTAAGCACACAATGACCGTTTTTATGTGCACATGGAAAGACAAGGAAAATGTGTTTGATTTCCTAAATGAAAAAAGAGAAAACATTGGAAAACTTAACACAACTTAAGATAAGTTGAAAATGTAGAACAACTGAGAGAGACTCACAAATATGTAGACATTTGACATTTAAAATAAAAATAATAATCATTGTAATGCAATAAAAGGAAAGGAAAGGTAAGTTTTTAGTTTGAAGATATTTGGTATTAGAAAATAGGATCTGCTGTTCTGCATAGTCAGAAAAAAAATAATCAAACATTTTGGAAAACTGTTTCTTATTTACAACTTTGGGAAAAGTTTTGTTTTGGGGTTTTATTTTTTTATTTTTATTTATGGGGGGGGGGGATAAGAGTGAAAAACACGTAAGAAATATTACAGTAAGATGCTTAGTATCTACCATGGTTGGGGTGAATACTCGATTCTGATTGGCTGGAGGGTGCACATTTAAAAGTGATAATGTACACCTAGGAAAGGTGTCCCGTCAAATTGCCTGATGACAGTTCTAAATTATTGCGCTGGCTCAAATGGCAACGAGACTCAACGTAATTTGCATCATCCTCTGGACACACAGCAGTAAGTAGTGTATTGGTCTTCTGAAATTATATTTTGTATCACGTAACGTAAGATAAAGCCATTATCTCGCTTCCCCTCACTGATAAATCGCTTCGGTCGGCTCGCTCTGGCCACATGCTTGGCAACACCCGTATACGGGAGATATTAAATAGTGCGCTCGACTTATATAAAAAAAACTTCGCGATTTTAACTCGAAAACACATTAAAGTATTATTAATTGATTAAATATGTCTTTCTTTCGTAAGTGACCATGGTATAAGCGGGATAATGCTCTTCGAGGTGTCCATTATCAGAAAATAATGGACTTCGCGGCGGACGGTTCACGCCTCCGTGTCGTCCATTATTTTCTGATAACGTACACCTCGTCGGGCATTATCCCTTACATATACACAACAAATACATTAATTTTTAAAACCTTAAAAAACAGGATTTGTTGATTTTGTGATGTGTCTTTTTGATGACATTTCTCATATTTAAAAAAAAAAAGTTAGCAAAAACTAAGATTACAACCAAAGCTAAATATAGAAGTTATAGATATCAGAGAAAATTATCATACAAAGAACATATGTAAATGTATTGTTACATAGGTCAGTTGCTAATAATGCATTTTGTCTGTTAGGCCTTAGTCAGACTAGAATGCAAAACAGAATCATGAGCTGCACACCAACAGTGAGTTCTCATCCATCCTTTGAAACTATTACTCTCTGTTTCCAGTCTGATTGGTGCACTTTCAGAAGACAGATATTCATATTTCCTCTCCAATCACTTACAGCCCTCTGTACATCTGCATTTCATCAGGGATGCTGGAGGCCAACTGCAGTGCAGCGTGGGACTACAGTGTATGTGTCCTATTCAAGGGCATTGCTGGTGAGAAGTTTAGAAGTAATACCAAAATCCTCCAGCTACCAGCTCACAGCCAGAAAACAACCCTGTCTGTGGCGGGGATCAACCTAACTAGTCAGCCCCTACATCGGACCTGACCCAGGGAGAGGTAGTGGGTGGCTTTGGGACAGCAGCCAAATGTGTGTGTATTTTGTTGAGTGGGTGGAGGTGTTGCTTCCCCAGCGTAAGGAGTACACTGTATCTTCCCCGACTACTCTGTGACAGGGCAACATACATCATCACCCCAACACCTCTGTTTCTCTCTCCTCTACCTCTTCATCATTCTTATTCCCTCTCTCCCTTCCTCCATCCATCCACCCATTCCTCCCACCCTTCCTCTCACCTGCTCCCATCTCTCAGGAGTACTGGTGTCTCCGCGTTTCCCTTTTTTCACATTCATCTGCTCACCGCCCCTCAGCCCCCCACAAACCTCTTGCCAGGCCTCCCTGAGTATCATTTACATCGATGATGCCTCATCATTACCCCTGCCCTACTTTATCTATCACCCAGCAGCTCTGCGGTAGAGCCTCTTCCTTCACCAGAGGCCTCATTCTTCTGTTAAGTCACAGCAGATCTCAACAGCTGGAACAAGGCCTAGAAAAACTAAATCAGAAGCAGGCCTCCTATCATTTATATATCAAGACCACTTTACAATAAATAAAACAAAGAAAATTTGATAATAATTGGATGTGTTGTGGTTTGTGTAAAGATAGCTTCCGGCAACCAAATAATCAAAATTTCTGTTAAAATAAGAAACACAAATCTGAAGACTGAATCAGATTATTATTTAATAATCTAAATTCTTAAGATTTTGCTTCGAAGTTCTGATTGTAAAGAAATGTAAAAAAATAAATAAATTGCTGTCTAAATTAATGTTATTTCGCAAACACAGCAAATATCTAGCCACAGGGGCGCTGCTAAGAATTTTGGGCCCCATTACAAGAATCTTGGCAGGGCCCCCAACACCGCTGAGATTTTTTTAATATTAAATATTATATATTTATTATTTAAATAAAATCATGCACTTTATGGTATTTTTACTATAATTCTCATATATTTAAGTCAATCAGACTTTATGTGAATCATATATAACTGCTTCTGTACTGCTAGACCACCTTAAATTCATTATTTTGTGCTTGCACTAGCAATGTAAGTGGATTACAAATTATTCACTCTTATTTTTGCAAATTGTTTGAAAAGTGGTATTGGACAGATGGTAAAACACAATCAGGATTTATAAAAGATAGGTCTATACATAATAAAATCAGATTAGTCCTTGATTTAGTAGATTATAATTATTTGATTGAAGATAAGGATTTCATTTTAATTTTTGGATCTTTACGTAGCATTTGATTCTGTTGAACATACATGTATTATAAAAACTTCAGAATATTTTTGATTCTGTACAGAGTTTTTTAAAGCAATGCATATAATGATTGAGGATATTAATAGCTTGGTTTCTCTCCCCCAAGGAACACCTAAAGGATTCACTATCAATCGTGGAAACCAGCAGGGCTGTCCCTTTTCTCCCTAATTATTTATTTTAGCTGCTGAGTTATTAGCTATATCTCTAAAAAAACTGTCCAGATCCCTTTGGTAATAATAACAAAATTGGAATATTTGTAAAGCATTGGGATTCTATTTACATTTTAAAAATGTGAGCTTATGTCAATACATGATATGGAGCAAACTGACTTATATGGGATTCCAGTTAAAATGAGGTAAAATCTTTGGGAATGATTATAACTAAAGATACTAAAACCAGAGAAGACTTAAATATTTTACCTGTAATAAAAAAGTAAATCTATACTCAACTCCTGGTTGCAGGCAGAAACTCTGATAGAAATCCTCTGCCAGCTACTGTACAAACTACTTTGAGCTGTTTGGGAGGTTTCAGTGCATCTCTTGAAGATGATGTGGAATTGTGTTACTACACGATCCCCTATGTTGTCAAATACAGTATGATCCATCTCTGCCAACCACCCTTCACAGAATACTTTCATATTATCTGATCCAGAATGTTTGCAAACTAAATTGAAACAGCGCAAAATCCTTTGTAGAAATGATCATATTATTATTCACATGATAAATATTCAAAATAGTTTTATTAAAATTCACATAGTTTTAGGAAAAGTCAGGGACCAACAAGGCTTCATTACTTAATTTGACAAAGTTATTTAATATGCATATTTCAAAAGGGTCAAAATGACTGCCTTGGACATTCTAATGTTTAAGTGTATTTGACTGTTCAGAATGATCAAGACCTCATTTTGACAGAGGCAAGGTCAACTGATCGTCAATATAACATCTTATGTTTGACATTTATAAGTTAACAGAGAGAAAAAGGGGGGTTCTTGAGCTAACGTGGAAAACTTTGAGCAAAGCTACTGTGTCACATCACCATGACGTGAAGATCTACAGAGCTACTCCGCTAATGAGTTAGCACTAATTTAAGTCAGAAAACATCACTTTAACTGAATAATGCACACTTTAATGCAGCGGTAACTCACTACAAAACGTGCTGAAACCATATATTGAACCAAAACGCATAAACAACCATAAATGCCGTGGTTTTATACTCTTTGCATCTCGACATAGGGGCTGCTGGCTATCAGCAAGACCGAGCCGACAGCCGAAGCAGATGAGGGTATCTCTATGGAGCGCTTCTGAACAAGTTTACAAGTACAGTCAAAAGAACAAAACATCAAACTGACAGCGTGTCAGTTGGTAAACTATCAAACTATTTTCCTGGCACTGTATCGCATCATCATGCCCAAATAACCCAGGAGCAAGCATATATTACTTACCAATCCAGTAGCAACGTAGCTAGTTCAGCATCCATACATCCTCCTGTATCTCACAGCGACTGACACACAAACTTGAAAAGTTGTAACACTGGGTTTTAGAAGCTAATCCTACTTTGACATAAGTTGAGCAACAGTTTGACAGAAAAGATCTTCCACAGCAGTAAAGGGAAGGAATTGTTCACGTAGGCGAAGCGTGCTGTAAACATTTCGCATGTGCCGCTGCCAGTGTCAGACGATACCATTCAGTAAGGGAGAGGGGTGAAATGATAATATCATACATAATTCGAGGATTTTTTTTATATCGAATCCCAACCATATATAATTTGCTTATTTTAACAGATCAAAAGAAATTATTCATTTAAAAAACTTACACAAGACAATACACATTGATAGCCCTCAAAGGGCCCCCTATCCATCCATCGTCAGCAAATCTGGTCAAGGGTGTAATAAGTCGGAGAGCGAAACCGAAAAATCTTTCTTTCTGGCATTCCCATTCTAGGAGGGATGCCCAGCTAATCTTTTAAGTTCTAGGTATGTCTCAGGGTCTCCTCCCTGAAGGATCTGGCCCTCATTCACGAACAACACATAAAAATATTTGGATTTCTACACACGAGGTAGAGGCTCACCTCTGACCCAAAAGGAGTATGCATCTTTTTTTAGGTAGAACTAGTGCTTCATTTTTACAACTTCACAACTGGATGGAGACCACTACATAACATGTTAAAGGTCAGCACTTGAAGATGCTAACAGAATCCCTTCATCTGCAAAAAGCAAATATGAGAACCTGAGGTTTTTGATCCAGACACCCTCCTTCTCACAACTACCTTGAAATCCACATTTCAGATTTTTATTTGCACAAAGAAATCTGAAAAGTGTGCATCATTTTCAGTTCCTTTGGCCTGCTTTGTCTTGGTCTTTCATATAGAATTTAAATAAATGATATTAAAGTCTCGAATGTGACAAAATGTGGACTATTTCAAAAGGCACGAATATGTTTGTGAGGTGCAGTACTCTTACCTTAAACTAGTTTAATGATGCTTTGTAGTCTTGGTAAAATTTCTCTCATTGTAAGTATATTTAATTAGGTCTAGAATTCAGATCCCCTCCTGGACTATTTGTCAGAACAAATGGCAGGCAGAGCTGGTGAAACGTATTGGCGGAAACCCTTAGATGCACCAGGGCACATAATCCTCATGCATCAATTATGACCAGACTTATGGTCATTTTGAGTTGGCAACATTTCAGGATAGTGAGAAGATGCTTTTAATTAGCCTATAATAAATTAGTTTCAGATTATGATGAGAAAGTAATAAGGTGCTGCCAACATATACTTGAACTAAATTCTGTACGTATATATTCCAGTCAATGACAGGTTTGCAGCCTCCTGTGCATTTAACAGGGGAAAATGAAAAATATACAGTAGGCTTCAAGTGAAGTGAAAATAATCAGACATTAAACACTAACTAAACTGATGACCATTGCCATTTCTGTTATAAATAATTTCAAATTAAGTACACAACTAAAGCTTAGGTACGGTGCTCAAACATATTTCTCCTTAAACCGAATTCTAGAAAAATAGGTTTTAAATAACAGTTTTATTTTATTCATTAAGGTTAAAAAGCTATCTAACCCAAGTCCACCCTATGTGAACGTTATTCCTCTGTAATCCAAATCAATCAGTGTGTTTGTATGCAAATCTGAATGGAGCTATAACATCACAATTGTGAGCAATGAAAGCCACCCTGTACACAATCTTTTCAGCCTCCTGCCCTCTACAGGAGCCTCCGCTCATGCACAACCAGACTCACCAACAATTTTATCCACCAGGTTGTGAGCTTACTGACCCCCCCAAAAGTAAAACACTTTAGACATTGACTCATAGCAAATAACCACCTCTGCACTGTAAAAAAAATTGCATACTATTATTATTATTATTATTATTATTATTATTATTTGTTACGACCCTTTTGATGTTAAATGTGAAGGTGAGGGAGTAACATAACAGAGGACGAGGGTAGATTTAATTTTAGACAGGGCTTTATTCACCAAGGTAGGTAAGGGACAGAGAATAAAAATAACATAAGTCCACCTAACATAATAACTAACACAAGTCCATTATATAAACCAAAGGAATAACAGATAATAGATATAGATATTAAACTCAAGGGGGCCGGGCAACGCCCCGCAAAGTCTAACCAAAGTTGGTTCTAAACAAACAAAATCAGAAACCAGACTTAACACCAAACCAAAACTACACCAATGAGTACTCGAGCCCATCAAGTCCCAAAAAAATCCTATGAATATGGCAGCCAATTTACCACAGCCTCAACACATGTTCACTAAAGTAAACGCAATCAAAAGTGTCAAGGCTGTCAAAAAGTCCACTATTTTAAAGAGGTATTTGAGTCTGAAAACAACAGGACATCACATAAAGTGATGCAACACAGTTCTGTAAAAGCTCACGGGTATCACCATCTTGTAAACAACAGTAATTACTACTTCTACTATGGTGTAGTGTTGTATGCATGCTGTAGAGCCCTACGCCGCCCCCTACAGTCGTCAAAAATATTAGCTCTCAGCAGGGACAAGCCACAAAAAGTATAAACGCTGCAAGAAGGCGTCTCGGCCGGTTCCGCACATCTCGTTTCCGCGCGGAATGTTCATGCGGCAAGCATAAACCAAGCTTTAGTGGCTGTCAAACTGAAGCTTATATACTGCCACCTCTTCCGTGGTATTAAACTGAGACGAAACATCCGTACTGAATTTGTTTCAAAAGGGGAGCGTGGGAGCATGGGCTATCCATGGTGCCACTATCCATGGTGCTGATCCATATTTTAGCCTTTTGCCAACGCTGTCCGGGAGTCAGTGGCAGCTCCTCTTGCATTACTGCATGGGCTCCCCCCATTAAATAAAAAACACATATCATCATAAAGATACTTTTGTGTATTCCTAGTTTTTATTATCGGATTTCTTTGATCCAAATATAAAGAATTCCCCTAGACTTAAAACTAACTCAATTCCCTAGTCTTCATGGAAGTAAGAGGTGGGTAGATAAAACACAAAACCATTGTAACTGAAAGATGGCCCATTTGCTGTAGCTCATCCCTCAAATCACACAGAGTGTCCCCAAGATGGCTAGCCATGCGGCTGCCAACACTAACATTTTTTTCTGCAACTCTACCGGAAAAAAAAGGGAGACGTGACCTAAATAGGACACGTCCTAAGTACACGTCTATAAGGGAATTGTTTGAATAAAAGAAACATTCCTTTTTTTTTTCAAGGCTAAATATATACATATATATATATATATATATATATGTTTTCATAAACCTTAGACAAACTATGGACGTGTTAGCATCCTCGAGACAAACCATCATCTAATACATTTTCGGAACCTTTTTTATGGCGGATCTCAATGTCAAACTCCTATAAAATCAGTGCCCATCTCATGAGCCATTGGTTCTGGTCATACATTCTGTCGAGGAACGTCAGGGGGTTGTGATCAGTGTACACAACAACAGCAAAGGCATCTGTACCCAAATAAATGTAAAAATACTGTAAAGCCAACAGCAAAGCCAACTTTTCTTTTTCTATCGTAGAATATTTAAGTTGATGCTTATTAAACTTTTTTGGAACAATTTCATATAGGATAATCAAAACCCCTCTCATCTTTTTGCAGCAGAACCCCACCAGGACCAACTGCACTTGCATCTACTTCTAATTTTAATGGCTTAGTTAATTCGGCTGCTAAAAGAACAGGAGCATGACAAAGCAAGTCTTTAGCGTTCTGAAAGGCATTTTGACACTTTGTTGTCCATTCAAATCTTTGTGTAGGATTGAGTAATTGTGTCAGTGGATGCATAATCGTGGAGAAGTTTCTGTAAAAACCATGATAGTATCCTACCATTCCCAAAAAACGTAACTCACGACAAGTTGATGGTATGGGATAATCCATCAAAGCCTATACCTTATCCTGAAGGACTCGCACTTTACCATGACCCACTTGTTTACCCAAATACAATACAGTAGCCTTACAGAATTCCAATTTTGATAGATTCAATGTCAAATGAGCCTCAGCTAAACTTTTGAACAACCGAGTCAGAATATCCAGATGATCTGGCGAGTTAGATGAATACACTACTATATCATCCGGATAAGCGCTACAGTTTGTCAGACTGGCAATCACTTGATTTATCAAACATTAGAAAGTAGCAGGCACAGTCCTCATCCCGAAAGGCATGACAGTATACAGAAAAAAGGTAGAAGTTCTGAAACACGCTCAGTTAGCGGGACCTGCCAGTACCCTTTTAAAAGAAAACTAACTATGTAACATATGTTGCTGGTCCCACACTATCCACACAGTCTTCAATGAGAGGTAGAGGATAGGAATCTTGAACAGTCACTGACTTTGGTTTGCCATAATTTGTGTTAAATCGAGGAGAACTATCAGGTTTCTGTTCCACTAAACGTGCTGAGCTATAGGGGCTTTTACTATGCTTGGCAAACCCATTTTGCACTAGACAATCAGTCTCCTGTTTCATTAAATTACGTTTAAAAGGACTAGTTTGGTAAGCAGGTTGATGGATAGGTTTAGCATCCGTAACGTCAATATCATGAGTGAGTGAAGGCGTCTGAGTTGGAACATTGGCAAACAAGTGCTTGTTATTTTGGACAAATTTTATCAACTCAGACCTAATTTGGGAAGGTAAATGTGCAAACTGATTTGACAGATTTTCAAGAGCCTCAGAATTTTACAATTTTGGGCTGCATTACTATGGGAAATCTTTACCTAAATATATTCTGCCTTCACCTCTGAAGATGTTCGCGGGAGCTAGTTCTATGTGAGCCATTCTTTGCTTTGTTTATATGCAAAGTATCTTTGCTCAGGGTGGTGGGTTATGGACCCCGGTTGATAAGGTTGTAGCTTTTAGGGTGTCCATTTTTCACAATGTAGCATTACTTGACAGATTATAAGTTGAATTTCCTGATTATATGTGCAAACGTGTGAACTAAACTAAACTGATCTAAAAAAAGAGAACTCCATCTTCCCAAAATTCATTTGCAGTCAAGCAGTACTTTGTTAGCATGGAATGTAACATTTGATGTAGGGCTGCCACGATTAGTCGATTCGTCACGACAATGATGACCACCAGAATCCACGACAATAAATGTATTTGTCAATGTTATTATTATTTTTTTAAAGCGTTGTTTTTGTCTTAAAACTACGGCTTTACCGCTCACTGCTCACTATATACTGTATGTCTAAAGCTTGATCTGCCTCTCTGCCCCTGTCGCAAAGGCACAGCAGTGGGAATACGAATCAGTCCTGGCATAACACTAGAGAAGCCCAAACTGTCATGGCGACCCAACAACGGAGCTCTAATGTTAAGGAGCGTTTGATAAAAATTGTGGGGCAGGATTTCTTTAAAAAGAAACATAACAAGCATTTTAAGTTAATGAGAAATTAAGCGCTTTAAACCAAGAAGAATGAGGCTGTTTACTTATTTTATTTTCTTAAGCACGCTGTTTGTAGCGAAATATGCTGCGATTCAGAAACCGAATTTCCCACGTTGACTTAAGAGTGTGACGTAATTAGACCCTGCTTGCGCGTTCCCGGAAGCTTCAACAGGAAGAAGAGAGATGCTACTCGCAGCTCAATCAGCTGTGGGAATTGATTCTCCCGCAACCGGCAAACAACCAAACTCGACTCAAAGCATGCTAAAAGTGGCACTAAGAAGAAGAAGCTTTTATTAGCAGCTTCTTGTGAGTCAAAAGCAACATATGATAAAAGTCAGACAGACATCCAGATATATATCTAATTCGATTCCCCATTGGAATGTCTGTTCACCCTTCAAAAACTATGTGTGCCCAAAATATCTGTAGAGGCGTTTCTGCCCACTGGGACTAAAGGAAGATTTCACTTACTTTGTCGCTCGACATGATGCTTGTTTTCATAATACCAGTATATATGCAGTGGTTTGGCAGTATGTTGCTGTGTTTCTTTTTGTGCTTGCTTCCGTGACGGTTGCTTCAAGTTACTTCCAGCGCCGGCCGAGTCTCTCATAAGTTTTGTTTTTTCGTTCTGCCCCATGCTCCTTTAACAGAAAAGAAAACCCACACAAACTGGCAGCTGAAAAAGGCAACACCTGACTGAGATTAAGAGTATGTGGTGCTTCCGTGTCTCTCAATGTACATATAGGCCTTTTATCAATACAATCAGAGGTCTAAGAAATGCTTCCTTTTCAAAGGAATGGCTCAAAACACGAATCAGCTAACTTTTCAGTGTTGCACGTTTCCAGAAAAGAAGCAGCCTTAAAGACAACTTCTCACTTAAGCCTTTTTATCATTGTTGCTTTTTAACAAAAAACTGTCTTTAAATATATGACCCATTTTTTTCAATAATAACAGTCACATGTTTCCTGACTTGTTTTTATTTCAACTTAACTGTCAGAAGTGTATGGTTTCTCAAACTTTTCACTCTTTACTCCCTCAGTACTTGATACTTTGAGAGTCAAAGCAAACGTATCTGCCAATAAGGCAGCAGCAGAAGAGGACAATACCTTTTGTTCATTGAGGTACAAAACTACCCCCTCTGGTAAACAGTTTTTGAACTGTTTACCAGAAATAAAATCAATTCTCTTACTTCATCAAAAGAGGTTGCTTTAGACACAGAACACCATTTATCAAACCCCTAACCCCTAACCCATATGCCTGTAAAATGGCAGATTTAACCTGATCATAATCTAGGCTGTCTGTTACTGAAAGTAACTTCTAATGCTTTTCTGCTTACCAGCACTGCATCAACAGAGGCCACACATCATGTGGCCATTTAAGTGCTGTCGCAATTCGCTCCAATGCTACAAAATAACTATTAACCTCAGCCTCTCGAAAGGCTGGCATAAGGGATCTCTTACTAAGTTTAAACGTTGTCGCAGCAGGACCTAGTGACACTTCCTGCACCACTTGGTCTTTCTGCTGACTTGCCTGCGCCTCCAGCTCCAGCTTACGAATGCACACAGCAGTCTCCGCATCTATCTCCATTTTTAGTTTCCGTACCTTCATCTCCATCTCCATTTCACGTGCTTGCTTTTTTTCCTCAGCTTCCAGATGCAGTCGGGCTACCTCTCAGGCTTCTGGTTCGACCCTGAAAGAAGTGGAAGAGTAAGAGGAGTTCTTCCATCACCTGTGGTTCTTCCTCATGGAGCACACCAGTTTCTAAGAGATGATCAACCAGTAAACTCCTCAGAAGCTTCTATAATATCTGTGTCTGCTCCGTTACTTTGTATTGCACAGCTATTTGCATTAACTAGGCCTTATGGCCCAAATCCAAGGACTCACAAGATGGGGCCTCTACACATGCAACCAAATAAAACTATTTTGCAGCGATTTCTTCCTCAGAATTTAATAGTAATAGTGAACCTCACTGTTGTCCAATTAAAATCCATCACAAACAAGACTCAATGAATAAAATACTAATTTATGAGTATCTCATTAACGTTATCCCCAAAATTCCACTCTGTGTCCGGTTCTCTGTGCTGACGCCCCTGGAGGTTGGGTGGAGAGCCCGAAGGGTGGCCCCTGAGGACCCGGAGTTCCACTGTAGTCGGACAGACAGCCCGAGTGGTGTACCTCTTCAGGACGGGAGCCGGGCAGACGTCCCGGTTGACGTCCCTCTTCAGGACGGGAGACCCACGCCTGGGTGGTGTCCCTGTAACTAGTTCTAGCTCAGGCTCTGGCTCCAGCACCAGCTGGCTGATTGAGTTGACTGAAGATGGAAATATGACTGATGAGCTGGCTATAAATGAACTGACAGAGTCTAAAGGGACACAAATTGGGCTGCTTGAGGGAGAAACTGAGCTTTTTGGAGCAGAAACTGAGCTGAATGGAACATAACCAGGGGTTGAGCTAAATTGAATACAGCTATCTGGAGCAGAATAGGAGTGGAGTTGAGCAGAAGTGGGAGATGTTGTGTAGACCAAAGCAATCCAGCGGCAAGCAGAAACCTTGCTCCTTCTCCCCAGAAACAAACGGGTCCAGACGAAGCCGTTGTCTTTGGCGTGCCGGTGGGAAGAACTCGGGTGGTCGGGGTCAACTTCAAGGGATACAGTAGGCCAGCCTATACTACTGTAATCTAAACTTGTACTGTAATCTAAACTTCCGCAGCTGTTATCATGTACACCCTCCTTACCTATAGCCTCATCGCAAAAATAAACCAGTTAGGAGTAGAAGCAGAGTCATTGGTTAATGGCCATTATTTGATTGACAGCAGTCACATGAGTAATAATATACATTGTTATTAGATTGTAAAGGGCACTTTGGAGCATCAAGGAGGAAAGGGGCAGGTGCAAAAGCCCCACTCCCACCCCCCACAACACATACCTAATATTGACATAGATGTGTTGTTATACTTGTTTCTGCTGTCTCGTAAATTCTGGAAAAGAAAGTTCCTAGGCTGGTCATAGCTCCACTAACCTGGGATGCTTGCACACAGAAAAAACTATTTTGGTTTTTAGCATTTGGAGTAAGTGTGTCAATCTGTTAAGAGTTTTTTCTTCAGTGGTTGGTCCTCACAAACACTCTGCCTATGGTAACCACATACTTTTCTCATGTCTTACATGATGAGTACTAATGCTTTCCACAAGGCAGATGTCTTAGAACGCCCTCATGTAATAAGTAAAAACATTCTTTTTATTCCATTTTCAGAGACAGTAAGACAATTTTCAATTTAAATTGATTTTAATTGGTATACGAGTCTATTGCATCTTTGTGGAGAAGTTTTGGCCTTCTCTTTGTTTTAATTGAGCCATTTCGAAGGCCTTTTCTAAGCACAAGTAGTCTGTTTCAGATATCAATATCTCAAACTGATTTATATCCACACTCTTTTGGTCATTTAGAAGTAAACGTGCTGGTGTGCTTTGGAATATTGTCCTGCTGCTGGTTGCTTGGGCTTAAGGTAAAAAAAAACAATATTTGGAATTTTCTCCTTCAGATTTTTTTTTTTGGAGAACTGCATAAATCACAGTTCCATCCCTTATAACAAATCATTCAGTTACAGAAGCATTATGGCGTTGTTTTTCTGAAATGCTGTTAATTTTATGGGACATTTAATGTAAAGGACATATTTCAAAAATTCTTATCTTCATGTAAAATGTTTCCCAAGAAGAGAAGATTTTTTAAGTTAAAAATTATCAAGAGCAGAAAGATAAATAAAATACCCAATCCCAAACTCCCATACATGTAAAGATAACATTCTGTTCTTCATTTACGGGTATTTTTGGTCATTCCTTTTTTTTCTCAATCTTCATTTTGTCAGTTTTTTTATAAAAAAAAACAATACTAAAGTGATAAAAACAATTCAAAAACAAGTAAAAAAACCGATAGAAATGCAGACGCCATTATATCATATCATATTTAACTCAGATAAGCAATAATTCCATTCCCTACTGTGTTCAGCTAACTTATTATTAATAGAATTTTTTTTCTAAACTATATTGGTAATAAACCCTATTCTTAAAATGATTTAAACCTAAAATTGATATTGTTGGAGCTTTAAAACTAAACATTTTATTCATTAATATCATTATATTCACAAGAGGTATAGAAATCTTATCAAAAAAGACCTAAAACAGTATTTAATGGTGACATTTCAAAATTAATGCCCACTGTTTTCAGCCAAATCTGAACAGATGTCCAGAATTTTATAACATAAGGACAGTAGTAAACCAAATGCATCAAGTTTTCCTCTTCCTCCTCACAAAATCTGCAGTTGGGATCATTTTCAATTCTCAATTTAAATAAAGATTTTTTTAGTTGCTATAATTTTATAAAAGATTTTACGTTAAAATTCTCTAGAATATGAATCTAATGAGGTATTATATAATGTTTTAAAATAATATTTCCACATAATTGGCACATTAAATTCATCCTCCCAAATCAAACAGGGTCCATGAGGAAAAAGCACTACTCCTGTTGTAACAGAACTCCGTCTCTGTATTGTTTGATTCATCTTAGAATCTAATAGCCATTTGCAACATCTCATATTTCGGAGATAAAGCCTTTGTTTAGGGCTTTTACCTATACACTTAAAGCAACTGGGAAATCATTTTGTTCACACAAGGTCAGGTAGCTTTTTCCTAAATCATTTAAAAAACTGTGTTTTTTAAATTTTTTTATTTACTCTGGTTATCTTTGTGGGCGCGTGATTTTAGTTCAATCATCTGAAAAATGTAACTAACCATACATAACCATAGGAAGACAAGGATTGAGTCAGTAAGCAATTGTGTCCCTTTATCATGGTGATTGGACTCATTTCTCCTGCACCAGGTCCATTTTACAACTATGCTCAAGTAAGAAGTTATGTTTTTTTTTTCTAAAAATAGTACATGACCTGTAGTTGTATAGTGTTTTACTTAGTCCCTATGGACCCGAAAGGGCTATACACTACATTCAGTCATTCACCCATTCACGCACACATTCATACACTGATGATGGCAGGCTACATTGTAGCCACATATGCCCTGGGGTGCACTGACATAGGTGAGGCTGCCAGACACTCTGACCACCACCAGTAGGCAACTGTCATGTCCAAGGAGACAACGACCGAGACAGTCGGGGCTGAGGCTCAAACCGGCAACCCTCTGATTGCAAGCCAAACTCCTAAGCCCTGAGCCACAGTCGCCCCATAGAAAGTGGAAAAAAAAATAATTAAATGAGTCAAAAGGTCTGTG
This sequence comes from Apricaphanius iberus, assembly GCA_028564705.1. Lineage (NCBI taxonomy): Eukaryota > Metazoa > Chordata > Actinopteri > Cyprinodontiformes > Aphaniidae > Apricaphanius > Apricaphanius iberus. The sequence continues at coordinate 16,838 of JAPXFQ010001320.1, read as the reverse complement.
TCTCTTATCTACCAAAGACTAACACAGCAGTAAGAGAGGAGCCGACATACCTTGAGCACCATAAATAACACCAACCTCTCGCTGAGTTGTATTGACATACAAATTTCTTCGGCTGAGATTGGTAACATTACCTTGACCTTGGTTCATTGATTTTTAGTTCTTCTACGGTTATTGAAAGAAGAATGGTCCCTCAAACCTGTTTTATTCAGAAAAGCAGAAATTCTGGTAACTTTTTTTTGGCTGGATATTTTACTAAAATACAAATACATGAGGAAATCATTCAGCCTACACAGAATTTCTAAACCTCCAATTTACACAGTTGTGGGATTTTTTTCTCTGGAAAAAAAGACGCGAGGCAGGAAATTATTTAAAAAAATAATATGGGGACTCTTTAAAGACTTTTGGACATAACATATTGTAAAGTTTTCTTTTCAATGAACTAATTCATTTTTTGCTCTTTCCTTATATCTGTTTCAGTCACAAGATATACCAGATCCGTGTGTTCTACTGGAGTTTGTGGGGCTCATAGGGTTAATTCTCCCACTGTTGCTTTGGAGCGCTAAACCAAAGGAATCAAACATTCAAGCGCAGTATTGGAGGACTTAATAATATGAAAGAAAATTGATTTTCTGGAACGAGATTTCTCCTTTGATAAGGTATTAGCTGGGAGGGGAAAATGTTGTGAATCTTCATTAAGAGCCTCTGATATGCACTGGGATAATCACAGGGAGACAAGTGCGAATGAAAAATGAACACAAAGGGAGGAAAGAAAGAGTCATACATTAGGTAAAGGGGAAAAGAAGGGAAGATGCCAGGAATTGGAGAAAGAGCACAGACAAGATCTCATATGCACACACTTGAATCAGAGACTTAAGCAGTAGCAGGGCTCCCTTAATAAGAACAAAAATTGATTTCTTTCCACGTCCATAAGAGGATATCTAAAGATGATAGAGGTGAGGATTTGGTTGCAGTTCATTATGAAAAAAATTAGACTGTGTTCAAGCTTCAAGCATATCCCCAATATATCTACCATGGCTTTATTCAGTACTTCACTTACTGAACAAACAGAAGATCTTAGGAGTGAACAGACCAAGAAGGAATGATGTGGATCAGGAAAGAAGAATTTAATGTCCTTTAAATCTGAGTAAACATCTGATAATGACACAGAGAGTCTGAAAAAGTGACCTGAATAAAGAAAACCAAAACTTTAGGGATGGGGCAGAGTTTGCGAACAAGCCTATTCCCTATAGCAGAAAGTATTAGGCAGAGGTGAAGATGAGGAAAAAGTTAAAGAGGGTAACACAAAGATTGTCTGACTGGGGAGAGGAGAATTGAATAGAACCTAAACCCACCTAAAACTGATGTCAACATTTGATGACAGGCCAACAGTAAATTACAGATGCACTGCAGCAAGGAATCATTCTGGTGAGGTTTAAAGTGCCCAGATGCCTGAACAGAGCTGAAATAACAGAACTTAAAAGTTTGAAGCATAAAGATTATTTTTCTATTGAGATTTAAAACACCAGATACAATTGTCATAACCACCAGACATAAGCAGATACTAATGATTAATCAATTAGTGGCTGTGAATCAGTTTTAGAAGTAAAAAAGGGATTGTGTGTACATATACAGTCTAAACTACAAAATCTCTAGGTCCAGGGAACAGATTGTGATGTATCTGTCCCTTTCGGTGTGGGATCTCCTTTCCTGTGTTTCAGCCTGTGGGCTGCCTGTAAATGTGTGAAAGCAGATCGTGGAAAAGATCAAATTCAACTGACCTGAGAACAATACTGACACCTTCTCACTGTTGACTATACCGTCTGCTTGCATGCGTGTCCTCATGTGCTGTATGTCTGCACAAACAATCAGCTATAATACAAACACACCAAGAACAGAACAGTTGCATAAGAAAATACAGCAGAATGAAAAATAAACTAGTAACTTGACTTGAGAATAGGAAGACAGAATGACAAAGAACTCTGAAGAGGAAGACAGACAGAGAAATAGTACATAAGAGTCAGAAGAAGAGCGTGAGTAAGAGATGGGGGATGGTGAGAGGTAGAGAACATTTATTATGCTGGAGCTTCATCTACAGATACAAATCACAGGCTGTTATCACACTGAAGCAAACCTTGCTGGGACTCTAAACTTGGATCCATCTCCACTGACATACAAACACACGCACACACCTGAAAATATAGATGTGGAAGGGTGCAACAAGAAACCAGAGGTGTATGTGAGCTCAATGATAGGATTATAAATAAAGCCATGGACAAACTCTACGAAAGGTGAGATCATCCAGTGGGCTGGGAATATTCAGGCGAAGACTGGTAGGTTTCTGTGCTCTGTAATATACTGTATGTAATTTTTTTCCCTCTCCAAAGCATTTTGGGTACAAGAGCATATTTTGTTAATGTTATTACATAAACTGTGTCAAATAAGCCCAATTTTATTGATAGTTCTGTCTGATATAAACTTAAAATGCTTCTGTTTTGACCTATACATTTGCTTGTAACAAGAAATAAAGCCTTTTTCAATAAATTTTGAATAAAAAACATGTATATTTACACTTTTGAATGGTGATCACAAACAATTTATGTAACTCCAATGAAACAGGATTATAGGCCAAAGGAGTGGAAAAAAATCTGAGATTAATGAGAAAGTGTTTTAAGCACCTTAAACCCACTTCTGTCTACAGTGTAATTGTGAAATGGTCAAAAATGTACCTTACTTGAAACCTAAAGATTTACTTTTTGTACTGCCATTCAAATGAGGCTGTGATAAGAAATTAGTGAGTTTTGATAAAGATCACTTTAATCTATTAAATTAAAAAAAATCTTTCAAACATTTGACCTCATTAATGTCATACTGTAAAGGATGTAAGCACATAAATTAAAGCAAGTCAATAATGTAGTGTATGGGGTGCTGTTTAGAAATTTATACAATCGGAAAATTTACAGCAACAATTTGTTATTTAGCTTATACTAGAAAGAAAATGGGATTCCATTTTACAAATCATACTATTACTATGTTATTATTTAATGTATAGCCTGAATGTTATAGTTTATGGCTAACTAGAGTCAAGTTAACTATTGATAACTACTTATTGCTTAGCTTCAAACTAAACATTTTGTTCTGAGATATTTAGCTGTTATGCAAATTCACTTGCAGACAAGTGGAAGTGGACAATCAAAATAAATGCTGGGTCTTGCGACTTCAATATAAACTCCTGCTGCTAGTTGCTGTTGCTGTAAAGCCATCGGTAAACATATGTATTGCCATTAAAATAAATCTTGACTGTGTACCTTTACAAAAAGCTTGTAGTGTGTATTACAAGAATCCGAGTAAGGAAAAAAAATTGTTTGTAGCCCATGTGGTGGAAAGATTTAGTGTTATGATTTATCTGTACTTTGTAATCAACTGTGACCATGTTTACTTAATGTTGTAGTATGAGTTTGAATGATTAGTCTTATTGAGTGACGCCTTTACCCAAGTCATGGTCAGAGAGTTTTGATAATGATGTCCACATCCATGTGTTACCATGGAGATGGCTCTTCGTCTGGGCATCCTTAAAGGTATACGAAGTTCACAGCTTTCTAATCAAAGAGAAAGGCGCCTTCAAGTCTCTTATTTTCAACCTGAGAGTCGTACTTTATCAAGTAGAATAGATAGACCAAGGTTACTAGAAATAATATAAGCTTGCTGTTGTAAAATTTTAGACAGGTCAGTATTCTGCATTTTACTGTAATGTGTTACTGTCCTCCTGTATGATCAGTTAAATCATATTAAAACCTCCAAACGTTTAAAGGAATCTCTAAATCCGACTACAGCCCACATGTGTACAGCATAGTGTATGTATGCTTAAATATGGTAGCTTTAAAATGGCATTTAAAGAGACACAAGCTCAAGGTGATTTATTTATTCACATGCTTTGTTCTTAAGACAGGGTTTCCCATCCACGTGTTTTTAGAGAAAGGCAAAATGTGAGGGTCAGAAGAAGACATAGGAAAGAGCTGTGCCCGCATCAAAACAACAAGGACCAACAAATCTTAATTTTCAATTCCTTTTCTCTACAAATTTTTTCCTACTCAGAGTTCTAGAGAAATTGGTGAACCCTAGCAAACATTGGAGCGTCTTTGCTGGGCTGCTAACACAGACAAAAAAGCTGTGGAATGTGGTAGCAAACCCAAATGGGCACATGGTGATATACTCCCAAGAAAAGTCCTGCACTCCTGAGGCAGTCCCATGCTTACAATATTTTAGCACAGTAAAACAGGAACTTTATATGTACTTATTTTTATAGATCCTTCGTTATGTAAACCAAAACGAATTAGCCTTTTCTTATCATACACTTTCTTCTAACTTCCTATGGTATGTGGTTCTCCCCATCAGCAACAGAGTGGCCCTGGCTCTATGTGAGAACAAAAAATCCATTGTGTTATCAGAGTGGAAATGCTACACCTCACTTTGGGGACATGACACAAGGAGAGAAGGGAAGGGTAAGAAGGGGAGGGTGAGGCTTCATTCAGCCTGCATTTAAAGAGATGACGCACACAAACTCTGTCCCCTGCACACATCGCCACTGTAATCCTTCCATTGCCTTTTTCCTTTTACTCCCTGGCTGTAGTCGTTAAAAGGGAACTCATGACACTTTTCTGCTCCCAGGCAAGTATAAGGTTAAACACCTGAAATGAACTCTTAAGCGGTAAGGGGAGGAGGGTGAAATGTTTTTGTCTTGTGGTCAATATATATATATATATATATATATATATATATATACAGACGTGGACAAAATTGTTGGTACCCTTAATTAAATCAAAGAAAAACTCATAATGGTCACAGAAATAACTTTAATCTGACAAAAGTAATAATAAATAAAAATTATATAAATGTTGACCAATGAAAGTCAGACATTGCTTTTCATCCATGCTTCAACGGAATTATTTAAAAAATAAATGCATGAAACAGGCCTGGACAAAAATGATGGTACCCACAACTTAATATTTGGTTGCACAACCTTTTGAGGCAATCACTGCAATCAAATGATTCCTGTAACTGTCAATGAGACTTCTGCACCTCTCAGCAGGTATTTTGGCCCACTCCTCATGAGCAAACTGTTCTAGTTGTTTCCGGTTTGAAGGGCGCCTTTTCCAGACAGCACGTTTCAGCTCCTTCCAAAGATGCTCAATAGGATTGAGATCAGGGCTCATAGAAGGCCAGTGTTTTCCTCTTAGCCCTTCTTGGGTGTTTTTAGCTGTGTGTTTTGGGTCATTTTCCTGTTGTAAGACCCGTGACCTGCGACTGAGACCATGCTTTCTGACACTGGCCAGCACATTTCTCTCTAGAATCCCCTGATAGTCTTGAGATTTCATTGTACCCTGCACAGATTCAAGACACCCTGTGTCAGATGCAGCAAATCAGCCCCAGAACATAACCGAGCCTCCCCCATGTTTCACAGTAGGGACCGTGTTCTTTTCTAGATATGCTTCATTTTTCCGTCTGTGAACATAGAGCTGATGTGCCTTGGCAAAAAGTTAAATTTTTGTCTCATCTGTCCACAGGACATTCTCCCAGAAGCTTTGTGGCTCGTCAGCATGTAGTTTGGCATACTCCAGTCTTTTTTTTTTTAATGATTTGTCCTCTGGCTCAAACAGCGAAGGATGTTCCGATCTGACACTGATGTTCCTTGAGCATAAAGTTCAGCTTGGATCTATTTTGAAGTCTTTCTAGGCTCTTTTGTTACCATTTGGATTATCCGTCTCTTTGATATGTCATCAATTTTCCTCCTGCAGCCACGTCCAGGGAGGTTGGCTACAGTCCCATGGATCGTACATTACTGAATGACATGTGCAGCTGTAGTCACAGAAACATCTAGCTGCTTGGAGATGGTCTTATAGCCTTTACAGTTAACATGCTTGTCTATGATTTTCTTTCTCATCTCCTGAGACAACTCTTTCCTTTGCTTCCTCTGGTTTATATTGAGTGTGGTACACACCACGTCACCAAACAACACAGTGACTACCTGGAGTCCTACTACCTGGAGTCCCACTGAGTGATTACATGATTGTAGACACCTAGGATGCTGATTAGTGGACATACCTTGGATTAACATGTCCCTTTGGTCACATTATTTTCATTCTTTTCTAGGGGTACCATCATTTTTGTCCAGGCCTGTTTCATGCATTTATTTTTTAAATAATTCTGTTGAAGCATGGATGAAAAGCAATGTCTGACTTTCATTGGTCAACATTTATATAATTTTTATTTATTATTACTTTTGTCAGATTAAAGTTATTTCTGTGACCATTATGAGTTTTTCTTTTATTTAATGAAGGGTACCAACAATTTTGTCCACGTCTGTATGTAATATGGTTTTATGATTTTTATTTAATTTTGAGCACTTTGGTGCTCCATAGCACTGTGTGCACGCAATTCATAATTTATTATGTATATATATATATATATATATATATATATGTATGATTTATATATATATATATATGATTTGAATGCAATTCATAATTTATTTTATATATATATATATATATATATATATATATATACGTTTGAATGCAGTTGTGTATTTGTAATAGCAGATGCCAAATAGCATCAAGGCTGTAGGATAGCTTTTTAAGGAAGCTTAAGGAGCCACACCAGCTCCATACATATGTAATTTTGTGAGACACCTATTAGCCCCATAAGTTCTAAGAGAAAAACTGTGGTGTAACATCCACTGTCCGTCCGTCAATTGTCTATCGCTTATCTGGGGTCGGACCCAAACTTCCTTCTCCCCAGCCGCTTGGGCCAGCTTCTCCAGAGGAATTCCAAGGCATTCCCAGGCCAGCAGAGAAACATAGTCCCTCCAGCATATCCTTGGTCTTCCTCTGGGTTTCCTTCCAGTGTACGTCTCCCTGTACACTTCACCAGGGAGGCATCCAGGAACAGACACAGCATCAGTCCACCTTTCAAACACCCACTCTAATTTTTCCTAATTCTTGAATTTTTTGGCTCAAGTCTCAGATTTGGAGGTGCCGATCCCCAACCCAAGCCCTTCATGCTCGGCTACGAACTTCTCCAGCTAAAGCTTGAGATCCCGCCCAAGCAGATGGAACCACATCATCTGAAAAAAGCCCTGACCCAATCCTTAGGCCAACAAAATGGATCCCGTCATCACCTTGTCTGCTTCTAGGAATCTTGTCCATATAAGTTATCAACCGAATCAGTGACAAAGAGCAACCTTGGCGTAGTCCAACTCTCCCCAGAAACGAGACTGACTTACTGCTGGCAATGCAATCCAAACTCTGTCACCGAACATACAGGGACCTAATGGCTCTTATCAAGGGGCCGGGGTTCCCCGTACTCCCAGAATACACATATACACCATACAAATATAAAAAAACTCACTCAAGTTTTAGAAAAGTGAACATTAGGAGAAAACCCAACAGTTTTCAAAATCCATCTCGTTTTTGGGTGTGGTAACTGTTTTCTATGTTACTTCATTGGAGTAGAAGAGGTCAGGAGTACGTTAGCTGAAATATATCTACTGTCAGAATGTGAGAGGAGGAAAGAGAGAGAGGGACCCTAGCTGGCAGCAGCGCAGTCTTTTCACCTCTAATATTTTCCACCTTGTTAGGCACTCAGCCGTGGGCTGGGCAAATATAAACACCCTGGCAGGACGGACAGGGATGAAGGCAGAGAGGAAGAGGGAGGGAAACATGTATCTGAGCCAAAAAGGAAAAGGAAGAAGACAAAAAAAGAATGCAAATTAGGTTCAAAGATTAGATAAGAGTAGAGGGGGTACTTATACTACTAACTCTACTTGCAGCAATGCAAGGATAGAGGAAGAAATTATGGAGGAAACAGAGACACAACTTTACTTTTTTACATTTTTCCCCATTGGTTCTGATCTTTTTGTGCTGTCCCAGGTGTTCCCTACCTCTTGCAATCGGTTGCTGCAGATAAGTATCAGCCTCGCTGTGAATAGACAAAGATTAAGTAGATATAGAAAATATATAGATAAATGGGTTATCTTGTTTTTGCAAGATGACAAAAATATGACAGATTATGACCACTGATCAAAGCTAAATTAATTCCGACTGAACTCCTGGTAGATATTATGTACTGTAGTCAAATAAATGTGTTTCATCACTAAACAGGATAATTTTAATATTGAAAACTACTTCAAACGTCAGCTGTTGATTGTTTTGTACCCTAAAAAGTCTGGAACAAAACAAACAAAACTGTGAAGGCATGAAATGATGGAGGGAAAAAATGCCCTGCAATCATTCCAATGAAATCCAGACTTATTCATTTATTTGTTCATTTGAGAGGTTTGTGTGAAGTTCTTGCCAGAAGTTATTGCTCTAAATGCAAAAGACCACGGTTAACATGTTGTTGTTTAAAGTTATGAATTTTAAAACAATTTGTTAAACTTTTCATTAAATCACAATGAAATGTCTCAATTCTCATTGTAATAAAAAATGCATACTGCATTGACTTAAAAAGTAAGAATTTACCATTTCATGTTCACTACCACACATAAAAACAAGACATTAAACCTTCCTAAAAAATTTAAACACTGTAAAGATAATTGTTGATTAGAAAACTAGTGATCATGCAGAGAAACAAACCACAGACTCATGATTTTGTTGTGCAAAAGTAGAAAGGTTTTCTTGTCACAATCCAGCTGTAAAAGATGAATAAAGAGCTATAAATAAACAATTTAGTTTTTAAAATATATTTATATGTAACACAGGCTCTTTTTCTCTCCCCTTTCTTATTATTCTTTCTTGTGCCACCCGCAGTTGCCCCCTGGACGTTTGCTGGTTGTCTGGCAAACATTGGCAGTATTGCCGTGGCGACAGAGACAGGAGCAGATGTGACTCTGGTTGCCGGGCGTTTGGCAGGAGCACTCATCATCACAGTGATGAAAATGCAGCTGGACGGCACATCATCTGTAGCTTTGTGACGAGATGGGCGAATGCTTGTGTGTTTGTCTCTCTGTGTGCATGTGTGGGGATCATAGGGGAATCAAGGGGGTGGGGAAAGTTGGCATTTGGTAAACTCCCCTCACCCACCAGCAAACACACATCCAAAAACACAAATGCAGAAACTCAGAGTGACCCCACATAGCCTAGGGGGACTGCAAGTGCACAGCCAGTAACCAGACAAGACGGGGGGGTGATGAGTCTGTGTGTGTTTGTGTAAGTGTGCATGGTCTAACCAGGCAGCAAAAAGTGCTGTCAAACAAACAAGATGTTTATTTTTCCCCTCTCTATTCTCTATTTCTTGAGGTATCTTCTTCTATTTTGGTCTGACTGTCTGGTAAGTTGGAGACAAATGGCTGTTTGGGGGCTAAATGTTTGAACTTGAGCAAGGAGACCCAAATTGACACTCTTAAGGAAAACTGAGTCCTGAGGATAGCAGAGAGAGAAAAAGAGGGAGGGAGAGAGAGAGATTACAGATGGAAACATTACTCAAGACATCTGTAATGTGTACACACCAACAAAGAAAACAAACACAAGAACTGGCCACTGGATATGAGCTGCTGCTGTGCTCACTCCTCCATGAACATTTTTCTTTTTTTTACTGGTTGCACTTTCATTATCACCTTAAAATGCTGTGCAGATATTTCCATGAAAGACCTTATATCTGGATCACAATGTATTTTATTTCTCCTAAATGATTTGAAACTATAAGAAAATAAAAGCAACTTGTAGGGCTAGGTTGTGGGTATCCGAGTGTATGCAGCAGCGTTACAGCAATATTGTACTTTCGTACATAATTTTTTTTTGTGTCTCTGCGTCCACGTAAAGGCGAATTTATATCAACATTAAGTGTGTGTTATTCTTCTAAAATGTGTGTGTGTGTGCCTGTCAGTGGTGTGCTGAGCAGCGCTTTGGCAGTGGTCTGACATTTCCTGCTCTGACATCTTGTCTCAGTTCATCTCCCCCGCCACTGAATGGACAGAAGCCCTAAAGGGACACACTAGCACCAGCAACGCAAACTTGTCTTTTTGTCAGCATCCGTGAGGAGCTCTCCAGTACATTAGTCACGGACACACATGCACACACATATACACCTACATGAGTTTCTTTTTCCATAGTCTTCCTTTCTGATGTGAAATGACACAGCGGCTGTCAAGTGCAAACTGTCAGTTGTCATTTGCAACAATTTCCTAAAAATGTTAATGAACAGGTTAAGAACTGTCGTGAATTCTTCCTGAAGTATATGATTACTTAATATTTCAAGAAAGAACAGGGAAGTCATGACTTTAATCCAACAGCCATTTGAAATCAGATATTTCTGCTCACTGTATAAAAAGACACAATACCTTTTTTTTCTCACTATCTGATAATACATCAGACTAAGACTTTCCTTTTATCCTACAAATCGGAGACCAGTGCCCGTTACTCATCTAGTTTTATAATGTACTGTTTAAAGCGTTTGTTTTAAAATTATTGCATTTTCTTTTTTCATGTGATTATACATTTGTCTGCTTTTAGTATTATTTTTTTGATTCTTTGCATTTTATGTTTTTATACTTTTAATCATGACTTACATTTTTTGTATTTTCTTTCAATTGTAACATTATTGACCTGAGTTTTCATTTGATTGGTGTTGGTAAAACTTTTGAACCATATGAGTTGGTTCAAATATTTCGACTATAGAGCTCCGTGAGTTGACGTCACTTCTCCCAGCATTCAAAAATTTAAATCAAATCAGCTCCTTGTCAGGCAGTCTCCCGCAGTTACATTAAAGTTATAGTTATCTGTGGCTAACCCAAACTTATAAACGGTAAATATGGTGGATACCTGTGGTGCCCCAGAATGCCAACACGGACGATGAGATAAGGGAAGAGAGTTCGGCAAGATTCCCAGGGATCCTGAACATAGAAATAATTGGATTATTACTATGAAACGCGCTAGCGATCAGCTAAAGTTTCCGCTTATGTGACGACCATTTCATGTCAGGTACATAGACCAACGTTTCCTCAACGATATGTAGTATTTATTTTACATGAGTTTATTAAGCTTCTTAGGAGACTTCCTACAGTTATCTTGCCATGGATTTTTCTGTCTTGTTGCTTACACAGAACACGTAAACATCACATAAAACTTTGCAGAATCATAATGTTTGTTATGTCTGCATGTAGCTGTTTACATGTCTAGTGATCATAATGAGGAACAGACTATGTTGTATTTTATTTTTTTATTTTTTTGAAGCAATGATTGATTAAAAGTCCGATATTGACAGGCATAACCTAGCTGCCCGCTCATGGCAGCTAAAATGAGGACAAGTTTCCACTTACCCTCCCATCACAAAATCCTTTGCAGGAAGATTCCAGATCTAGATCTTGATAACAAACCCCCATTGTGTCCATTTATATCACTCCAGGCTTTAATAAGCTTTAAGCGAGGCTTCAGAATAGGATGAGGGAAAATTGATCAGGTAATTGCATGTCAGGGTATCTCAGGTCCAGTAAAAGGTCCGCTCTGACAGCTTCTAAAGTTTTAAAACGTATCCCAAGGGCATGGTAAACATGTTTAATCTTTTTAATTTCCCAGTATGTACGACTGGCAACGTTCATTTTGATTATGTTCCTACCTGCCAGAGTCGCATCTACGCTCTGAGAGTCAAGCGACTTTTGGAGCTCTATCCACAAAGTCTAACAATAATTTGCTGGAATTTTGTCCTATTCCTCTTGGTAGAACTCATGTAACTCAAGTTTTTAGGCAACTTTGTCCACACACACACACCTTTTAACTTTTTCCTACAGATTTTTTTAGGGAACTGAGATCAGAGTTTTCTGATGGCCACTCTAATACCTTGATATTTTTTTTTGTCCTCAGGCCATTTTGCAGCTATTTTGAAAGTATGCATGGGGTAATGATCCATGGTAAATCTAAGCTTCAACTTCTCGAATAATGTCTTTACATGTTGTTTCAATATGTCCACATTATTTTCATTTCTCATGAGAGAAATGCCATCTATTTTGTGATATACACCAGCCCATTCGGTAGCAAAACAGCCCCACAGCATGATGCTGCAATGACCATACTTCCATTCCATACCATGACTTTTCTTTTACTCACTTGGGTCACTACATAAGTTATTAAGTTCATTTAGAGCTCAAAATTAGGGCTCAAAAACATTTTTATTTTTATTTTTTACCAAACATTTTTCAGACATTCGTTCTCAGGTTACAGCTGCCCTTCCCTGCCAGGCAGAAGATCCTGCTGATTACCCAAACAGCGGTGAAAGTGGCTGAGCGAGCCACCTGGATCCACGTTTCACACTGCAGGAAGGTTCCAGCCTCCTCTGCCGACCCAAGCACACTCAAGTATCCATCCTACCGTGGCCAGATTTCCAGCAGAATGAAACCCTGATCTCCACTCCTGCCCCTGATGGCACAACTCCAGCTCTGCCATCCATACAATCGAGCCCTCCCCTGTTGAGAAAGAAAAGACATGCTAGACCTCCCTCTATTACTTCCTTGTGTGGGAACAAACAAGGAGCTGATGTTATGATATGTCACAAAAACATTCTTAATCCTCAAAGTTAACCTCATCAAAGCCGAAATTGATTCAATTCAATTCAATTCAGTTTATTTATATAGCGCCATTTCACAACAGATGTCATCTCAAGGCACTTTACAAAAAGAGTTATTACAATACAATGTTTAGTGTAGAAATTACAGAACCACAGAAGATTGCGTCGTGGAATTCTCAGCAATCCCTCATACTGAGCAAGCATGAAGCGACAGTGGGAAGGAAAAACTCCCTTTTAACAGGAAGAAACCTCCGGCAGAACCAGGCTCAGCACAAGCGGTTATCTGCCGCGACCGTCTGTGGCTTGGAGAATACATAACAGAGACACAGAAAGAGCAATAGAACTGATGCAGAAGTTTGTTGCAGGACGTGGAGAATTTTCCGTCACTGCAATGCCATCTTAGTCAGGGTCGTCAAGCAGGGCTAATCCGGAGCACCTACTATAATAGAAAACAGGTTAGTGCTTGAATTGACAGCACATCATGCAGTTGGGGAGAAGTAGGAGAGAAAGTAGGAACAGACCCTAATAATGTCCTCCAACAGCCTAGCCTAAAGCAGCATAGCTACTAACATTAACCTGTCTCCTAGCTACTAGGAGACCTGGCTACCAACACTCTGTCTGAGTCCTCCTGATCGAGGCTCAGCCCGTGGACGGTGTAGGGCCGGTAACGGCCCCCGTCATGCCGGGGTCTTCTCGGAGTCGGGTTGTTTGAGAATGCAGCCCAAAGTGGGTGGTAAACTCCATCTAAGGCTAAATACCGGCACGAGACCGATAGTCGACAACTATCTTAAGGAAAAATTGACAGAACTGAGAGGACAGAGTTGAAGAGGGCGAGAAACGTTTAAGAGATAAACGGGTGGGGTCCGCACAGTCTGCCCGGGGGATTCAACCCGGCAGGTAATGGGCGGCCGCACTGTGCGGGAGGATCCCCTTGAGGGACCTCTCTCCGGCGCTGGCTGGCCCCCGTGGGGCGCATTTCTTCCGCGGCGGTAAGCCGCGACCGGCTCCGGATCTTTACCTGGCTTACATTAATCTATCTCTACCTAGCTACTCTACCTCTTCCTATCTCTTCCTAACTTTTGACACTCTGCCTGACTACTAACATTAACCTGTCTCTTCCTATCTACCTGTCTAACCTGACTCTAACTACCTATAAACATATCTCTAACTGTAAGCTTTGTCAAAGAGGAAAGTTTTTAGCCTAGTTTTAAAGATAGACAAATTGTCTGCTTCACAAACCAACCCTGGGAGCCGGTTCCATAGGAGGGGAGCCTGATAGCTGAAAGATCTGCCACCCATTCTACTTTTAGAAATCCTAGGAACTACCAGTAAACCTGCAGTCTGAGAGCGAAGGTCTCTGTTAGGAACATATGGAACAATCAGGTCTCTTATGTATGATGGAGCTAGATTATTAAGGGCTTTATATGTCAGAAGGAGGATCTTGAATTCTATTCTAGATTTTACTGGGAGCCAGTGAAGAGAAGCTAAAACAGGGGAAATGTGATCTCTTCTTTTAATATTCATCAGAATCCTAGCAGCAGCATTTTGAACTAACTGAAGACTTTTAATTGTATTCTGTGGACTACCTGATAATAGACAGTTACAGTAATCCAGCCTTGAAGTAACAAAGGCATGGACTAGTTTTTCAGCATCACTCCTGGACAGGATGGTTCTAATTTTTGCAATATTCCTAAGGTGAAAAAAGGAAATCCTAGAGACTTCTTTAATGTGAGATCTAAATGACATATCTTGGTCAAAAATGACACCGAGTTTTTTGCTTTATTACTGGAGGCTAATTTAATGCCGTCCAGGTGAAGGGGCTGACTAAGTAGTTTCTTTTTCAGAGCTTCTGGTCCAAAGACGACAACTTCTGTTTTATCAGAATTTAGAAGCAAGAAGTTTAGAGTCAGCTTCTGCAGCCGAGGATCGGACCGCCAAGGTCCCCGCCTTCGGCCACCGCCCGTCTTGCACGGCACCCGACCCCTATGGCCCCTCCCACAGGTGGTGAGCTGGGGGACATTGAGTCCGAATGGGCCATGTTCCGTGCCTCCATTGTCGAAGCGGCTGACCGTAGTTGTGGCCGCAAGGTAGTTGGTGCCTGTCGTGGCGGCAACCCTCGAACCCGCTGGTGGACACCGGCGGTGAGGGATGCTGTCAAGCTGAAGAAGGAGTCCTATCGGGCCTTCTTGGCCTGTGGGACTCCGGAAGCAGCTGATAGGTACCGGCAGGCCAAGCGGAGTGCGGCTCGGATGGTCGCTGAGGCAAAAACTCGGGCGTGGGAGGAGTTTGGAGAGACCATGGAGAACGACTTCCGTATGGCTTCGAAGCGATTCTGGTCCACCATCCGGCGTCTCAGGGGGGGGAAGCGGTCTGCCGCCAACACTGTTTACAGTGGGGGCGGTGTGCTGCTGACCTCAACGCGGGACGTTTTGGGTCGGTGGATGGAATACTTCGAAGACCTCCTCAATCCCACCGACACGCCTTCCTGTTTGGAAGCAGAGTCTGGGGACTCTGGGACGGACTCTCCAATCTCTGGGGCTGAAGTCGCCGAGGTTGTTAAAAAGCTCCTCGGTGGTAAGGCTCCGGGGGTGGATGAGATTCGGCCGGAGTTCCTCAAGGCTCTGGATGTTGTAGGGCTGTGTTGGTTGACGCGGCTCTGCAATATTGCGTGGACATCGGGGGCAGTTCCCTTGGATTGGCAGACCGGGGTGGTGGTCCCCCTCTTTAAAAAGGGGGACCACAGAGTGTGTTCCAACTACAGGGGGATCACACTTCTGAGCCTCCCTGGTAAGGTCTATTCAGGGGTTCTGGAGAGGAGGGTACGACGGATAGTCGAACCTCGGATCCAGGAGGAACAATGCGGTTTTCGTCCTGGCCGTGGAACACTGGACCAGCTCTACACCCTCGGCAGGGTCCTGGAGGGTGCGTGGGAGTTCGCCCAACCAGTCTACATGTGCTTTGTGGACTTGGAGAAGGCGTTCGACCGTGTCCCTCGGGGTGTCCTGTGGGGGGTACTCCGGGAGTATGGGGTACCAGGCCCTCTGATACGGGCTGTTAGGTCCCTATATGACCGGTGTCAGAGTCTGGTTCGCATTGCCGGCAGTAAGTCGGACTCGTTTCCAGTGAGAGTTGGACTCCGCCAAGGTTGCCCTTTATCACCGATCCTGTTCATAACGTTTATGGACAGGATTTCTAGGTGCAGCCAAGGTGTTGAGGGGATCCGTTTTGGTGACCTCAGGATCGGGTCTCTGCTTTTCGCAGATGATGTGGTCTTGTTGGCTTCGTCTGAACGTGATCTACAGCTCTCGTTGGAGCGGTTCGCAGCCGAGTGTGAAGCGGCTGGGATGAGGATCAGCACCTCCAAATCCGAGACCATGGTCTTGAGTCGGAAAAGGGTAGGGTGCTCTCTTCGGGTTGGGGATGAGGTCCTTCCTCAAGTGGAGGAGTTTAGGTATCTGGGGGTCTTGTTCACGAATGAGGGAAAAATGGAGCGGGAGATCGATGGACGGATTGGTAGGGCGTCTGCAGTCATGCGGGCGCTGTACCGGTCTGTCGTGGTGAAGAGAGAGCTGAGTCGAAAGGCGAAGCTCTCGATTTACCGGTCGATCTACGTTCCTACCCTCATCTATGGTCACGAACGCTGGGTGGTGACCGAAAGAACGAGATCGCGGATACAGGCGGCTGAAATGAGTTTCCTCCGTAGGGTGGCTGGGCTCTCCCTTAGAGATAGGGTGAGAAGCTCGGTCATCCGGAGGGAGCTCAGAGTAGAGCCGCTGCTCCTCCACATCGAGAGGAGCCAGTTGAGGTGGCTCGGGCATCTAGTCAGGATGCCTCCTGGACGCCTCCCTGGTGAGGTGTTCCGGGCATGTCCCACCGGGAGGAGACCCAGGGGAAGACCCAGGACCCGTTGGAGAGATTATGTCTCCCAGCTGGCCTGGGAACGCCTCGGGATTCCTCCCGAGGAGCTGGCCCAAGTGGCCGGGGAGAGGCAAGTCTGGGTCTCCTTGCTTAGGCTACTGCCCCCGCGACCCGACCCCGGATAAGCGGAGGAAGATGGATGGATGGATGGAAGTTTAGAGTCATCCAAGTTTTGATGTCTTCCAGACATGCCTGTAGTCTACCTAACTGATTGGATTCATCAGGATTTATGGATAGATACAGCTATACAGATATAGCTGTGCATCATCTGCGTAACTATGGAAATTTATCCCATGCTGCCTAATTATTTTACCAATAGGAAGCATATATATCGTAAAAAGAATCGGCCCAAGCACTGAACCCTGTGG